>CM053026.1:368351783-368951783 GCA_028564925.1 Lithobates sylvaticus | reverse complement strand
TATAAATTGATTGCCTATGCCGCTTTATATAACTAATATCTGGACTTGGATGCTATTTAACCATTACCTACCTCAGTATTTCTGCCCATAGCTCTTTCTCCATACCTGTTCTAGTCCATTGAAGAACCACTTAGTGATTGACTAAGAGACATTTGTTCTCAATAAACAGATTAATTTATTATACTGTGGAACACAGTGGTTCCAATTGACTACAACAACAGTCTGGACATACGTGGTGTGTTTAGTGTTGTTTTAGGTATGTCTTGTTTTGTCCAGTTTGTCTTTAGTAAATCATAAGACATCTACTTATATGGATTCCTTTTTTAAAGAAATGCATTAACTTCATTAATAAAATAATTTTTGATATTACCCAAACTTGATTTATCCAATCTATTCTTTTCCGCCAAAAGTAGCCTCTTTATGAGCCCGGTTCTATCGGCCTCAGGACTCTTTTTCTTCTAAATGTACTGTATACCCAGCTTTACATTTTTAGTCAGGGAGATTTTTAACTATTGGCTTTTAGAAACAGAAACAAGTGTAATTACCCATCCTAACAATCTATGCCTGATGAACTTTCAACACCCTTTGAGGAAAAAGCACTACTTCTAGGATAGATCACTTATTTTATAGCCACTTATTAAATGGGATTGTCCCAGTTCTGCAGGATATGCAGCATTGTCAAGTATAGCACAAAGAGGTAAGCCGATAGCATAAACAGAACTCATTATCACATTCTTTCATCTCATTAAGTATGAAACCAAATCATTTGGGCTAAGCATATATTATGTAACAGTGGGTTCTAAAGTGTGTAATTTTTTATGACCCCCTCAGGTCTACAATGTGTAATTTTTCCTGACCTCATGTTTCAGTAATGCAGAATAAAGCAATTGTAGTGGATTAAAAGCTAGATTCTATAACATTTTTGACAACCTGATTTCTAATAAGACAAGCGATTTAGGCACTGTGCCCTCCTCACTCAATAAAGATTCTCTGTCTTCTACGGAAAAGTTCAATTCTTTTTACATCCAGAATGCATCTTATAACTGCCAGAACCATTATCATTTTTTATACTTTAAATCATTCTTTCTCTTACAAATATTCACTTGTCAGACATTTTACATTTATGTATTAAAACACCAGTGACAAGGCAAGACAATCCAGGCTTTATAAGAGACTGATGTTCAAATAATTGCATGTCCTATTAAAATCCACAACAATTTATATATATATATATATATATATTTATTGTCATCAATGAAAACAGATATCCTAATGTTATGTACAAACTCTGGGTTATCAAATCTGCTAACTAGACAGGAGGCATATAAATTATGGATTTAAAAATTATAACTACGCTTTAGCTTGTCAAAATGTTTCAAATTTAAATATTTTATGTAAAAAAAATACATTATTTAGAAACTGTGGCTCTGTTCTCTTAATTTCTAGTTCTTTAATTGTCAAGTGCCCTTTATCTTAACTGTCAATTAATGAATAGAAGCTTAATATTAGAAATAGCAATTACCCTCTTAATAATAGATTGAGGTGTCATATTAAAATGCAGGTAAGCTGCATTTTAATATGGGCTGCATTTAATACAGTAAGTGCTCCCCTTATTTCAAAGAGGGCTTCCAGATTCCAATAAGTCCACCACACAGACCCGTACATCTACTGAGTCAGGAATGTAGGGATGAATTCATTGTCCCCTTGCTGGGAGGACTTTGTGCCCCATGCATAGTACCCTCCAGCTCTCACATGGTACTCTCCTAATGTTGAAGGCATGTGACCTGGTATGGTTATAGTGGTATGGTGCATGCACATTAACCCACCCTTTCCTGGTCAGCATGGCTAAATGCCTGGATAAAGTCCTTGTTCTGTGGTGATTTGCCTTCTCTTCCTTTTAATGATACACAACAGGGAGTGAGAGGAAATCTCCACCTAGACAGTTGTTACCAAAACAGGTATCCATATCGGAGTATTTCTCCTCAATACGGATGAGCCGAACACACACAGATTCGGTTCGCAGCAGAACGTGCGAACAGGCACAAAATTTGTTCGAACACATGAACACCATTAAAGTCTATGGGACACGAACGTGAAAAATCAAAAGTGCTAATTTTAAAGGCTTGTATGCAAGTTATTGCAATAAAAAGTGTTTGGGGACCCAGGCCCTGCCCCAGGGGACATGTATTAATGCAAAAAAAAATTTAAAATCCCGTTTTTTTGGGAGCAGTGATTTTAATAATGCGTAAATTGAAACAATAAAAATGAAACATTTCTTTAAATATCGTGCCTGGGGGGTGTCCTTAGTATGCCTGTAAAGTAGGGTATCTTTCCCATGTTTATAACAGTGCCACAGCAAAATGATATTTCTAAAGGAAAAAATGTCATTTAAAACTGCTTGCGGCAGTAATGTATTGTCGGATCCTGGCAATATAGATAAAAATACCAAAAATACCCCCCAAACAATAGCGTGGATGTCACCCCCAAAAGGCCCTTCAGGTCTGGTATGGATATTAAGGGGAACCCCGCACCCACTTTTTTTAAAAAATGCAGTGGGGGGTCCCCCAGGCACTATATACTCTGAACAGCAGTAAATACAGTGGTGTGAAAAAGTGTTTGCCCCCTTCCTCATTTCCTGTTCCTTTGCATGTTTGTCACACTTAAGTGTTTCGGAACATCAAACCAATTTAAACAATAGTCAAGGACAACACAAGTAAACACAAAATGCAATTTGTAAATGAAGGTGTTTATTATTAAAGGTGAAAAAAAATCCAAACCATCATGGCCCTGTGTGAAAAAGTGATTGCCCCCCTTGTTAAAACATACTATAACTGTGGTTGTCCACACCTGAGTTCAATTTCTCTAGCCACACCCAGGCCTGATTATTGCCACACCTGTTCACAATCAAGGCATCACTTAAATAGGAGCTGCTTGACACAGTAAGGTCCACCAGAAGATCCTTAAAAGCTACACATCATGCCGAGACCCAAAGAAATTCAGGAACAATTGAGAAAGAAAGTAATTGAGATCTATCAGTCTGGAAAGGGTTATAAAGCCATTTCCAAAGCTTTGGGAATCCAGCGAACCACAGTGAGAGCCATTATCCACAAATGGCGAAGACATGGAACAGTGGTGGACCTTCCCAGGAGTGGCCGACCGCCCAAAATTACCCCAAGAGCGCAGCGACGACTCATCCAAGAGGTCACAAAAGACCCCACAACAACGTCCAAGGAACTGCAGGCCTCACTTGCCTCAGTTAAGGTCAGCGTTCATGCCTCCACCATCAGGAAAAGACTGGGCAAAAATGGCCTGCATGGCAGAGTTCCAAGGAGAAAACCACTGCTGAGCAAAAAGAACATCAAAGCTCGTCTCAATTTCTCCACAACACATCTTGATGATCCCCAAGACTTTTGGGACAACATTCTGTGGACCGATGAGACAAAAGTGGAACTCTTTGGAAGGTGTGTGTCCAAGTATATCTGGCGTAGAAGGAACACTGCATTTCAGAAAAAGAACATTATACCAACAGTAAAATATGGTGGTGGTAGTGTGATGGTCTGGGGCTGTTTTGCTGCTTCAGGACCTGGAAGACTTGCCGTGATAAAAGGAACTATGAATTCTGCTGTCTACCAAGAGATCCTGAAGGAGAATGTCCGACCATCTGTTCGTGTACTCAAGCTGAAACGAACTTGGGTTCTGCAGCAGGACAATGATCCTAAACACACCAGCAAGTCCACCACCGAATGGCTGAAGAAAAACAAAATGAAGACTTTGGAGTGGCCTAGCCAAAGTCCTGACCTGAATCCTATTGAGATGTTGTGGTATGACCTTAAAAAGGCTGTTAATGCTCGAAAACCCTCTAATGTAACTGAATTAGGACAATTCTGCAAAGATGAGTGGGCCAAAATTCCTCCAGGACGCTGTAAAAGCCTCATTGCACGTTATCGCAAACGCTTGGTTGCAGTTGTTGCTGCTAAGGGTGGCCCAACCAGTTATTAGGTTTAGGGGGCAATCACTTTTTCACACAGGGCCATGATGGTTTGGATTTTTTTTCACCTTTAATAATAAACACCTTCATTTACAAATTGCATTTTGTGTTTACTTGTGTTGTCCTTGACTATTGTTTAAATTGGTTTGATGTTCCGAAACACTTAAGTGTGACAAACATGCAAAGGAACAGGAAATGAGGAAGGGGGCAAACACTTTTTCATACCACTGTATACTATATGGCCTGCCCTATATACTCTGCAGAAAATTGGGCCTTAGGTGTTGGTGGTACCAGAACACTGTAAGCCCTCACAGTTACTCTTGTTGGCCACAGGAACAGGCCCTGCATTGAAATATTATATCAAACATTTTAATTATATTTAATTATAAAAAATGTAGCCTTTGGTGATGGTGCCACAACACTGTAAGCCCTCACAGATACTCTTGTTGGGTGCAGGAACAGGCCCTGCTGTGAAATATTAGATCAAAAATCATAATTACATGCCCCTGTTAAACAGGGGAAGAAAAATTGAGCCTTGGGTGGTGGTAGTGGTACCAGAACACTGTAAGCCCTCACAGTTACTCTTGTTGGGTGCAGGAATGAGCCCTGCATTGAAATATTATATAAACATCTTTAATTATATGCCCCTGTTAAACAGGGGCAGAAAAATCGGGCCTTTGTTGGTGGTGGTGCCACAACACTGTAAACCCTCACAGTTACTCTTGTTGGGCACAGGAACGGGCCCTGTGTTGAAATATTACATCAAAAATTGTAATTACATGCCCCTGTTAAACAGGTGCAGAAAAATTGGGCATTGGGTGGTGGTGGTGGTGCCACAACACTGTAACCCCTCACAGATACTCTTGTTGGGCACAGAAACGGGCCCTGCTGTGAAAAATTTGAATAAACATTTTAATTACATGCCCCTGTAAAACAGTGGCACAAACATTGTGTCAGGGAATCAACAGCAGGAGAAGGGCTTTAGGACCCAGCATCTCTGGCAGGAGGAGTTTAGGACCCAGTATCCCTACCAGCAGGTCACATGGGCCTATATAAGGAATTCTGCTAGTGTCTGCAGTTGGTGGTTTGTCTTCAGCTCCCCCTGTGTTTCTGTGGACCCCCAGATTCCGCCCCCTGTTTGAAATGGTAAGGGGGTACAAAGGTACCCCTACCATTTCACAAAGAAAGTGTAAAACATTGTTAAAAAACACACTGACACCATTGGGAAAAGTCCTTTATTAAAAATTTAAAAAAATTTAAAAAAGATTCCAGCGGTGGTAATCCACTCTTGCTATCCAGCGATGGGTGGTCTCTTCTCCGGGGTCCAGCGTGTCCTGTCTCCATGGAGACACTGAGGGAATCCCAGGTCTTAGCTGAGGAGGACGGGGCCACTCGTCACCTGACCCCGCTCCCGGCTCCGCTATTCAGTTATTCCACTGGACTCTGTCTCCTGGACCTTCCAAGCATGCCTGTCGTCTCCAGCAACCCAGCACTCGTGCTTCTGTGGGCACCACACCTGCTGTTCTACCTTCAGTGGTGTGCTGTGCTCAGCCGCAAGGGGAGCCCTCCCAGCATCTCGGCCTCCTACCAAGTTACTGACACATTGGGTCTTGGGTGGTGGGGGTGGTGCCCTAAACCAAAAATATTGTTGGAAGCTAGCATCCTCAAGATTGAGGATAGTCAGCATATGCAGTCTTCAAGGTATCCCACAACCATAGCTAATTCAATCAATTACATCAGCATCCGGTGCTTGATAGCTGCTGATCCAAGACTGATTCATTTTTATGAATGTGAGCCTATCAATGGAGTCTGTGGACAGGCGCACTCTTTGATCCATTACAGACCCTTCAGCGGCACTGAATGTGCGTTCAGAAAGCACGCTGGATGCAGGACAAGCCAGTAGCTCAATTGCATATTGAGCAAGTTCTGGCCAGTGGTCCATCCTCAAGACCCAGTAACCCAGTGGATGCTCTGTTGGAAAGGACTCCAATTCTGCTCTTGCCCCTATATATTTCTGCACCATGTAATGCAGACGCTGGCGATTGTTGCTTGAACCTATCAGACCTTGGCGCTGAGGACTGAAAAAGTTGTTTAAAGGCATCGGTCAGCCAGCCACCTTCTCCACCGCTCTTGCTCTGACTGAAAGAAGCCTCAGCAACACGTTGTCCAGAACCAGTAAATTGTAACCTCCCAGGGTCTGGAAATGCATTGCACAAACCTTTCTTCAAGGCCTCCTGAAGATGTTTCATCCCCTGCTCCCTCTGCGAAGGCAGGATGAGTTCTGCAACCTTACCCTTGTAATGTGGATCAAGAAGGGTTGCCAGCCAGTAATGATCCCTCTCCTTGATACCACAAATCCTAGGGTCCTTTTGCAGGATTTGCAGAATCAGGTAGGCCATGCAGCGTAAGTTTGCAGAGGCATTCGATTCTGAGTCATCTGGGTCACTAAAGATCACATCATCTGTAACTACCTCCTCCCAGCCACGTACCTTCTTGGGTTTTTGGGGACTGAAAACCATCCCTTGAAGACTGCTGCTGAGAGGTAAGGAATTCCTCCTCTTCCTCACGCTGTCCTGCCTCAAGTGCCCTGTCCATGATTCCATGAAGCGTGTGCCCCAGCAGGAAGACTAGAGGGACAGTGCCACTAATGCATGCATTTTCGCTGCTCACTATTAGGGATGAGCCGAACACCCCCCTGTTCGATTCGCACCAGAACCTGCGAACAGACATAAAGCTCGTGTGAACTTTAGAACCCTACGCAGTGACGCCACCATGCTACAACCAAGGAGGAAGGGCTCCTGTATCTTGCTGGCCGGCTGTTTTGTTTTTAACGCGCTCCACGAGGAGACTTTATGTAAGTGTATTTTATGCTCTTTTAATAAATTTTCACAAACGGAATTATACTATGGGCGGTTTCTTTCTCCTTTCCCAAATGTGATGCCATTGAGCCTAAGGAGGTATAAAGTCATCTTTACCCTAAATTGGTGGGTCTGTGGATCGGGAGGAGGAAAGCCAGGGATATCCATAGCATCTTGCAGATCGTTGTTTCTGTGGTGAAAATGTGACACCCTGTAATCACAACTGCTGGAGGCTGTAGATCAAGAGAGGGAGAAACCAGGGACACTCTTACCAGTTTGCCGGTTGTTTCAACATAAAGCTTCATATGTTTTACCTTCTGATAAGTGCATAGGTATCTATGGTGTCGGGTGTTTTTGCACTAATCCTATATACAAGTCACAGAGGTGCACAATTTCAAGTTATATCTGGATGGGTGCAGTGCCATTATTCATCTGTGGTTTTTCTTCCGAGTACCATCATAGGACTTTTTATATAGTATTTTGGTTAGCACCATCACCGTATGAACTATAAATACTATATTTATATGTGTACTATCACATGCTATTGTTGGTGTACAATTAAATTGATTTTGCCTATACACGAGTGAATGTATTGAGATAGGGACACAGTGTCATAAAGTTTTAGCTTAATTTGGCGCTGCTCTTTTTTTACAAAAATAGTTTCCAGTGTGTGTATCCCACCTTGAGTAACTGTTAGGGATCTGACTAGTTAATAGCGCGGTCTTATCTTTTTTCAAACTTTAGAACCCTATTAAAGTCTATGGGACTTGAACGTTCAAAATAAAAAGTGATCATTTTAAAGGCCAATATGCAAGTTATTGTCATAAAAAGTGTTTGGGGACCTGGGTCCTGCCCCAGGGGACATGTATCAATGCAAAAAAAGTTTTAAAAAACTGCCATTTTTCATGAGCAGTGATTTTAATAATGCTTAAAGTGAAACAATAAAAGTGTAATAATCCTTTAAATTTCGTACCTGGGGGGTGTGTATAGTATGCATGTAAAGGGGCGCATGTTTCCCGTGCTTAGAACTGTCCCTGCACAAAGTGTAATTTTTGCAGGAAAAAAAGCCATTTAAAATCACTCGCGGCTATAATGAATTGTCGGCTCCCTTACTACAGAGAACAGTCATTGAAAATCATTGATAAAAAAAAAAAAAAACGCATGTAGTTCCCCCGAAATTCAATTACCAGGCCCTTCAGTTCTGGTATGGATATTAAGGGGAACCCCGGGTCAAATTTAAAAAAAAATGATGTGGGCTTCCCCCTAAATATCCATACCAGACCCTGCAGGTCTGGCATGGATTTTAAGGGGAACTCCATGCCAAATAAAAAAAAAAATGGCGTGGGGTCCCCTTCAAAATCTATACCAGACCCTTATCCAAGCATGCAACCTGGCAGGCCGCATGAAAAGAGGGGGGACAAGAGAGCACCCCCCCTACCTGAACCGTACCAGGCCACATGCCCTCAACATTGGGAGGATGCTTTGGGGGTCCGTGACCCCTCAAAGCACCATGTCCCCATGTTGATGAGGAGAAGGGTCTCTTCCCCACAACCCTGGCCGGTGGTTGTGGGGGTCTGCGGGCGGGGGGCTTATCATAATCTTGAAGTCCCCTTTAACAAGGGGACCCCCAGATTCCGCCCCCCTGTTTGAAATGGTAAGGGGGTACAAAGGTACCCCTACATTTCACAAAGAAAGTGTAAAACATTGTTAAAAAACACACTGACACCATTGGGAAAAGTCCTTTATTAAAAATTTAAAAAAATTTAAAAAAGATTCCAGCGGTGGTAATCCACTCTTGCTATCCAGCGATGGGTGGTCTCTTCTCCGGGGTCCAGCGTGTCCTGTCTCCATGGAGACACTGAGGGAATCCCAGGTCTTAGCTGAGGAGGACGGGGCCACTCATCACCTGACCCCGCCCCCCTCTGACGCAATGCAAGGGAAAAGCTGGGCTTCCCTAGTGAGGTACGGTGACCCCGCCCCCCTCTGATGTAACAGAAACCTGCATTACATCAGAGGGGGGCAGGGTCACCCGTACATCACTGGGGAAGCCCAGCTTTTCCCTTGCGTCAGAGGAGGCGGGGTCACCCTTACATTACTGGGGAAGCCTGGGTTTCTCCAGTGACGTACGGGTGACCCCACCACCCTCTGATGTAACACAGGTTTCCGTTACATCAGAGGGGGGCAGGGTCAGGTGACGGAGTGGCCCCGTCCTCCTCTGCTAAGACGAGATTCCCTCAGTGTCTCCGTGGAGACAGGACGCACTGCACTGGACGCCGGAGAAGAGATCAGCCATCGCTGGACCCCGGAGCAGAGACCACCCATCGCTGGATAGCAAGAGTGGATTACCACCGCTGGAATCTTTTTTTTATTTTTAATAAAGGACTTTTCCCAATGGTGTCAGTGTGTTTTTTAACTATTTTTTACATTTTCTTTGTGAAATGGTAGGGGTACTTTTGTACCCCCTTACCATTTCAAACAGGGTGGGTGGGATCTGGGGGTCCCCTTGTTAAAGGGGCTTCCAGATTCTGATAAACCCCCCACCCGCAGACCCCCACAACCACCGGCCAGAGTTGTGGGGAAGAGACCCTTCTCCTCATCAACATGGGGACATGGTGCTTTGAGGGGTCACGGACCCCCAAAGTACCCTCCCAATGTTGAGGGCATGTGGCCTGGTATGGTTCAGGAGGGGGGCGCTCTCTCATCCCCCCTCTTTTCCTGTGGCCTGCCAGGTTGCGTGCTCAGATAAGGGCCTGGTATGGATTTTGAGGGGGACCCCCACGGAATTTTCTTTTTTAATTTGGCATGGAGTTCCCCTTAAAATCCATGCCAGAACTGAAGGGTCTGGTATGGATATTCAGGGTGAACCCCACATAATTATTTTTTTTTGACCCGGGGTTCCCCTTAATATCCATACCAGACCTGAAGGGACTGGTAATTAAATTTCGGGGGAACCCCGCGTTTTTTTTCCTTATCAATGACTTTCAATGACTCTGTATTACGGGAGCCGACAATTCATTATAGTCGCAAGTGATTTTAAATAGCTTTTTTTCCTGCAAAAATGACACTTTGTGCAGGGACAGTTCTAAGCACGGGAAACATGCACCCCTTTACATGCATACTATACACACCCCCCAGGTACGAAATTTAAAGGAATATTACACTTTTATTGTTTCACTTTAAGCATAATTAAAATCACTGCTCCTGAAAAAACTTCAGTTTTTAAAACTTTTCTTTGCATTGATACATGTCCCCTGGGGCAGGACCTAGGTCCCCGAACACTTTTTATGACAATAACTTGCATATAGGCTTTTAAAATTAGCACTTTAGATTTCTCCCACTTTTTTCCCACTTTTACAGGGTGCTTTTTCGAATTTGCCACGAACAACCCAAATTGTTCGCTGTTCGGTGAACAGGCGAACATGAGTTCGGCTCGAACTCGAAGCTCATCCCTACTCACCATCCTTGTGGCCTCCTCAACGGGTGACAGGACAGTGCATGCATCCTTGATCAGTAGCCACTGGCGTGGCAAAAAGAAGCCAAGCTCCCCTGACCCTGTCCTGTGCCATACTCGCACAGGTACTCATTGATGGCCCTCTGCTGTGTGTGCAGCTGCTGCAGCATTGCCAAAATTGACAAATGTCACAAATGAGGCGGTTGGTGGGTAGGTTGCATTCCCTTTGAATGTCAGCCAGCCGATCACTGGCATTGTATGACTGGTGGAAATGACCACAGACTTTTCTGGCCTGCCTCAGGAGATCCTGTAAGCCTGGGTACTTGCTTAAGAACCGCTGCACCACCAAATTAAGGACGTGTGCCAAACATGGAACATGGGTCAAGTGTCGGAGGGTGGAGAGAAAGTTGGTGCCATTGTCACATACAACCATTCCTGTCTGAAGCTGGCGTGGCGTCAACCACCTCTGAGCCTGCCCCTGCTGAGCTGACAGAATCTCTGCCCCAGTGTGGCTCCTGTCCTCTAGGTAGACAAACTCAAGCACTGCATGGCATCTTTTGACCTGACTGCTTGCGTTGGCCCTTTAACACTTATGGAGCACAGCTGGTTCAGAGGACAAATCTGCAGAAGAGGCCATAGAGGAAGAAGAGGAGGGGGTGGAGGAGAGAACTGTGGTAGAATCACCACTAGCATTTTGGGGGCGTGGTGGTGGAACAAGCTCCAACAACACTGAACCCTGTCCTGCATCCTTCCCAGCTGCCAGAAAAATAAGTGCACAGTGAAGGAAAGGTAGCGTCCCTGCCCATGCCTGCTAGACCATCAGTCAGAAAAACGAGAACCACCGCTCCAGGACGACTCTTCAAGGAGAATGCTGATCTTCCCAATCAAGGAGCCCCAGGTGCTGGCTAGCACAATCACAGTAGTAGGCAATAGTGGAAAGAAGCTCAGGACAGCCGCACACCGGGAAAAACTTAAAATCCTGTGCTTTTATTTAAAATCAAAGATCACATTAAAACAAAACAATCCACGGCAATGAAGGGGGGGGGCACAAAAATAACTGACGCGTTTCGCACCGAGATCAGGGCTTATTCATAGCTAACAAACTTTTTGAAATTACTTAAAATATATATCCCAAAAATGCATGTCACATGATATGGTAATTAGCGAACACCATTATTTACAGCTGAGAGACCATAGGAATTGGATCCCCACATGTGCTGCCGAGCAGTCAGTCAGATTCAAAACAGGGGGGAAAAATTTATTACGTGAACCACACCACAAAAACCTCATATATTGTGAACAAAAAACGTATGTGTGTATATACGTGTATAAAACACTGATACACATATAGTTGCTTACCCATGTAAAACAAGTGAAAAAAAAGGTATGTGTGGTATTATGTGTGCACATTGTTGCACAAGGTAAAAAGTGTGTAATAAATGAAAAAAAAGTTTGTTAGCTATGAATAAGCACTGATCTCGGTGCGAAACGCGCCATTTTTGTGCCCCCCTGATTGCTGTGGATTATTTTGTTTTGATGTGATCTTTGGTTTTAAATAAAAGCACAGGATTTTAAGTAAGATCATCAGTCAGCGTTAATATGCACCTTACTGCTGACCACCCTGTCCAACGAGGCCAAAACATTGCCTTCCACATGCCGGTAGAGAGCCGGAATGGCCTTCCGTGAAAGGAAATGGAACCTGCCACTGAGGTACAGCACGTTCCACAAATTCACAAAAGGGGCAGAGTCTATGAGCTGAAAAGGCAGCAGTTGCAGTGCTAGCAATTTGGCCAAACTAGCATTTCAACGCTGAGCATGTGGATGGCTGGGATCAAAATTTCTTTTTATGGTTCAGCAACTGGGGTAGGGAAATTTGCCTGCTATAATCAGATGGTGGTGTATTGCTAGCAGATTGGCTGCATATACGTGGGACACCTATTTCTATACCTTCATTCCTCTCAGTGCAGGTTTTTGAGAGGACTGGAGGTAGTAGGGTTGGAGATCCCAGAGAAGTCTGCCCTTTTCTTTGATGTGGGTCTTTCAAGTGCTGTTGCCAACGGACTGCATGGCAGGTCATCAAATGTGTGGTCAAGCAGGTGGTGCCCAAGCGACTCGCAGTGCATTATGGGGCGTTCTGCAGCGCTCAAATTTTCCGTGAGCGCCCCATAATGCTCGCTGTTCGGCGAACGGGCAAACACCTGATGTTCGAGTCAAACTTATGTCCGACCCAAACATCGAGCTCATCTCTACTCCTCAACTCTTGTTCTATGACAGCTGCAAAATGTGGTCTTTCTCTTCACTTTCTGCTTGACTTGTAAAGACCTTTAACCACTTCAGCCCTGGAAGGATTTACCCCCTTCCTGACCGGGCCATTTTTTGCGATACGGCACTCTTTAAATGACAACTGCGTGCGACGTTGTACCCAAACAAAATTGATGTCCTTTTTTCCCCACAAATATAGCTTTCCTTAGGTGGTATTTGATCACCTCTGCGGTATTTATTGTTTGCGCTATAAACCAAATTTAAAAAAAAAACACAATATTTTTTACTTTTTGCTTTAATAATTATTCCCACAATTTTTTCCCTCAGTGTAGGCCGATATGTAATCTTCTACGTATTTTTGGTGAAAAAAAAATTTGCAATAAGCGTATATTGATTGGTTTGCACAAAAGTTATAGCATTTACAAAATAGGGGTTAGATTTATGGCATTTTTATTATTTATTTTTTTACTAGTAATGGCGGCGATCTGCGATTTTTTTTTTTTATTGGGACTGCGATATTGCGGCGGACAAATCGGACACCTTTGACACTTTTTGGGGACCAGTGTACAGCTACGGCGATTCGTGCAGGGGAGCCATTCTGCCACCTTCAAACGACGGCGGGCGGTCGGCAAGCGGTTAAAGCATCACCCTTGGACATTTTTGGCTACCAAAGTTTCACACTGTTTACAGGCTTGATATGTTTGGTATCTATTTACTTGATGCAAGGTCATCTTTAATACTTCACCAATAAATTTGGTAATATATCGTGTTTGTGTGAACTAAAATAACTTTTGGGTATTTCTACTGAAAAGATGGGTTTGATAAACCATTGCACTAATATTGTGTGGCGTTAATAATTGCAAATATCACAATTTTATTCTCAGAGTCTCTGCTTTTAGACAATTAGACAAAAGTAAAGTACATAAAAGAAGTAAGGAGGCTTTATCAATCACTTCAGCCCTGGATGATTTGGCTGCTCAATGACCAGGTAATTTTTTACGATACGGCACTGCGTCACTTTAACTGACAATTGCGCGGTCCTGCGATGCTGTACCCAAACAAAATCGATGTCCTTTTTTTCCCCACAAATAGAACAAAGAGCTTTCTTTTGGTGGTATTTGATCACCTCTGCGTTTTTTATTTTAAAAAGAAGAGCAACAATTTTGAAAAAAAACACAATGGGGGTAATTTACTAATATGAATGTGCTGCGCCCGTTCATACCTTACTTGGTGCGTCAGATAAATCATTAATTGAGCGTGTGAACCGGCACACGCATATGCGCAACAGCAATAATAATATGCCATTGATAATATCGCACACATCTTCCTATTAAAGCAGCGTGAGAGAAACCGGCATAGGATCCCCTCCAGGGGCATACCAGGCCCTTAGGTCTTGTTGTTGGTCTTTACCCTGGCTGTTCTGGCCCATACCCTCATTCCAATGTTTTTTTCTTTTGGGATTTGGGTGTGGGCTGCTTCAGCCAGGTGAGATCTTTTGAATGCAATCACCAGAATGATTAAGCTGTAGTGCCCTGATTGGCTTTTCAGTCAATGCCGGTCACCTGACTTTGACTATATATATTTTGGTTTTTGCATTCTATCTTTAGCTATGACTAAGCGCCTTTGAGGCGTGAAACGCGTAAGCTACTGTTGCTGTTTTGCTGTATCGCATGAGATGTCACTACTTTGGATTTTATCTTTCGCCTAATAAGGAAGTTTTTGCTGAAGTGCAGCCATCCAGATTTCTCTTTTTCCTCTCTATTGTGAGCAGAGCCTGCACCAGCTGTACCGAATCAGGGTGGACATCACTTTGCCTCCAGACTTAGAGTGGTATTCATATTCTAGGCCATCAGGTCTGGTATGGATTTTAAGGGGAACCCCCTATGCCGAAAAAACGTCTTCCCTGCTTCGTTCCCGCTGTGTAGCTTCTCTTCTTCTGACACTTATAAATTTGGTATGGATTTATAGTGGGGCCCCCACTCCATTTTTTTTTTATTTT
Source organism: Lithobates sylvaticus (assembly GCA_028564925.1). NCBI lineage: Eukaryota > Metazoa > Chordata > Amphibia > Anura > Ranidae > Lithobates > Lithobates sylvaticus. The sequence continues at coordinate 368,937,225 of CM053026.1, read as the reverse complement.
GGTGCGGGGTTCCCCTTAAAATCCATACCAGACCTGAAGGGCCTGGTATGGATTTTGAGGGGGACCCCCACGCCATTTTTTTTTATTTTGGCGTGGTGTTCCCTTTAATATCCATACCAGACCTGAAGGGCCTGGTATGGAATTTCGGGGGACCCCCACGCATTTTTTTTTCTTAAACTTGTTTTTTTTCTTAATGTTGTTTTTAATAATGAACTTTTATGTGTATTGCCAGACCGACATTTCATTATAGCCGCAAACAGGGGGGTGTTCGGCTCATCCCTAATGCTAACATGACCTGTGTGCAAAAATCCTTAAAAAAAAACATAAAAGTGAACCAGCGTTAAAAAAAAAAAGTCAAGTTGAGAGGGGCGCCCATTCAACCTAAGCAAATGCATTTACGTTGCTTGACATTTACTAAGATTTTGCCGGCGCAGTAAACCAAAGCATTTGAACTGCAGTTCTAAGTGTACTTGCAGGCACAGCAGGCTTGTTCAGAAAAAGTTACTTTCTCATTCTATTTTGTGCATATTTGTTACTTGGGTAGTTATTACTATACTTCCTCACATCACCCACATCACCCCCATAATATTGGCACTTCCAGCTTCTTTAAATTTTGTGTTGAAGATGCCGTGCACCATGTCTATAGTGGCGCGCCGATCGCCTCCTACCGCGTGCTGAGAATACTAAAGTAAATGGGGAATTGCGCTGTGTTACAGGCGCAAATGTTTTGTAAATATAAGAAAACGGCCGTTGCGCATCGGCGTGCGCCGCAACTCATGGCGCAAACCGTTCGTAAATCAGCCCCAATATCTTTTACTTGTTGCTATAATAAATATCCCACATTTAAAAAAAAAAAAAAACATATTTTTTTTCACTTTAGGCCGATATGTATTCTTCTACATATTTTTGGTAAAAGAGATCGCAATAAGCGTATATTGATTGGTTTGTGCAAAAGTTATAGCGTCTACAAAATAGGGGATAGATTTATGGAATTTTTATTATTATTATTTATTTTACTATATCGGCGATCTGCGATTTTTATCGGGACTGCGATATTGCGGCGGAAAATTGGACACTTTTGACACATTTTAGAGACTATTAACATTTATACAGTGATCAGTGCTATAAACACACACAATCTGTTTCTACTCCCCTGAAAGAGCTGGGATTTGTGTGTTTACACACACAGATCCAGTTCCCACTCTGTCACGAGCCATCGCGGGTGCCCGGCGGTCATCGCACCCGCTGGGCACTAAGCGAAAATTGGCCCCAAATTCTCAGTATTTTGTGTGGCCACCATTATTTTCCAGCACTGCCTTAACCCTCTTGTGTATGGAGTTCACCAGAGCTTTGCAGGTTGCCACTGGAGTCCTCTTCCACTCCACCATGATGACATCACGGAGCTGGTGGATGCTAGAGACCTTGCGCTCCTCCACCATCCATTTGAGGATTCCCCACAGATGCTCAATAGGGTTTAGGTCTGGAGACATGCTTGGCCAGTCCATCAACTTTACCCTCAGCTTCTTTAGCAAGGCAGTGGTTGTCTTGGAGGTGTGCTTGGGGTCGTTATCATGTTGGAATACTGCCCCACTCCTTCAACCTCTGAAGCAATGCTCGCAGCACTCATACATCTATTTCCCAAAAACAACCTCCAGATATGATGCTGAGCACATTCACTGAACTTCTTTGGTTGACCATGGCGAGGCCTGTTCTGAGTGTATCCTGTCCTGTTAAACCACTGTATGGTCTTGGCCACCAAGGCTGCAGCTCAGTTTCAAGGTCTTGGCAATCTTCTTATAGCCGAGGCCATCTTTATGTAGCGCAACAATTCCTTTTTTTAGATCCTCAGAGAGTTCTTTGCCGTGAGGTGTCATGTTGAACTTCCATTGACCAGTATGAGAGAGTGTGAGCAATAACACCATATTTAACACACCAGCTCCCCATTCACACCTAAGACCTTGTAACACTAACAAATCACATGACACCGAGGAGTGAAAATGGCTAATTGGGACCAATTTGGACATTTTTACATAGGGGTGTACTCACTTTTGTTGCCAGCAGTTTAGACATTAATTGCTGTGTGTTGAGTTATTTTGAGGGGACAGCAAATTTACACTGTTATACAAGCTGTACACTCACTACTTTACATTGTAGCAAAGTGTCATTTCTTCAGTGTTGTCACATGAAAAGATATAATAAAATATTTACAAAAACATGAGGAGTGTACTCACTTTCGTGAGATACTGTACATAATTTAGATAAGTGAGACTCCAAAACTTCTTTCTCGCAATATTCAGACAATACTGTCACCTTGGTGGTGGTCTCTTCGTTGCAGTGTTTCTATGAAGGTGTCACTCATTGATTTTTTTCATTTCATTTTGACTGATTTTTCAGAACCAAGACAAAACAATTAAGCATTTTACCGGGCAAATAAAGGGATTGGAATCAGGTGTAGAAAATATAATTTTCCAATTGCTGAGAATATAAGAAGAATAATACATACAAGTGAATGTAATTAACATTGAGTAGAGATGGGCCCGGTGCTCGATTCGAAACCCACGTTCGAATCGAGCACCGGGTGTTCGCCCGCTCGCCGAAGCCCAGAACTATTTTGGCCGTTCGCATCACATTCGTGTGATGCGAGCGGCCCGCAATGCATTGCGGCCGGCGCAGTGAATTGCTGGCTGATGATTGGCCAAGCATGCACTGTGACCCCGCATGCTTGGCCAATCACAGCGCCGGAAACTAGGAGAGCAATAATTGGCTACAGGCAGGACGCCTGTAGCCAATTAAAGCTCAGGGGCTTTAGTACACGCCCCACTCTATAAAAGGCCGCCACGCCGTCGGCCCAGGGCACATGTGTTCCGACTTTTAGAAGAGCAGTCTGCTGATTGATTTCTTCTTTGCTAAACCATTGCTGACTTCTGAGTCATTCAAATCAATACTGATCATTGCTGCTGATTGCACTGAGTGTGATATTATCTGCTGCTGGGGATTAGTCTGGTGTGTGCGTGCTGTTAGCACAGCATTGCAGTAGCACCAATCGCAGTGCTGTTAGAACAGCATTGCACCCCAACTTCTGTTCCAACCTTCTGTCCCATCCCAGGCAGGGATTTATAGGAGCCATATTGTGTTTGTGTCAGCACACATAGGACCTATAGTGTGTTTGTGTCAGCACCCATAGGACCTATAGTGTGTTGTGAGCACACATAGGAGCTCTATTTTTTTGTCAGCACACATAGGACCTATAGTGTGTTTGTGTCAGCACCCATAGGACCTATAGTGTGTTGTGAGCACACATAGGAGCTCTATTTTTTTGTCAGCACACAAAGGACCTATAGTGTGTTTGTGTCAGCACCCATAGGACCTATACTGTGTTGTGAGCACACATAGGAGCTCTATTTTTTTGTCAGCACCCATAGGACCTATAGTGTGTTTGTGTCAGCACCCATAGGACCTATTGTGTGTTGTGAGCACACATAGGAGCTCTATTTCTTCGTCATCACACATAGTACCTATAGTGTGTTTGTGTCAGAAGTCAGCACCCATAGGACCTATAGTGTGTTGTGAGCACACATAGGAGCTCTATTTTTTTGTCAGCACACATAGGACCTATAGTGTGTTTGTGTCAGCACCCATAGGACCTATAGTGTGTTGTGAGCACACATAGGAGCTCTATTTCTTTGTCAGCACACATAGGACCTATAGTGTGTTTGTGTCAGCACCCATAGGACCTATAGTGTGTTGTGAGCACACATAGGAGCTCTATTTCTTCGTCATCACACATAGTACCTATAGTGTGTTTGTGTCAGCACCCATAGGACCTATAGTGTGTTGTGAGCACACATAGGAGCTCTATTTCTTCGTCAGCACACATAGTACCTATAGTGTGTTTGTGTCAGCACCCATAGGACCTATAGTGTGTTGTGAGCACACATAGGAGCTCTATTTCTTCGTTAGCACACATAGGACCTATAGTGTGTTGTGAGCACACATAGGAGCTCTATTTCTTCGTCAGCACACATAGGACCTATAGTGTGTTTGTGTCAGCACCCATAGGACCTATAGTGTGTTGTGAGCACACATAGGAACTCTATTTCTTCGTCAGCACACATAGTACCTATAGTGTGTTTGTGTCAGCACCCATAGGACCTATAGTGTGTTGTGAGCACACATAGGAGCTCTATTTCCTCATCAGCACACATAGGACCTATAGTGTGTTTGTGTCAGCACCCATAGGACCTATAGTGTGTTGTGAGCACACATAGGAGCTCTATTTCTTCGTCAGCACACATAGGAGCTATAGTGTGTTGTCAGCACACAAAGGAGCTATAGTGTGTTTGTGTAAGCACACATATGAGCTCTATTTTTTTGTCAGCACACATAGGAGCTATAGTGTGTTGTCAGCACACATAGGAGCTATAGTGTGTTGTCAGCACACATAGGAGCTATAGTGTGTTTGTGTCAGCACACATAGGAGCTATAGTGTGTTTGTGTCAGCACACACAGGAGCTAGTGTGCGTGTGTGTGTCAGCACACATAGGAGCTAGTGTGTGTGTGTGTGTGTCAGCACACATAGGAGCTAGTGTGTGTGTGTGTCAGCCCAGTTCTTGTCATCTAAAGGCAGCCTCTATCTGCCATATGGCCCTGTTGCTGTCACCTAAGGCATCCATCTGCAGGAGTTAGTGTGTTTGCTGTGTGACTCCAGCACAATATACACTACCCACTACAATGGCTGGAAGACCGCCAAGGAGAGGCAGACAGCCCCGAGGCAAGAACACAGGGCAAGCAGGCTCTGTTTCTAGAGACAACAGTGCTGGTCGTGGACGTGATCGTGCATCGTCATCAGCACATGGCCATGGGACACGCTTGTCTTTGTTTTCGGCAGCTGGACATGTTGAGCCACATCATGCCGAAGGCTTGGTAGAATGGATGACCAAGCCCTCCTCATCCTCCTCATCCTCTCTCACCCAGGCTCAGGGTACTGGCAGAGCAGCTGCCAATGCGTACTCAATGGCATCATCAGGCATCCCTTCCCTAGACCCACCATGTCCTCCTGAGGAGTCCCCCGAACTGTTTGAGCACAGTGTTGGGTACATGCTCCAGGAGGATGCCCAACGATTTGAAGGCTCGGATGATGATACCCAGCTTGAGGAAGGCAGTAGTGTGCGCGCAGAGAGAGGGGATGCTGAAGGACAGCAATCTGGCAGTAATGTTCCACCAGCTGCAGCTTACTGCCAGGTTTGCTCTAGTGGTGAAGAGGGAGGGGATGATGAGGTCACTGACTCCACATGGGTGCCTGAAGGGAGAGAGGAGGAGGAGGAGGAAGCGGCTGCACATGTTCAACGAGGCAGGATGCCCCCTGGAGGCCAGCTAGAGGCCAGCACACCAACTGAATCACTCCGCAGAGCTCCGTCTGTGCAGGGCGCTGCCTCTGCACGTTATCAGAAAAGTTCTTTGGTGTGGGCCTTTTTTGAGACGAGTACATCAGATCGCACCACTGCTATTTGCAATATTTGTCTCAAGCGTATCTCGCGTGGCCAAAACATCAGCCGCTTGGGCACCACAAGCATGACCAGACATATGTCGACCTGCCATGCAGCTCGTTGGCAAGCGCACATTAAAGACCCACACCAAAGAACAAAGTGGACCTCTCCTTGCTCCTCATCAGCTGGGATCTCCATCCCCACTATATCTTCAGTCCTCTCTGAAAGCTGCTCTGAGAGGACTGAAGGTGTAGAATTAGGTGTGTCACAACCAAGTACTTGCAGTACACCGACGTCCGATTGTAGCAGGCAAATTTCCCTGCCCCAGCTGCTGGACCGTCGAAAGAAGTTTACTCCCAGCCATCCACATGCCCAGCGGTTGAATGCTAGCTTGGCTAAATTGCTAGCACTTCAACTGCTGCTTTTTCAGTTGGTAGACTCGACCCCCTTCCGTGAGTTTGTTCAATGTGCGGTTCCTCAGTGGCAGGTTCCCAAACGCCACTTTTTCTCACGGAAGGCGATTCCGTCTCTCTACCGGCATGTGGAAGGCAATGTCCATGCCTCGCTGGACAGGGTGGTCAGCGGTAAGGTGCATATTACCGCTGACTCATGGTCCAGCAGGCATGGACAGGGACGTTATCTGTCTTTCACGGCCCATTGGGTCACTCTATTGGCAGCTGGGAGGGATGCAGGACAAGGTGCAGTAGTGTTGGAGGTTGTTCCGCCACTACGCCTCCAAAATGCTACTACTGGTTGTGACACACCTCTCTCCTCCACCCCCTCTTCTTCTTCCTCTATGGCCTCTTCGAGTGCTCTGTCCTCGGAACCAGCGGTGCTCCGTAGGTGTACAAGGGGCTACGCGAGTACACAGGCAAAAAGATGCCATGCCGTGCTTGCGCTGGTGTGTTTGGGGGACAGGAGCCACACTGGGGCAGAGGTTCTGGCAGCTCTGCAGGGGCAGGCCGAGAGGTGGTTGATGCCACGCCAGCTTAAGCCAGGAATGGTGGTTTCTGACAATGGCACCAACCTCCTCTCCGCCCTGCGACAGGGGCAGCTCACCCATGTGCCCTGTATGGCTCACGTCCTCAACCTGGTGGTACAGCGGTTCTTGGGCAGGTACCCAGGCTTACAGGATGTCCTGAGGCAGGCCAGGAAAGTCTGTGTGCATTTCCGCCGATCGTATAATGCCAGTGCTCGGCTGGCTGAACTGCAAAAGGAGTTGAACCTGCCCAAGAACCGCCTAATATGTGACATGCCCACCAGGTGGAACTCAACGTTGGCCATGCTTCAGCGACTGCACGCGCAACAGAGGGCCATCAATGAGTACCTTTGCGACTACGTCACCAGGACAGGGTCAAGGGAGCTTGGCTTTTTTTCCTCACGCCAATGGAGCATGATCAGGGATGCATGCACTGTCCTCTCACCATTTGAGGAGGCCACGAGGATGGTGAGCAGTGACAGTGCATGCATCAGTGACACTGTACCTCTTGTCCACCTGTTGGAGCATACGCTGCGTGGGATAATGGACAGGGCACTTGAGGCAGAACAGAGGCAGGAATAGGAGGACTTCCTTGCCTCTCAAGGCCCCCTTTATCAAGACAGTGTTCCTTCTGTCCCACCCATCACACAGGAAGAGGATGAGGAGGAGGAGGAGGATTGTGTGAGCATGGAGGTGGAGCCTGGCACTCAGCAGCAGCAGCAGCAGCAGCAGTCTTTTTGGGATGATGTACAGTCCCAACAAACCAGTGGACTTGTACGTGGCTGGGAGGAGGTGGCTGGCGATCATGTCGTCCTCAGTGACCCAGAAGACTCTGGACCGAATGCCTCAGCTAACCTACGTTGCATGGCCTCCCTGATCCTGCAAAGCCTGCGGAAGGATCCTCGTATTCTTCGGATCAAGGAGAGGGACCATTACTGGCTGGCCACTCTCCTTGATCCACGGTACAAGGGTAAGGTTGCGGACCTTATCTTGCCGTTGCAGAGGGAGCAGAGGATGAGACATCTCAGGGAGGCCTTGCAGAAAGGTCTGTGCAACGCGTTCCCAGAAACTGGGAGGTTACAAACTCCTGGTCCTGGACGACGAGTTGCTGAGGCTTCGGTCAGTAGCAGAAAGAGCGGTGGGGAAGGTGGACGTCTGACCGATGCGTTCAGACAATTTTTAAGTCTGCAACCCCAAGGTATGATCGGTTCCAGCAACCATCGCCAGCATCTGATATACATGGTGCAGGAATACCTAGGGGCAAGGTCAGACTTAGACACCTTTCCCACCGAAAATCCTCTGGCTTACTGGGTCTTGATATTGGATCACTGGCCAGAGCTTGCACAGTATGCAATTGAGCTACTGGCCTGTCCTGCATCCAGCGTTCTTTCCGAACACACATTCAGTGCTGCTGTAGGATTTGTCACCGATCACAGGGTGCGCCTTTCCACTGACTCGGTTGATCGACTGACCTTCATAAAAATGAATCAGTCTTGGATCACCACCAGCTACCAGGCACCTGAAGCGGATATAACTGAATAATTTATAATGTCACATCTAGGGATGAGCCGAACACCCCCGGGTTCGGTTCGCACCAGAACCTTCGAACCGACCGAAAGTTCGCGCGAATTTTCGAACCCTATACGTTATAATGGACGCGAACGTTCGAAATCAAAAGTGCTAATTACAACGGCCAATATGCATGTTAATGTCATAAAACAGGTTTGGGGACCCGGGTCCTGCCCCAGGGGACATATATCAATGCAAAAAGAACTTTTAAAAACTAACGTTTTTTCGGGAGCAGTCATTTTAATGATGCATAAAGTGAAAAAAAAAAAGTGAAATTTTCCTTTAAATATGGTACTGGGGGGTGTCTAAAGTATGCCTGTGAAGTGGCATGTGTTTCCCGTGTTTAGAACTGTCCTTGCACAAAATGACATTTGTAAAGGAAAAAAAGAAGCCATTTAAAACCACTTGCGGCTTTAGGTTTGTTCTTAAGTAGAATCTGAACAGGTACATTATGAAGTGTAGCTCCATCCCAAAAAAATCTATTTTTAAGCTTTTTGGAGAACATAGGGAGGGGTTATCACCCCTGTAACATTTGCTGTCTTTGCACATCTGTTCAGAACATGTCACCTAACTTTCCGTCCCAATGACAAATGTTTTTGGAAAAAGTGGGGTTTTAATTGAAACAAGGATTGGTGATAAAGTATCAGTAGAGAGGAGATACCTTTTTCCCAAATTAAATCTAACAGGATAGAATTTCCCTTCCTAGGGGTAGATTTCCTCTCACTTCCTGTTTTCTTTCCATTTGCAAGTAGGAGTCGTTTGTAAGTTGGATGTTTGAAAGTAGGGGCCTGGCGTATATACTCTGCAGAAATTTGCCCTATTAGATGTTGGTGTAGCCACAAGACTGGTGGGCACAGGAATGGGCCCTGCTGTGAGTTAATAGATCAAGATTTGTAATTGCATGCACCTGTTGAACAGGGCAGAAAAATTGGGGGTGGTGGTGGTGGTGGTGGACGGTGTTGCCACAAGACTGTAAGCTCTCACAGTTACTCTTGGTGGGCGCAGGAATGGGCCCTGCTGTGAGTTATTAGATCAAGATTTGTAATTGCAAGCACCTGATGAACAGGGCAGAAAAATTGGGCCTTTGGCGGTGGTGGTGGACGGTGTTGCCACAAGACTGTAGGCCCTCATAGTTACTCTTGGTGGGCGCAGGAATGGGCCCTGCTGTGAGTTATTAGATCAAGATTTGTAATTGCAAGCACCTGATGAACAGGGCAGAAAAATTGGGCCTTTGGCGGTGGTGGTGGACGGTGTTGCCACAAGACTGTAAGCTCTCACAGTTACTCTTGGTGGGCGCAAGAATGGGCCCTGCTGTGAGTTATTAGATCAAGATTTGTAATTGCATGCACCTGTTGAACAGGGCAGAAAAATTGGGGGTGGTGGTGGTGGTGGACGATGTTGCCACAAGACTGTAAGCTCTCACAGTTACTCTTGGTGGGCGCAGGAATGGGCCCTGCTGTGAGTTATTATATCAAGATTTGTAATTGCAAGCACCTGATGAACAGGGCAGAAAAATTGGGCCTTTGGCGGTGGTGGTGGACGGTGTTGCCACAAGACTGTAGGCCCTCATAGTTACTCTTGGTGGGCGCAGGAATGGGCCCTGCTGTGAGTTATTAGATCAAGATTTGTAATTGCAAGCACCTGATGAACAGGGCAGAAAAATTGGGCCTTTGGCGGTGGTGGTGGACGGTGTTGCCACAAGACTGTAAGCTCTCACAGTTACTCTTGGTGGGCGCAAGAATGGGCCCTGCTGTGAGTTATTAGATCAAGATTTGTAATTGCATGCACCTGTTGAACAGGGCAGAAAAATTGGGGGTGGTGGTGGTGGTGGACGGTGTTGCCACAAGACTGTAAGCTCTCACAGTTACTCTTGGTGGGCGCAGGAATGGGCCCTGCTGTGAGTTATTAGATCAAGATTTGTAATTGCAAGCACCTGATGAACAGGGCAGAAAAATTGGGCCTTTGGCGGTGGTGGTGGACGGTGTTGCCACAAGACTGTAGGCCCTCATAGTTACTCTTGGTGGGCGCAGGAATGGGCCCTGCTGTGAACTATTAGATCAAGATTTGTAATTACCCGCCCCTGTTAAACAGGGGCTGAAAAATTGTGCCTTAGGCACTGGTGCTGGTGCCACAACACTGCAACCCCTCACAGATACTGTACTTGGAGCACAGCAGTCACACGTGTTGCGAAGCATTTTTTTTAAAAATTGTAATTACCCGCCCCTGTTAAACAGGGGCTGAAAAATTGTGCCTTAGGCACTGGTGCTGGTGCCACAACACTGCAACCCCTCACAGATACTGTACTTGGAGCACAGCAGTCACACGTGTTGCGAAGCATTTTTTTAAAAAATTGTAATTACCCGCCCCTGTTAAACAGGGGCTGAAAAATTGTGCCTTAGGCACTGGTGCTGGTGCCACAACACTGCAACCCCTCACAGATACTGTACTTGGAGCACAGCAGTCACACGTGTTGCGAAGCATTTTTTTAAAACATTGTAAGTACACGCCCCTGTTAAACAGGGGCTGAAAAATTTGCCTTAGGCACTGGTGGTGGTGCCACAACACTGCAACCCCTCACAGATACTGTACTTGGAGCACAGCAGTCACACGTGTTGCGAAGCATTTTTTTATAAAAATTGTATGTACACGCCCCTGTTAAACAGGGGCTGAAAAATTGTGCCTTAGGCACTGGTGTGGTGGCATGGATCATTGAGGAGGAGGAAGAGGATAGTCAGTGAACATAAGAGGACAGTCACTCAGCATCAGCATAGGCAGTCTTGAAGGGATGTGATATTAAAAATTATTCGGTTATATCCGCCTCAGGTGCCTGGTAGCTGGTGGTGATCCAAGACTGATTCATTTTGATGAAGGTCAGTCGATCAACCGAGGCGGTGGACAGGCGCACCCTATGATCGGTGACAAATCCTCCAGCAGCACTGAATGTGCGTTCGGAAAGAACGCTGGAGGCAGGACAGGCCAGTAGCTCAATTGCATACTGTGCAAGCTCTGGCCAGTGATCCATCCTCAGGACCCAGTAAGCCAGAGGATTTTCGGTGGGAAAGGTGTCCAAGTCTGACCTTGCCCCAAGGTATTCCTGCACCATGTATATCAGACGCTGGCCATGGTTGCTGGAACCGATCATACCTTGGGGCTGCGGACTAAAAAATTGTCTGAACGCATCGGTCAGACGTCCACCTTCCCCACCGCTCCTTCTGCTACTGACCGAAGCCTCAGCAACTCGTCGCCCAGGACCAGGAGTTTGTAGCCTCCCAGTTTCTGGGAACGCGTTGCACAGACCTTTCTGCAAGGCCTCCCTGAGATGTCTTATCCTCTGCTCCCTCTGCGACGGCAAGATAAGGTCCGCAACCTTACCCTTGTACCGCGGATCAAGGAGAGTGGCCAGCCAGTAATGGTCCCTCTCCTTGATCCGAAGAACACGAGGATCCTTCCGCAGGCTTTGCAGGATCAGGGAGGCCATGCAGCGTAGGTTAGCTGAGGCATTCGGTCCGGAGTCTTCTGGGTCACTGAGGATGACATGATCGCCAGCCACCTCCTCCCAGCCACGTACAAGTCCACTGGTTTGTTGGGACTGTACATCATCCCTAAAAGACTGCTGCTGCTGATGCTGAGTGCCAGGCTCCACCTCCATGCTCACACAATCCTCCTCCTCCTCCTCCTCCTCCTCCTCCTCATCCTCTTCCTGTGTGATGGGTAGGACAGAAGGAACACTGTCCGGATAAAGGGGGCCTTGAGAGGCAAGGAAGTCCTCCTCTTCCTGCCTCTGTTCTGCCTCAAGTGCCCTGTCCATTATCCCACGCAGCGTATGCTCCAACAGGTGGACAAGAGGGACAGTGTCACTGATGCATGCACTGTCACTGCTCACCATCCTCGTGGCCTCCTCAAATGGTGAGAGGACAGTGCATGCATCCCTGATCATGCTCCACTGACGTGGGGAAAAAAAACCAAGCTCCCCTGACCCTGTCCTGGTGCCATAGTCGCAAAGGTACTCATTGATGGCCCTCTGCTGCGTGTGCAGTCGCTGCAGCATGGCCAACGTTGAGTTCCACCTGGTGGGCATGTCACATATTAGGCGGTTCTTGGGCAGGTTCAGCTCCTTTTGCAGCTCAGTCAGCCGAGCACTGGCATTATAAGATCGGCGGAAATGCACACAGACTTTCCTGGCCTGCCTCAGGACATCCTGTAAGCCTGGGAACCTGCCCAAGAACCGCTGCACCACCAGGTTGAGGACGTGAGCCATGCAGGGCACATGGGTGAGCTGCCCCTGTCGCAGGGCGGAGAGGAGGTTGGTGCCATTGTCAGAAACGACCATTCCTGGCTTAAGCTGACGTGGCGTCAACCACCTCTCGGCCTGCCCCTGCAGAGCTGCCAGAACCTCTGGCCCAGTGTGGCTCCTGTCCCCCAAACACACCAGCGCAAGCACGGCATGGCATCTTTTTGCCTGCGTACTTGCGTAGCCCCTTGTACGCCTACGGAGCACCGCTGGTTCCAAGGACAGAGCACTGGAGGAAGAAGAAGAGGAGGGGGTGGAGGAGAGAGGTGTGTCACAACCAGTAGCAGTAGTAGCGTTTTGGAGGCGTGGTGGCGGAACAACCTCCAACACTACTGCACCTTGTCCTGCATCCCTCCCAGCTGCCAATAGAGTGACCCAATGGGCCGTGAAAGAAAGGTACCGTCCCTGTCCATGCCTGCTGGACCATGAGTCAGCGGTAATATGCACCTTACCGCTGACCGCCCTGTCCAGCGAGGCATGGACATTGCCCTCCACATGCCGGTAGAGAGACGGAATCGCCTTCCGTGAGAAAAAGTGGCGTTTGGGAACCTGCCACTGAGGAACCGCACATTGAACAAACTCACGGAAGGGGGCCGAGTCTACCAACTGAAAAGGCAGCAGTTGAAGTGCTAGCAATTTAGCCAAGCTAGCATTCAACCGCTGGGCATGTGGATGGCTGGGAGTGTACTTCTTTCTACGGTCCAGCAGCTGGGGCAGGGAAATTTGCCTGCTGCAATCGGACGTCGGTGTACTGCAAGTACTTGGTTGTGACACACCTAATTCTACACCTTCAGTCCTCTCAGAGCAGCTTTCAGAGAGGACTGAAGGTGTAGTGGGGATGGAGATCCCAGCTGATGAGGAGCAAGGAGAGGTCCGCTTAGTTCTTTGGTGTGGGTCTTTTATGTGTGCCTGCCAACGAGCTGCATGGCAGGTCGACATATGTCTGGTCATGCTTGTGGTGCCCAAGCGGCTGATGTTTTGGCCACGCGAGATACGCTTGAGACAAATATTGCAAATAGCAGTGGTGCGATCTGATGCACTCGTCTCAAAAAAGGCCCACACCAAAGAACTTTTCTGATAACGTGCAGAGGCAGCGCCCTGCACAGGCGGAGCTCTGCGGTGTTGTACAGTTGCTGTGCTGGCCTCTACCTGGCCTCCAGGGGGCATCCTGCCTCGTTGGACATGTGACGCCGCATCCTCCTCCTCCTCGTCCTCCTCCTCATCCTCTCTCCCTTCAGGCACCCACGTGGAGTCAGTGACCTCATCATCCCCTCCCTCTTCACCACTAGAGCAAACCTGGCAGTAAGCTGCAGCTGGTGGAACAGTACTGCCAGATTCCTCAAGCTGGGTATCATCATCCGAGCCTTCGAATCGTTGGGCATCCTCCTGGAGCATGTACCCAACACTGTGCTCAAAGAGTTCGGGGGACTCCTCAGGAGGACATGGTGGGTCTAGGGAAGGGGTGGCTGATGATGCTCTGCCAGTACCCTGAGCCTGGGTGAGAGAGGATGAGGAGGATGAGGAGGGCTTGGTCATCCATTCTACCAAGCCTTCAGCATGATGCGGCTCCACATGTCCAGCTGCCGAAAACAAAGACGCGCGTGTCCCATGGCCACGTGCTGATGACGATGCACGACCACGTCCACGGCCACGGCCACGGCCACGTCCACTAGAAACAGAGCCTGCCTGCCCTGTGTTCTTGGCTCTGCACGCTCTGCCTCCCCTTGGCGGTCTTCCAGCCATTGTAGTCGGTAGTCCTGTGGGTGCTGCTGAGAAGAATATATAGGAGCTCTGTGTGATGCCACTAACACACTAGAAGTCCTATGGGTGCTTCTGCAAAGAAAATATAGGAGCTCTGTGTGATGCCACTAACACACTAGAAGTCCTATGGGTGCTTCTGCAAAGAAAATATAGGAGCTCTGTGTGATGCCACTAACACACTAGAAGTCCTATGGGTGCTTCTGCAAAGAAAATATAGGAGCTCTGTGTGATGCCACTAACACACTAGAAGTCCTATGGGTGCTTCTGCAAAGAAAATAGAGGAGCTCTGTGTGATGCCACTAACACACTAGAAGTCCTGTGGGTGCTGCTGAGAAGAAAATATAGGAGCTCTGTGTGATGCCACTAACACACTAGAAGTCCTATGGGTGCTTCTGCAAAGAAAATAGAGGAGCTCTGTGTGATGCCACTAACACACTCGAAGTCCTGTGGGTGCTGCTGAGAAGAATATATAGGAGCTCTGTGTGATGCCACTAACACACTAGAAGTCCTATGGGTGCTTCTGCAAAGAAAATAGAGGAGCTCTGTGTGATGCCACTAACACACTAGAAGTCCTGTGGGTGCTGCTGAGAAGAAAATATAGGAGCTCTGTGTGATGCCACTAACACACTAGAAGTCCTATGGGTGCTTCTGCAAAGAAAATAGAGGAGCTCTGTGTGATGCCACTAACACACTAGAAGTCCTGTGGGTGCTGCTGAGAAGAAAATATAGGAGCTCTGTGTGATGCCACTAACACACTAGAAGTCCTATGGGTGCTTCTGCAAAGAAAATAGAGGAGCTCTGTGTGATGCCACTAACACACTAGAAGTCCTGTGGGTGCTGCTGAGAAGAAAATATAGGAGCTCTGTGTGATGCCACTAACACACTAGAAGTCCTATGGGTGCTTCTGCAAAGAAAATAGAGGAGCTCTGTGTGATGCCACTAACACACTAGAAGTCCTGTGGGTGCTGCTGAGAAGAAAATATAGGAGCTCTGTGTGATGCCACTAACACACTAGAAGTCCTATGGGTGCTTCTGCAAAGAAAATAGAGGAGCTCTGTGTGATGCCACTAACACACTAGAAGTCCTGTGGGTGCTGCTGAGAAGAAAATATAGGAGCTCTGTGTGATGCCACTAACACACTAGAAGTCCTGTGGGTGCTTCTGCAAAGAAAATAGAGGAGCTCTGTGTGATGCCACTAACACACTAGAAGTCCTGTGGGTGCTGCTGAGAAGAAAATATAGGAGCTCTGTGTGATGCCACTAACACACTAGAAGTCCTATGGGTGCTTCTGCAAAGAAAATAGAGGAGCTCTGTGTGATGCCACTAACACACTAGAAGTCCTGTGGGTGCTGCTGAGAAGAAAATATAGGAGCTCTGTGTGATGCCACTAACACACTAGAAGTCCTATGGGTGCTTCTGCAAAGAAAATAGAGGAGCTCTGTGTGATGCCACTAACACACTAGAAGTCCTATAGGTGCTTCTGGGAAGAAAATATAGGTCTGTGTGATGGGACTAACACACATCAAGTCCTATAGGTGCTTCTGGGAACAAAATATAGGATCTCTGTGTGATGGGACTAACACACTTCAAGTCCTATGGGTGCTTCTGGGAAGAAAATATAGGTCTGTGTGATGGGACTAACACACTTCAAGTCCTATAGGTGCTTCTGGGAACAAAATATATGATCTCTGTGTGATGGGACTAACACACTTCAAGTCCTATAGGTGCTTCTGGGAAGAAAATATAGGTCTGTGTGATGGGACTAACACACTTCAAGTCCTATAGGTGCTTCTGGGAACAAAATATATGATCTCTGTGTGATGGGACTAACACACTTCAAGTCCTATAGGTGCTTCTGGGAACAAAATATATGATCTCTGTGTGATGGGACTAACACACTTCAAGTCCTATAGGTGCTTCTGGGAACAAAATATATGATCTCTGTGTGATGGGACTAACACACTTCAAGTCCTATAGGTGCTTCTGGGAACAAAATATATGATCTCTGTGTGATGGGACTAACACACTTCAAGTCCTATAGGGGCTTCTGGGAAGAAAATATAGGTCTGTGTGATGGGACTAACACACTTCAAGTCCTATAGGTGCTTCTGGGAAGAAAATATATGATCTCTGTGTGATGGGACTAACACACTTCAAGTCCTATAGGTGCTTCTGGGAAGAAAATATAGGTCTGTGTGATGGGACTAACACACTTCAAGTCCTATAGGTGCTTCTGGGAACAAAATATATGATCTCTGTGTGATGGGACTAACACACTTCAAGTCCTATAGGTGCTTCTGGGAAGAAAATATAGGAGCTCTGCCTGCCTGCCACGAACACACTACAAGTCCTATAGGTGCTTCTGGGAACAAAATATAGGAGCTCTGCCTGCCTGCCACGAACACACTACAAGTCCTATAGGTGCTTCTGGGAACAAAATATAGGAGCTCTGCCTGCCTGCCACGAACACACTACAAGTCCTATAGGTGCTTCTGGGAACAAAATATAGGAGCTCTGCCTGCCTGCCACGAACACACTACAAGTCCTATAGGTGCTTCTGGGAACAAAATATAGGAGCTCTGCCTGCCTGCCACGAACACACTACAAGCCCCTCTTTCTAAATCAATCTTTGTAAATGAATCTATCTAACTCAATCTCTCTAAGTAAATCTCTCTAACTAACTAAATCCAGCAGAGTGTCACAGAACTATCCTGCTCTATCTACGCCGGAACAGCATGTGACCGGCGCAGACGGCGTGGCGGCCTTTTATAGGGGGGGGCGTGTACTAAAGCCCCTGAGCTGTAATTGGCTACAGGCGTCCTGCCTGTAGCCAATTATGGCTCTTCGAGTTTCCGGCGCTGTGATTGGCCAAGCATGCGGGGTCACAGTGCATGCTGGGCCAATCATCAGCCAGCAATGCACTGCGCCGGCCGTTCGTGTGATGCGAGCGGCCAAAATAGTTCTGGGCTCGCCGAGCGAGCGAACACCCGGTGCTCGATGCGAACATGGGTTCGCATCGAGCACCGGGCCCATCCCTAGTCACATCCCTTCAAGACTGCCTATGCTGATGCTGAGTGACTGTCCTGTTATGTTCACTGACTATCCTCTTCCTTCTCCTCAATGATCCATTCCTTGATAGCTTGGAAGAACATTTTTGTTTCTGGGTGCCACCACACCAGTGCCTAAGGCACAATTTTTCAGCCCCTGTGTAACAGGGGCGTGTAATTAGAATTTTTTTTAAAAAAAATGCTTTGCAACAGGTCTGACTGCTGTGCTCCAAGTACAGTATCTGTGAGGGGTTGCAGTGTTGTGGCACCAGCACCAGTGCCTAAGGCCCAATTTTTCAGCCCCTGTTTAACAGGGGCGTGTAATTACAATTTTTTAAGCAATGCTTCGCAACAGGTCTGACTGCTGTGCTCCAAGTACAGTATCTGTGAGGGGTTGCAGTGTTGTGGTACCAGCACTAGTGCCTAAGGCACAATTTTTCAGCCCCTGTTGGGGCGTGTAATTACAATTTTTAGGCAATGCTTTGCAACAGGTCTCATTGCTGTGCTCAGAGTACAGTATCTGTGAGGGGTTGCAGTGTTGTGGCACCAGCACCAGTGCCTAAGGCCCAATTTTTCAGCCCCTGTTTAACAGGGGCGTGTAATTACAATTTTTTAAGCAATGCTTCGCAACAGGTCTGACTGCTGTGCTCCAAGTACAGTATCTGTGAGGGGTTGCAGTGTTGTGGCACCAGTGCCTAAGGCACAATTTTTCAGCCCCTGTTTAACAGGGGCGTGTAATTACAATTTTTTAAGCAATGCTTCGCAACAGGTCTGACTGCTGTGCTCCAAGTACAGTATCTGTGAGGGGTTGCAGTGTTGTGGCACCAGCACCAGTGCCTAAGGCACAATTTTTCAGCACCTGTTGGGGCGTGTAATTACAATTTTTAGACACTGCTTTGCAACAGGTCTCATTGCTGTGCTCAGAGTACAGTATCTGTGATGGGTTGCAGTGTTGTGGCACCAGCACCAGTGCCTAAGGCCCAATTTTTCAGTCCCTGTTTAACCACTTCACGACCGCTCACTGTATGTATACGTCATTTTTTTGAAGAGGGATATCTCGGTAACGGCAGCAGCTGCTGCCACAACCGAGGTATCCCTCTTCACAGTGAGCGGTCCCCTTTCCGATAATGGTGGTCATCGCAGCGGATTCGCCGCGAGATCACCGTTATCGGCGGCGGGAGAGGTGCCCCCCCTCCCGCCGCTCTCCCGTGCCTTCCGCCGCTTACCGGAACCGTCAGAAGCGGCGGAGGCGATCGGGTCCATTCCCTGCCTGTGTATAGAGATGAGTGACGCTACGATGGCCGCCACTCATCTCTATACCATAGGAGGGCGGAAGCGACGTCAAAAACGTCACTTCCGCCAATACGTCTTAAAGGGGAATTTACAAATGTCATTTTTTTAAATTACATATTTTTTTATTTTTTTATTTTTTTTTTATCTTTGAAGTCCAAATATGAGATCTGAGGACTTTTTGACCCCAGATCTCATATTTAAGAGGACCTGTCATGCTTTTTTCTATTACAAGGGATGTTTACATTTCTTGTAATAGGAATAAAAGTGATCAATTTATTTTTTTTTTAAACAGTGTAAAAAATAATACAATTAAGTAAAATAAATAAGAAAAAACAAAAAAAATTTTTTTAAAACACCCCGTCCCGACGAGCTTGCGCGCAGAAGCGAACGCATACGTGAGCAGCGCCCGCATATGAAAACGGTAGTCAAACCACACATGTGATGTATCGCCGCGATCGGTAGAGCGAGAGCAATAATTCTAGCCATAGACCTCCTCTGTAACTCAAAAAATGCAACCTGTAGAATTTTTTAAATGTCGCTTATGGAGATTTTTGAGGGTAAAAGTTTGACGCCATTCCACGAGCGGCCGCAATTTTTTAAGCGTGACATGTTGGGTATCAATTTACTCGACGTAACATTATATTTCACAATCCAAAAAAAAATTGGACTAATTTTACTGTTGTCTTATTTTTTTATTCAAAAAAAGTGACTTTTTTCCAAAAAAAGTGCGCTTGTAAGACCGCTGCGCAAATACGGTGTGAAAAAAAGTATTGCAACGACTGCCATTTTATTCTCTAGGGTGTTAGAAAAAAAACAATATATAATGTTTGGGGGTTCTAAGTTTTTTTCTAGCAAAAAAAACTGTTTTAAACATGTAAACACCTAAAATCCAAAACGAGGCTGGTCTGGAAGTGGTTAACAGGGGCGTGTAATTACAAATCTTGATCTAATAGTTCACAGCAGGGCTCATTCCTGCACCCACCAAGAGTAACTGTGAGGGCTTACAGTCTTGTGGCAACACCGTCCACCACCACCACCACCACCAAAGGCCCAATTTTTCTGCCCTGTTCAACAGGTGCATGCAATTACAAATCTTGATCTAATAACTCACAGCAGGGCCCATTCCTGCGCCCACCAAGAGTAACTGTGAGGGCTTACAGTCTTGTGGCAACACCGTCCACCACCACCACCAAAGGCCTAATTTTTCTGCCCTGTTCAACAGGTGCATGCAATTACAAATCTTTATCTAATAACTCACAGCAGGGCCCATTCCTGCGCCCACCAAGAGTAACTGTGAGGGCTTACAGTCTTGTGGCAACACCGTCCACCACCACCAAAGGCCCAATTTTTATGCCCTGTTCAACAGGTGCATGCAATTACAAATCTTGATCTAATAACTGTGAATATGTGCCCCTCGCGCTACTTGGAGTAAGTGAATAGTCGAAAATAAATAATAGTGCTCTGCTGCAAAATGTGATGTGTTCACAAATACACAATGAATTATTATTATTATAGGGGCACATATTCACAATTTTTCATTTAGTCACTTAACCAAACCCTTGCAGCCACAATGGATGTTTTTACATTCATGGAGAGTAGAAAAGTCAATCTGGATGAGGTTTTTAACCCCCAAACCAAAACACGCAATATGGACCTGGAAAGTATAGTGAGAAAATTAGGACACCACATGGAGAAAAAGGTGAACCTATGGTGGGACACTAATACTTTCGAGAGGTATATAAGGGAAAACATTGTTCCTAGAAGACTCCGCTGGGAATTACCACCCAATGATGGTTTGGTGGACAAGGAGTCAATGGATGAATGGTTTGAGTTCTACAATAATAAAAGTGTAGAAGGGCTCAAATTTTTACTACAACGGAAACTAAAGAAAACCAGATTATTGGAAACACAAATTGAAGAAATTAAACAGAAATTAGAACCGTACAAAGAATCGGCAGACTTTAAAAAACTCGCAACACAACTAAATAAAGATTTAATTACAAAAGACTTAGAAGCACAACAGAGAAAGATGAAAAAATACATAAGAGATACAACAGACTACAAAACGGATCAAGTCTTTAAATGGCAAACCAAAATAGAACAGACACAACCTGCATCAACGTACTCCACACCGGAAAAGGAGGTCAGAATTCAGGATCCAACAACCTCACATACATATAACCCACCAAGATGGGATGAAAGAGATAGATATCCTGAAACACCAAGATCACAAAACAACCAAAGACCCAATAATGGGTATGGACAACAGACCCCAAAGAAAAATGGAAAAAAACCTTTTAAAAAACCTTTTAAAAAACCTTATAACAACTGGAACCATAATGAGAGAAACCAACGGTAATATAGAGGGCCACCACATCAATATGAAAATTATGGAGGATATGGAAGAGCACCAATACCCACATATAATCGATATGATACCATAAGAGATTACCATGAACAACATGATAACCAACGCAACTATGGGAATCAATATGAATACAATACACAGCGATCTTTTTTAGACCGGGAGAGGAGAGAATACTCTCCTCGGAGACAAACATACGAGACAAATCGTTCACCAAGGAGACGCCCACAAGAAGATCACAGAAACAGTCCAGAGCAGAGACGCCCACAAGAAGAACACAGAAACAGCCCAGAACGAAGAGAGGACAACGAGCGGGAAAGAGAATCCAAACGAAAAAGAGAATAGTCGGAGAAAATGTAGTCAATCTCAGTAATATATCCATCACAGCAGAAGAGTTGGCGGTACTAGATAACAGTGGCGGCCCGTCCATAGGGGGCGCATGGGCGCCGCCCCCCCAAAGCCAGTCACAAAAAAAAAAAAAAAAAAAAAAAAAAAAATGTCCCTTTAAAAAAAAAAAAAAAAAAAAAAAAAATTTTTTTTTTAAAAAGGTTCCTTTAAGTGCACTGTGTTCGGGGCGGGCGCCGGCCACAGTGCACTATGGGAGCGTCATGCCAATGCAATCCCGTGATTGCCGGCAAAACGCTTCATTTGCAGGTTTTTTTTATGCTTTGTGGCGCTATGCAGAGTGCCACAAGACGCTCATTGGGGCATTCTTCTGCATTGTGTCCTGATGGTGGATAGTGATTGGCTGGTCCATAGGATGTAGGGCGGTGCTTTTATCGGACCAGCCAATCACTTCCGGTTTTAGGAATCACTCATCCTGGCTGCAGGTCTCTGAACAGGAGCAGAGGAGTCGACCAGTGATCGGGACAGGTAAGATTAGGAAACGTTTTAGGTGCTCTTAGACGTGCAGCAGGGGGGGAGGAGGGGAGTGCACTGAAGAGTTGAGACTTGAGAGGCACATTCCGGAGACAGTTCATCTGGGCTGCTACTGTTTAATGTGTGTCAGGTAGGGGGAGGGGCAGCCTGGCACGAGTGGATAATGCTACATGTTATGTTGTTCAGGCTGTCCTCTCCTCTCCTCATCTCCTCTCATCCAGCTGTATTTACATCCAGTCTGAGAGCAGAGATCAGAGCTTCTCCCTGGCAGGGGGAGGTCTGATCATACTGGATGGTGACATGGTGCTGGGAGGACAGGAGATGACAGCTGGAGGGGAAGACAAGTCCTTCACTCTACACTGATCTGTGCTGGATCAGAACACTGACAGGCAGATCCACCATCCCCTGATCATTAAATATCTCCATCCCATCCATCCATCCACCCACCCCATCCATCCATCCACCCACTCCATCCACCACATCCACCCACCCCATCCATCCATCCATCCATCCACTCCATCCACCCCATCCACTCACTCCATCCATCCATCCATCCACCCACTCCATCCATCCATCCACCCACTCCATCCATCCATCCCATCCACCCACTCACCCCATCCATCCACCCACTCACCCCATCCACCGCATCCACCCACCCCATCCATCCATCCACCCCATCCATCCACTTACCCCATCCACTCAATCCATCCACAGCATCCACTCACCCCATCCATCCACCCACTCACCCCATCCACCGCATCCACCCACCCCATCCATCCATCCACCCACCCCATCCATCCATCCACCCCATCCATCCACTTACCCCATCCACTCAATCCATCCACCGCATCCACCCACCCCATCCATCCATCCACCCCATCCATCCATCCACCCACCCCATCCATCCATCCACCCCATCCATCCATCCACCCCATCCATCCACTTACCCCATCCACTCAATCCACCCACCCCATCCATCTATCCACTCACCCCATCCATCCATCCACCGCATCCACCCACCCCATCCATCCACCGCATCCACCCACCCCATCCATCCATCCACTTACCCCATCCACTCACTCCATCCACCGCATCCACCCACCCCATCCATCCATCCACTCACCCCATCCATCCATCCACTCACCGCATCCACCCACCCCATCCATCCATCCACCCCATCCACTCACTCCATCCACCCACCCCATCCATCCATCCACTCACTCCATCCACCGCATCCATCCACCTCATCCATCACTCCATCCACTCACTCCATCCACCGCATCCATCCACCCACCCCATCCATCCACTCACTCCATCCACCGCATCCATCCACCCACCCCATCCATCCAGCCACCCCATCCACTCACTCCATCCACCCCATCCACTCACCCCATCCACCGCATCCACCCACCCCATCCATCCACCCACGCCATCCACCGCATCCACCCACCCCATCCACTCACTCCATCCACCGCATCCACCCACCCCATCCATCCATCCACTCACCCCATCCACCGCATCCAGCCACCCCATCCATCCATCCACTCACCCCATCCATCCATCCACTGCATCCATCCACCTCATCCATCCATCCACCCCATCTAACTCACTCCATCCACCGCATCCACCTACTTGTCAATCCATCCCTGCACACCCCTTCCTGCTGGTTGTGTATATCTTGGCTATCCCTCCTCTTTCCTATATGAAAGCAGCTTATTTTTTGGTATTGTCCTAAAGCTGACCATACTCTGTCCAATCCCCTTTTTCAACAGACCATACACAATACAGTCTGTGCAATCTCCTGTAGATCTGCCATCTACTAGGTAGTGCAAGAGCCTGCCCTGGGGGGGGGGCGGGGGTGTATGTGCGAGTGAGGGGGCCAGGTCTGTTTTGCGCCCCCCCTAAAATTTTGACCACCAGCCGCCACTGCTAGATAAAGGTTTGAAACATGCACCGATCAAAAACCTAAATAAATTCAACACATACATAGGAATACAAAAATACATCAGAAAAATCAATATCAAAAAATGTATCATGAATAAACCATGGAGACCCCATAATGAGAGAAGAAATACATCTCCCACAGGGATACATAGCATGTTACGCAACAACTCGGTTTACAATCCCCAAGTATCCAACAACCAACACATAGAAGTCTTCAAGAACCTAGTACTACAAGACCAGGAATCTCTGAAACTGAAGAAAATATCTGATCCCATACACATCAAAAAGGGAATTAAAACATTAACGGAGAGAAAAGATTTGGTAATCAGACCGGCGGATAAGGGAGGAGCTATAGTACTGCAATCTAAAGAGCAATATCAGAATAAATTGAATAGACAACTTAATGATGAAGTAACGTACATTAAACTATTGGGTAATCCGACTGCAAAATACAAAAAAGAATTGGAACTATTAGTGAATCTAGGAGTAAAGAAGGAAATCCTCAATGCTAAAGAATCAAAATATCTAGTACCAGAAACTTGTAGGATTCCGATTATATATACTGTGCCCAAAATACACAAATGCAAGGTAAATCCCCCAGGAAGACCTATCGTTAACGGGATAGATTCCCTAACGTCACGAATGGGACAGTACATAGATCACTGCATCCAACCAGCGGTACAACAGACGAAAGCCTACCTCAAAGACACCAAACACATATTACAACTCCTAGAAACAACACCAGTACTGGAAGGGAGGAACATACTAGCGACAGCAGATGTCGCATCGTTATACACGATAGTACAACACCATAATGCATGCTCAGCAACTAAATGGCTTTTGAGGAACTATAGCAACTATATATGCAAACAAAGAAAATTCCTCATCAAATGTCTTGATTTCTGCCTCAAGTATAACTACTTTTGGCACAACCAGGCTTACTACAAACAGGCCATAGGCATAGCCATGGGTGCTAACTTTGCCCCGGGAGTGGCTAATGCATTCATGGCTCAATGGGAAGATGAAACGGTATACAATGACACCCCAGCTGAGCTTACCCTGTACAAAAGGTACATCGATGATGTAATAATCATGTGGAACGGAGATAGAAATACATTAGAATCATTCCTTATGCGACTAAATGAAAATGAAAATAACATTAAGCTCGTATGGAAAATTGATGAAAAAGAGGTGGACTTTCTTGATCTGAAAATAAGTCTGGATGGAAATAAAATAGTAACTAAAACGTTCTTCAAAATGTAGACACCAATAGCTACCTCTCACTTAATAGTTGCCATCATAAACCATGGCTATATAACATCCCAAAGGGACAACTAACAGGGAATAAAAAGGAACTGTACGAAAGAAGAAGATTACCAAACCCAGGCAAAACAAATAGGAGAAAGATTTAAAACAAAAGGATACGACGACCAATGGATAGAGAAACAAATAAAAGATGTCAGTAAAATGGACAGAACAACTATGCTTCAGAGTAAACCGAAAAAAAGTTACCAAAATGAGGCACCCTGCTTAATCTTAGACTACAACATACAGCATAAAGATGTAGCTAAATTAATAGAAAGACACTGGCATATTCTCAAGAGAGATAAGGACTTAAAAACCATACTACCTCAAATACCGAACATTATTTACACTAGGGCCCCCACTATTAGGGACCTAGTAGTAAAATCAGTAGTAGAACCCCCACCAAAACCGACTTTTTCATTTTTCTCTGGGAAGGGATTCTACCCTTGTCGCAACTGCTACGCCTGCAGACATGCACAAAAATTCCAAAAGAAGAGAATGGATTTTACAGCCACAAATACGGGACAAACCCACAAAATAAGAGATTTCATAGGCTGTCATACAGAGGGAGTTGTATATGTGCTACAATGCAGTTGCAATCTTCAATATGTGGGAAGAACCAAAAGGGCATTAAAAGTAAGAGTAGAGGAACATGTGCGAAACATCAAACACGGGTTCCCCAAGCACAATGTGTCAAAACATTTTGCATTAAAACATAATCAAGACCCATCTTCCCTACAGTTTTGGGGAATAGAGAGAGACAATAAAGCATGGAGAGGCAGCCACAAAATACGAACAATAAGCCAAAAAGAGTTGAGATGGATTCATACAATGCGTACACTCACCCCCGGAGGACTCAATGTCGAGTTCGATCTGAACTGTTTTCTGAGCAATTTCTGAGCAATTTCTGAATATGCACCCTGTAAGAAGGAGTCAGTATTCATATACCCATACCACTATACATCAGAAGGTAGTGGGTGAAATAACATTCTGAGTATAGGTCTCCACATATTATTACCCAGACTACCCATATTTTGATTCATTTATGGTTATCAAACTCATATTTTATACATACACATATTTTATTATAATATTCATCACAATATATAACTTATGCATGCAGCCTACAGAATGGCTGTTCGGTCTTTGTATTGACTATTCACTGTAAATCTATTGATGAATATCTTTATATATATATTTTCTAACTAATAGAAGGCATCCCAAGGTTTTCTCTCACTCCGATGTTCAATAATCCCTCTACATGTGTATGTATGGTACACATACCTGTAGAGCTGCATATAAACATCTATGGTGCATTTTTAATCATATGCACCATTGACTTTACTAATACTTTATTTTAATTATTTATGTCTTTTTTAACCTTTTAACACAATGATCTCGGGGAATTCAATATATACACACATTGATTAATGTGCCTTCAACATTTGGACTTGGTCTTTTATATATAGGATATCATCTAATTTTAAAACCATTAATATAACATTAGTATTAATTTGCTACTAATATAGAATATTATCCAGTTTTAATGTAATTTTAATTTTATTATTAACATAAACTTTAGGAGCAATTTACACATAGTATTTATTCACCAATGTGGTGAAATACATCACTATTTGTTACGTGACATACACAGTTCCCAATAACATGTATACATATACACAGGTGGGGATTGTATAACATGATTATGAATATATTGCATCCCGGTATGCACTAACACTGATTACGCTATAACAAAATAGCTAGAAACTACGATATCGTGGTCGTTTAATAATAATTTAATGCTCTTCAAGAAAGTCCGCAGGAACAATAACAACATACCACCAGGAAAATGGCCGCCGTCAATTAGACACTTGACCACAACCAAGATGGCCGAATACCTACTTCCGGTTTCACGTAATATAAACTAAGCCCAAACAGCCAATCCGGTTCCCCAGATGAAGACACGTGACGTGTCGTAACGAGTAGGGAGTGGCCGTAGGCAGAGAAGGAGACGTGAGAAGGCGCTGAAAACACCTAGGAGCTATTTTGTTTCTATCTGTATATGCCTGTTTACCTTGATTTTAAATGTAAGAGTCCACCCACTTGTCTAAATAAATATGTCTTTATTTACCTAAATACTACACTAGTGGAGGCTTCCCCTTCTTTCTTTTTCCTTTGGCGCTGTGTCATATTTTGACACTGAGCACTGCAGGATTCAAGCTTTAAAATGCCCTTAAAGGAGAAGGATTTTACTCTTACCAGGCTTTGCCGAATAATTTGTATCTACATCTCATGGGGCTATAGGATATGCCCGAAAAGCTTCAATTTTATATATCTGAGGTGAGAGTTCTGGGAGACTGGCGATTGGATTGATTTTTTTGGATGGAGCTAAACTTCATAATGTACCTGTTCAGATTCTACATAAGAACAAACCTACAGTCCGTGTCTTGTTTGCACCGCCTGTATACTGCTGTTCAGAGTATATAGGTTTGTAGGTATAGGGTTTTATTTTGGGTGCGGGGTCCCCCTTAATACAAGACCCAAAGGGGCTGGGGTGGGGGGGGGGGGGTGATGGGGTAGCCATGCCATTTTTCTCAAGGATTTTCAGCCATATGGCCAGGACAAGACATGACATTAAAGCCGCAAGTGGTTTTAAATGGCTTCTTTTTTTCCTTTACAAATGTCATTTTGTGCAGGGACAGTTCTAAACACGGGAAACACATGCCACTTCACAGGCATACTTTAGACACCCCCCAGGTACCATATTTAAAGGAATATTTCACTTTTTTTTTTCACTTTATGCATCATTAAAATGACTGCTCCCGAAAAAACATTAGTTTTTAAAAGTTCTTTTTGGATTGATATATGTCCCCTGGGGCAGGACCTGGGTCCCCAAACCTGTTTTATGACATTAACATGCATATTGGCCGTTGTAATTAGAAATTTTGATTTCAAACGTTCGCGTCCATTGTAACGAATAGGGTTCGAAAATTTGCACGAACTTTCGGTCCGTTCGAAGGTTCTGGTGCGAACCGAACCCGGAGGTGTTCGGCTCATCCCTAACATTGAGCAAACTGCATGAAAACTCCACATATTTGCCTCAGAAAACCTTCAACTAAGACAGGGGTGGGAATAGGGACATTATTAAACCTAGAGAAATGCACCAAGAATAAAGCCTATGGAATCATAAGGGAAACAGGGATCTTGTGGAGTTTTAAAAACTTATACAAATAAATTCATAAGGGCATCATCCCAAATGAATAAATTGTACAATCAGTAGATATATGGAACTTTTGAATATGCACCTCTTGAAGTCATTAGATTAACATGTAATCCGTCCATAAAATCAATACATCTTTTAATTATAGATATCATTAAAATCTACCATATTTAGATATTAAAAACATTTGAGATCAAGCGGTTACATATATGAGAAAGTTCTGCTTGCTCTCCACCATGGTGCACATATAGCAGGCTTCTTAAAGACTTGGACATAATTTCCTGTTTTTGGATGGCATCACTTCCGATTGCATCATTTTGAGTCTGAGCACACTATGGTTGGATAGTAAACGGTTGATTGCAGGTAGGCACACATGGGGAGGGAACAGCCCTTATCCTCCTATTGGCGGGTTCTTTTTAAGCTTTAAATTTGGTAGGAGGAGCTGGCCATTGGGGAGCTATGGGGTGGTCTTTGGGAGGTAGAGCATTGTGTATATAAGGAGGAAAAATACTCATTAGCATACTGTCCATTTAATGGTGGTGCAATATCAGACTGGACACTCTATTATGAATTGGCCATAGATTGGTAAGGTGCTAATACTAATTGTCTCCCCTGTTCTTTTTGTTTTCCCCCTCTTATGGCTGCTTTCTTTCATGAAAACTGTGGACATGGGACTTCTAGATAATTTTTTTGAATTTCACAATGATATGTGATGTTTGGGGAAATACCTTCCCTCCTAAAGACATCTTGGACTTCTATTAAAATTTAGAGCGTTCATCCTATAAGTGTGATTTATTATTTGTTTGATATATACAACTCTCATTTGGGATTAATTGAACTTAGATAGTATTAAGAATGATTTTCTTATTTCTTTTCATGCAATTCAGGTTGACCCTCTCTGTTTAATCTGCTATTTTGACCTCCCCACGGGCCGGGGAGGTCAAAAGAGTTAGCTGTATGTAAGCTGTATGATTGGGCATGTATGTTTTTAGGTAAGAATATGTTCTGTTCCCCTTCCCTCCTTGCCACCACATATGGGACAGTTACCACAAGATATATTTTGATCCTTATGATTGAATGCATAGAGGTTATGGTATCATATACAGTACATATGTTTATTCTCATGCATACTTTTATCTTTATACTGTAGATGGACTGATATTGTTATAAGGATCTATATGAGAATACATCCCAAGTCCTGAACAGGTGGGACATCAGCAAAACGTATATACTACACATGACTACTATCATGGGGGGATGATTTTGAACTTTAATGTCTAAATATGAGGTGCATATTCAAAAGTCCCTTATTTCTACTGATTGTACAATTATAAACTCTAGCTCATCACTAATTTAAATGTTTCTTAAACAAAAAAAATACCCTATACTTTCTAAATTAAAATATGCCTAAATTATGCAAGCATTGTAAGGGCAGTACAGTAGCTCAATAACCAGCAATCCTCCCTTCCAGTACAAGAGTCCTTGCTACAAATTCCAAGTAGCCATGCTGCGATCCACCACTACAGACTTCCAAGGCACTCTAAAGATACGCTTGTGACAACAGCAGCTATTGTCTTTTATGCACAGTCCCCTGAACTTCCATGTAAGTGATACTTATTAATTTCATCTGGTATTAAATAACTTCTTACTGAGTGGCACTTTTCTATTTGTTTTCTTCTTCCTATGATTGAGCCGGCTTCACTCTGGAGAAAAGCAGCCTTCTGTTAAAAAGTGGATATTTACATCTTCCAGCAAGATACCATTGATTGGACCTGTTATTCAGTTTCAAGTACTTTTTAATTTAACTCAATTATCTTTCTTAACTTGAGCTGGGACATTAGCTCTCTGAAAAATCTGTTGTCATTTTTACTATATGCCCCTTTGTTTCAGCCTATTTGATTATATTTAAGTGACTTTCACTTGTATACTGAGCGCCTGTGTCCTTTGATATAACAAATCCCAAGTAAACTGCTGTACAAAGTAGTGCTAAATAAATACCGATATATAACTTTGTTATTAAAAGAAAATTCAGATTAAAATCAGCATTAAGACCCTCAGGAGTAAATGTCTTTAATCTGAACATCCACTCTGCTTTCTTTTTGTTTAAGGCTTCAATGGGGTTCCCTGCTCTCCATTTCGGTCCAACTTTCTGAATAGCTAAACATTTTGGTCCCTTGGGATTTCTATATTTCTCAAATGTACCTGAACCCATTTAGCTAATGACTGCTTAGTGCAGCCCACATACTGTTTGCACCCCACAAGCATTGACCGGCTTTCTGCAGAACAGCTTCCAGATTGAGGTCCTTAAGCAAACCTGGTTAGGCTACAGCTGACCAGACAGTTTCAGTATAAATTACACTAATAGGAAACATAAGGGGAATACAAAGACACTGAATTTCAAAAGAGCCAACTTCCCTAAACCATGAGCATTGCTAGAAGATACAAATTGGGATACAATCTTAGGAACAAAGAACATTGAGGAGAAATGGGTATGCTTTAAGAGCATATTAAATAAGGGGATTAGCCAGTGCATCCCAATAGGGCATACATTTAAAAGAGCTAATAAAAGTCCTGGGTGGCTTAACTCCAATGTAACAATGCATATAAAAGCAAAGGAGAAGGCCTTCGAAAAAATAAAAGGCTGAGGTATCATCATCAGCATTCCAACTTTACAAAGAATGCAACAAGAAATGTAAGGGCGCAATTAGGGCGGCTAGGATAGAACACGAAAGGCACATAGCGGAGAAGAGTAAGAAAAATCCCAAGAAATTATTTAAGTACATAAATAGTAAGAAAGGGAGGTCAGATCATATTGGTCCCATAAAGAATGCTGAAGGGATTCTGGTTACTAAGGATGGAGAGATGATGAAGGTATTGCATTTATTCTTCTCCTTAGCCTTCACGAGGGAATCAGGGGGCTTCAGTAACCAAAACTGCAATGTTT
This sequence comes from Lithobates sylvaticus, assembly GCA_028564925.1. Lineage (NCBI taxonomy): Eukaryota > Metazoa > Chordata > Amphibia > Anura > Ranidae > Lithobates > Lithobates sylvaticus. The sequence goes on along the minus strand of CM053026.1, from coordinate 368,906,142 downwards.
ATCCTCATGGCATGTCACAGGAAGCACCCTCACAGCTAACAGAGAACAGAATAAGAAATGGACTTGAAAAACTTAACATTAATAAGTCACTGGGACCAGATGGCTTGCACCCAAGGGTACTTAAGCAACTCAGTCAAGTAATTGCCGGACCATTGTTCCTAATTTTTATGAACAATCTACTGACTGGAATGGTACCAGCTGATTGGAGAAAAGCCAATGTAGCACCGATATTTTAAAAAGGGCCAAGATACATCCCTGGGAATTACAGACCAGAAAACCTAACATCAATTGTTTGCAAGCTCTTGGAGGGGATGATAAGGGACTATATACAAGATTTTAGCAATGACAACTGTATCATTAGCAGTAATCAGCATGGATTCATGAAGAGTCATTCTTGCCAATCCAATCGTTTAACCTTTTATGAGGAGGTGAGCTGCCATCTAGATAAAGGAAGGCCCATAGACGTGGTGTGTCTGGATTTTGCAAAAGCATTCAATACAGTTCCCCATAAACATTTACTGTACGAAGTAAGGTCAGTTGGCATGGACCATAGGGTGAGTACATGGAGCACCCTCCCAATGTTGAGGGCATGTGGCCTGGTATGGTTCAGGAGGGGGGGGCGCTCTCTCGTCCCCACTCTTTTCCTGCAGCCTGCCAGGTTGCATGCTCAGATAAGGGTCTGGTATGGATTTTGAGGGGGACCCCCACACCATTTTTTTTATTTTGGCACGGGGTTCCCCTTAATATCCATCCCAGAAGGGCCTGGTATGGAATTTAGGGGGACCCCCACACATTTTTTTAAAATTTTGGTTCCCCTGTGGGGAAATCCTCATGCCGTTTTTATAAATTAACTTTTATGCGTATTGCGGACCGACAATTCATTGTAGCCACGAGTAGTTTTAAATTACTTTTTTTTCCTTTAGAAATGTAATTTTGCTGTCAGACTGTTCTAAATACAGGAAACATGCGCCCCTTTACAGGCATACTATAGACACCCCCAGGTACGAACTGGAGAACAGCCAATGTTAAACATAAAGCTCATCCCTGGTAACTAGGGATGGGCCCGGTGTTCGATTCGAACCCATGCTCGAATCAAACATCGGGCATTCGCCCACTCGGCGAGCCCAGAACTATTTGGGCCGCTCGCATCAAATTCGTGTGATGCGAGCGGCCCGCAATGCACTGCGCCAGTTGCAGTGCATTGCTGGCTGATAATTGGCCAAGCATGCACTGTGACCCGCATGCTTGGTCAATCAAAGAGCCAGCGGCGAGGAGAGCAATAATTGGCCACAGGCAGGATGCCTGTGGCCAATTATAGCACAGGGGGTTTAGTACACACCCCACATTATAAAAGGCCGCCGCCTCGGCGGCCTCGCATATTGTATTGTGTTCCAGCGTCAGTGTCAGAGATATGTGCTGCTGACTGCTAACATTATGTGCTATGATTCTGGGGATTAGTGTGTGCGTGTTGTTAGTACAGCATTGCAGTATGACATCTGGGGGGTGTCTATAGTATGCCTGTGAACGGGGGCATGTTTCCTGTGCTTAGAACTGTCCCTGCAAAAAGTGTCATTTTTGCAGGAAAAAAAGCTATTTAAAATCACTCGCAGCTAATGTATTGATGGCTCCCGTAACACAGAGAACAGTCATTCATTGAAAGCCATTCATAAAAAAAAAGTCATTGATAAAAAATAAAAAAAAATTCAAAAACAAAAAGCGTGGGGGTCCCCCCAAATTCAATAACCAGGCCCTTCAGGTCTGCTATGGATATTAAGGGGGACCCCAGTCAAAAAAAAAAAAAATGGCGTGGGGTCCCCCTTAAAATCCATACCAGACCCTTGAGTTCTGGGATGGATTTTAAGGGGAACCCCAGCCAAAAAAAATGGCGTGGGGTCCCCCTCAAAATCCATACCGGACCCTTATCCGAGCACGCAACCTGGCAGGCCGCAGGAAAAGAGGGGGGGACGAGAGAGGCCCCCCTCCCTGCTGTACCATACCAGGCCACATGCCCTCAACATTGGGAGGATGCTTTGGGGGTCTGAGACCCCCAAAGCACCTTGTCTCCATGTTGATGAGGACAAGGGCCTCTTCCCCACAACCCTGGCCATTGGTTGTGGGGGTCTGCGGGCGAGGGGCTTATCGGAATCTGGAAGCCCCCTTTAACAAGGGGATCCCCAGATCCCAGCCCCCCCCCTGTGTGAAATGGTACTTGTACCCCTACCATTTCACCAAAAAAGTGTCAAAAATGGTAAAAATTACAGGAGACAGTCTTTGACAATTCCTTTATTAAAATCTTCTTTCTTCTTTCTTCTGGTCTTCCTTTCTTCATCTTTCGGTTTCTTAATCTTCTCCTTCCGGCATCTTCTTCCATCTTCTTCTTCCATCATCTTCTTCCCCCGATCCGCTTCTTCTTGCGATGGTCTTCTCGTCCTTCTCGTCCGGCATCTTCTTCCATGGCGTCGGCGTCTCTTCTGGGCCGCTCCGCGCAATGGGAGGCTCCCGCTGTGTGAGGCTTCGCTCCGTCTGACAGGTCTTTTATAACGGCGGGCACCTGGTGACCCCGCCCCCTCTGACGCACAGGGACGTCATGGGGAATTCCCTATTATTAATTATGATCTATTTATTATTATTTATGATCTATATAATTATTAATAATTATTATTATTATGATCTATTATTAATAGATCGCCGCCAAATAATAATAGTAATTACTAATAAAATTACTAATAAAAAAAAATATTAATGAAAATGCTATAAAACTATCCCCTATGTTGTAAATGCTATAACTTTTTTTTTTACCAAAAATATGTAGAATAATACGTATTGGCCTAAACTGAGGGAAAAAAAATGTTTTATATATTTTTGGGGATATTTATTATATTAAAAAGTAAAAAATACTGTGTTTTTTTTTTAAAACGTATGCTATTTTTTTTGTTTATAGTGCAAAAAATAAAAACCGCAAAGGTGATCAAGTACCAAAAAAAAAAGCTCTATTTGTGGGAAAAAAATGACATCAATTTTGTTTGGGAGCCACGTTGCACGACCGCGCAATTGTCAGGTAAAGCGACGCAGTGCCGAATCGCAAAAAGTGCTCTGGTCTTTGGCCAGCCAAATGGTCGGGGGCTTAAGTGGTTAATAGTTAGTAATAGTTAAGTTATTATTACTTGATTATTATTTCAGATTTCCGAATTTCTGAATTTACAAATTTACGAATGTAAGAATTTACGAATGTGCGAATGTATGAATGTACGAATTTATGAATTTACGAATGTACAAATTTACGAATGTGCAAATTTAAATGTACGAATGTACTAATTTGCTAATAATCGAATATCTGAATTTACGAATGTTCGGGAACATTTGTTAAACGGGTTTTCGTTAATTTGGATATTTCCAAATTAACAAATTTGTTGTAATTCGTTAAAAAATGAATTCGGAATGAAACGAATTGCACATGTCTAATAATTCTCCCACTCTGCAAGACTCTGGTCCGGCCACATCTGGAGTATGCTGTCCAGTTATGGGCACCAGTCCTCAGGAAGGATATGCTGGAACTGGAGAGAGTCCAAGGAAGGGCAACGCAACTAATAATAGGTCTGGAGGACATTAGTTATGAGGAAAAGTTTTGAGCACTGAACTTATTCTCTCTGAAGAAGAGAGGCTTGAGAGGGGATATGATTTCAATGTACAAATACCATACTGGTGACCCCACAATAGGGATAAAACTTTTCGGGAGTAAGGGAATTTATTAAGACACGTGGCCATTCACTAAAATTAGAAGAAAAGGGGTTTAACCTTAAACTGCATAGCAGGTTCTTTACTGTAAGAGCGGTTAGGATGTGGAATTCCCTTCCACAGGCAGTGGTTTCAGCAGGGAGCATCGATAATTTCAAAAAACTTTTTAGATAAGCACCTGAACGACCACAACATACAGGGATATACAATGTAATACTGACATAAAATCACACACATAGGTTGGACTTAATGGACTTGTGTCTTTTTTCAACCTTGCCTACTATGTAACCATATATGTAACTATATATTTTGAAGTTATGACTGGGAAAGTAAAGGAGAAATAGAAAAAGTTTCCTACAGCACTTGGGTACTGGGATTACAGAAGGAAGAAGTGACAAAGCACTGGTGTGCTCACTAGATGTACACAGGAAGGACTGGTGCAGGAACACTGGAGGCTCACTTGGAATATAAAGGGGACACAGGAGCAGGTTTACTGGAAACTCACAAAGAGCACTCAGATGCAGGAATGCTGGAAATTCAATTAGAGCACACAGGTGCAGGATGGCTGCAACTCTCTTGGAGAACACAGAGCACCCAGGTGCAGGAATGATGGAAGTTCACTTGTAGTGCACTGGAGCACAGAGAAGGCACTAGGAAAAGGAAAATAGGAAGCCACAGCAGATCACAGAGATCCTTAAGAAGTGAGAGACAATCTATGGAGACACAGGAGCTAGCTAGCGTACTGGCATGCTGTTTGAATGCTAAAATGAATAAGTAACAAGTGAGATAGGCCCTTCAAGGAGTTGTAAAGGCAGAAGGTTTTTTTTATCCTAAGACATTCTATGCATTACGATAAAAACCTTCTGTGTGTAGCAGCCCCCCTCAGCCCCCCTAATTACTTACCTGAGCCCCTCTCTCTACAGCGATGTCCACAAGTGTCTTAGCCACCTGGTGGCACCATTGGCTTCCGTGGCTGTCAATCAAAGTCAGTTAGCCAATCAAGAGATAGGGAGCGGGACCAGGGAGAGGCTCTGTGTCTAAATGGACACAGGGAGTTGTGACTCGGCTCTGGTGCCCCCATAGTAAGCTACTTGCTGTGGGGGCACTTGACAGGAGGGAGGGGCCAGGAGCAGCGAAGTGGGATCCGAGCAGAGGAGGATCCAGGTTGCTCTGTGCAAAACCAACTTCACAGAGCAGGTAAGTATAACATGTTTTTTTGTTTTTAAACAAAAAAAACGAGACTTTACAATCACTTTAAGACACATTTTTGGTATGGATTGACTGTGGTACTGGTGGCCTTCTGATGAGAAAATCTAGTGCTGGAACGATACACAGGTAAAGGTGACATCCAGCATATTATCATATAAATAACATTTTTAGTATTGCATATTTTACATTGCTATATTACATATTCAAATCCTAGTAGGGTAATCCCTGGAAACCAATACATTAGAGATGAGTCAACAGTTGTGACGTCACTGTTACATCATTGACTGAACATGGTCAATGGTGTACCTTTGTATATATCAGCTTTCATCCATCAGAGCTGTCAGAAGTGTGTGAGCAGTCATCAGGGCAACATCGTGTTGACGTGGTGCATGTTTCTTTTCTTATGGTGGGTCAGCGGTGCCATTATTGATGTAGATCTACATGGATGAATTACTTTTTTTGCATTAAATGACATGTCAAAAACGTATGTATTTGTGTTTTAACAGTTTTTTTTATGTACATTTTTTAAGGGGGCTTCCAGATATTCCCCCAACCCGCAGGGTTGTCCCCGTCAACATAAGGTGCTTCGCCAGAGGGGTTTCCTGGGGCTTCAAGGCCCCCCCCCATGTCCGCCGGGAACCCGCGATTGCCCGTTAAAACAACGGGACCGTGGAGCTGTGCTCCACATCCTGTCAGTGGCGAGGAGACCAATCATGTGTTCCCAGTACGGAGGAACACTGATCGGTCTCCTCCCCTTGTAAGTCCCCTCCCCCACAGTTAGAATCACTACATTAGGGAACATATTAACCCCTGCAGCGCCCCCTAGTGTTAACCCCTTCCCTGCCAGTCACATTTACACAGTAATAAATGCAATTTTATAGCAACGATCGCTGTGTAAATGTGAATGGTCCCAAAAATGTGTCAAGTTTCCGAAGTGTCCGCCGCAATGTCGCAGTCATGAAAAAATAATTGCAGATCGCCGCCATTACTAGTAAAAAAATTAAAATAAAATGCAATAAATCTATCCCCTATTTTGTAGACGCTATAACTTTTGCGAAAACCGATCAATATACGCTTATTGTGATTTTTTTTACCAAAAATATGTAGAAGAATACTTATCGGCCTAAACTGAGTAAAAAAATTATTTTTTTTAAAAAAAATTGGATATTTATTATAGCAAAAAGTAAAAAATATTGTGTTTTTTTCAAAATTGTCGCTCTTCTTTTGTTTATAGCGCCAAAAATAAAAACCGCAGAGGTGATCAAATACCACCAAAAGAAAGCTCTATTTGTGGGAAAAAAAGGACATCAATTTTGTTTGGGTGTAACGTCGCACGACCGCGCAATTGTTAGTTAAAGCGACGCAGTGCCGAATCGCAAAACGTGCTCTGGTAAGGAAGGGTTTAAAATGGCCCGGTGCTGAAGCGGTTAAAATCAGCATTTTTTTGCTAGCAAATTACTTACAGACTGCAAATATTATATATTTTCTGAAAGCAGAGGCCCTAGAGAATAAAATGCTGGCAGTTGTGCTTTTGTATGTCTCACAATATTTGCATTTTCAAATATAGAAAGCATATTATAGTTCATTTGTATTGTGCAGCAATTTGTAACGGCAGTGTAGAGCGATTCTGCAGCTGTCTTTTCTCAGTGTAGGGAGAGAGTTTGCTGTTTGGAGCAGGGACAGTGTGTACTCACTAGCTACTATTAGGTCCACAAAAGTCCTTTTAAGGACTGGTATAGGTGTACTATTTGGTGTGCAGTATATAGGGGTGTAATACACGTATAAAATACTTTCAAATATAGAAAGCATAGTATAGTGAGTGCATTCCTATTGTGCAGCATTGTGACTGCTGAGCAGTTCTGTAGCTCTTTTGTCAGTGTAGGGAGAGGTTGCTGACTGTGTGTCGCAGGGAAAGATTGTAGCGACACAAATCGCTAACGAATATAGGTCCACAAAAGTCCTTTTAAGGACTGGTACAGGTGTACTATTTGGTGTGCAGTATATAGGGGTGTAATACAAGTATAAAATACTTTCAAATATAGAAAGCATAGTATAGTGAGTGCATTCCTACTGTGCAGCATTGTGACTGCTGAGCGGTTCTGCAGCGATACTACAAAGAGTGACAAAAGCATTAGAAAAAAGTATTATAACTGGTGTGATAGATCAGTGGCCCCCCAAAATGACAGATTGAAGCGGGGTGTTATATACCTTCTTCCACATATACTGCACTTCTCTAGAGACTTTTGTCACAGGCTCATTTAAAAAATGACAGGCAGAGGAAGAGGCAGGCCCTTCCTCAGGGGTGGTAGGGGTAGGGCAGGAGCACCAGGCTTGAGCCAAAGTGGGAAGTTGCAGAAGGTGCGTTCGATAACATCAAAGGACGCACCAGACTTGGTTGAGTGGCTCACTCAGCCTTACTCTTCTGCACCCTCCTCATCCTCTCCACTCTCTGCTGTGTGCACCCCCAAAGACACTACCACCAACACCACCACCACCATATACCTTCCGCTTGAGAAACAGGAATTATTTTCCGATCCATCACAAGACATTTCCGATGCGCAGCCATTCTTGGCATTGGATCAGGAAGAGTAAGTAGCGACAACTGCCACTGGGCAGTCTGACGACAGTACCCAGATCAGCCCAAGGAGGTTGGTCCCCGCTGTTGCTGCCTACTCCGAGATCTCTAATTATAGTGGTGGGGAAGGTGACGTCGATGATGACGTGTCTAGGGACGTCATGTGGGTGCCCACAAGAGAGGAAGAAGAGGGGAGTTCAGAAGGAGAGATGGACCAGCAAATAGGGAGGTGAAGCAGACGGAACTTACATTGCACGGGAGGGACAAACCAGACTGCTAATGTATCAGGAGCGAGCCATCAACCATGTACGGTCACATCTGGCACTCCCAGAACGCCGGCACATGGCTCCGCAGTGTGGGCTTTTTTTAACGTGTCCGCTGCTGACAATAGTATTGCCATCTGCAGCCTTTGCAGTCAACGCATAAGTCGGGGTAAGCCCAACACTCAGCTAGGGACGGCCGCCTTAAGAAGGCACATGAGCTGCCATCACCGAGCCCAGTGGGAGCAACGCCATCAGAACCCACAAAGCCACACTCCAGGCTCTCACCGTCCAGCCTCTTCTACTTGTCCTTCTCTCTCCTCAGAATTGTCCTCCACTCCACCTTCCATCATGCCGTCCTCATGTTTTTCTGGAAAAAGGCAGGCTTCAAATGTTCGAGCGTAAAAAAATGATGACGGCGGACAACCCTCTTGCCCAATGGTTGACCGCTGGCTTGTCAGAACTGATAGCCCGCCAACTACTGCCATATAAACTGGTGGACTCCGAGGCCTTTCGAAAATTTGTGGCCATTGGAACACCACAATGGAAGGTCCCAGGAAGGAAGTATTTCTCACAGAAGGGCATCCCAGAGCTATATGGCCATGTTCAGCGCCAAGTGAATGTATCTCTGGCACACAGTGTCGGTGCCAAGATACATCTGACCACAGACACGTGGTCTAGCAAACACAGGCAGGGAAGGTATATAACTTTTACTGCCCATTGGGTGAACCTTCTGACGGCCGTCAAGCATGTAACCCGTGGCACCCGTGTAGGTTGGGTTTTACCGCCACGGATTGAATGCAGGCCTGCCTCTTCTTCTCCTCCTCCTACTCCATCCTCCCTCTCCTCCTCGGCTGACTCCTCCTTTTCTGCTGCTACCGCCTCTTCCGCTGCGCCGCCCAAGATCCCCAGAACCTATTCGACATGCTAGGTGAGATGTTGCTATGCTGTGCTGCCTCTGTTGTGCCTGGAAGCCAAGAGCCACACTGGCCCTGCACTCCTTTCAGCTTTGCGCTCACAGGCAGATCAGTGGCTAACAGCGCTCAATTTGAATGTTGGTAAAGTGGTGTGCGACAACGGTGCCAATCTGCTTAGCGCGTTGAAACAGGGCAAAACGACACATGTGCCATGCATGGCACATGTCTTAAACTTGGTCGTGCAGCGATTCGTTGTCAAATACCCTGGGGTCCAGGACATCTTGCGGCAGGCAAGGAAAATCTCGGCTCATTTTAGAAGATCTTACACGGCCATGGCTCGCCTTGCTGACATTCAGCGGCGACACAATCTGCCGGTCAGACGTCTTATTTGTGATTGCCCGACACGATGGAACTCAACCTTGTATATGCTTGATAGGCTGCTCCAGCAGAGACATGAAGTTAACGACTACCTGTACGAACTCTGCGGCAGAACAGGTTCTGGGGAGCTTGTTTTTTTTTAATCGCGCCAGTGGCTGCTCATGCGCCACGCATGCAGACTTCTGCAGCCATTTGATGAGATCACCAAACTGGTCAGTCGCAGCCATGGCACCATCAGTGACGCCTTCTTTATGGAGTGTGCATTGCGTCGTGTCATTGATCAAGCCGTGGAGGAGCAGGAGCAGGAAGATGAGGAAGTCACAATGCTGGATGAATTCCTAGGGGGGCTACTCTATCTGAGACAAGTCAACAACAGGAGTCTGAAGAGGAGTCAGAGGAGGATGGTGCCGGGGCGGATGAAGAGGAGCAAGAAGAGCATGCTTTAAACCTTTCTGGCATCCCTGTTGTTGTCCGTGGATGGGGGGAGGATAACGAGGAGGACGATATTATCCTGGATGATGAGCAGGAGCCAGGCCACCACACCACTTCCAGTTTAGTGCAAATGGGGGCCTTCATGCTCCAGTGTTTTAAGAGGGACCCCCGTATAAAAAGAATAAAGGTCAAGGACAAGTACTGGGTGGCAACGTACTTAGACCCCCGGTACAAACAAAAAATGGTGGAAATGTTACCACCATCACAGAGGGTTGTCAGAATGGAGCACTTCCAGGCCTTGCTTAGAGAAATGCTGCATTCTGCTTTTGCGTGCGCTGGCAGAGGAACTTCCACTCCCAGAGAAAGAGTTGCGGGTACCAATCCAACAGCAACTGCAAGAAGAGGGCGGTTTGAAGATGTGTTGGTCACTTCTGATATGAGATCATTCTTTCAGCCGACCCATCGACAGGTGTCATCCGGATCTAGCATCTGGGAATGCCTAGACCGACAGGTGTCTGACTACATCGGGTTAACGGCCGATGTGGACGCTCTGAGAAGTGATGAACCCCTGGACTACTGGGTGGGCAGGCTTGACCTCTGGCCAGAGCTTGCACAATTTGCAATGGAACTGTTGGCTTGCCCCTCGTCCAGTGTCCTGTCCGAAAGGACGTTCAGAGCAGCAGGCGGGATCGTGACCGATAAGCGCACTCGCCTAGCTCACGACAATGTTGACTACCTCACATTTATAAAAATAAATGAGGCATGGATCTCGGAGGAATTCAACACATGTGACCAGTAGACCATGTATATGCATAACTGTATAAACGATTTATATAATCTAGCACACGGACCTTTTTTCTACCTTTGGCTCACTTGTAGAAAAAAGCACACCGTACTATATGCCCGTACCCTCCTGTTTGAAGATTTTGAGTGGTGTCATATTTTTGGGTCCCGCAGCGAGTTGCTGGTGTCAGTGCTCTCTATTTCGGTGATGGTGTCAGTGCTCTCTATCTCGGTGATGGTGTCAGTGTTCTCTATCTCGGTGCTGGTGTCAGTGCTCTCTATCGCGGTGCTGGTGTCAGTGTTCTATCTCAGTGCTGGTGTTAGTGAGGGAGATAGCAGTGGAGAAGTCAATCAGCAGGCAGTGCCAGCACCATGGCTGAGGATCAGCACTGGACTGGCACCTCCGGACCACCGCAGTGGAGCCCTGCATAGGTGGGGGTAAGGGCCGGGCAGAGGGAGGGGTCAGGGGCTCAAGCACAGGTTGGCACACTGGGACACTGGCACAGGACAGCGATGCCATGACTTTGGCACTGATCATCTCCTGCACCCCTTCATAGCCTGGCCTGACCTTGCCTCTCCTCCATGGCCTTCATGCACTCCTGAATTGACAAAATTTCACAGATAAAAAAAGAATGCTTGTCGTTGGCAATCCCAGATTCACTTAATACTTCTGGTATGTCAGTGTCCATGTTGTGGGACTATGTGTGCACAGCTAGTAAGTATTTTGTGGCTGCAAATATGACCTGGAGGTTTTTAATATTCGCCTGCCATTAAAATGAATGGGGCCCGCCGCGAACCTGCGGTTCACGAAAATTTAGGCACGTTCGCGGATCGCGTTCGCGAAACGTCCCATCAGAAGTTCATCCATCACTACTCCTCAACTCTTGTGTGTGTCCCGGACTGATGTCCTTTGGCACTTCTGAAGCTGTTCTTTGAAATTTGGACAACAACTATTCGGGACTGTGGACATATGCTGAACCTTTGGACCAAAAAGTTCTGAATAGCAACTGTCATGACATCATTGTTTACATGCTTTAACAAACTGTATTCTTACATGGTGACAGGATATGTGTTTTAACCAGGGCTTTTTTTTTCTCTGAGAATAGGTGCAGGTACTCTCTCCTGCTGGGTCACCTCTTATTTCTGCCCTCTACCATGTTGCCTTCCAACCCCACCTCTGAGCCCTGTATTTGGTCCCACCCCCTACCGATCTCAGAGTACCGCCCCTTTTAGAGAATAAAAGTATCATTTTGTGATGCTAAGTAATTTGAAATTGATAACAAGAAAATACATACACCCTGAGAGGATTTGCCCACCAGAAACAACAGATCTCCCAGCAGCCAGCAACAATAGACCTCTCTCCCAACAGTAGATCCCTCCCAGCAAAAACTGCCCCCCAAGCATCAATAGATCCCCCACCAGTAACAATAGGCTCCCCCAGCAACAATAGATTCCCCAGAAGCTGGCACCAATAGCTGGCATAAATAGACTATCTAGCACACTTCAGCACCTCTTGCCATTACATACATTAAGTGCTGGAGGTGCCAGAACTGCATTCCCTCACGTTCCCACTGAAAAAAAGCCCTGTTTTTTAACTGTGCCTAGTTATACCATGCTAACTGTTGACTTGCTCTGTCACAACAATGACAGGTTTTAGCAATGCTTTTTTAAAGAATTAGCCTGTGGTATATAGTCTTTAGATGAGCCTTGACTGAAGCCCTTTTGTGGTCACAGAAGATTTACTATTGTACCATTGCCAGATCAGGGCTACCAAATCTTTAATGCCACCTAGGTCAGAAAATAAATAAGACCTTTGAAGGGCTGCACTGCACACCTATATAACAGTGATTGATATAGAAACACATATTAGAATCCATTCCAGTAAGAATAGTTGTTGCTGTGACAATGCAAAGGCAAGAGAACTCATGTCAGATCTGCTTTTAAACCTCTATGCAGTCCTAGTTAAGACTGCAACCTGCTAACATTTGGCATATGACATTGTCAAATGCATTTTGATATAGGAATAATGAAATAATTACGAGTAATAGTCTCCATAAAACTACCAGTCTATGAAATGGTGACTGCCTTAAAATGGGAGAATTAACATCTATTGCTGAAATGTTCTCTTTATAACCTAAAAAGAACATACCTAATACTTTACAAAATGGTATAAGATTATGCAAATGTAACGCACAACTTAAATGAAACATTTAACTTGGTATGCTGTTAGAATATTCTTTGTAAATAGTTTTTATCACCCAAAAGTAAAATACTTTTTCCTTCACAGGCATATAAGGTTAATCGTCACAGGTTTTTAGGCTGTTAAGCAGGTTGATTTTCACAACCCAGGCAGCAGAATATTGTTATAGCTTCTGTCAACCTTCTCAACAAGGCAATTATAAGCCATTACATGTCCTGTGTCTGGGAAAGATGTTTTTAAATGTGAACAAGCTGTTTGTACACTTTGCAGGGGACTGACAGATCTCTGTTGATTTCATATCATGAACATTGACAGCATGTACCATGGGAAATGAATGAATACTAGGAAATTTGAAAAGAAAAAAAATGACTTCAACTCCAATAAAGCAACAAAGTGGAACAAGGCATCATTGATCATAATCACATCAAACATGACTGGTTTCAAGAGGTGCAAGGTTTGTACTGAGATGTGTTATTCTGTACAAGTGGGAATGGACTTCTGTACAAGTTGTTCTCATTCTGAGACAGGGACTCACAGTTTTATAAATTAAAGTTTATTCCAGTAGTTGAGAAGAAGAAAAAAAAAAGAAGAAAACTTTACACAATAGTTTTTTAGAATGTTCATCTTTTATTGTGACAAGTTTTGGTTTAACATTATTGTACCTTTTTACAATAACACACAAGCATCCATGAAAAATATTGGATACCAGTGAGTACCAGTGACAGTTTACAGTATGTGCAGCTATGTCAGTGAGAAATAAATTGCTCATTGGCCTCTCTTAATTAGCAAGAGATAGATGTAAATTCAATGTGGCACCAAAATACTGTTTGATTGATCTAAACGGGTTTACTAAACAGCAACTGATGCAATGATATAATTATTATAGTATATGGCTTATTTATTTTGGAGCTATATTAAACTCATTATTTGGGGCATTTCACCATAATTACATAATTTTCTCTCAGAAACTCTAGAAGTCTTGATAAGAAGGCAAAATACTAGATATGTTGACTTTGATATGTGGCTTAGGCTCCATTCAGACTTGTGTAATTTGTCATGCAGCTTTGGACATCACAATCGTTCCCCATGTGTTTCATTGATAACCATTCATATATGTGTGACTAAAAGTCTTCAGAGTAGTTCATGCACTACTTTAGTCTGACTTTCATGCAACTTGAGGGGCATAGACTTCAACATTAACCCTCAAAGGTTGCATGAAAGTCATACCTGAATGTTATACAAGTTGTGCAACAGTTGTTTATTATCACTGGACAAAACCAAAGTCGTATCCAAGTCGCACCCATCCAAAGTTGCGATAAAGTTGCGTCAAAGTCAGTGACGGCTGGTACTCAATTTTTGGGGGGGCACCAGGCCACCCCCGCCAACCGGCCACTTACCCCATCCAGGTCGTTGCTTCAAAGGCTTCCTCTCTCCATCTCCTCCCGAGTCACAACGGTTGCTTCACCTCCTGGCCAATCAGGTCTTAGGACTTCCAGCCAATCGTGGTTCTAGGACTCCCGGGAGGAGAAGCAGGAAGACATTAGCCAATATTAATTCACTAATGTCACACAAGTGGGTGGGTTAGGGGCGCAGTGCTCTGCCACCCTTTTTGAAGCCAATCAGAGCCTCAGGCTCTAATCATGTGCTTAAAAAAAAACCCCATTGAAAGCCATGTGCCCGGCACCCTGCATGTAGATTAGGGGCCGGGCGCATGGATTAGGTCCCCTTATGAGCGGCCGCCACTCGTCAAAGTTGCATCAAAGTTGCACTCCCAAGTCGGCACAACTTTGGAGTCATACAAGTGAGAAAGGAGCCTTAGACACTCTGACATGTGATTAAATTAAACACAAATGAGTTGGTTTACTAAAGCAATAGACTGAATGTTCACTTATTTAAAGAAGAATTCCAAGTATGAATATTTTTACATAGTCACATTAGTCCAGCTTGGACCAATGTACAGTAAATATGCATACACCATACTTTTGGGATCCCTCTGGAAGCTGGAGATCACTGTATTAGAGAATAATAGAGAATAAAGAGGTCTCATGCGCTGCCAACTCAACAACAATATCCAAGAGGTGCTGCAGGCATCCTAATGTGTTCCCACATCAAATACAAAATAAATTAAATAAAAAAATGATGCTGAGCTGCTCACTCACCTAGAAAAAAAAAAGTAATATACAGTAATAATAAATGCCCTACAGAGGGGTTAACCTAACTACTAGCAGATAAATGTATAAAAACCAACTTGCTATAAGCATGTATAGCGTGTATACACAACTCACTGAAAAACTAAAAAACAAAAATAAATAAACGCCAGAATCAGGTGCTAACCCCACTAAATCAAATAATATCACAGCATATTACCAAAAATTTTGAAGAAGAAAATATAAATGCACATTTAATGTAAACACCCTTCAGAGATGTAAAGCACCCTGTAAAGTGATAAATGTAATGCATTAACTATAACAAATGAAATAGCAAAAAAAAAACAAACACATATATGACAGTATAAAAACATAAAAAAACGCAGTATTGAAGAAGTGCACCATCCAAAGTAAATATAAAAGCAATGAGAGATTCAATTCAATAAACTCACGCCCCACAAAATCTTATAGAGGGCCAAATAAATAATAGTCCCAAATAGCATGTGAAGTAGGCACCCGTGGTTCTTCTAATCAAACAGTGTAACTGTGTTCCACCACCTGCCAGCATGCACGCTCATCTCAAATATAGACCCGTATACAGGTCCAGTAGCGTTTTAAAGAGTAAACATCCATGGTGGTCTTTTTGGTGGCCTTAGGGGACTTGCCATTACATACATTAAGTGCTGGAGGTGCCAGAACTGCATTCCCCCGCGTTCCCACTGAAAAAAAGCCCTGTTCTTAACTGTGCCCAGTTCTCATATGTAGCAAAATGCCAGCACTGGCCCCTGTATACAGCAGATATTTGCAAGGCATTTGACATGGTGCCCTGGTCATAGCCTCACTATATCCTCCAGTGTTGGGGGTTTGGTCCTCATTTCCTCACTTGGGTCATGTCTCTTTATCATATCTCTCACACCTATGTGCGTTGTGCCGGTTACCACTCTGACACGTTCCACATAGCCCGAGGCACAAGACAGGGCTGCCCGCCCCCCCTGTTTGCCCTAGCCACTGAGCCTTTTGATCTGTATTAATCCTAATATCCAGGGTGTTACGTTGGGGGGGCGTTCAGCATAAACTATGCATTTTCACTGATGACATCATTCTTTTCCTGACTTCCCTGCTGACCTCACGGCCCACCCTTCTCCAGACGTTAGACAGGTTTGCAGCAATATCTGGCCTGGAAATGGGTGCCTGGGGTCACCTCAGAACTTCCCCTGGCGAGAGCGAGAAAAGGGTTTGGACTATCTCAGTACCTCAAGGACATAGACAAAAGTATGTATAATTTGTATAAAAACAGTTTAATAGTATATAGAATATAAAAACATGGTGGAACAAAATCACATTGACAGAATTAATACAGTTGACAGTTGATAGTTACAGCCTTACGTGCTGCTTCAAACATTTGTACATACAATAGGATGAAAATGACCCCCAAGGTTGATGTGGGGTGTGAAGTATGATGCATCTTGGCAAATTTCCTTTACTAGTTTTGCAGCAAAAGATGCTTCTTCAGAAGGAGCCAGTTATGAGCATCTAGTAAAATACATTGAAATTGTAATTACAAATTCAAACCATCCTTAATGTTGTTGATACATATTTCAAGACATGGGAATTATTTTCTTTAATACTGTATGCATTCAATTTCAATTCTGAGAAGGGTACAAAGACACTGCTTACCTAGACAATAGGGAAGCAGGGGCAATGTGGCAGCATATGCAGAGGCAAATGTCCCCTGGCCAGACAAATATCTGGCCTGACAGTTAACCCACAGAAATCCCGGGCTCTCAATGTATCCCTGCCTCTTTTGACGGAGCTACATTTACAAGCGACCTTTCCATTTTCTTGGGCCCCATAATAGCTTCTGTACCTGGGTATCACTTTGGAGTACATTTATAGACTTAATTACCCCCAATGTCCTCTCACCTAACATCTCTTTTCTCTCATTGGTCCCCTCTTCCAATCTCATGAATTGGTAGGATCAATGCGGTGAAAATTACAATACTACCAAAAATACATTATTTATTTTGAGTTTTACCTGTACCAGCCCCAGTGCATTGTTTGCGTATAATCCAACGTTGAATTTTGCACTATAATTGGGGGAATACAAAGCCTTGTCTATTTAACTTTATGCTACTGTTCCCTAAACTCCTTGGCGGAATTGGTCTCCCCCATATTCTCCAAATACTATCAGGCTGCCCAATTATCAATCTCGCCTAAGTATCATGTGGTTCATGAAACCCCTCTTTGGATTGATTGTGTTTTGCAACCGCTTGTCTGTTGCCAATCTCCAGAGGCTTTGCCCCTTTGATTGTAAGAATCGTTCTAATTCATTCATGGTACACTCCCTTTCCCTTTGGGACAATCTTAGGACCTCTTTTGTGCTTCAATCCCCCCCACAACCCGTTGCTTTCCTTCTTTAAGAACCCATTATTCTATCCAGCCTTTGCCTCTCCTTCTGTCTTCCAGGCCTGGCGTTCCACAGGACTCCTCTGCCTGTGTCACTTGACCGCTAATTTCAAACATTCCTTTGAATGTACTAGGTACATAATCTGGCACAGAGTGGCTGCCCTGCTGAAGTATATGTACTGTGGGCAGTCCGCAAGTGGTTAATGTTCAAAATGAATATATGTTATGACAGCACATATATCTAGAACTGTGATGCTAACCTTTGCACCCCAGATGTTTTGGAACTACATTTCCCATGATGCTCATGCACTCTGCAGTGTAGTTGAGCATCATGGGAAATGTAGTTCCAAAACATCTGGAATGTCAAGGTTCGCCATCACTGCTCTAGAATATACATAATTGTCAATTAACTTCAGTGTCAGCTTTATCAAATAATTTTTTCATGGTAGAGGTTTCTTGAGGTTACCATCTGCATTTATAGGCAAATGATGAGAATGAATCATTCTAAAACTGTAGCAACTGAAATTACCTCAAAGAGGCTCTATTAGTAGGCTACTTTTGGAGTCCAACAAAAACTCCCACCATTAATATTTTGTTTGATTTCATACATGTGAGTATTTCAATACTAACAGCTGAAGGGTTTATACTTTTGATAAAGTCACTGCAGCAATACCTGATTGGTTGATATAGGATATTTTACAATTCAAGGGTAATGATTCTCAATATTTTAGTAAAATTTCGGGTGATATTGGAAGTCTACCAAACCACAACATATGTAAGATTTAGGGAAAGTTCAAAATAAAAAATACTAGCTTCTTATATCTCTTAAGTAGAGATGGGCTAGGGCATTTTCGAAATCCCACATGCCCGATCCCGCCAGGAAGCCGACACTGCACACGGCTAATCAGAGGCAGTGACATTTCCCAGTTTGCAGCTGCACAGATCAAGCCCATCTCTACTCTTGAATATACTGGCAGTGTGAGTTCTAATCCTATCAGGTCCACCCATTTATTATGGGAGCAGTGCAGCATTGTTGTCACACCATCAGAGGAAGCTGCATTAGGTGGACTTCACCGGCAGGCGCAACAGCTTGTGTGGCAAGCTTTATTATTCTCTGATCCCACTACCTGTGAACGATCGCTGGAAAGATTTGATCTGTTAACTGGGGACCCTTGAAATTATACTACTAAGCCTGTTTGACCAACCAAGTGTATGCTTGTGTGCGTCATAGCTTTCTGGTAAGCAGTTTGTGCTGTCAGTGGTGGTTCACTTTTGTCACTTGCTGGATTGGACACTTATGGACACATTTATTTTTCAGCCACTTATATCTGGACTGCACTTATACTTTTTTTGATTTTTATCTGGACTTTTATTCGATTTGATTCATTTCTAATCAGTCACTCAATATTCACATTTTTGTATATCACTTATATCACTATATGTTAATGTATGGTATATAGTTATTATTATTAAAGGGGGCTCCCTAGTCCAGCGGACAAACCGCCGGACTTTCCAGCGGAGGTCCGCCGGACTTTCCAAGCGTGTGGACTTGCCCACACACGCCCGGACTTCTCCGGCGGACAATCCGCGGGAAAAAGTCTGCGGGACTTTTGGAAATGAACGGACTTGCCTACACACGATCAGAAAGTCTGTTCATTTAGAACGTAACTTCAGGTAGACGGGACTAGCGAAGGCAGTGAATGCCGCCAAGCTAGCCCCTTCACCTGGCATGGATTTAAAGGGAATCCCTACGCCGAAAAAATGGCGTGGGGGTCCCCCCAAATCCATCTCAGACCCTTATCCGAGCACGCAGCCTGGCCAGCCAGGAAAGGGGTGGGGACGAGCGAGCGCCCCCCCTCCTGAGCCGTACCAGGCCGCGTGCCCTCAACATGGGGGGTGCCCTGGAGAAAGGGGGGCCATGCGCCCCCCCACCCCAAAGCACCTTGTCCCCATGTTGATGAGGACAAGGGCCTCTTCCCGACAACCCTGGCCGTTGGTTGTCGGGGTCTGCGGGCAGGGGGCTTATCGGAATCTGGGAGCCCCCTTTAATAAGGGGGCCCCCAGATCCCGGCCCCCCACCCTATGTGAATGAGTATGGGGTACGATGTACCCCTACCCATTCACCTAAGGTGTAAAAATGTAAATAAAAAAAGACACACAATTTTTTTTTAATATTTTATTGCACTGCTCCAGGGGTCTTCTTCCGCCTTGCTGGGACTGTGACATCATAGGGGGGCGGGGTCACCATGTGACATGAGCATGTGACCCCGCTTCCTTGTCCCTATATAAGTCACAACACAGCGTGTCTCTGCCATTCCGGCCAGAGAGAGCGACGAGTCAAAAGAAGAAGAAGACCCCCGAAGGCGGAACGAGACCCCCAGACGGCGGCAACGACGAAGAAGAAAGCCGGGCTCCTCCGCTCGTGAAAGAGCAGAAGGGAGTGGAAGAGTCCGGCGAGAAGACCCCCGGAGCAGTGCAGTAAAATATTTAAAAAAAATTGTGTGTTTTTTTATTTACATTTTTACACCTTAGGTGAATGGGTAGGGGTACATCGTACCCCATACTCATTCACATAGGGTGGGGGGCCGGGATCTGGGGGCCCCCTTATTAAAGGGGGCTCCCGGATTCCGATAAGCCCCCCGCCCGCAGACCCCGACAACCAACGGCCAGAGTTGTCGAGAAGAGGCCCTTGTCCTCATCAACATGGGGACAAAGTGCTTTGGGGTGGGGGGGCCGCACGGCCCCCCTTTCCCCAGGGCACCCCCCATGTTGAGGGCACGTGGCCTGGTACGGCTCAGGAGGGGGGGTGCTCGCTCGTCCCCACCCCTTTCCTGGCCGGCCGGGCTGCGTGCTCGGATAAGGGTCTGAGATGGATTTGGGGGGGACCCCCACGCCGTTTTTTTGGCGTAGGGATTCCCTTTAAATCCATGCCAGGTGATGGGGCTAGCGCGGCGGCATTCACTGCCTTTGCTAGTCCCGTCTACCTGAAGTCACGTTCTAAATGAACGGACTTTCCGATCTTGTGTCGCGAGTCCAGCGGACAATTTTAAGTCTGAACTTAAAACTTAGTCCACCGGACTTTTGGCGGGAAAAAGTCCGCCGGCGCCCACACACGGATGGATTGTCCGGCAGACAATCCCGCGGGAAAGTCCGCTCGTGTGTACGCCGCATTAGTGTGTAACTGCTTGGCCATACAATGTATGACCAAACGGCTTACACACAGAATCTGCAGGAGCCCTGCATTGCACCCACAATCTGCTGATCGTGAGTGCAATTCTTTCTAGACTCAACACAAAATATAATAAATGCATTTTTTTTTTTACCTGCAAAAAGATGTACATTTATTTTTTTAAATGTGTACCTATTATTCAAGCTGAATTAATTCCCTCAGGTATTGCGTGAGCAACAGCTAATGTGTTAATGTTCCTAGCTCCAGATCCAAAAATGACTTTGTATCTTTGTGTTTCTGAGAAGAGTCCTAGCATTCCCCAGTGTTTTCTGTGTTGAATAAATTCCTAGTGTTCCCCAATGTTTCCTAGTGAAGAAGCTTTCTAGTGAGCACCAGTGCTTCCCTAGCTTGGGGAGAAAGTTTCTAGTGACCCCAAGAGTCCTGGTAATCCTGTAGCCAGATCCCCTTGTTCCTAGTGACTGTTCTCAAGTGCCTACCAGATCCTTCAGTTTGTGATTCCTGTACCCCCAGTGTTCCCTGTTGTATCCAGCCTGTTCCCAGTGACGCTCCATATGTTCCTGCCTTCAACTGGTATACTTGTTGTATACTCTGAGGCTCAGTTCACACTAGGGTAATGCAATTTTCAGTGCAATTATATAGTGACTTAGGATGTGGTTAGCATATTCTATGGAGTCAAATTGTACTGCAAATCATACAAAAGTAGCACAGGAACCTTTTGCAAAATCGCACATCACAGAGTTGCATTGATGTAAATGGGCAACAATGAAAATAATCAGATTTTCCATGTCATCTGATTCTGTAAAACTCAAATCGCACCAGAAATCTCACTGGTGTGAACCAGCAGTAAGTATTAAGGTGTCTCTGTTTCTCTTGTGTACCTTTACCAGCTTATAGCCTCCCTGTACTCCTGTGAGTTTTAGTCTGCCTTTATATATCAGTACCTGTGTCTGTAGTCTGCTTCTGTGTCTCTCTGTGTATTCCTTATTGATTCCTGCTCCATATCCCTATGCACCTCTGACTGCTCCTAGTGATTCCTGTTTGCTACTCACTCCTGGTGATCTTGTGTGTCTCCATGCATCACTACCAATTCCCAGTGTCTGTGTGTTTCTGTGCACACCTGCCAGCTTGGGCTGTAAAACCTTCCGATCTGTGATCTCTGTGCCTCAGCACTGAAAGGATCTCTTATGTGCTTAATTGCTCTTAGTTCCCAGAACTTGCCAGCTTGGATAAGTCAGAGGACCACATTGTCGGAATTGTCAGCAGTGCAAACCATCTCCACTTTCAGCAGATCTAGTGAAGACAAGTTTATTTAGACTCTGCCTCAGCCCCCCCAAAGGCCCTCACATTTGCTGTACATTCAAGCTTGCTGGGTTATTCCCCATCAGTACCAATGGTACTGATCCTCCCTTTTCTAGACTTCTTGTGCACCCCAGACCTGTGTACCAGCATTCTCTGGGCCCCCTATGCAACTCTATGTTACTCATACATGTCATAACCCCTGTGTTATTGTACACTGCTGTCAGATACCCCTGTTCTCTTGTCTTCCGGTGAACCCAGCACCCTGGTTCTGTAAGTATCTCTTGTTAGTATTGCTGCCTGCCTGTAAGACCAGCACCCTAGTGCTGCACTACACTTCTACCATTCCTGTGAGTTCAGTTTTCTGTGTTTTCCCTGATCCTTATCTCTATGCTGCCCTGTACCATGTCAGCTTTCTGACCACACCGTCATCCAGCATACAGGGTGCATGGAGGGTCCATGATCCCCAACCATATGTGACAGTCCCATTTATGACAAAAGATACTATTTTTATGCGGCACTTGGGCATCAACCCTAACTGAGATGGTGGTTTTACCTTTTCACATATTGTCAAATATAACAAAGGTTTATTAAGATATTGGCTACAATATGTGTGTACGAGCTTTTAAAGGGCTAATATTAAAATCAAACTGGAATATAGGAATGTTACTTATTTAAAATATACAACTGGATATATTGAAAGTGTATTCTAAGTCTATGAGTGACAGAAATTAAACAGAAAAGATTATAATGCTAAAATGTCATGTTGGTAAGTTTGTGTTAATATCTGTTGGGTAGGTCATAGCTCAAAACATTCTTCGCTACAGATGTTGTTTAAATGTTAAGTATGCCTAGAAGCTGTAACAGAAATCATAAAAAATAGTTTGTGCGTGGGTGTTCACACTCTGAACTAATATAAAAAAAATGGTCCTAGGTTTTATGGAATTAATATGTATTGAAGCTATGTTTTATATATAGGACATAATCTTAATAAGATGTAAGCTTAAAAGAAGTAAAGTAAAATAACAGCAAAGCATTTGGCATGTTTCACTGCCATAACACATTGAGCAGACCACAGAGATTTTAAGTTTGTGTTCTTGTTTTTTTTATCATTTATTCCTCTCAAATGGTGTCTAAATTCCATACTTGCTTATATGATGGGAGTATAGCACTCTCCCTCAGATGGCTGCTTAAAATATTCCCAGGTATCCCTGCTTAGTTTAGAGTCTACCTGCCACAGACACAGTTCCATGCACACCCTCAACTCAGGCTTGATCTAGGGGATGTCTTTTTGTAGATTATATTTGCAAAAACTTGAACATGAGGAGATTTAAGGTTTCAGGATACTCCAAAATGATATATAAAAAATCAAGAGAAGGACAAACTTATTAGCACAAATC
Organism: Lithobates sylvaticus; assembly: GCA_028564925.1. Taxonomy (NCBI): domain Eukaryota; kingdom Metazoa; phylum Chordata; class Amphibia; order Anura; family Ranidae; genus Lithobates; species Lithobates sylvaticus. The sequence goes on along the minus strand of CM053026.1, from coordinate 368,883,214 downwards.
TTGTAGCAGCAGCCTTGACTGGAGGTGACTGGGAATTGCCAGGGACTCTAGGTCTCTATAAGAGCAAACCCCTCACTTCTTTTTAGCAGCAGGCACACCTGAGAGTCCCAAAACCAGGTCTTACTCACAATGTCCTAGGAGCCGTCTGCCACCCAGCTTCCAAACGACACTCTTCAGTGAAGCAAACAACCTTCTCCAGATCAGGACTCCAGAACGGTTCCCTCCAGCAAAAATCCTTTAGCAACTCACTGCTGAGGCCCAGACTACAACTCTTGTCTCACACTAATTGTTTCCCACGGGCAGCAGCCCCAGGAAAAGGCGAACCCTCCTAGAAGAGGAAAAACACTCTGCACAGGCCTCCTCAAACATGTATCACCTCATCATTTTCTGGGGTCTGAAAAATATGAATAAATCAATGGCTGATCCTCCATCCTATTCTATTTTCTGGAAGCTTCCTCTAGAAGCAAACAGGAGCAATCAACCACTGATGTTAGGGAAACCCTGGCCAGACCACAAAAACAGATAATTTCTCCACTCCACTCCATTTATCCACCCTCATATCGCAGCATCCCTAACTGTTTTAACTTAAAGTGATAGTAAACTCACACTGTTTAATTAAAAGTATCCCTTCTATTTCTGTATATGGTTGATGACACTGTAATTATTTTAATTAAAAGAAAAAACAAAACAGCTAAGTACCTTTTTTTTCCAATCATTATACATCTGTCACATGACTGAGCTTTTACTCAGCCTGCCTTATCCTGTCTGTACGGAAACAATGGCAGGAAGAGGTTCTAGTCTTCTGCTAATGGTCACATGTTCAAAATATAAAAAACTTAAAAAAATGTCTTTGCAATAGGGAGTAAAAATAAATAATATCAATAAACTGTTTTAAATTGTCATACAAATATAGTTTAAATCAAACTTTTATTATTTTTTGGCAATAACATGGTGTAGATGGATTCCTGACAGTTACAGGCTGTGTCACCCCCCTCCAGCCGATGTCTTAAAATAACAGGGAGGTGATTTCTCTATCAATCGAGATGTAATATCCCACCACCCATTTTATATAGCTGGTTAGTGACCATGGAGGAGGAGAGAGGGACTGGGCTGTCATTTTCAACTGATCCTGGGATAAGATGCTCTCTATAGTGATAACCTATCCACATTAGCTCATACTCCTGTCATTTTCCACTGTGTATATGCCCACATGTGTGACTCTTTAGTCTTAAAACTGATAATTTGCCTAAGCTGCCTTAACTGCCAACACTGCAAAATCCCTAACTGAAGTGGGGACATGGACAGCAGGATCAATCAGGTGCAGAATACAGAAAATGAATCCCATAGTGTCTGAGTGAGTATGAGCAGAATGCGAAACACAATTTATTGATAGTTTTTAATGATGGGTATTTAATGGTACTTTAAAATTTGACTGATTTCAAAACATCAAAGTGGTGGCGATGACATCATGGCTCCCCCCACATAATAGGCATAGGGTAGGTCACAAGCGGCTCCAAACATAAAACCCTGGTCTGTTAGTGAGGGCAGTACTGACAGGTGGTGAGGAATTGTTTTTGGTAAGTATACTTGTCTGGGGGTGGGTTATGTGCAGACACTGTCACTTTGCCCTGAATGGGTAAAGTGACAATGGGGGTTATTTACGAAAGGTAAATCCACTTTGCACTACAAGTGCACTTGGAAGGGAAGTCAATGTAAATCTGAGGGGTAGATCTTAAATGAGGGAAAGCTCTGCTGATTTTATCATCCAATCATGTGAAAGCTAAAATGCTGTTTTTTTATTTTCCTTGCATGTCACCCTCGGATTTACAGTGACTGCACTTCCAAGTGCACTTGTAGTGCAAAGTGGATTTTCCTTTCGTAAATAACCCCCAATGTCTCTTAAAAGTACCTCATTACACCTCTAATTGGGAGAAAGAATTTCTCATTGCTTTCATTATTGAAATCTGCCACCCATTAGTTCCCATGCACACAGGGCGTTAGAAAAAAACGAGCTGCAAAGCCACTACCAACGGCAGCAAAAAGTTGCTGTAAAGACACACTTTTTATGCATTGGCGATGATGCGCATTTAGCCATGTTAGCTTTTAGCAGTGATTCCCTGCCTCTATTCAAAATCGGTGGTTCTCTATGAGAGCCGTCTTAACTGATCCGTCTTTCAGCCCATTGATTTGAATGGAAGTCAAACCAAAGTCGGATCATGATGATCCGACTTGTGGTGCAACTTGTGCTCTGAGGGTCTTAAAGGGGAACCCCATGCCAAAAAAAAAAAGAGACACTGTTGACCCCCCCCTCCAAGATCTATAACAGGCTTTTTGAGTCTGGTATGAATCTTGAAAGGGAACCCCATGCCAAAATGAAAAATAAAAGGCATGGGGTACCCACCAAGAGCATACAAGACCCTTAGGTCCAGTATGGAATTGAGGGGAACCCCCACGCCAACAAAAATCCATACCAGACCCTTATCCAAGCTTGCAGCCTGGCAGATCAGGAAAAGGAGGGTGGACGAGCGAGCACCCTGGACCATGCCAGGCCACATGCCCTCAACATGGGGGCTGGGTGCTATGGGGCAGGGGGGGCTTTGCACCCCCCCCACCCCAAAGCACCTTGTCCTCATGTTGATGGGGACAAGGGCTTCTTCTCAACAACCGTGGTCGGTGGTTGTGGGGGTCTGCAGGCAGGGGGTTTATTGGAATCTGGAGGCCTCCTTTAACAAGGGTGCCCCCAGGTCCTGCCCCCCAGTGAATGAGTATGGGGTGTAGTGTAAATAAAAACAAGAGATGATTTTGAGAAGTCCTTTATTAAAAATCTTCCTCTGGTCTTCTCCCTCCAGTGTTCTTCCTCTGGTTATCTCCACTGCCACTGCTGTCTTCTCCGCTGCTGACCCGGTCCTCCTCCAATGCTGTCTCCCATTATTGTGCCAGCTCCACTCTCTGCCGGTTCTTATATAGCCATGGGGCGTGGCTATCTGGTGTCACTCTTCGGGGGCTGGTGTGGATTTTAAGGGGAACCCCACACCAATTATTTTTTCTAAAAAATGGTGTGGGGTCCCCCCAAAATCTATAACAGACCCTTATCTGAGCATGCAGCCTGGCAGGTCAGGAAAGGGCAGGGAATAAGCGAGCGCCCCCCCCCCCCCCCCGAATCATACATGGACACATGCCTTTAACATGGTGGGCCTCATCCCAACAACTCTGTGCAGTGATTGTGGGGCTCTGCGAGCAGGGGGCTTATTGGAATCTAGAAGCCTCCTTTAACAAGAGGGCCCAAAGATTCCCACCACCCCCTATGTGGTATCCTTACCCATTCACCAAAAAAGTGTAAAAATAAATAAAAACAGGAGGCAATTTTTGACAATTCCTTTATTAAAAAAAAAAAAAAACGTGTTCCCCCGATGTAGATCCATTGTCAATCACAACGCCGCCTTTGCCACTGGACCTGAAACCCCCCCTAAAAAAACACTCCATCATCAACTAAGGCAAACCGCAGAATGCCTGGCTTGTCATTTTATATAAATAAGGTCAGGGCACCTCCCCCTTGTGACATCACCGATCCAGCATGCACCGGTCGGTGACATACAAGGGGCGGTGACTCCAGGTTATGTCACCAGGTGATTCTACCCCTTACCTATATAAGGACTGTCAAACGCAAAGCCAGGCATACAGTGATTTGCCTTAGTTGATGGCAGAGCATTTTTTTTTCTTTTTTCTAGCCAGCAACATATTTTTTATTTTTATTCACCGGGGTAGGCCATTGAGTCAGCAGCAGAGCAAATTCTGGTTGTGGCAATATGGTACTGCTTTTGTCTCTGGGGCATATTTCTGCTTGTGTCAATATGGTAGTAACTGTATCTCTGCAGGTATGTTCATATGTGTCCATTATGTCTTGTTTTTCCTTGCTCTATTAAACAATTCTATCTTAGACTAAAGATAATTAATGTTGAATCCTTTGTGCTTGTGATTGTTTCCTTGTGAAAAAGTGCATGTGTTAAGTGCATGCATCCAAAGTAGTTTTGTGGGTTAAAGCAAGGTGGAAGGCCTAGGTTTCTGTCTTTGATACACTAGCCTGGAAAAATCATGCAGATTGGGGAAGTCAGAATGAAGTTTGAAATCTTGAATATTTGTTTCTGAGTTTGTAACATAGAATGTACTGAAATACTTTGATTGACCCAACAGCCAGGGAATGGGTATTTTCACTAGAGTATATAAATGTACTTTTCTATCCTTATTAAGGATAGAAATAGGAAACATATTAACATTTAATAAATCATGTCTTTACTTTATTTATGTTATATACATCAATTTAGCAGGGCTACAATATTTTTTTACTATGATTTTTGGCATCTCTGTGTATAAATTCAAATGCCAACTTTACTCCCAGCATAGATTTGGGCACTAGATTGGCTGAAGCACTATTCTCAAGCTGTAAACTGCTCATCTATAATTAATGTTGAAAATGCATCATAGCAGGAGAACACTTTCAGTTGTAATGTAAAGCACATATTGTAACTTATGGACAGTAAGGATGAGCCGAACACCCCCCCGTTCGGCTCGCACCAGAACCCGCGAACGGACCTAAAGTCCGTGCGAGCTTTAGAACCCTATTAGTTATAATGGATGCGAACGTTCGAAATTAAAAGTGCTCATTTTAAAGGCTAATATGCATGTTAATGTCATAAAAAGTGTTTGGGGACCTGGGTCCTGCCCCAGGGGACATGTATCAATGCAAATTTTTTTTTTTAAAAACGGCCGTTTTTTTCAGGAGCAGTGATTTTAATAATGCTAAATTGAAACAATAAAAGTGTAATATTCCTTTAAATTTCGTACCTGGGGGGTGTCTATAGTATGCCTGTAAAGGGGCGCATGTTTCCCGTGTTTAGAACTGTCTCTGCGCAAAGTGTCATTTTTGAAAGTAAAAAAGCTATTTAAAATCACTCGCGGCTAATGTTAATTCACGGCTCCCGTAACACAGAGAACAGTGATTCATTGAAACTCATTCATAAAAAAAATTCATTGATAAAAAAAAAAAAAAATGAAAAAAAAAAAAAGCGTAGGGGTCCCCCCAAATTCAATAACCAGGCCCTTCAGGTCTGGGATGGATATTAAGGGGGATCCCAGCCAAAAAAAAAAAAAAAAAATGGCGTAGGGTCCCCCTCAAAATCCATACCAGACCCTTGAGGTCTGGTATGGATTTTAAGGGGAACCCTAGCCAAAAAAAAATGGCGTGGGGTCCCCCTCAAAATCCATACCAGACCCTTATCCGAGCACGCAACCTGGCAGGCCGCAGGAAAAGAGGGGGGACGAGAGCGGCCCCCCCTCTCGCCTGAACCGTACCAGGCCACATGCCCTCAACATTGGGAGGATGCTTTGGGGGTCTAAGACCCCAAAAGCACCTTGTCCCCATGTTGATTAGGACAAGGGCCTCTTCCCCACAACCCTGGCCGGTGGTTGTGGGGGTCTGCGGGCGGGGGGCTTATCGGAATCTGGAAGCCCCCTTTAACAAGGGGACCCCCAGATCCCGGCCCCCCCCTGTGTGAAATGGTAAGGGGGTACAAAAGTACCCCTACCAATTAACCAAAAAAAGTGGCAAAAATGGTAAAAAGGACAGGAGACAGTCTTTGACAATTCCTTTATTAAAATCTTCTTTCTTCTTTCTTCATCCTTCGGATTCTTCATCTTCTCCTTCCTTCATCTTCTTCCATCTTCTTCTTCCATTTTCTTCTTCCTCCGATCCGCTTCTTCTTGCGCTGGTCTTCTCGTCCTTCTCGTCCGGCATCTTCTTCCGTCGGCGTCGGCGTCGGTGTCGGTGTCTTCTTGGGCCGCTCCGCGCAATGGGAGGCTCCCGCTGTGTGAGGCTCCGCTCCATCTGACAGGTCTTTTAAAACGGAGGGCACCTGGTGACCCCGCCCCCCTCTGACATCATGGGGAAAGCCATCATGGAATTCCCATGACGTCCCTGTGCGTCAGAGGGGGCGGGGTCACCAGGTGCCCTCCATTATAAAAGACCTGTCAGACGGAGCGGAGCCTCACACAGCGGGAGCCTCCCATTGCGCGGAGCGGCCCAAGAAGAGACAGAGACACCGACGCCGACGCCGACGGAAGAAGATGCCGGACGAGAAGGACGAGAAGACCAGCGCAAGAAGAAGCGGATCGGAGGAAGAAGAAAATGGAAGAAGAAGATGGAAGAAGATGAAGGAAGGAGAAGATGAAGAAACCGAAGGATGAAGAAAGAAGAAAGAAGATTTTAATAAAGGAATTGTCAAAGACTGTCTCCTGTCCTTTTTACCATTTTTGCCACTTTTTTGGTGAAATGGTAGGGGTACTTTTGTACCCCCTTACCATTTCACACAGGGGGGGGGCCGGGATCTGGGGGTCCCCTTGTTAAAGGGGGCTTCCAGATTCCGATAAGCCCCCCGCCCGCAGACCCCCACAACCACCGGCCAGGGTTGTGGGGAAGAGGCCCTTGTCCTAATCAACATGGGGACAAGGTGCTTTAGGGGTCTTAGACCCCCAAAGCATCCTCCCAATGTTGAGGGCATGTGGCCTGGTACGGTTCAGGCGAGAGGGGGGGCCGCTCTCGTCCCCCCCTCTTTTCCTGCGGCCTGCCAGGTTGCGTGCTCGGATAAGGGTCTGGTATGGATTTTGAGGGGGACCCCACGCCATTTTTTTTGGCTAGGGTTCCCCTTAAAATCCATACCAGACCTCAAGGGTCTGGTATGGATTTTGAGGGGGACCCTACGCCATTTTTTTTTTTTTTTTTTTGGCTGGGATCCCCCTTAATATCCATCCCAGACCTGAAGGGCCTGGTTATTGAATTTGGGGGGACCCCTACGCTTTTTTTTTTTTTTTTTATTAATTAATGACAGCTCTCTGTGTTACAGGAGCCATCAATTCATTAGCCGCGAGTGATTTAAATAGCTTTCTTCCTGCAAAAATGACACTTTTTTGCAGGGAAAGTTCTAAGCACAGGAAACCTGCCCTCCTTCACAGGCTACCTATAGACACCCCCCAGATGTGATACTGCAATGCTGTTCTAACAGCACGCACACACATATCCCCAGAAATAAAGAACATATTGTTGTCAGCAGTCAGCAGCACACTGACACGCTGACACTGTGAGTGAAACATAATATGCGAGGCCGCCGCAGCGGCGGCCTCTTATACCGTGGGGCGTGTATTAAAGCCCCTGAGCTATAATTGGCTACAGGCATCCTGCCTGTAGCCAATTATGGCTCTCCTCGCTGCCGGCGCTGTGATTGGCCAAGCATGCGGGGTCACAGTGCATGCTTGGCCAATCATCAGCCAGCATTGCACTGCGCGGGCCGCAATGCATTGCGGGGCCGCTCGCATCACACGAATTTGATGCGAGCGGTCCCAATAGTTCTGGGCTCGCCGAGCGAGCGAACACCCGGTGCTCGATTCGAACATGGGTTCGAATCGAACACCGGGCTCATCCTTAATGGACAGCACACGCATCTTACTGACTTGCTTTTAGCTTAAAAAAGCTAGTATAGAGATGAAAGAATGACAGGCTAAGCACAACCATGCTTTTCTGTTAGAGACATTATTTAAAAAACAATGGAAAATGTCAAGTACAGTATGCTGCAGTAGCTTTCCAGTACGATGGGGAACTTCAACATTTAAACAGTAAACTTCACCCACAGACAGGATTGATTATTAAAAAATTGGAGATTTTCATCTAACTACAGATAAACACCAGTTAAATGCAACTTTCAATTTTAACCACTTGACCACTGGGCAGTTAAACCCCCTTCCTAACCAGACCAATTTTCAGCTTTCGGTGCTCTCACAGTTTGAATGACAATTACTCCGTCATGCAACACTGTACCCAAATGAATTTTGTGTCCTTTTTTTTTTACACAAACAGAGCTTTCTTTTGGTGGTATTTAATCACCGCTGGGTTTTTTATTTTTTGCGCTATAAATCAAAAAATACTGAAAATTCGGTAAAAAAAAAAAAAATAATTCTTTGTTTCTATTAAAAATTATTGCAGAGTATTGGCGAGTATTGGCAGAGTATTGGCGAGTATTGGCGAGTATTGGCAGAGTATTACAGTGTTGCACAGTATTGGTAGAGTATTGCACAGTGGTTGCAGAGCATTGCAGTGGTGGCAGAGCATTGCACAGTGGTGGCAGAGCATTGCACAGTGGTGGCAGAGCATTGCACAGTGGTGGCAGAGCATTGCAGTGGTGGCAGAGCATTGCACAGTGGTGGCAGAGCATTGCACAGTGGTTGGTTGCAGAGCATTGCACAGTGGTGGCAGAGCATTGCACAGTGGTTGGTTGCAGAGCATTGCACAGTGGTGGCAGAGCATTGCACAGTGGTGGCAGAGCATTGCACAGCAGTGGCAGAGTATTGCACAGTGGTGGCAGTGTATTGACCAGCGCTGTGGGCACTACACATCCAGCCCACAGCGCTGGTCCCGTCTCTCCCCCCTCTCCGCTTCTCTCCTCTCTGTACCGATCGGTACAGAGAGGGGAGGGAGGAACCGGCGTCATGACGTGACGCCGGTTTGTGTACATGTGATCGCTCCGTCATTTGACGGAGCGATCACGTGGTAAACGGCCGCTATCAGCGGCTGTTTACCGTGATCCGTGATGCGCCGGGTCCTCGGGACCCGGTGGTCACGGATGTTCCCGAGTGCGCGCCCCAGGGGGCGTGCAGGAGCAAGTTTCTGGGAGGATGTCCGTAGGACGTCCACTCAAGGAAACCTGACCGCGCTGTAGACGTCTTTCGACTATAGCGCGGTCGGCATGTGGTTAAATCCATCATTCCACCAGAATCCCTGAGGAAGTATTAACTAATGAAATGTGCAGGGTAGAGTCAGGTAGGACATCTTGATCTGAGCTTAGTTACTTGGTGTTATGCCCCGTACACACGATCGGACTATCTGGTGGGTTTGTCCGCTGGACAATCCGCCCGTGTGTGGGCTCCTTTCTTCCCAAAAGTCCGGCGGACTTAGTAAGACGTTTTTACTCAAAATTATCCGCCGGACTCGGCAGTCCGGCGGACAATCCGGCCCTCTGTGTGCTAGTCGGCGGGACTTTTGAAATTATTGGACTTGCTGACACATGGAGTAAAGTCCGTTCATTTATAACGTGACTCCAGGTAGACGGGACTAGCGAAGGAAGTCAATGCTGCCACCTCGATTGACACCTCGCTAGCCCCGTCACGTGGTATGGATTTAAAGGGGAATCCCTATGCTGAAAAAACAGCGTGGGGTCCCGACCAAATCCATATCAGACCCTTATCCGAGCATGCAGCCCGGCCGGTCATGAAAGGGGGTGGGAACGAGCGAGCGCCCCCCCTCCTGAGCCGTACCAGGCCGCGTGCCCTCAACATGGGGGGGTGCCTTGGGGAAAGGGGTGCCCTGCGGCCCCCCACCCCAAAGCACCTTGTCCCTGTGTTGATGAGGACAAGGGCCTCTTCCCGACAACCCTGGCTGTTGGTTGTCGGGGTCTGCGGGCGGGGGGCTTATCGGAATACGGGAGCCCCTTCAATAAGGGGGCCTCCAGATCCCGGCCCCCCACCCTATGTGAATGAGTATGGGGTACGATGTACCCCTACCCATTCACCTGGTGAAAAAAGTGTAAATAAAAACACAACACAAGTGTCCTCTGGGACTGTGACATCATGGGGGGGCGGGGTCACCATGTGACATGAACCGGTGGCCCCGCCCCTTGTCCCTATATAACTGGCCGCGCAACGCGCCTGGGCCATTAGAATCGAAGACAGCATCGTGTCAACATCGGATGAAGAAAGAAGAACAAGAAGCAGAAGGCGGCAGCGATGGCGACAGAAGACCGGGCCAACGCTTGTAAAAGAGCAGCAAGAAGAAAGCGGAGGCCCGGCAAGAAGAACAGAAGAGAGGGACAAGACCCCCGAAGTCGGAACAAGACCCCCAGATTGCGGCGGCGACGAAGGAGAAGGCCGGGCTCCTCCGCTAGTAAAAGAGCTAGCAGAAGATAGCAGAGGAGTCCGGCGAGAAGACCCCCCAAGACGGAATAAGACCCCCGGAGCTGTGTAATAAAGTATTTAAAAACTTGTGTTGTGTTTTTATTTACACTTTTTTCACCAGGTGAATGGGTAGGGGTACATCATACCCCATACTCATTCACATAGGGTGGGGGGCCGGGATCTGGGGGCCCCCTTATTGAAGGGGGCCCCCTGGATTCCGATAAGCCCCCTGCCCGCAGACCCCGACAACCAACCGACTTTCCCCAAGGCACCCCCCCATGTTGAGGGCACGTGGCCTGGTACGGCTCAGGAGGGGGGCCCTCGCTCGTCCCCACCCCCTTTTCTGACCGGCCGGGCTGCGTGCTCGGATAAGGGTCTGATATGGATTTGGGGGGACCCCCACGCTGTTTTTTCGGCATGGGATTCCCCTTTAAATCCATACCAGGTGACGGGGCTAGCGAGGTGTCAATCGAGGCGGCGACATTGACTTCCTTCGCTAGTCCCGTCTACCAGGAGTCACGTTATAAATGAACAGACTTTACTCCGTGTAAAAGTCTGGCGGACCTCCGCCAAAACTCAGGCGGATTGCCCGCCAGATCTAGTCCGGGTGCGTGTGGGCAAGTCCGCACGTTTGGAAAGTCTGGCGGATTGTCCGCCGGACTAAGTCCACCGGATAGTCCGGCCGAAAAATCTGATCGTGTGTACGTGGCATTAGATGACACTGATACCTACATGCATGCATTGTACCAAAATTGCTGTTTGAACTAACAATGCGTGAGTTGTTCTGAATAGATTTTTACTGTCTTATGTAATAAAAGTGATGTTGTTTTTTTCTGGTCTATATCCTATCTTAAATAAGGAAACATAAAATCAACCGGTTGATCTTATTCTGACCTGCATTTGACTTTCTTCAAGTGGGTTATTAGATTATCCAACTTTTTCTCACTAGTAAGTGGCATAAATGTTTTGTCTTGAAAAAAAACTTAAAGTAGAGCTAAAGGCACACGTTTTTAATAGAGTCTAGAGGAATTTGAACACCTTTCAGGTTTTTATTGCTGTGCGTGCCCATGTTAGGGAGGAATTTAACCTCTCTATTTATAATTGTAGCGGTCAAACTTTACTTAAGTGTGCGCTATCAATACAAATCTAGTTTTCTCAGAACTGTAATGGAGTTCTGGGGGTTAATTGTACAGGATTTTACTTTGGCATCAGTCTGACTGGGCTGTCCTGAAGTTCAGCCTGGTCATAGGTGCAGTGAGGCACCCATGACAGGCCGAGAACCAAGCCTGGTTGGACGTGTTAGGTACCAATCTTTCCCGGAGCCAATCAGTGGGCGCGTCTGGCCCCGCTGCGTAGTCTGGAAAGGGGTATTTAAGGTACTGAAGTCACGTGGTTCAGGGTTCGGCTGCTGCTTTGATTCCTGGTCCCGGTCCAGGGGTAGCCCCACGAGGGGTCCCGGGCCCAGTAGTGTCTGCCGTCCCGCAAGCATGGTCACTCTGACCAGCCCCAGAGGCCCTCATGGTCCGGGGAAGGGATCCGTCTGTTCCCGAGTCTCGGAACTGTCTAGTTCGAGACCCAGTAACTGAAGGAGGATTCAAAGGTGTTTCCGCGTGCTCTCGGTATTGGAGGGACACGGCAACTCGTACAAGCGACCAGGGGAGTACTCTTCGCAGGAGGGCCAACAAGCTGGCTGCTCGGTAAGAGCCTGGGAGCTGAGTTGTATGGACACTAAAGAATCCACACTTCACACAGTATCGCCAAGAAGGCTGAGAGATCCAGGTACTGTGAGAAAGGTTCCTACTTATCTTCAGTTACAATTTAGTCGGTGGCAGAGACTTTGCAAAGTTTCCGGATCACATGTTGGCTGCTAGATCTCTGGCTAGAGGTTTATCCGGCAGTGAAGCACCCAGCTGCGAGTGGCTCTGGGTTAATTAGAGACATTCAGTGGATGTCAGCAGTGCCTGAGTTTTATCACCCATACCCTCTATTCCCATCAGAGACTGTGTTATGTTGGATGTTATTCCTTGCAAAATAAAAACCTTGAAAAGGACTTTTATGTGTCAGCATCTGAAGTCACTGGGTACTAACCCTGGGAACCCCTACACAACAACCGACAAGCCACGAGGAGGCAACTGGTAAGTCCAGAAAGTCAAGGCCGCCCCTCGAGGTTATGGCCGCTACATGCGGGGGCTCTCAGTCCGGGATTTACCATTACCTCGCAATTTATTGGAATAGAGGTGAAGTGTTTTTGAACTGCGCCATCAGCGCCATCTTAAAGAGACTTTCACTGAGGTGCGTAAGCGTGGGAGGAGCCCTTGCCGAAAAGCTAGCAAAGTTACGCAGCCAAAGCGACCAGTGGGAGGAGCCTGCGCTGTTCTTTCCCGCGCGAGGCACCGCGTGAGAGTGTGTTGCGGAAGGAGAAGAATTTGGTTGAGTTCTCAAAGTGTTGGAGAAAAGAAATCAAAAATTCTCGGAGAATGTACTGTGTCACGGGTGTGCAGCCTCTACCTGGACCCAGGATGCCTACAGTAAGGGGTCCAACAGGCAAACAGATGCCCGGCACCATGCTTACCGACACGGGCATTCGCCTGCTGCCACAGGGGTGTTTTTTTCTTTATACCGCAGGAAACATGGCGGCCCTCGGCATGCTATGCGGGAAGTGTAACGGCTTAGTTGCAAACCCGCCAGATGCCAAAGGTGTGGAGAGTACACCTTTAAAGTGGAGCAGCCCACCGAATTACCTCGGGCCTACCACATGAACTGGGCCACGGGCATAGCGACGGAGGAGTCAGTTGTTTATGCCCCGGCATCATCCTTTGGAGCTCGTGTTGCCAGAAGGGATCCTGCCCCCTCTGAAGTTCCGGAGACTGTCCCAGAGGTCATGGACACGACCCCGGGCCTTGAGTGTTGCTGCTGCAGCGCCTGTCTGCCAAGAGGGAGAACAACCCAGTGCCCCTCATCGCCGTAGAGGCAGACCATCCCCATGCATCCCGGACCGAATATTTGGAAGAAGGTTTTCACAGAAAAGCACCGGAGAACCGCGGGTGCTGCCGCTGTGAATTGTCGGCCCGCAAGGGAGTCGTCACCTGATTCATGCACTAACTCCGGCTCCGATGAAGGAGATGATTGGCATTTTCGAACCTCGGTTGCCGTGAGTACATGTTTTAATTTTTTTAAAAGGCTTTTAAGCTTTTAAGTCACTTGGTTGCTTTGGAAAAAGAACACTGCCCGATCATGACGGGGCCAATTCCGGTCTCAGAGACTGTTGCGCAAGCGGGTGGCAACAGAGTATGGACTTGAGTTCCCTTACGTGCCCAGGGAAATCATGGACATTATAGAGGAGAATCGGAAAAGTGGTATGCGGAAGATGTCTGGGACTACCTTAAAGTCCCAAATCCACTGTGCAAAAAAGGCATTTTCCTGGGAGATATATGATCGCTTTCAAGGATGTCTGTTGCGCTGGAGTTATGGTCGGCACATCTATTGTGACAAAGTTGTGATTTGCAGACCGGATAAAGACAGTGCTGTGTATTACATTACCATTTATGATGTACAGACGGGTAAAGACTAAGGCCCCTTTCACACTTAGGTGCTTTGCAGGTGCTAAAGTTCTAAAAATAGTGCCTGCAAAGCGCCTTCAAACAGCCGCTGCTGTGTCTCCAGTGTGAAAGCCCGAGGGCTTTCACACTGGAGTGGTGCGCTTGCAGGACCCTGAAAAATGTCCTGCAAGCCGCATCTTTGGAGCGCTGTAGGAGCCGCTTTGCTGCGCTTTGCGGGCGGTTTTAACCCTTTTTCAGACGCTCGCGGGGGACAAAACTGCCCCGCCAGTGGCCGAAATGCGCAGCTAAACGACAGTAAAACGGCGCTAAATATAGCGCCACTTTACCGCCAGCGCGCCCAGTGCCTCGGTGTGAAAGTAGCCTTAGTTTGCCCGACCCCTGTTTCTACTGGTGAACTGTTCCGTAGTCAAGCCTTTGAATTTGCAGTGCTTCTTCAGGTCTTCATCTCTTTGCAATTTTCTGTTGAAACTACAGAACGGTGGGGGGTAGATAGACAGGTAGTTGCTGGAAAGAGCTACGCATCAAGTCTACCAAGCCGGACCACAGTACTTAGCTTTTCATGAGGACTTGCAGTTGCAGCAGCTCTGACCACTAGGTGGCATGAGTCGGCAGAACAGGAACAAGAATAATTAAGAACAGTTTTTCTATTTTAGCTAGTAGTTAGTGATTCTTAGAAAAAAAAAAAAAAAAATATATATATATATATCTTTAGGGAAGGAGACTTCATTGAGACTGGGATGAAGTTTCGCTTTCTAAAGAAAACATGTACAGTATATTATATTGCACTTGTTTATTTTTCTATTTTACAGAATGCACTGAGATCATCTGTCAAGCTCACCGGAGATTGAGTCAGTCTGGGTGGTATATGTGAAATGTTTTATTGTGAAGAATGTCAAACATTTGACTGTGTTTTTCCTCCTTTCCCTGCCCCAACACCTAATCAAAAAACTCAGGCACCACACAGTTTTGTAAAATATGTTAGGATTTTTTCCTAGTTTTTTTAGCTAGACGATGAGGACATCGTCTAAACAAGTAGGGGGAGTGTGTAGCAGTCACACTTAAGTGTGCGCTATCAATACAAATCTAGTTTTCTCAGAACTGTAATGGAGTTCTGGGGGTTAATTGTACAGGATTTTACTTTGGCATCAGTCTGACTGGGCTGTCCTGAAGTTCAGCCTGGTCATAGGTGCAGTGAGGCACCCATGACAGGCCAAGAACCAAGCCTGGTTCCTGGTTGGACGTGTTAGATACCAATCTTTACCAGAGCCAATCAGTGGGGGCGTCTGGCCCCGCTGCGTAGTCTGGGAAGGGGTATTTAAGGTGCTGAAGTCACGTGTTCAGGGTTTGGCTGCTGCTTTGATTCCTGGTTCCGGTCCGGGGTAGCCCCGTGAGGGGTCCCGGGCCCAGGAGTGTCTGCCGTCCCGCATGCATGGTCAGTCTGACCAGTTGAGCGGACACCTGGATGTTCGAGTTCGAGGGGTTCGGCCGAACTTTGCAAAAAAGTTTGAGTTCAGGACCGAACTTGACCCGAACTTGACCCCTAACCTGAACCCCATTGAAGTCAACGGGGACCCGAACTTTTGAGGTTGAAGTCATTTAAAAGCACTCGCGGCTATAATGAATTGTCGGCTCCCGTCCCCATAATACAGAGAACAGTCATTGAAAGTCATTAATTTTTAAAAAGTTATTGTCATAAAAAGTGTTTGGGGACCTGGGTCCTGCCCCAGGGGACATGTATTAATGCAAAAAAAAGTTTTAAAAACGTCAGTTTTTTCGGGAGCAGTGATTTTAACCACTTCAGCCCCGGACCATTTGGCAGCCAAAGGACCAGAGGTCTTTTTTCAATTTCGCACTGCACTGCTTTAACTGGTAATTGCGCGGTCATGCAATGTTGTACCCAAACGAAATTGGCGTCCTTTTCTTCCCACAAATAGAGCTTTATTTTGATGGTATTTGATTGCCTCTGTGATTTTTATTTTTTTGCGCTATAAACGGAAAAAGACTGCAAATTTTGAAAAAAAAAAGATATTTTCTACTTTTTGTTATAAGAAAAATCCAATAAACTCAATTTTAATCAAACATTTGGGCCAAAATGTATTTAGCCACATGTCTTTAGTAAAAAAAAATGCCAATAAGCGTATATTTATTGGTTTGCGCAAAAGTTATAGCGTCTACAAACTAGAGTACATTTTCTGGAATTTACACCGCTTTTAATTTATGACTGCCTATCTCATTTCTTGAGGTGCTAAAATGGCAGGGAAGTACAAAACCCCCCCAAATGACCCCATTTTGGAAAGTAGACACCCCAAGCTATTTGCTGAGAGGCATGTTGAGCCCATTGAATATTTTTTTTTTTTAGTCCCAAGTGATTGAATAAAGACAAAAAAAAAAAAAAAAAAAAATGTTTTCAAAAAGTTGTCACTAAATGATATATTGCTCACACATGCCATGGTTATATGTGGAATTGCACCCCAAAATACATTTAGCTGCTTCTCCTGAGTATGGGGATACCACATGTGTGGGACTTTTTGGGAGCCTAGCCGCGTACGGGGCCCCGAAACCCAAGCACCGCCTTCAGGATTTCTAAGGGTGCAAATTTTTGATTTCACTCCTCACTACCTATCACAGTTTCGAAGGCCATAAAATGCCAAAATAGCACAAAACCCCCCCAAATGACCCCATTTTGGAAAGTAGACACCCCAAGCTATTTGCTGAGAGGCATGTTGAGCCCATTGAATATTTTTTTTTTTAGTCCCAAGTGATTGAATAAAGACAAAAAATAAAAAATAAAAAATAAATAAAAAAAAGTTGTCACTAAATGATATATTGCTCACACATGCCATAGTTATATGTGGAATTGCACCCCAAAATACATTTTGCTGCTTCTCCTGAGTATGGGGATACCACATATGTGGGACTTTTTGGGAGCCTAGCCGCGTACGGGGCCCGAAACCCAAGCACCGTCTTCAGGATTTCTAAGGGTGCAAATTTTTGATTTCACTCCTCACTACCTATCACAGTTTCGAAGGCCATAAAATGCCAAAATAGCACAAAACCCCCCCAAATGACCCCATTTTGGAAAGTAGACACCCCAAGCTATTTGCTGAGAGGCATGGTGAGTATTTTACAGCTCTCCTTTGTTTTTGAAAATGAAGAAAGTAAAGAAAAAAAAATATTTTTTTTCTTTTTTCAATTTTCAAAACTTTGTGACAAAAAGCGAGATCTGCAAAATACTCACAATACCTCTCAGCAAATAGCTTGGGGTGTCTACTTTCCAAAATGGGGTCATCTGGGCATTCCATGGCCTCCGAAACTGTGATTGGCAGTGAGAAGTGAAATAAAAAAATTACACCCTTAGAAAGCCTGAAGGCGGTGCTTGGTTTTGGGGTGACGTACGCGGCTAGGCTCCCAAAAAGTCCCACACATGTGGTATCCCCGTACTCAGGAGAAGCAACAGAATGTATTTTGGGGTGTATTTCCACATATGCCCATGGCATGTTTGAGCAATATATCATTTAGTGACAACTTTTTGTAAAAAAAATATATATATTTTTTTTTTTTTCATTATTCAATCTCTTGGGACAAAAAAAAAAAAATTTAATGGGCTCAACATTGCTCTCAGCAAATAGCTTGGGGTGTCTACTTTCCAAAATGGGGTCATTTGGGGGGGGTTTGAACTGTCCTGGCATTTTATGCACAACATTTAGAAGCCTATGTCACACGTCACCCACTCTTCTAACCACTTGTAGACAAAGCCTTTTCTGACACTTTTTGTTTACATGAAAACATATTTTTTTTTTGCAAGAAAATTACGTTGAACCCCCAAACACTATATATATTGTTAAAGCAAAGGCCCTACAGATTAAAATGGTGGGTGTTGCATTTTTTTTTTCCACACAGTATTTGCGCAGCTATTTTTCAAACGCATTTTTTGTGGAAAAAATACACTTTTTTTTATTTTAATGCACTAAAACACACTACATTGCTCAAATTTTTGATGAAATAAAAAATATGATCTTAGGCCGAGTACATGGATACCAAACAGGACATGCTTTGAAATTGCGCACAAACACGCAGTGGCGACAAACTACATACATTTTTTTTTTTAAACTTTGAAGTTTATTAATTTTACAAGTTACATATATAAAGGTTACATAAGGAATAATACAGTAGTACATTCGAACATACTAATGGTATGTATGCACCTTGATATATAGGTGTGTAAATCACATGTGTGATGGTGCAAATTTTTGTAACATACAGCTATGTTGACTAAAGTGGTTAACAGTTTGAACAGAAGAAAAAGAAAACGTCTTTGAGTTAGCGGTACATTCGGCTGTAAACTTTGTTATTTGATACGAGTGTAGGTATAAACTAGATAGTTGACAGGCAAGCACA
Organism: Lithobates sylvaticus; assembly: GCA_028564925.1. Classification (NCBI taxonomy): domain Eukaryota; kingdom Metazoa; phylum Chordata; class Amphibia; order Anura; family Ranidae; genus Lithobates; species Lithobates sylvaticus. The sequence goes on along the minus strand of CM053026.1, from coordinate 368,865,263 downwards.
CTTGTAGATTTAGATAGTGGCATCATAACTAGGTGCACAATGCTGAGATGCGTGTGTGCCTGTTAATCAATTATAAGGCAAAGTAAAGAGCAGGAAGTGAGGAACCTAACGGGTAACATGAGTCTTCCTAGGAAAGAGGGATTGTTCAAGATTTATTCAAGCTGCATACTTCTGGAGTCTTTGATCCATGGGTCCCAGTTGCTACGGAAGTTCTTTGTGGTGAGATGGGCTTTGGAGAAGCTGTGTTCCAGTTTGAAATTGTTGTTCAAGATAGAGATCACTTCTCGGATATCAGGTGGTTGCGTAGTTTTCCATTTCCTTGCGAGTGCCAGTCTTGCGGCAATAAGGATGTGGGTGGCTATGGTTTGATACTTTTTAGGCCATGAGGGGACCATCAGACCCAAGAGGAGGTCTATGGACGATAAGCTAGTTGTTGTGCAGGTGGTTGATTGTAGCATGTTCCGTACTTGGTTCCAAAAAACTGTAAGATTCGGGCAGTCCCACCAGATATGAAAAAGAGTTCCTGGAAAACCACACCCTCTCCAACATAAGTGAGAAACATTGGGGTAGATCTTGGCAAGCCTGCTGGGAGTATAGTACCAGTGTTGAAAGAGTTTCTGCAGGGATTCCCAGTGTGCAGTGCAATGCGATAGTTTTGAGGGCAGGGATAGGGCATTGTACCACAGGCTATTTGGTGGAGCTGAGGGGATGTGCTCGGTCCATTTCAAGATTTGAGATTGGATTGGGTTTTCTGCAGATCGGGAGAGTATATTGTAGATATACGAGATGCCTTTACGTGTATGTCCACTCATGGTAAAATGTTTGAGCGTGGTATGCAGAATTCTGTCTTGTTTTATCCATAGAATATTATTGAGTAGAGACCTGACCCTTAAGTAGATATAGAAAGTTTTTGAAGAAATGCCATAAGAGGTTTGGAGGTGTTCAAATGATTTTAAGTTGGATGTGGAGAAGATTTTTCCGAGATCGTGAATACCTGCATCGATCCATGGCTGTAGCTGGAGGTCCGGGAGAATGAGTGAGAGGGTTTGAGTTGGGATGTATTGTAATATGGAGTGAGTTATTCCTTTTGACATTTGAGGTAATGAGGTCCATACTCTTAGAGAGGCAGAGATTGTGTCCAATGGGAAATGTTTGGTGGTGGGTGCGAGGAGCGAGGCACTGAGGAGAAGTTTGGGGTCTGCAGTCAGTGTTACTGCTTCTATCTGGGCCCAATTGGAGGGGGTAGTCGTGTTCCACCAAGATTTGAGTTGATCTAGAATGACTGCCTTGTAATAGAGGTTTAGGTTGGGAGCCCCCAGTCCTCCCATATTTGTTGGGGTCATCAGAGTATTTTTCTTGACTCTGGCTTTTTTGTGTCGCCAGATAAAAGAGTTGATGAGGGACTGGAGAGTCTGTAGATGCATTGGAAGGAGTGGTATTGGAAGAGTACGAAAAATATACAGGATATGCGGTAGCAAAAACATTTTGGCTAAGGCAGTCCTACCTGCCCAGGACACATAGGGGTGGTTTATTTCACTAGATATTTTATTAAGCTTTTCTACTAGGGTTGCCAGGTTTATGCGCAGGAGACTTTTGCTGGGTGTGATTAGGTGAATTCCTAAATAAGTTAGGGAGTTATCTTTGGACCATGAGAATGGGGAATGTTGGGAGATATGTAGTATAGTTGACCTGTCTAAGCCAAGGGCTAGCATAAAGGATTTGCTGTGATTTACTTTGTATAGAGATATTGTGCTGAATTGGTCAAGAATATGTTGTATCATAGCCAAGGATTGCTGTGGGTCGGTGACTGCGATTATCACATCGTCTGCGTATAGACCAATTTTATGTTCTGTAGGGCCTATTGTGATACCTTTTATTGTGGGCTCAGATCGAATTCGTTGGGCTAATGGTTCCATGACCATGGCAAAAATTAAAGGCGATAGGGGGCAACCTTGACGTGTGCCGTTGGTAATATTGAAAGGGTCAGAGATGACGCCCGAGGTCCATACTCGTGCACTTGGGTTTGTGTAGAGGCAAAGGATGGCGTTCAGAAGCGTGCCTGATATGCCAAACTTTCTCAGGACTGCTTCCAGGTATGTCCAATGTACTCTATCAAATGCCTTCTCTGCGTCCAAAGAGAGGAGCAGAGAAGGTATTTGATTATGCTCTGTCCATTGTATGAGGTCAATAAATCGTCGGGTTCCATCTGAAGTTTGCCTTCCCGGGATGAAACCAACTTGATCTATGTGGATTAGTTGGTCCATGACCGTGGAGAGACGGACAGCTAACAACTTGGCGTATAATTTAGTATCTGTATTTAACAGAGAGATGGGCCTATAGTTTCCTGGGATGTCCGATGGTTTACCTGGTTTAGGAAGAGTCACTATGAGGGCCTCGAGGCATTCATTTGGTATTTTTCCCGTGGACGCATATTGATTAAATGTGGTGCATAAATGGGGTGAGAGGATGTCATTGAAATGTTTGTAATATTCATTAGCGAACCCATCTGGACCTGGCGACTTGTGTAGAGGAAGAGATTTGATGGCAGTACAAATTTCTTCCTGTGTGAATGGGGCGGACAGCTCGTTTAGTTGCGCGTGTGTCAGTGAGGGAAGTTGTATGGAGGAGAGAAAGGTGTCAATTTCCACTGTATTTGTTGGGGCCGCTGGGTCTATTTTTTGGAGGTTGTATAGTTGTGAGTAAAAGGACGCAAATGTGTTGGCGATGTCTAATGGGTTGGTCATGCGTGAGCCTTTGGAGCTGAGGAGGTATGGGATTTTGGTGCGTTTTTGTTGTTGTTTAACCTGTCTGGCTAGAAAGGCTCCAGACTTGTTGCTAAAGGCGTAGGATTTTAGTTTTAGTCTTTTGATGTAGTAGTCAAATTTGCAATGTAGTATTTCACTCAGTTTGCACCTATAGTCTCTGATTGCTTCCAGCGTTACCCGATTAGGTGAGTTTTTGTTTGTTGTTTCTAGAATTTTAATTTTTTGTAGCAGCGCGTCAATTTCTATTGATTGTCTCCTGCGTTCTTGAGCACCAAATTTGATAAGGAGCCCTCGTAGAAAAGCTTTGTGAGCTAACCATACTGTGGATTGGTTGTCAATAGATGCACAATTGATCTCAAAGAAATTCTCAATCTCGGATTTAATTCTGTTTTCATATCTCGGGTTGGTTAAGAGGGAGGAATTCATTCGCCATAAAGAATGATTAGTAGGGGATGTCTGGGGGAACATTTTCAGGGATATTGGTGCATGGTCTGACCATGTGATCACGCCAATATGTGATTCTGATGTGGACAATAAAGCTTTTTTATTAGTAAGAAAAAGGTCGATCCGAGAGTATGAATTTCCAGGATGGGAATAAAATGTGTAATCGCGTTCAACATCATGCATACATCTCCAGGGGTCATAGAGATTTTCGTTGGCTATGAATGCGGAAAGGGCCGAGGTCCTTTTCCTGCCTGGGTTGGTGGAGTCTAGTGTGGGATCGGGGATGTCATTGAAATCTCCACAGATGATTAAAGAGTCAATTTTATAAGGATGCAATTTGGTTTTGAGTTTTTTGTAAAAAACAGTCTGGGAGATATTGGGTACATAAACATTTACTAGGGTGATTGGGTGATCGTCGATGGTAGCGGATATAATTATAAATCTGCCCTCATCGTCTGTGTCTATTTGGTGTAAGGTAAAGGCGATTTTGGAGCTGATGGCTATCATTACTCCACATTTCTTTTTGTTATTGTTAGAGAAGAAATAATGGGAGTATTTTTTATGTGTACAGCTTGGGGGTTTGGAATTAGAAAAGTGCGTTTCTTGCACGCATAATATGTCCGCCTGTCGGGAACATGCTTCTTTCCATAGGAGATTTCTTTTGAATGGGGAATTGAGCCCCTTGGCATTAATGGATACGATATTGAGTGGCATGATGTCAAGTGATCTAGGACAGTATGCAGTTACCGAACGCGATCACAGTACGTTCACAGTTGAGTATTACAAAGATTAGATATCAGGTAGACTGAATATTTAAGATTTGTAACAGGCAGTCCGTTAGTTCTTATTCGTTAGGTAGAGAAAAGGCAAACGGTATCGCCTAGATTGTATTTAACTTCAAATATAAACAATCGTTGAAAGGAAACAATTTGTTCAAATAACAACAGTTGTTAAAGAGCAAACACTATGTAAAAAATAAAAAATAAAGAAACCAGAGAAAAGAAAATTTACGTGGGTGTGCTTAGCACACTCTAGTTTGGTGGGGAGGTGGAAACAAGTAGGTCGCCCAAGCAGGACATTTCACGCTGGGGACAATGATCTTAGAGTGGACATTAGGCTTTGTGTGTTTTGTTAGGGTGATGTCTAGGAGGAGGAGATGAGGAGGCAGTTTGGTTACTGAATCTGTGAGAGGTCGCAGAGATGGGTAATAGTCCCCAGTTAGTCAGTTTCTTATATCCGTCTTTGGGTGATAAAATCGGGACAATTTTTTGTTGGTAGTTGACCAGAAGTTTGGTGGGGTATCCCCATCGATAAGTAATTTTGTTTTCTTGTAAGATTGATGTGACCGGAGTATATGCTCTTCTAAGCTCCATGGTAGCAGGTGACAGATCTGTAAAGAGAGATAGTTTGGCGTAGGGTGCTGGTAAGGGTTTGACATTTCTGGCTGCGTGGAGGACTTGCTCCTTGATATGAAAAAAGTGGATTCTGGCCAGGACATCTCGGGGTATATCCGCTGGCAGGTGGTCTGGTTTTGCGATTCTGTGTACACGGTCAATAATCATGTCTTGTTGGGTAAGATTAGGGAGCAGGGTGATGAAGAGTTGTTGCAGGAATTTTTGGAGCTCAGTTGGTGGTACGGATTCAGGGATCCCCCTAAATTTTATGTTATTTCGTCTAGATCTGTCCTCAAGGTCTGAGAGCTTCATTTTTATCTTTTGAATCTCATCCGTGTGGTGATCGTGTGCATCAAGGAGTTCATTATGAGCTTTGCCCATTTCAGAGATGTGCTCTTCCGCCATGTTTGCCCTGTCCTCCAGGCAGTCGAGCCTGTCATGTGCCTGGGAGAGGGATAATTGTAATTCCCTGTGCAGATCTTTTTGTAGGGTGAGCAGCATTGATTTTAACATGCTTTCTGATACAGGATTGTCAGTCACTGGAATATTTGCCAGGGTGGATAGAGGTGTGGCATTAAGAGGCATGGGGCCTGGGTCATTTCCATGGTGTTTCTTAGCCTGGTGAGTTTTGTGAGGAGAATTGCAGGGAGATGTGGCAAGTCTCTTACCTCTATCTGATTGTGCGTCTCCTGAACCCATCGCTGGAGGGGGGAGACTATCCATCTCCTCAGTTTCCCCTCTGTCTGTCAGCTCTGCATTCGCTGGGCAGCCTGGCTGATTGTAGTGTGTGCGTTCGTGTGCGGCTGAGCCCGGGTAATGGCCGGCGCGGTCGGCGCCATCTTGTGGCTGTCTCTGATCCATGAGGTGGAAGTATGCAGTCAGACGGCGCGGTTGTGGCGGTGGATTACGCCTCCCTGGCATGCCGCTCGTTGACCCACTGCTTTCCCCTCTCTGTTGGAGGAGAGAGGAGAAGCTAGTTGCGGTGTAGTCGCTGTCGGTGCCTGCTGTGGAGCGGAGCTCGGGATTCAAGCTGCCATTCCGTTCCGCGGCTAGCCACGCCCCCCCAAACTACATACATTTTTAAAAGCCTTTAAAAGCCTTTACATGATACCACATTAGATTCACAGAGGAGGTCTACTGCTAAAATTACTGCCCTCGATCTGACCTTCGCGGTGATACCTCACATGCATGGTGCAATTGCTGTTTACGTATGACGCCAGACCAACGCTTGTGTTCGCCTTTGCGCAAGAGAAGGGGGGGCAGGGGTGCTTTTTTTTTTTTTTTTTAATTTTTTTTATTTATTTAGCTTTTTTATTTTATTTTAAAACTGTTCCCTCCATTTTTTTCTTTTGTTATCATTTTTATTGTTATCTCACGGAATGTAAATATCCCCTATGATAGCAATAGGCAGTGGCAGGTACTCTTTTTTTGAAAAAATTGGGGTCTGTTAGACCCTAGATCTTTCCTCTGCCCTCAAAGCATCTGACCACACCAAGATCGGTGTGATAAAACGCTTTCCCAATTTCCCAATGGCGCGGTTTATATCCGGGAGGGGGGACATTCCCTCCCACTGCTTGTAAAAGCAGTCTAGAGGCTAATTACCCGCTAGAATTGCTTTTACATGAAAGCCGATCACTGGCTGAAAAGAATGATACCAAGATGATACCTAAACCTGCAGGCATCATTCTGGTATAACCATTCAAAGTCCAGCAACATACTGGACATATATTGTAATCTTTATTTTTCATGCAGCCTCTTGGCTGAACGAAAAAAAGAGATTGATTGGTGGGTATGCCCACCATTAGAATACCACCCTTCATCCACCCACTTCTAATGATGGGCATACATGCACCATTTATATATGCCGAAGCATGGGGGCATCCTCCCACAAAAGTTATGCCATGTACACACGGTTGCACTTTTCCACGGGGCAAGGCTCCGTCGGAATTTCGACCGTATGTACGCAGCATTAGGAGCCAATCGCTCCCCCCCCCCTGCTGCCCCCATGCTTCGGCATATATGCTCTTTTTTTTAACTGTGGTGGTGAAATCACCTCCTACAGTGTTGGAGTCGCGTCTTTATGTATCGTGGGAGCAAACACTGTTGCTGTCAAGATAAATAAATCCGCGCTGCAACTGAATGGCGCACCTGAAAACAAAAAAATGGTTAACACTAAAACACAGTAAACAAAATTACATACCTGAAAAGCAAGCATGATAAAACATAATAAAACATTGCAGAATAGAATGGAGTAAAAAAAGAGCAACAATAGAGAGAGAACAATAAAACGACAACTATTTTTTTATTTTTTTGAGATTTACAGGTAAAAAAGCTTCTGACTGTTAGCGACTGAATCAAAACGCTACCACAAAAAAACTGTTAGCGATCGCAGGGATGAGGCCTGACTCTGCGAACGCTGCAGTTATGTGTGCTTAGTGTTTTGTAAGTGACAGTGATCGATCGATACTGCACTTGGGTGGGCTGGGCTGGGCTGGGCGGAGGGGGAAAACGCAGGTGCTAGTAGGTATCTGGGCTGATGCCGCTAACAATGCGTTTTTTGGAACCCTAAACTGCTGGGACGCTAGTATAGATCTGATCAGATCAGATATTGATCTGTTCAGATACTATACCACTAAGGGAGGTGTATGCTTTGTGCGTGGGTGTTTGCGGTGCTGGCACTAACCTGGGGCGACGCAGACCTTATTTGACCCTAAAACCTAATTGATATCACCCCCGGGCGATCAGGGGGTTAAACCGTTATTGGGTAATAAATGGCGGGTGCCCTGACAGTATAAAAAACAAACTATCTAACCAGCGTCACCCGTAACAGTTATACGGTGATCACTGGTGAAAGGGTTAACTAGGGGCAATCAGGGGGTTAAAACCTTTATTAGGTATTATATGGGGGTACCTGACGCTATATAAAAACCTGACGGGGAACCTAAATAACTAACTGGCTAACCAGCGTCACCAGTGACAGTTATACTGTGATCACTGGTGAAAAAGTTAACTCTAGGGGCAATCAGGGGGTTAAAACCTTTATTTAGGTTGTAATATGGGGGTACCTGGCCTATAAACCTATTTATGAACCTATATAAACCTGGCGGTTACCTAAAAAAAAAACTGGCTACCTAGCGGCACCAGTGACACTAATGCAGCGATTAGAAAAACGATCGCTTAGTGACACTGGCAAAAGGGGGTGAAAGGGTTAACTAGGGGCAATCAGGGGGTTAAAACCTTTATTTAGGTTGTAATATGGGGGTACCTGACCTATAAACCTATTTATGAACCTATATAAACATGGCGGTTAACCTAAAAAAAAACTGGTTACCTAGCGACACTAATGCAGCGATCAGAAAAACGATCGCTTAGTGACACTGGCAAAAGGGGGTGAAAGGGTTAACTAGGGGCAATCAGGGGGTTAAAACCTTTATTAGGTAATATATGGGGGTACCTGACACTATATAAAAACCTGACGGGGAACCTAAATAACGAAATAACTAACTGGCTAACCAGCGTCACCAGTGACAGTTATACTGTGATCACTGGTGAAAGGGTTAACTCTAGGGGCAATCAGGGGGTTAAAACCTTTATTTAGGTTGTAATATGGGGGTACCTGACCTATAAACCTATTTATGAACCTATATAAACATGGCGGTTACCTAAAAAAAAAAATGGTTACCTAGCGACACCAGTGACACGAATACAGCGATCAGAAAAACGATCGCTTAGTGACACTGGCAAAAGGGGGTGAAAGGGTTACCTGGGGGGCAATCAAGGGGTTAAACCTTTATTAGGGGGGGGTGGGGGGCTACCTTGGACCTAAAACTAACTGCACTGACAGTTATTACAGTCACACTGACACTAAATGCAGTGATCAGTAAATAAATGATCACTGCAATTAGTGACACTGTGACTGGGGGGGGAGGGGGTGATCTGGGGGGTGATCTGGGGGTGACAGGGGGGTGGAATATGTGCCTATGTGTACTGGTGTCAGTGTACTGTTGGTGCACTAACCTTTACATGTTGTCTCCTCGGCGTTCCGGTCACATAGACCGGCGCACCGAGTGCGACATCACTTCCTCTGCCTGTGTTTTGATTGACACAGACAGAGGAAGCATCTGATTCGCCAGGAGCGATCGCGAGGGGGTGGCCAGAAACCACTGGCCGTCCCCTCATCCCGGATCGCTCCTGAAGCGATCCCGACCGTCCCCGCCGGCCGGGGGGGGCCGGCCGGGGGGGGTCCGATCGGACCCCCCACGCGCCTGAAGAATGGCACGTACAGGTACGTGATTCTGCCTGTACGTGCCATTCTGCTGACGTATATCTACATGGGGCGGTCGGGAAGTGGTTAATAATGCTTAAAGTGAAACAATAAAAGTGTAATATTCCTTTAAATTTCGTACCTGGGGGGTGTCTATAGTATGCCTTTAAAGGGGCGCATGTTTCCCCTGCTTAAAACTGTCCCTGCACAAAGTGTCATTTCTGCAGGAAAAAAAGTTATTTAACATACTACACTATGAGGCAATTTTATTTCATGTGCATATTGAGGTGAAAACCAACTCCCCCCCCCCCCCCCCCTGCCCCTGCCCCTGCCTGGATAAGGAGTAAGCTGACGGGAACTACCTGGGACACACAGCTGGAAAACCAGAAAAAAAAACCCGTGAGGACGGTCACCTATGACCATAAAGACCCATATTACACTGCTGTAACCTTACAGCTGTAAGGTAAGGGGCCATCCATATCCTCATTAGGATTGCACGGAAAATACACGGATCACTGCACAGGATTTATAGATTACTCCTTATCACCATCGAATACCTCAGCACTGACACCTTTGTCTCTTTGGATAGAAGATACCACTTCCACCTTGCACTGATGTTATATATGGATTTTTAATTGGACATTTTTTTATCTTGCGATTTTTTTTATTTTTATCGCCATTCACCACTTTAGCACTTGCATATATTCTTTTACTTCAGTCTGCCATTACGTTATAGGTGGCACGGATCTGAAACCACCATCATCTATTATTTTCCACCTTGGCATTTGAGAATTAACATTCTCCCCTGTTTTCTTGCACTTTAAATTACTCATTTCTCTATATCACTTTTACGATATACTTTACCCTTTTGGATCACTGCCACTATCTTTATATACACATTTGGATGCATAATATATGTTTTTAAGGATCTCCATCACGTTCATTGGTTTTATATACACTTGGATGCACTTTCATTTTATTCAGTCACATTATGCGATTTTTATTATGCATTTTTAACTAGGATTGCTTTTATCACAAGATTTGGTTTTTATCACACCACTAGACGCACAATTATCTGATTTACCATTAATATTACATGTATGTTCGATTATTTTAACCAGGAGGTTTTAATTGGGATCCTTTATGTCTACTACCTAATTGCTTTGTCTTTTTAACATATAGTTTAATTTATTTGCGCGCCACTATCTCTCCTTTTTAAGGGGGTACAAAAGTACCCCTACCATTTCACCAAAAAAAGGGACAAAAGTGTTAAAAATGACAAGAGACAGTTGTTGACAATTCCTTTATTTAAGACTTCTTCTTTCCATCTTCTTCCCTTTTCTTTCCTTCATCCTTTGTTTCTTCCTCTATCTTCTTCTTCCTCCATCTTCTTCTTCCTCCGATCCTCTGCTTCTTGCTCTGGTGTTCTTGTCCTGCATCCTCCTCCATGGCGTCTCTTCTTCCTCGCTTCGTTCTCGGGCCGCTCTACGCAATGGGAGGCTCCCACTGTGTGACGCTTCTCTTCTTCTGACACTTCTTATATAACGGAGGGCAGGGCCACCTGGTGACCCCACCCCCTCTAACGTCATGGAGAAAGCCATAGGGAAGTCCCCGTCAAGTCCCTGTGCTGACAATAACTTTTTAAAAAGTGCCATTACATTGCCAAACACCGAACTCTAACCCGAACATACAGTAAATTGCTTGGGTTCGGGTCCTGGACCCAAAAACCCAAAAGTCCGGTACGAACCCGAACTTTACAGTTCGGGTTCGCTCAACCCTAATTGTCATCTTTCCATATGCATATTTCCCCTTTCTGCAGCAACTTCAATTTACTAACATTATATAACAATATGGCTGCTTTAAGCCACCCTTTTATATTGAAGGGACTTCCTTTAGTCTATATTTGGGGACAAGCGTTAAATGGTGCTAAAGCATTATGGTTAATCAAAACATTAAGATGCCATAATATTTTGCCTATTAACCTGAATTTGCAACCTGAATTTTAAATTAGCAGCAAATTAATTTATTTGGGTGAATTTCACATTCATCTTTAGCATGCACCCCTTTCATCTTGCTATAGTCGAAAGATGGCTACAGCGTGGCTCTGTTGTCCTGGGAGAACGTCCATAGACATCCTCCTGGAACCACGCCCCTCATGCGCTCTTTGTTTTCTGTGTCCTTCAGACATGGCTGATCAGTGATCGAGGTAAAGAGCCAATCACAGCAACCCTTTACCATGTGGTCACAGCTGCTCACAATGTAAATAGACTTGCTGGTTATCGGCAATACTTTCCTCACACGCTGTCACAGCATGAGGAGAGGAGAGTCGGTAGCCAGAAATCCTGACAGAGGACATGTACACAGATAATCAGGGCACTGACCATCAGTGCTGTCCATCAGTGCCTCCTCATATGTGCCGCCTATCAGTGCCCATCAGTGCCGCCCATCAGTGTCCATTAGTGCCACCTATCAGTGCCCATTAGTACCGTCTATCAGTGCATATCAGTACAGCCTCATCAGTGCCTCCTCATGAGTACAGTCTCATCAGTGCCTCCTCATCAGTGCAGTCCCATCAGTGCCGCCTCATCAGTGCCCATTAGTGCAAGCTATCAGTGTCTATCAGTGCAGCCTATCAGTGCCCATCAGTGCCTCCTAATGAGTACAGTCTCATCAGTGCCTCCTCATCAGTGCAGTCTCATCAGTGCCGCCTCATCCGTGCCCATTAGTGCAAGCTATCAGTGTCTATCAGTACAGCCTATCAGTGCCCATCAGTGCAGTCTCATTAGCACACTTAAGCAAAGGAGAAAAATTACCTATTTACAACATTTTAATGCTCCTTTTTTTTGTTTATTTAGCAAAAAAATAAAAAAAAACAAAGTGGTGATTAAATACCACCAGAAGAAAGCTCTGTCTAAAAAAATGAAACAAATTTCATATGAGTACAGTGTTGCATGACCACACAATTGACATTCAAAGTGCGTTGGCACTGAAAGTTGAAAATTGGCCTGTCAGAAACGGTGTATAAATGCCCAGTAAGCAACTGGTTAGGACTGATCTAATATTTAACTTATCCACCAATGTAGCTTTGAAATCTGACAAATTGAAATAAAAACCCGTTTAGTCTGTAAAAAAAGTGTTAAATTGCCCAGTGTTTAACTTTACAAAGTATTCATTAACATTTGATTGATTTTAGTAGGATAATTATGAGACATGATTTCTTTTTATTTTTTATAAAGGTCAGCTGCCAAGTTGTATTGTTATAACAATTGCATCTTTCTTAGGACCAAGCTTTCTGTTATGCCTACTTTCTAAAGTGCAGTCAAGTCTACCCTAAAAAGTCTGATTAAGCCTCTTATTTTCATTAATAAACAAAATCTACTAAAGTGTTATCTATTGGTACATTGCTCCAGGACAACAATAAAAAAAAGAACTGAAAGAAAAGAAAATTGCAGGAATATACAACAGATGCTTTGCTGACCTCTGGCTATTTAATTTTAAGAACTTTGACTAATTTAAAAAACTGATTAAATGTAATCCACATTGATTTAGATAAATTTAAAACTAATTAAAATGGAGCAGCAAAAAATAAAAAAAAAGATGATTTCAAAAATAAAAAAAACGAAATGCACTAAAAGGATAAATAACCAGTAGAAAAGAACATTTTCTGATTATTTGCAGTAAATTATGGGCAAAAAGCTATACTATCAGATATCCAGCATGTGCTAATATATTCTAACTAAATTAAAATGTACTCCAAAATCATAATTTTAAATGTGCTTTATCCTGGATCCACAGTTAAATGCTGTAAATTTAACATTAGAGTAAACTTATCTTCTCAAAAGTGTAATAATACACTTATGCCGTGTACACACGAGCGGAATTTCCGACAGAAAAAGTCAGACGGGAGCTTTTCATCGTATATTCCGATCAAGTGTATCCCCATCAGACTTTTTACGTCGAAAATTCTGATGGACCTAGAAAGAGAACATGTTCTAAATTTTTCCAACGGAACCAATTTCTATCGGGAAAACCGCTCGTCTGTATGCTGTTCCAACTTACCAAAAATGATGCATGCTCTGAAGCAAGTACAAGATGGAAGCTATTGGCTACTGGCTATTGAACTTCCTTTTTATAGTCCGATCATACGTGTTGTACGTCACTGCATTCTTGGCGGTCGGACTTTGGTGTGAACGTGTGTATGCAAGACAGCTTGAGCGGAATTCCGTCGAAGAAACCTTCAGAGTTTATTCCGATGGGAAAACCGCTCATGTGTACGCGGCATTAGGGTTAGCAAATTTACACATTATGGCACACTTACCTTCTCCAGTAATGCAATGCCAGGACTTCCCATTGTTGTTGTTTTTTGGTCTTCTAAATCCTAAGCCTTTTACCATTTTGAGCTTGAGAAATACTTCCTCCACAGAATGCCAAGATTGTACAATAAGCTTCATATGAGCATCTCATTGTAGAATTAGAGAACAAATGCTAACAAGATGAGGTAAAAAAGGGAAAAAACAAGCAGAGGGAAAAAAATTACGGCAGAAAAGACAAACAGTCTAATCTGTCCAAAAAAAAAAAAAACAAGTTTATATTTTAACTAAAGGCAAAACATTTTTTTTTAGATTTGGTTAGAGTAATGAAGGGTTAAAACCCATGTAACTTTTCCTGCATCGCTGTTAGAAAGATTCACTCTTAAGCCCCATACACACGGTCGGATTTTCCCAAGGATTCTGTCCTATCTGACAATGTTGTCGGAAAATCCGACCGTGTGTAGGCACCATCGGACAGTGTACGTCGGATTGTCCGACGGACAAAGTCCTATCTCCTGCTGGATAGATTTTTCGACAACAAAGTCCGATCACACCAAATACGATCGTGTGTATCGAATTCCGACGGACAAAGTGCTACGCATGCTCAGATCACATTACAAGACCAAAGCTATTGGCTACTAGCCTCTATGTAGTCCCGTCGTAGGCAACAAACGTCACCACGTTCAGAATGATCGGATTTTCCGACAACTTTGTCCGACCGTGTGTATGCAACACCAACATCGGACAAAGTATGACGGACAGGATCCGACGGACCTGGTCCTCGGATAATCCGCGCGTGTGTATGGGGCTTTAGACTGGCCATAAATTAGTAATTTTTTCATTCAAACAGTGGGTTGAATGAAAGGAAATGACTAGATTCCACATTCAGATCATGTGGATGGGGCAATCCCTCCCACTGAGCTATTATATTCTGGCAGCAGGGAGACTTTCCTGCTATCAGAATACACTGATCAGCACTCCCAGCTATAGCCAGCAGCACTAATCAAACATTTTTCCAACAGGCTGGTTGTACCCAAGTTGATTGATAGATCAACTTGTATACAACCAGACTGCCCGTACATGGATCCAAGTTCAGCCGATGCCTGCTGAAATGATCCATGTATGAGCCCCCATTCACACCTATACGAATTAGATGCGGCTTACACCGCATCCAATTCGCAGAACATTTTAAAATACATTCAAATGAATGTATATTGTTCACATATGTGCGTTGCATTCGCACTGCGCATTGCACAAAAAACGTGTGCGTTTTCTGGGCATTGCGGTGCAAATTACAACCACATTAACCTCTATGGGAACGCATCTGATTTGCAGATGCATTCCGTTCTGAACAAGGAATCTCTCCTTGTTTTCACTACACCTCCCCCTCCTCTCCCCCCTCTCCCTGCTCAGCTGATGCACTCATAGAACGGAGCGGCACCGCTGAACAGCTACATTTTCTCTTCACAGAGAAAATGTAGCTGGAATTCGCACCGCACTGGTGTGAACCCAGGCTCATGGGATTAACTCTCCCAATCACCAATGTCACCGAAAATGAAGGTACCATATATACTCGAGTATAGGTCGACCCGAATATAAGCAGAGGCACCTAATTTTACCCCAAAAAACTGGAAAAACATATTGACTCAAGTATAAGCCTAGTGTGGGAAATGCAGCAGCTACCGGTACATTTCAAAAATAAAAATATGATTCCTAGCACTGTGCCGTCTATCACAAGAGGAGAATATACAGTATTCAAACAAGGGAGATTCTACTGACCCCTGAAATCATGACACTTTAGGATACTGCTTACAGTGTATGGTCTATATACAAATGCAGCTTGGTCCAAAGTAAGGAAGTCCCAGATACCTATATTACCCAGAGTTAGTATAAAAATTTTTTTACTTGAAGAGATCTGCTGGCCTATAGGTTAGGTGGTTGGGAGTAGAGATGGCCCCGCGGTTCGCCCGGCGGTTGGTTCGCGGCATACTTTGCTCGTTCGTGATTTGCCAAACCAGCGGACTTATACTCGAGTATATACGGTATGTATAAATCCAAAATGTTGAGCTGCCACCAAAACAGGAATAGAGGGGAAATCTTTCAGTAGGGATACTTGTTACCATGACACCTGCCTTAACTATCCAAGTATACTTTTCATAGAGATATTTTTTACAATAAGTTTATTGAGTTTTAAGGTTTGGAACAAGAGGGGGAGGGTCCAGTACTGGCCAGCCCATTGCGCAATGCAAAAATGGTCCATTCAGATGTTCAAATAGAGAGTAAAGAATGGTCCAGGTTAAAGTGGTCATTATAAGTTATCCATGGGTCCCAAATCTTCAAAAAATTGGCGTGGGTATCCTTAAGTATAGATGTGAGCTTCTCGTGAGCCATGGTTCCCATGAGCTGCTGCCCAACGTCTACTAAATTAAGGAACGGTTGAGGCCAGGCCCTAGCCAAAGTCTGCCAAGCAGCCAGGAACATAGTTAAGGATGGGATCAACCTGTGCAATAAGGCTTCCCAAGGGTTGTGTGCGAGAGGAACATTTAAAATCGTTTGAATTTCAAAGAGATTTAAAAATTAAAGTAATTTTGTGTTTGGGCAGTATTACAAGCCAATCATGTCTGTACATATGCTAACAAGGGAAATGCTGATAGGAGACAGCAGAGGGATGCCTTTTGAGTCTGCTGCTGTTCTCTCACAGGCTGGGGACAGGGAGACTGACTTAATTGTACTACTTATGGTAGAGAAAAGACAACCACCAACCTAGTTCTGCTACCTGGTATGGGAATGTACTGTATTATCTCACGAATGGATTGGCAGAAATACAAATACTTTGGCATGTATGATGTAAAACATAGTCCATATAATTGTTTCAACTATATATTTAGTTGATTGCCTAGAATTTAATTTCAAGCTTTGTCCTAACTTTTATCCTGACACAACTTGCTCTATTTGATTTATATCCTTGTGTGCACTTTTTGCCATTATTACTTTGATACTGATATAGCAAGTTCAAGGAAACTGACTTTAACTTTTCTACTTAGTCTTCAAATGGTTTTAATTCTCCCTTTATATAAAAAGTTCTGTCTAGATTGATAGGTTCTTCTTTTATATACCACTTGAAGATAACAGGGCCATGTTCATCTAACTATTTTTAACATGTATGATATTAAAATGGATGCACAAATACGGCATTTCCTTTTGCCATTACAATTTGGCTCAATGCCCTCTGAAACCATCCGATTTTGTCTCTCTAAGGCATATGCTGAATTGATTGCACCCTCGGAATCCTTTATTTGGTCCTATAGTGCTGCATCGAAAAGAGATTTGAATACAACAATATCTACTGAGCAAAGAGATTTCATTTTTCATTTTATACACAAATCATCCATATCTTCCAGATTGCAAGAATAAGGATATAAGTTGTTGACTAGGTGGTATATATCCCCAGAAGTTGCACCACACATTTCCGAATGCAGACTCCATTTTTGGTGTTGTGAAGAGGAAAGGGGAACACTTTTTCATAGATTATGGACATGTCCCCAAATATGTCCTTTTCAGCAAAATATCTGTGTCTTGATTAAGGACCTTACTGGCCTTTCCCTTGACCAGAATCCAGCAGCCTGTTTATTACATCTTAGTTCTCTCTCTAAAAGTAAATATCACCAATCAGTGGCGATGCATCTTCTTAATGTAGCCAGAGCTCCTCTTACCATAGGACATTGGATCAGAGCAGTAAATTAAATAATGCAAAATGGAGGAACTTACTGCATCATTGAATAGACAGGAAGGTTTTTCACATAAAACATGGTCACAACAGATTAATTTCACTTTATCAACGAGATACCAGGTGCTTACTGGTCTTTCATCTATATTTGTGTGATTTGACACCTTATGGAATAGGATACCTTTCCAAACCTTTTAGATTTTTATTTTATTTTCTATTCTTATTTGTTTTTCTAGGCTCTTTTGGGGGGCAGGGAAAAAAAAATCAGCAGGGCTCTTGAGTGCATCCCCACAAGTGGCATAAATCTATAGTTGTATAAAGCATATTATAAATTAGTTGTTACTAAGTAGTTAATTGTTCGGTTCGCAGCAGAACTCCCGAACAGGGGAAAAGTGCCCTGGGGGACATGTATCAATGCAAATTTTTTTTTAAAAACAAACATTTTTTTAGGAGCAGTGATTTTAATGATGCTTAGAGTGCAACAATAAAAATGAAAATTTCCTTTAAATATAGTGTCTTGGGGGTCCCCTGTAAAGTGGCACATCTGTAGCAAAAATGAAATTTTTAAAGAAAAAAAATTGAGTCAAATCACATTTAAATCGACTCACGGTTGCAATTTGCCAGCACCTAGCTATTGAAAAAAACAAAACAAAAAGAAAAAACGGTGTGGGGTCCCCCACAAATTCTATACCAGACCCTTATCCAAGCAAGTAGCCTGCAAGGTCAGGAAAGGGGGGGGGGCGAGCAGGCACCCACCCCACCCCCCCGAACCACTGTTTTTTTTTGTTAAAAATTAATTATTAATGGAAATGTCAAAAATTGTCACTGTGTTTTTATTACTTTTTGACACTTTTTTGGTGAATGGGTAGGGGTACTACCCCATACTCATTCACATAGGGGGGGATCTGGGGCCCCCTTGTTGAAGGGGACTTCCAGATTTTAATAAGTCACCTGCCCTCATACCCCCACAACCACCGGGTTGTAGGAATGAACCCCCCTGTTCCAAAGCACCCACTCATGTTGAGGGCATGTGGCCTGGTATGGTTCAGGGGGTTCTCACTTGCCCCCTCTTTCCTGACCTGCCAGGCTACATGTTCAAATGAGGGTCTGGTATGGATTTTGGGGGGACCCCACACCGTTTTCTTTTTGGCATGTACTTCCCCTTAAAATACATACCAGACCTGAAGGGCCCTGTATCAGGTCTGGTATGGACTGGGGCATTTTTTTAAATTCAGCTGTCAACAGGGAAGCCCATTGACAGCTGATGAGTCATCGTTTGTTAAGGATACCGCAGCTGGCTTCCTGGCCCTCCTTAACAACCAGCTTTCACTGCACCCTGATTGGGCAAAGCTTTGCCCAGTCAGGGCACAGAATGCACTATGTAGCGTGCAGTGCATTGCAGGGCATTCAACAGGGCAAACACTCAACGAACACCCTGCAAATGTAGGTGTTCCTCGAATGGAGCAAACAGCCAATGTTCAGCCCAAACTGATGCTCGGGCCGAACCATTCATCCAACTCTAATGCACAAGTATATTTAATGACCTAGGGCTAATTGTGCAGTAACCAAAAGCAAGCAATGAGAGTAAAACAGACTGACTACTAGGTATGGATTCCTTATTATCATTACTTTTCCCAATGCCTTATTGAATATATGACCACAAAATTTCTCTGGAAGAACTGTGAGCTTTAATAAAAGTATTAACTGATAATGTTGATTCTAGGTCAGTACTGAGTAATGAGGGACATCTTTTTACTGCTATCGACATCAGTGGTTAGCCTAAAAAATCATTGCACCTGTCTCTCCTTTAAATTCCTAGGATCATGCCATTACTCTAATTTTGACTGGACATGGGAGATCCCAGTGTTAACAGAAGAGAAATAGCTTTAATATAAGTTCAAGGAAGAAAACATAACCCATGATCATTGAACTAATGGTGAAGTGTATGTATAGCGTATGCATATGTATAGGCAAACTCTTTTTTGGAAGTTTTGGATAGTGTAGACAAGGATTAGCATTAGTAAAGCTGTTTGTGTCCCCTCTTGTCCAGATGACACCATCACTGGAGCTGAAAATTACATAAATTTGTTAAAGTTAACGTTGTCAAGTCAATAGAACAATTGGTGAAGATAAATCAATGTACACAAATGTTCCAGTGACAACTGTCTAAGTGAAAAATTCCCCTCACTTTCTAGAGATTTCCTTTTACTTGTTGCATTTTCAAGACATAAAGTAAAGGGGTTTAACTACTGCCGGACCACCCACCGCACATATATTGCACCAGGGCGGCCCGACTGCGCGAAACAACGTACCTGTACGTTGTTCACATACTCTGGTCTGGGGAGTGCATGCACGCCACCGGCGACCCACTCCTGCTGTGATTGGACACAGCGGGAGCTAATCATTCGGGGAAATGACAGAACCGTGGTATGTAAACAAGGCAGACTGTTGTTCTGTCACAGAGGAAGAGAGAGATCTGTGATTCCTACTAATCAGGAACACTGATCTCCCTCTTTGTCTTCTTCCCCCTGGAGTATGGTTATTACCTTTTAGCATACACTTGAAAATAGCTGATTGGGTAGGTTATAATCTTTTAACCATTGTATATCTGCACATCCCCATTCCTCACCATTACTTCTACCCCCTTTCTCTCCCTTCCCCTCCGTGTCCCCCGCCCTGGCCTCTTCCCCCCCCCAAACCACCACACCCCCTTTTTCGTTCACCCCCTTTCCCCCTCCTTCCCACCTTTTTCCCCCTCCCTAATTTTTTACTTCATCCTTTTTCTCACCTTCCCCCATCTTTGCTGCCCCCTTCCCCTTTCTCCTTCCTTCCCCCTTCCCATTCCCCCCTCCTTCCCCTCTCCCCTTTTTCTGTTTCCCCCCCCTTTTCTTCCCTTTCCCCCACCCCCTTCTCTCCCCACCCCACCCCTCCCCTCTTTTTCCCTCTGCCTTCTTTCCCCTCCCCCACCCCAATTCCCCCCACATTATCCCTTCCTTTCCTGGTGCACTATACAATTTTTATGGTTATCATTCCACCAGCCATTGTGTTTATATATTCCTATTCCTATCTAGATTTATTATCCTCACAATCTCCTGTGTTTGCCGCAGGGGGAAACCTTTGAGTAACTGGGTCTTTTACCTGGTGTTGGACCTGTTAGGTAAGCAACTTTACAGAGATACTGTTATGTACTAATATGCTCTTGTTTTGTTTTGCTTTTTACCTTACTACATTATTTGTTCTATAGATTATTCCTTCTGACAAAGTGGTCTGTGTATCGTGAAACTAGTAGAGACCTGGTTAATCTATGAAAAAACTCCATCATCAGATACTTCTTGGGGAAACCTTTGAGTATTTGTATACTGCTTTTGAAATTTTATTGAGATCTATGTATGTTTTTTTTTATATGTAATAGATGATTTAATTTTTACCAAAATGTATTAATGTGTATCAGTACCGAGATAGTCCACCAAAAAACTTTTGTTGGGTTAGAGTATGTTTGGACAACCTCAGCAACTGTCCTCACGCTCCTACCCTCCCCCTCTTTTCCTATATATAAATTCTGGATGATGGTACTTTTTTACGCCTAACTTTAGGCTGTGTTATTTGAGGCTATACTTAAAAATGTCTCTCTTTTTGTCTAGTGTCAGCACTTCCCACACAGTAAGAAAGCACACATAGGGAACACATTTAACCCTTTGATTGGCCCTGATGTTAACCCCTTCCCTGCCAGTGTCATTTATACAGTGTCAATGCATTCTTTTTTAGCACTGATCACTGTATTGGTGTCACTGGTCCCCAAAAAGTGTCACTTAGCATCCAATTTGTCCGCCGCAATGTCACAGTCCTGCTAAAAGTCGCTGATTGCCGGAATTACTGGTAAAAAAAAAGAAAAGTTCTTAAATCTATCCTATAGTTTGTAGATCAATATATGCTAACTGGGATTTTTTTTCCCAAAAATATGTAGCAGAATACAAGTTGGCCTAAATGGATGAAAACATTAGATTTTTTACGTATTTTTATTGCAACAACAAAAAACATATATATTATACATATTTTTATTGGATATGTTTTAAAGCAGAAAATAAAAAATATTGTTTCTTTTTTCAAAATTGTTGCTTTTTTTAGTTTATAGCGCAAAAAATAAAAAAACGCAGAGGTGATCAAATACCACCAAAAGAAAGCTCTATTTTTAGGGAAAAAAAATACATCAATTTTGTTAGGGTACAGCGTCGCACGACCATGCAATTGTCAGTTAAAGTAACGCAGTGCCGTATTGCAAAAAATGGCCTGGTCATTAAAGCGGTAAGTCCTTCCCGGGCTGAAGTGGTTAAACTAATCTCTTCTCTATTTAAAGCCAAAAAAATTCTAAATACATTTGGCTATATATACTTTTTAAATAAATTCAGGAACAAAAAAGGAAGCAAACCCCCGCATTTTATTAAAGCCAAAAAAATAAAGCCAAAAAAATAAAGCCAAAAAAATAAAAAATACATTTGGCTATATATACTTTTTCAATAAATTCAGGAACAAAAAAAGGAAGCAAACCCCCACATTTTATAGGCCATTTCCTTCTGTTTAATGGCATATACATAAGGAAAATTTGCATTAGTATAAAGAAGTAGCTAGGGAGAAAATAAACATTTTGGCCTGATCTCTGCTAACATTTGCTTCTACTAGCTCCTAAAAATCAAAACAAGAATAAACAATATCCCACTCCTGCTCTGTAAATATGTTTGACTCCTATAACTCTTTTTCAGTTATACTATATGATGTAGTCTATATTACTGCAATTCGACACAGAATAACTCAAATATGATATTTTTTGAAAAGTGTTCTATTTTGTTCACACTATAAATGAAATAATGATGTTTCTTGCAGTCAGCAGCACCGGAGCAAGCGTCTCTGAAATAGATGCTGCTTAGCCTGAAAGAAAAGTTCAGAAAAAAATTGACTTAAATTGGTATGTAAAAGAAATTATCCAGGGAAATATATTACTTGTATAGAAAAGGTAAATTTACCAGTTATGTGAAGAAATGACTTTGCTTTCTTGCCAGAAAAGAACATGCAGACAATTGAAGATGAGAAAAGAAATGGCCACCAGCTGTTTTTCTTTCCAATCTAAACAGTTGTCTTTACAACTTAATTGGTAGCCAAACTGCCATTTTCTTTGCTTTGAGATGTAGAGATGTTGAGATGTAGAAATATTGTCTAGCAGTGGGCATTGTGTCAAACTATTTAAAAAAATCTCACACAAACTGTATCTTAGAGACAGAGCATAACAGGCCATTATTGTCATTTGTTTTTTACTATTGTATATATTTTTGTTTCCTTCTAAGCAATTCTCAAAATTTATGTTTTCGTTTTACAGATTTATATCAAGAATCTAATATTATATTGAAATATTTCTGTTCTTGACATCTGGAGACAATCAGAACATAAAAATAGCATCAATATCAAACATCAAACAGGATAACATATTTTAATCAGTTCCCACCCAAGCCAATTCTGAAATTTCTCTCCTACATGTAAAAATCTGTATTTTTTGGCTAGAAAATTACTTAGAACCTCTAAACATTATATACATTTTTAGCAGAGACCCTAGAGAATAAAATGGTGGGTGTTGCAATATTTTATGTCATACGGTATTTGCACAGCAGTTTTTCAAATTATTTTTTGGGTGAAAAATACATTACAATGATTTTCCTGCACACAAGCATTATTTACAACATACTTTTTTGTTAAAATATAAAAGATGATGTTAAACCGAGTTAATAGAAATCTAAAATGTCATGCATTAAAATTGTGTATGCCCGTGGAGTGGCGCCAAAATATGGTACTTAAAAATCTCCATTAACGATGCTTTAAGAGCCTATACAGGTTACCAGAAGGTCTGGAGCTAAAATGATTGCTCTCGCTCTAATGCCTCGTACACACGATCGGACTTTCCGACAACAAAACCATGGATTTTTGTTCGAAGGATGTTCGCTCCAACTTGTCTTGCATACACACGGTCACACAAATGTTGGTCAACAATTACAAACGTAGTGACGTACAAGACGTACATGATATCTCCATTACGAACGCTAGTTTTATAAGACTGAACACTTCCGGCTCGTACTTGATTCCGGGCATGCGTGGACTTTTGTGCGACGGACTTGTGTACACACGTTGGAAAGTCCGACAACATACATTTGTTGGTGGAAAATTTGAGAACCTGCTAGTGAACATTTGTTGGCGGAAAGTCCGACAACAAATGTCTGATGGAGCATAAACACGGTTGGACTTTCCGCCAACAAGCTCACATCCAACATTTGTTGTCGGAAAATCTGATCGGGTGTACATGGCATAAGGTTCACGATGACACCTCACATGTGTGGTGCAATCATAGTTTACATATGAGAGCGGGACTTATTTACACTTTCATGTTTACGCGTTAGCATGGGGGAGGGGAGCTTTAAATTTTTTATTATTATTTAAAAAAAATGTAATTGTCTCTTTATTTTTTATTTATTTTTAATCAACTTTATTGCTTTCACAAGGGATTAGCAGCATCCCTTTTGAAAGCATAAGCTGTGACAGGTCCTGTTTATGGCGAGATCTGGAGTCTATTAGACCAATTCAACACAAGTCTGCAAATCCAAATGAAAAATATATTAAGCAGTCAGACAAATAGGAAGGCCAGTATGGTGGCCTGAATTTATTGGAGGAGTCCGTGGGGTATTTAAACAGACCACCTGTGGTCTTTGTCGGGTCGGTTCCAGTGCACAGTATAACGCCACAAGGCCGATTCTGCCAGCTCAGTGTGTGTTCTTGAGTTCCAGGGTGTTGCGGTTTCAGGTTCGTAGGTTTTAGTCAATCGTTTCATTCTCACTGTCACAGGTAGGATTCGTAAATCTTTTCTTGTATCAAGTGTGCTGTTTAGTTCACAATGTTACCCATTCGTAATTATCGTCACTGCAGGTTTGTATGTCCTCTGCCCTGTTCCCCACTAGATTGTAGACTTACCAATTGTTTGCATGTTTTCATACTTAGTTGGTTACTTAAAAGCATGCATTTGTATACCCCACACCCCGATTCGAGTCCAGTCGCATCGGCAACATAATGATCCATATCAGTACCATTTGTACAATCTGCAGACCGGCGGCACAACAATTTGAATCAACTCCAGTCACACACTCTACAGCCTGAGTCGAATCTAGTCGCATCGGTGGCATGAGTCGAATCCTCGGCTTGACACTACACAATTTACATTTACACAACAAGTCACACAGCATCCTGCAGCTCAGCTCTATCATAAGCCCCCTACCCCAAGCTATTAGTCGTTACTCACTTCATCCATCTGTAGGTTTAATGCGGTAGGTCATTCCTACATACTCAATTTTCTGCTATCCTTGTTTTCACCTTCCTAATAAGGCAACTTTCTTGCAATCGTTGCAAGCATGTGTCCAGTTGGACTCAAGCTGGCCACTCATAGTCTCCAGTGGCACATCGGCCGGTAACCATTTCTGTCTGCCATTTCTCCTTTAGGTCAGTCGAGTTCAGGTTGGTCCATCCTACACCAGGTTGGATGTTATTTCCTCAAAAAAAAAAAAAAAAACACTGACATAGGGCTCACATCTTCATCAGGGGGCCAGTCACGCTGCAAGAGGTGGGTTAGGCCGTTTGCAGGTTTAAAACTGGACTTCTATGTCACCTTACTACAGGTTCCCGGTCGACTGAGTTTTCGACCCTCAACCAAGACTTCGCAATCTAGGGCGTCGAGTCAGGTGTGCAGTACACAGGTTCCTCCCTCACATTATCTTTCAGCGCCCTTTCACTAAACGTTCACTTCACATACACAATTTGGGTTGCTCATCAGGCATTAGTTACTGTCACGCGTTTCTTTCCATGACACTCTGTTTTTGAAGGGCGATCCTTCACCTTTGCAAACAAGGTCGCTAAACATCGAGCTTGCTGGCAGTGCAAGCTTTCTTCTCCCTTTTTTCTGTACGCAATTCCTTTGTTCCAACCTGCCTTTTTGACTTATCTTAACAACATGTATTCTCCCTCTCCTTGTCATTTAGCTGAAGCCATGTCACAGGCTGACAGCGAAGACTTAGTCTCTGCTCCTCTGTTATTCTCCGTGGGTTCAGAGAGCGGCAGCACTCTGTCCCTCAGAGCTTGGACCATCCCCAAGCTCACAGTAAGGCTGTGGCATAGGGGTATTTCCTACCCCACCACAGCCAGGAATGCCAAGCTCTTTAGGCTGCTTTTATCACCACCAGTGGCAGCTCAGCTTGGCACCCAGGCATCCCTGCAGTCGATCTCCTCGGCTATTGCCAAGCTCCACTCCATGGTGACCATGCTGTTCACAGCAGCCACCAATGTCCAGGCCAGAGTGATAGTCCTGGAAGTGCGCCCAGCTGTGGCACTGCCGGACTCAGTCACCGCTGCCATCCTGATGCCTCCACCTGCAGGTATGCCAGAGATCTGCACTACGACCTTCCCTGTGCATCTCGTAACAGCCAGAATCAGGAAGGATACATTGAACGGCAAGGATGTTAACTAAGGATGAGCTCAGGCATGTTCGCAAACAGCACGTGCAGAGCCCCCCAGGAAGTCAGCACTGCGGATCTCTAAACACAAGCAGTGAGACATTGCTCCGATGCGCTGCTGCCGAGATCGGGACATGTCTCACTGCTTGTGATTAGCGCTCCCCAGTGCCGACTTCCTGGCGTGCTCTGCACGTGCTGTTTGCGAACACGCCTGAGCTCATCCTTAATGTTAACCTGGCTTCCCTCCTTATAACGGTCCATGATGTGGCCGAGAATAAATCATACACCTGGGGGACGTCTCAGTGGTCCTTCAAGCTAAAGACCCTAGGCTTAACCACAAGCTTACCGTCACTGAGTTTGTGCTGGTCTTCGGGATGGTTAGGGATGTCCTTTGCGCAGCTAACCGCAGCAGGAGGGAAGAGCTGGACTTGTAGTTAAAAGCAATGGTGGACCTAGGTTACAAGTACAGAGGGTTTATATTCCATGTCTATAGCCAGTCAGTCTCAGCCAAAGCAGCAGCCAGACTTTCACAGTTTCAGGCCAGAACCAACTGGAGTATCATCGATATAGAGCTGTTCTGCCACCACTTTGCGAGTCTACACTCCCCACTTTGTACCATCTGTCAGTCTTCCACCCATACGGCAAACTGGTGCTCCAATGCAGGCCCTAGATGCCTCCCCAACTTTCCCTCCACCTCTGGTAGGCCAGGTGGACATCGGGTGGCTTGGGTTCTACCTTTCCTCACATCTGCACTTACCTGCTCTGTGTACTGATTTTGCACAAAGCAGCTCCAATTCTCTTCTTTTTCATGCCCCCGCTGGTGCTCCGGGTTCTTCCCCTGGAGCAGTGCCCCAGAGAAAGCCGTTTGCTTGTAAGACACATGGAACTGTGTTTGTGTGGTCTCCTTACCCATTCTCCTCTCATTGGCTCACTTACTGTGATTGAATGGGCTCCCACTGCAGTCTCAGGAGGGAGAGTCCCCATACAGCTGAGGCTATCGTGAACATCTCTGGATCGGAGTAGGGCCTGTGACGACGTCCTTTGTGGTGACGAAACACGTAGGATGAGTGACGTACTGACGTCACAGCGCCTCTGTCACATCCCGCTTCTGCACGGGCGTGTGTGTGTTTTTTTATTCTGTTTTAATTGCCGGCTGTCTTTCTTTGCTATGAGATTGAGTCTTATGTGCTGACCAATCTTTATATTTAAATAAATCATCTGGTTTTACCGATGGCAAGTTAATTTTCTTTTTTTCTTTCTGGGCTGCATACCTTTGAGACCGTGTTCCTACCCCGAGTCTATCAGCAAGTGGTGAGTGTTGGCTAACACTGACACATGTGGACCGGTATCTCATTTTGGCTGGGATTTGAGAAACGCCCCATCTACAAAGCCCTAAACAACAGTGGGAGATCGGAAAAAAAGGTTGGGTGACAAGCTAATCTAGCTTGTATAGCCTTTACTCTGTGTGGTGGTGGATTCACAGTCTGTGTCCCCTGGAGACTCATCATTGGGTGTTGCCATGTTCCATCGTTTTATATGTAGACTGCTTCCATATTCATTTGTCCAATTTTTGTCACAATTACAATCACTTATCATATGTTAAATTTTCATAATTTATATATATTTTGGTATCATCTTTCCCAACGTCTGATTTTCACAGGTTATTTGCATTAATTCAACATTTAGCGCAACTTCTTTTTATGTGTTCTATTGGTGTTGTATATCACTTTAAGTTGCAGCTTGATATTTACTTCATTTTTAATAGCGCAGTTTTTTCTTTTTCTATAAAGGTAAAAAACCTTCAGCCTTTAGAACGACAGGTTTGGAAAACTTAAATTTTCATAGCAGCCCCTATATGAAGAGAGGTTAAGGAAACATGTTGTTAATTACAAAATGTCAAAAACTTGTGAAGGACAGAAGTAAACTTAAAACAAGTAAGTGGCAGGCAGGAAGCATGAAAAAGAAGGTGTTTATCGAAGGCCAGCCGGCCGGACCTGTAAAAATTTAGGTTACCAGAGAAAAAGCACAAACATCCACAACCAAGCTGATCAACAGCCAAAACACAGAAGTATCCTGTGCATTACGGGGCAACAATTCAGAAATGCGGAAGGCTCTGAACAAACATAGAATAAAAGACACCTTGAATAATAGGGATTTGTAAGCAGAAAAACAAACAATCGGTTGACCCACCGTAATGCACTAGAGCATCTGTAGTAATAGGACATCTGGAATCAGCAACCACATGTTGCGTACGATATTCCTTCAATGACTGTTTCACTGAAAAGAAGCTCATATAGGAAGGAACACCTTGCAATTTGAGAAAAAAATACATTCCTGTCAGAGTTTTCAAAATATGAGAATAATGCCCCGGTGGGAAATTCCGACGGAAAATGTCCGATCGGACCATGTTGTCGGAAAATCCGCCCGTGTGTGGGCTCCATCAGACTTTTTCCATCAGAATTTCCGACGGAAAAAATTTGAGATCCTGCTCTCAAATTTTCCGACAACAAAATCCGATCTGAATTTTTCCGATCGTGTGTAGAGAATTCCGACGGACAAAGTGCCACGCATGGTCAGATCAAATTACGAGACCAAAGCTATTGGCTAATAGCCTCTACATAGTTCCGTCGTACGCAACGAACGTCACCATGCTCAGAATTTTCCGACAACTTTGTCCAACCGTGTGTATGCAACACCAGTGTTGGACAAAATCCATCAGAAAAAATCTGACGGATTTTGTGGTCGGAATTTCCGACCGTGTGTACGGGGCATTAAAGTAACATTGGGAGATCAAACAATTCAGAAAAGACAAAACAAACTCTTCAGAAAACAAGGATGCCTGTCAACCAGAAGAGTCCAAGAAAGAGCACCAGGAACTCCACGGGGCCTGATAATTCGACTAAGTAAGTTCCCATAAATGCAGTGGGCCAAGCTTCCAAGGGCATCTGACAGTAGGAGTCTAAAGCAATCCATCTATAATCGGGACAAAGAATCAGCAACAACATTATCAACATCAGGAACAAATATTCAATTAAAAAAACCTTTGAATACTATAGTTATTACTGCCATAGATTTGGAGGACAAGCAACTAATAGCATATACTACATTCTATTATCAGAATGGAACAGAATACAATTACAGACGTTTGAACCCTACAATTCCAGAGCAACTAAAACAGGAAAGATTTACAAAATAACAATATTCTTCATCATACCTTTGTCCCAATAAGACTAAGGCCAAAGACCAGTCAACCAACACCCTTGCCAAAAAACACTGTAGCCAACAGCCCCAAAGCGCCCATCATCAAATTAAGTGGCAGCACTGAACAAAAAGGTGCTTACTATAAGGAGCAATCATTAAAAGTGGAGAAAATCTTGCCATATAAACTGATTTTCCTACAAATCTGAAACTATGCACACAAAATAAAATGAAGACTTAACGCCAGCAATGGACCATATGTGATAAAAGGAAGGGAAGAGGGCGTAACAAGCCCCAGGACTTTAACAGTGTTCAGTAGGTGGACATGATAAAGACACATTAGCGTCAATAAAATGTAATTGATTTTATTATACAATTAAAAAACATGAGGAAATTAAATCATCCATGTCAGGGTTATAAGTTCCACTTGATAGAATACATAAAAAAGATACCACTCAACATGTTTTGCTTTTGCAGCTTCTTCAGGAGTTTCTGGTAAGAAGTAAGTTATGCTGGGAATAACAAAGTACAAGGGAAGTACTCATGTTAAATTTGTTTGATTAAAATAAACAAACAGAGTTGTTCAATATAGGGTAGGTACATTTGACACGGGTTTGCCAGTACATGTTATAGTCAATACATATAAAGGATCATGTAAATGAATATACAGATACAAAGACATATACAAGCAGGAAGGAAGCAAATCTCACCTAGGTTGCCAAAAAGCTAAGTATAAGCCTGATTCGATAATGAAGAAATTATATGTCCCATATAGGTTCAAAGCACCACCGTCTGAAAGTCTTATTCAAAATGTTTACAGGAGGAAAATTATTTTTGTATCCCTGGGAAAGGGAAGATTGTACACATTAGGAAATGCACTTGCAATATAGGCCATCAGGAGTTATACAACCCCCCCCCCCCCCAGCCTAATACCAATGTTATATAATGATAAAGCTATTTTTACCTGTTAGAGGAAAAATATCAAAATAGAACCGACACGAGGCTGGATACAAGGCAAGAAAAAAATCAGACTAAGGCATGAAAAATACATGCGTAGCTGGATTAACTTGATATTAATATAGTATTGAGTTGAAGATGTATACTTGGAAAAAGCTAAATCTGTAATGGAAAAACAAAAGGACAAACTATGATCAATAAGAGGGTAAATGACTGAAGCTGCTTACTAAAAAGCAAACAGGCAAATAGGGGACTTACCAATTTGAAAAGAACATCAGGGATACAGAGAGCGATTGAAGAGATATTCACTCTTCCGCTCTGTGGCGACCTCTGACAGAAAGTCACGGCAAGTAGCCACATTCTAATAGACCTCCCCGTCCCGGCAGCGTCTGACATCACTGCCGGGAGGCAAACACATAACGAGAATGCCCATACACAGGTGCATGGTTAGACAACAGGGCGCGTGTGGAGAGACGCCAATCACATCACCAACCATAGTGCGCATGTGGCAGAATGGAAAATGGCACGCAAAGTATGACGCCAAGGACGTCCGATTGGTAGCATCATTTTAGTTGAGAGAAACCCTTAATAGAAACTAATTTAATCCCAAAAAGGATTTAACACTGCATATATTGAATATCATGGAAACCGTTAGGTGCTAGAACATATCAACATGCAGTGTGATACTAAAAGTGTATAAGAAAGGGATTTAAAGGCACCTGGACAATGGGATATAATAGGGCTCTAATGTGCAAAATGACTGATTCAAACATAGGCTACATTACCAGCAATGGACCAATACAACCTTTCTGAAAAAAAATCCCTACCCTATTGGATAACCCTGGAGGTGAAGACCAACAAATAAGGATCAAAGTATTTCTAAAGTAACTTTGAATTTCAAAAGAACATAAGCGACCAAAGCTGACCGTTTACTAACTTTTTCAGCTGGTAAATGAAATTCCACATTATCAGTATCACTAGTAATGCCAAAAAATGATACACTGTCTTCCTGGGAGCCAAAGTCACCCCAAAAGTGCAGCAGATAACCTGGAAATCACCAAGCAAATGCAAGCATTCATAGAACGTAAGAAAATCATCCAAATAGTGAATTAAAGTGGATGATACTCATGAATGAAAATATTTCAAAAATACAGCAGGATATGGAACAACCCATAGGGAGGCACTTAAAAAATAATAATTGCCTTGAAAATAAAAACCCAAAGAATTAAAAGCGCTAGGATAGGTAGGTAAAAGACGAAATGCAGATTTGATATCTGCTTTCCCTAACAGAACCAACCAATCAACTTCATGAATATTTGTCATGGCATAATAAAAAGAATAGGACACAGTACAGAGCACAAGAGCAAATTTTCCAAGGATGAGGGCTGCTCTCCAGGACTTGGACTGGGAGGGAATATTGGCATCAATGAGCACAGAACAGAAATGGGAATTCTTCAAAAAGACTGTCTGGGACCTCACTGCAAAGTATATTCCTATGGGCAATAAGTTTAAAAGGCTTAAAATAAAACCTATGTGGCTCACGGTCAAAGTTAAAAAAGCTATGAACAATAAGAAAAGAGCTTTTAAAAAATATAAAAGTGAAGGAACACTAGTGTTGTTTAAATGTTACAAAGAATTTAACAGAATATGTAAAAAGGAAATCAAGGATGCAAAAATTCAAAACGAACGACAGATTGCAAAAGATAGTAGGACAAACCCCAAAAAATTCTTCAAATATATTAATAGTAAAAAGGTAAGGTCTGAGCATGTAGGCCCTTTACAAAATAATCTAGAGTGGGTGACAGGGGACAAAGAGAAGGCTAATTTATTAAACACTTTCTTCAGCTCTGTGTATACAAAGGAGCATGGGGGAGCTCATGTCCATAATGGGGGTGGTATTTACACAGCCCCGAATGATCCACAATGGCTCAAAAGTGATATGGTCCAGAAATATTTAGACAGAATAAAGGTGGATAAAGCACCTGGACCAGATGGCATCCACCCACGGATCTTAAAAGAATTGAGCTCTTCAATTTCCAAGCCATTGTATTTAATTTTTAGGGACTCATTAATGACGGGAATAGTACCACTGGATTGGCGCAGGGTGAACGTGGTGCCTATATTTAAAAAGGGAACAAAGTATTTACCATGTAACTATAGACCTGTTAGTTTAACTTCTATAGTTAGGAAGATACTGGAGAGATTAACCACTTCAGCCCTGGACCAATTGGCAGCCAAAGGACCAGAGGTCTTTTTTTCAATTTCGCACTGCACTGCTTTAACTGGTAATTGTGCGGTCATGCAATGTTGTACCCAAACGAAATTGGCGTCCTTTTCTTCCCACAAATAGAGCTTTCTTTTGATGGCATTTGTTTGCCTCTGTGATTTTTATTTTTTGCGCTATAAACGGAAAAAGACCGCAAATTTTGAAAAAAAAAAAGATATTTTCTACTTTTTGTTATAAGAAAAATCCAATAAACTCAATTTTAGTCAAACATTTGGGCCAAAATGTATTTAGCCACATGTCTTTAGTAAAACAAATGCCAATAAGCGTATATTTATTGGTTTGCACAAAAGTTATAGCGTCTACAAACTAGAGTACATTTTCTGGAATTTACACCGCTTTTAATTTAAGACTGCCTATCTCATTTCTTGAGGTGGTAAAATGGCAGGGAAGTACAAAACCCCCCCAAATGACCCCATTTTGGAAAGTAGACACCCCAAGCTATTTGCTGAGAGGCATGTTGAGCCCATTGAATATTTTTTTTTTTAGTCCCAAGTGATTGAATAAAGACAAAAAAAAAAAAAAAAAAAAATTCAAAAAGTTGTCACTAAATGATATATTGCTCAATCATGCCATAGTTATATGTGGAATTGCACCCCAAAATACATTTTGGGAGCCTAGCCACGTACGGGGCCCCGAAACCCAAGCACCGCCTTCAGGATTTCTAAGGGTGCAAATTTTTGATTTCACTCCTCACTACCTATCACAGTTTTGAAGGCCATAAAATGCCAAAATAGCACAAAACCCCCCCAAATGACCCCATTTTGGAAAGTAGACACCCCAAGCTATTTGTTGAGAGGCATGGTGAGTATTTTACAGCTCTCCTTTGTTTTTGAAAATGAAGAAAGTAAAGAAAAAAAAATATTTTTTTTCTTTTTTCAATTTTCAAAACTTTGTGACAAAAAGCGAGATCTGCAAAATACTCACCATACCTCTCAGCAAATAGCTTGGGGTGTCTACTTTCCAAAATGGGGTCATTTTGGGGGGTTTTATGCCATCTGGGCATTCCATGGCCTCCGAAACTGTGATTGGCAGTGAGAAGTGAAATAAAAAAATTACACCCTTAGAAATCTTGAAGGCGGTGCTTGGTTTTTGGGGCCCCGTATATATATTTTTTTTTTTCTTTATTCAATCTCTTGGGACAAAAAAAAAAAAAAAATTAATGGGCTCAACATTGCTCTCAGCAAATAGCTTGGGGTGTCTACTTTCCAAAATGGGGTCATTTGGGGGGGGGGGGGGGGTTTGAACTGTCCTGGCATTTTATGCACAACATTTAGAAGCCTATGTCACACGTCACCCACTCTTCTAACCACTTGTAGACAAAGCCTTTTCTGACACTTTTTGTTGACATGAAAACATATTTTTTTTTTGCAAGAAAATTACGTTGAACCCCCAAACACTATATATATTGTTAAAGCAAAGGCCCTACAGATTAAAATGGTGGGTGTTGCATTTTTTTTTCCACACAGTATTTGCGCAGCGATTTTTCAATTTTTTGTGGAAAAAATACACTTTTTTTTATTTTAATGCACTAAAACACACTACATTGCTCAAATTTTTGATGAAATAAAAAATATGATCTTAGGCCGAGTACATGGATACCAAACACGACATGCTTTGAAATTGCACACAGACACGCAGTGGCGACAAACTACATACATTTTTAAAAGCCTTTAAAAGCCTTTACATGATACCACATTAGATTCACGGAGGAGGTCTACTGCGAAAAATTACTGCCCTCGATCTGACCTTCGCGGTGATACCTCACATGCATGGTGCAATTGCTGTTTACATATGACGCCAGACCAACGCTTGTGTTCGCCTTTGCGCAAGAGAAGGGGGGGCAGGGGTGCTTTTTTATTTTATTTTTAAACTGTTCCTTCCATTTTTTTTTTTTGTTATCATTTTTATTGTTATCTCAGGGAATGTAAATATCCCCTATGATAGCAATAGGCAGTGACAGGTACTCTTTTTTTGAAAAAATTGGGGTCTGTTAGACCCTAGATCTTTCCTCTGCCCTCAAAGCATCTGACCACACCAAGATCGGTGTGATAAAACGCTTTCCCAATTTCCCAATGGTGTGGTTTATATCCGGGAGGGGGGACATTCCCTCCCACTGCTTGTAAAAGCAGTCTAGAGGCTAATTACCCGCTAGAATTGCTTTTACATGAAAGCCGATCACTGGCTGAAAAGAATGATACCAAGATGATACCTAAACCTGCAGGCATCATTCTGGTATAACCATTCAAAGTCCAGCAACATACTGGACATATATTGTAATCTTTTTTTTTCATGCAGCCTCTTGGCTAAACGAAAAAAAGAGATCGATTGGTGGGTATGCCCACCATTAGAATACCTCCCTTCATCCACCCACTTCTAATGATGGGCATACATGCACCATTTATATATGCCGAAGCATGGGGGCATCCTCCCACAAAAGTTATGCCATGTACACACGGTCGCACTTTTCCACGGGGCAAGGCTCCTTCGGAATTTCGACCGTATGTACGCAGCATTAGGTGCCAATCGCTCCTCCGCCCCTGCTGCCCCCATGCTTCGGCATATATGCTCTTTTTTTTTAATTGTGGTGGTGAAATCACCTCCTACAGCGTTGGAGTCGCGGCTTTATGTATCGTGGGAGCAAACGCTGTTGCTGTCAAGATAAATAAATCCACGCTGCAACTGAATGGCGCACCTGAAAACAAAAAAATGGTTAACACTAAAACACAGTAAACAAAATTACATACCTGAAAAGCAAGCATGATAAAACATAATAAAAAACATTGCAGAATAGAATGGAGTAAAAAAAGAGCAACAATAGAGAGAGAATAGAGAGAGAACAATAAAAAACGACAACTATTTTTTTATTTTTTTGAGATTTACAGGTAAAAAAGCTCCTGACTGTTAGCGACTGAATCAAAACGCTACCACAAAAAAAATGTTAGCGATCGCAGGGATCGGGCCTGACTCTGCAAACGCTGCAGTTATGTGTGCTTAGTGTTTTGTAAGTGACAGTGATCGATCGATACTGCACTTGGGTGGGCTGGGCTGGGCGGAGGGGGAAAACGCAGGTGCTAGTAGGTATCTGGGCTGATGCCGCTAACAATGCGTTTTTTGGAACCCTAAACTGCTGGGACGCTAGTATAGATCTGATCAGATCAGATATTGATCTGTTCAGATACTATACCACTAAGGGAGGTGTATGCTTTGCGCGTGGGTGTTTGCGGTACTGGCACTAACCTGGGGCGACGCAGACCTTATTTGACCCTAAAACCTAATTGATATCACCCGCCGGGCGATCAGGGGGTTAAACCGTTATTGGGTAATAAATGGCGGGTGCCCTGACAGTATAAAAAACAAACTATCTAACCAGCGTCACCCGTAACAGTTATACGGTGATCACTGGTGAAAGGGTTAACTAGGGGCAATCAGGGGGTTAAAACCTTTATTAGGTAATATATGGGGGTACCTGACGCTATATAAAAACCTGACGGGGAACCTAAATAACTAACTGGCTAACCAGCGTCACCAGTGACACTTATACGGTGATCACTGGTGAAAGGGTTAACTCTAGGGGCAATCAAGGGGTTAAAACCTTTATTTAGGTTGTAATATGGGGGTACCTGACCTATAAACCTATTTATGAACCTATATAAACCTGGGGGTTAACCTAAAAAAAAACTGGCTACCTAGCGGCACCAGTAACACTAATGCAGCGATCAGAAAAACGATCGCTTAGTGACACTGGCAAAAAGGGGTGAAAGGGTTAACTAGGGGCAATCAGGGGGTTAAAACCTTTATTAGGTAATATATGGGGGTACCTAACGCTATATAAAAACCTGACGGGGAACCTAAATAACGAAATAACTAACTGGCTAACCAGCGTCACCAGTGACACTTATACAGTGATCACTGGTGAAAGGGTTAACTCTAGGTGCAATCAGGGGGTTAAAACCTTTATTTAGGTTGTAATATGGGGGTACCTGACCTATAAACCTATTTATGAACCTATATAAACATGGCGGTTAACCTAAAAAAAACTGGCTACCTAGCGGCACCAGTGACACTAATGCAGCGATCAGAAAAACGATCGCTTAGTGACACTGGCAAAAGGGGGTGAAAGGGTTAACTAGGGGCAGTCAAGGGGTTAAAACCTTTATTAGGTAATATATGGGGGTACCTGACGCTATATAAAAACCTGACGGGGAACCTAAATAACGAAATAACTAACTGGCTAACCAGCGTCACCAGTGACACTTATACGGTGATCACTGGTGAAAGGGTTAACTCTAGGGGCAATCAGGGGGTTAAAACCTTTTGTTTAGGTTTTAATATGGGGGTACCTGACCTATAAACCTATTTATGAACCTATATAAACATGGCGGTTAACCTAAAAAAAAAACTGGCTACCTAGCGGCACCAGTGACACTAATACAGCGATCAGAAAAACGATCGTTTAGTGACACTGGCAAAAGGGGGTGAAAGGGTTAACTAGGGGCAATCAAGGGGTTAAAACCTTTATTAGGTAATATATGGGGGTAC
The DNA here is from genome assembly GCA_028564925.1 of Lithobates sylvaticus. Taxonomy (NCBI): domain Eukaryota; kingdom Metazoa; phylum Chordata; class Amphibia; order Anura; family Ranidae; genus Lithobates; species Lithobates sylvaticus. The sequence continues at coordinate 368,828,844 of CM053026.1, read as the reverse complement.
CTGACGCTATATAAAAACCTGACGGGGAACCTAAAAAACTAAATAACTAACTGGCTAACCAGCGTCACCAGTGACACTTATACGGTGATCACTGGTGAAATGGTTAACTCTAGGGGCAATCAGGGGGTTAAAACCTTTATTTAGGTTGTAATATGGGGGTACCTGACGTATAAACCTATTTATGAACCTATATAAACATGGCGGTTAACCTAAAAAAAAAAACTGGCTACCTAACGACACCAGTGACACTAATGCCGCGATCAGAAAAACGATTGCTTAGTGACACTGGCAAAAGGGGGTGAAAGGGTTACCTGGGGGGGCAATCAAGGGGTTAAACCTTTATTAGGGGGGGTAGGGGGCTACCTTGGACCTAAAACTAACTGCCCTGACAGTGATTACAGTCACACTGACACTAAATGCAGTGATCAGTAAATAAATGATCACTGCAATTAGTGACACTGTGACTGGGGGGGCAGGGGGTGATCTGGGGGGTGATCTGGGGGTGACAGGGGGGTTGTTTGTGTGCCTATGTGTACTGGTGTCAGTGTACTGTTGGTGCACTAACCTGTACATCTTCACTCCTCGGCATTCCGGTCTTTCTGACCGGCGCGCCGAGTGTGACATCACTTCCTCTGCCTGTGTTTTGATTGACACAGGAAGGGGAAGCATCTGATTCACCAGGAGCGATCGCGAGGGGGTGGCCAGAAACCACTGGCCGTTCCCTCGTCCCGGATCGCTCCTGACGCAATCCCGACCGTCCCCGCCGGCCGGGGGGGGTCCGATCGGCCCCCCCACGCACCTGAAGAATGGCACGTACAGGTACGTGGTTTTGCCTGTACGTGCCATTCTGCTGACGTATATGTACATGGGGCGGTCGGGAAGTGGTTAATAAAAGACCACATAGACGAGTTCTTGCTGGAAAAAAAACATTTAAGCAACAGACAGCATGGGTTCATGAAAGACAGAAGTTGTCAGACAAACCTGATTTCTTTTTATGAAGAGGTAAGTAAAACCTTGGACAGAGGCGTGGCTGTGGACGTGGTATACTTGGATTTTACAAAAGCGTTCGATACAGTTCCCCACACACCGCTCATGTGTAAGGTAAGGTCTACAGGCTTGGAAATATCGGTTTGTAAATGGATAGAAAACTGGCTAAAAGACAGAATTCAGAGAGTCGTGGTTAATGATTCTTACTCTGAATGGTCTAAGGTTATCAGTGGTGTACCCCAAGGTTCAGTGCTGGGACCCTTACTTTTTAATATCTTTATAAATGATATTGGGTCTGGGCTCAAAAGTAACATTTCTGTCTTTGCAGATGACACCAAGCTATGCAGTGGAATAACGTCTTTACAGGAGGTCTCCAATTTACAAGCTGACATCAATGCTCTGTCTAATTGGGCGACTATGTGGCAGATGAGGTTTAATGTTGATAAATGTAAAGTTATGCACTTGGGGGCTAAGAATATGCATGCATCATACATGCTAGGGGGAGTACAACTGGGGGAATCCGTAGTGGAGAAGGATCTGGGGGTTTTGGTAGATCATAAGCTCAATAATAACATGCAATGTCAAGCTGCGGTTTCCAAAGCAAGCAAAGTTCTTTCTTGTATTAAGAGAGGTATGGACTCCATAGAGAGAGATATAATTTTGCCCCTGTTCAAATCATTAGTAAGACCTCATCTGGAATATGCAGTTCAGTTTTGGGCACCATTTCTCAAAAAGGATATCGGGGAACTGGAGAAAGTGCAGAGAAGGGCAACCAAACTGATAAGAGGCATGGAGGAGCTCAGCTATGAGGAAAGATTAGAGGAACTGAATTTATTCACTCTTGAGAAGAGGAGAATAAGGGGGGATATGATCAACATGTACAAATATATAATGGGTCCATATACAGGTCCTTCTCAAAAAATTAGCATATTGTGATAAAGTTCATTATTTTCTGTAATGTACTGATAAACATTAGACTTTCATATATTTTAGATTCATTACACACAACTGAAGTAGTTCAAGCCTTTTCTTGTTTTAATATTGATGATTTTGGCATACAGCTCATGAAAACCCCAAATTCCTATCTCAAAAAATTAGCATATTTCATCCGACCAATAAAAGAAAAGTGTTTTTAATACAAAAAAAGTCAACCTTCAAATAATTATGTTCAGTTATGCACTCAATACTTGGTCGGGAATCCTTTTGCAGAAATGACTGCTTCAATGCGGCGTGGCATGGAGGCAATCAGCCTGTGGCACTGCTGAGGTGTTATGGAGGCCCAGGATGCTTCGATAGAGGCCTTAAGCTCATCCAGAGTGTTGGGTCTTGCGTCTCTCAACTTTCTCTTCCCAATATCCCACAGATTCTCTATGGGGTTCTCGTCAGGAGAGTTGGCAGGCCAATTGAGCACAGTAATACCATGGTCAGTAAACCATTTACCAGTGGTTTTGGCACTGTGAGCAGGTGCCAGGTCGTGCTGAAAAATGAAATCTTCATGCTTCCATCTGCTGAAAGGCTTTATGGAGATGAAGTGCTCCAAAATCTCCTGATAGCTAGCTGCATTGACCCTGCCCTTGATAAAACACAGTGGACCAACACCAGCAGCTGACATAGCACCCCAGACCATCACTGACTGTGGGTACTTGACACTGGACGTCAGGCATTTTGGCATTTCCCTCTCCCCAGTCTTCCTCCAGACTCTGGCACCTTGATTTCCGAATGACATGCAAAATTTTCTTTCATCCGAAAAAAGTACTTTGGACCACTGAGCAACAGTCCAGTGCTGCTTCTCTGTAGCCCAGGTCAGGCGCTTCTGCTGCTGTTTCTGGTTCAAAAGTGGCTTGACCTGGGGAATGCGGCACCTGTAGCCCATTTCCTGCACACGCCTGTTCACGGTGGCTCTGGATGTTTCTACTCCAGACTCAGTCCACTGCTTCCGCAGGTCCTCCAAGGTCTGGGATCGGTCCTTCTCCACAATCTTCCTCAGGGTCCGGTCACCTCTTCTGGTTGTGCAGCGTTTTCTGCCACACTTTTTCCTTCCCACAGACTTCCCACTGAGGTGCCTTGATACAGCACTCTGGGAACAGCCTATTCGTTCAGAAATTTCTTTCTGTGTCTTACCCTCTTGCTTGAGGGTGTCAATGATGGCCTTCTGGACAGCAGTCAGGTCGGCAGTCTTACCCATGATTGCGGTTTTGAGTAATGAACCAGGCTGGGAGTTTTTAAAAGCCTCAGGAATCTTTTGCAGGTGTTTAGAGTTAATTAGTTGATTCAGATGATTAGGTTAATAGCTCGTTTAGAGAACCTTTTCATGATATGCTAATTTTTTGAGATAGGAATTTGGGGTTTTCATGAGCTGTATGCCAAAATCATCAATATTAAAACAAGAAAAGGCTTGAACTACTTCAGTTGTGTGTAATGAATCTAAAATATATGAAAGTCTAATGTTTATCAGTACATTACAGAAAATAATGAACTTTATCACAATATGCTAATTTTTTGAGAAGGACCTGTAGTGAACTTGGTGTTGAGTTATTCACTTTACGGTCAACACAGAGGACAAGGGGGCACTCCTTATGTCTAGATGAAAAGAGATTTCATCTCCAAATATGGAAAGGTTTCTTCACAGTAAGAGCTGTGAAAATATGGAATAGACTCCCTCCAGAGGTGGTTCTGGCTAACTCAGTAGATTGCTTTAAGAAAGGCCTGGATACTTTCCTAAGTGTACATAATATAACTGGGTACTGACATTTATAGGTAAAGTTGATATAGGGAAAATCCGATTGCCTCTAGGGGGATCAGGAAGGGATTTTTTTCCCCTGCTGTAGCAGATTGGAGCATGCTCTTTTTTTTTTTTTTTGCCTTCCTCAGGATCAACTGTGGGTATAGAATGGGGTTTATTGGATTGTACGATATATTTTATTTTTATTTATTATTTCTTTTTTTTTACGGTTGAACTGGATGGACTTGTGTCTTTTTTCGGCCTAGCTAACTATGTAACTATCAATGTGACCATTCAAGGAAAGATCCTCCAGATAAAATAAGTGCTGGATTATACAAAAGGAGTTAGGTTCTTTATTAGGTATGGTCCCTAAATCCAAAAAGTGGGAAAAGGAGGAGTGGTGAATGGACCACCTACCCTGCCTTCGTGAATTTCTTGCAAAATTTTGGCAGAAAAAATGTCACCATGATGTCAAACAGAAGGCAAAAATTCAGAACATTCAGAACCAGAAAAGCAAGGCAAAGGGAATCCAGCAGAGAAGCCACTAAACAACAGGGCTATCATGTGTTGATTTGAGAAAATGTGTAGCCAGTAGGGATGGGAGAATGGTTTGGCCCGAGCATGAGTTCGGGCTGAAAATTGGCTGTTCACACATTCGACGAACACCCAAATTATTGGGTGGTTTGACAGTTTGTTCAGGCCGCCGAACGACCACAATACACTGCATCACCGCACAGTGCATTGAAAATCCTGATTGGCTGAAACAATGAAAGCTTTGCCCAATTAGGACACAGAGCACTTTTAGAGCCATGTTTGGATGCTGTCATGATGACTCTATCCAATCATAGCTCATTGCTCTTAGTCCTGTCCCATACTGTAAAAGTATTCTTTCAATGGCGGACATTTTTAGGGTGATATCGGCGTGGATATAGATAGAACAGGGCTCTGTTCAGTGCTACCAGACAGTGTGCTATGGTGTGCTATTGTGTTTCTATTGTCAGTGTAGAATATCATTTTAGTGTAAATCTAGGGATAGTTCAGTCAGTGTGAGTGTAGTGTGAGTGTAGTGTGACCACCATTCATCTATACATTAGTGTGAATCTAGGGATAGTTCAGTCAGTGTGAGTGTAGTGACCGTTTAACACAGTATATTTCATTGCGTTACTGCAAGTTTAACTCTGTATGTTTCAGTGCATTACGTGCCATTTAACATAATATATTTCTGTGCGTTAGTGCACATTTAACTCAGTATATTGCGGTGTGTTACCTTACATTTAATGCCATATATTTCAGTGCATTACCTTACATTTAATGCCGTATATTTAAGTGCATTAGTGCAAGTTTAACGCTGTATATTTCAGTACGTTACTGCAAGTTTAATGCCGTATATTTCAGTGCATTACCTTCCGTTTAACGCAGTATATTTCCGTGCGTTACTGCAAGTTTGACGCTGTATATTTCGCGTTAATGCACGGTTATCGCAGTATATTTCTGTGCGTTACTGCAAGTTTAACGCAATTTATTTCAGTGTGTTACCTTCCGTTTAACACAGTATAGTTAAGTGCAGTACTGCAAGTTTAATGCCGTATATTTCAGTGCGTTACCTTTCTGTTTAACACAGTATAGTTCAGTGTGTTACTGCAAGTTTAAAGCCGTATATTTCAGTGCATTATGTGCTGTTTAACGCAGTATATTTCTGTGCGTTAATGTGCACATTTAACGCAGTATATTTCAGTGCATTACTGCAAGTTTAAAGCCTTATATTTCAGTGCATTAGTGCATGTTTAACACAGTATATTTCTGTACATTACTGGAGATTTGACACAGTATATTGCAGTGCGTCAGTGCAGTTTTACTGCAGTATATTATAGCGTATCAGTGGAGTGTGTCTGTGTAGTGAGTACTCAAGTTAAAGTGCACCACTTTCCATTAAAGTGCATCCACGTACACATTTCCACATCTTTATTACATTTTGTAAGTAAGCACATCCTATTATGTCAGGGAGAACAACGAGGAGAAGCAGATGTTACAATGGCACTGTGAGGGGGCCTGCAGCGTAAGTGTGCACAGGCAAAGGTGGACGTGGTCAGTCCTCAGGCAGGGCGTCATTTCCTGTGTTTAATGATGTTGCCCATGCTATCCAGCTGCAGCGTGCATGAACTGACTTACTAAACCATCCTCATCCTCCTCAGCCTCCATCACCCAAGCAGAGAATAGTGCGCTGCCAGAGTGGCTAAACCTGCCTCTTTGTCCACAGCTATTTCTGCCATAGCCCCAGCATCAGGCATAGAGGAGTCAACTGACTTATTTGAACACATAGTCTGCCACTTGATCCTTAATGATGCTCAACCATTACTTGATGCAGATGTTGGTTCTAAGGTTGAGGAAGGCAGGAACATGAGCCTACAGAGATAGGAGAACACCGGTACACAAATTGGCAGTCATATTCCCCCAGCCACAGCATATTGCCAAGTTGGCTCCAGTGGTAATGAAGATGGAGGAGATGATGATGATAATGATGAGATCACTGACGCGACTTGGGTGCCGTATAGAGCAGAGGAGGAAAGTGAGGGTAAGGCACAACCCCAATGGGGTAGCGATCATGGAAGAGTAGAGAGCAGTCACCCTATTCCATCACATTGTGGAGCCGTTATCTCCCACTTCCCACAGCTCAGCTGTCTGGGCCTTTTTTTTTTAATTCTTTATTTAAAGATGTAACACAGATATAAACCATAAGATAACTTCACATTACATATAAACATTGCACATAGATTGTGGTAAGCGCAACAAGCACATCAACTATACAAAATAAATGCACGTAAGTGAAGGGAGCCATTCAATCTGGCCCGTTCTACTAATTGAAGTCTAATACAGGGAAAATATAAACTTCTGTGCCCATCACGTTTTGTTTTTTAATTGAAGAGGAGAGATGGAGGTGAGAGAGAGAGAAAATAAAGAGGAGATGAGTGAGGGAGAGAGAGAGAGCAAGAAGGGAAAAAAAAATGGGGGGGGGGCGGGGGCGGGAGACACCCCCGGGAGTCGTGATCGATAGTGCAGAACAGGCGGTGGGGATCCTAAACGGTGGATCCCAGTGTGTATTGGTGGAACTCGTCAGAGAAGCGAAAGAGATCCCAATAGAACCATCTGGACTTATGTTCCTCTGACTTATCTCGCAAGGCAGAGGTCAGATCTTCCATTTGCTCAATGTCCTGCACTCTCGCGAACCATTGGGCCACCATTGGTGCAGACTGTTGCTTCCAAAGGGGTGGGATGCTGGCCCGTGCAGCATTCAGGAGATGTTTGAGAAGAGATTTGTGATAACGTTTCCTTGTTGGGGGGGTAAGGTTGAGGAGGACCGCAGCTGGGTTATCATGTAGGGAGATGTCTGTGAATTTCTGTATAAGTTTGAGCACCGGCTGCCAAAAAGTTTGGAGCACAGGGCATTCACAGAAAATATGTAAGAGGGTGCCAGAGTGTAGGCCGCAGCGCCAACAGTGGTCAGTTTGCTGAGGAAATATCTTAGCCAGCACGGAGGGGGTTCTGTACCAGCGCGTTACTATTTTATACGCTGTCTCTTGGTATTTTCTACATAGAGAAGATTTCTGCGCGAAAAAAAGTATACGGTCCTTTTGGGGTTCTGTGAAGGTGACTTGCAAGTCCCTCTCCCATTTTGCCAAAAATGGGGGGTCTCCAGTGGCGTGAAGGTCTAGCAAGAATTTGAAGAGGTTGACAAGGACCTCTGGATCGGTCCTTCATCTGAGCATAGTTCCTCAAAAGAGTGGAGCTTTCTGATAAAATGGGTTGGTTTGGGCAATGAGCCGAGGAAGTGAGATAGTTGATTAATCCTCCAGCGATCTAGTGAGAGAGGGGCCCGGCCACTGAGCAAGTTCTCCGTAGAAAACCAACTGGAAGAACATAATAACGAAGAGGCTCTCATGAGTCCCTGTGGAGCTTGCACGAGAAAGATTGGGTCTGTAAGGCCTGGTGTAAAATCCGGGTGACCAACAAGTGGCGTCATTGGGGATGGGAAGTTTCTTAGTGAGGATAAACGGAAGAACCTTTTCAGCTCTGTAAGAGTTGGTCCAATCAGTGGGTGGGTATTCAAGTGGGTGGCAGAAGTTTTCCCTGCCCAGGGTAGACCCGCAAGTGGGGCCCGGGCAGCCTCCTGTTCTAACGACACCCAGAGTTTCAAGTCGCTGTGCCGGCACCAGTCCACCACCCTGGTCATATGTGCTGCAGTGTAGTATAGGGCAGGATCTGGAAACCCTAGGCCGCCCCTGATCTTTGGTCGTAGTAGTAGTGCTCTGCCGAGACGTGGGTGTTTACCGCGCCAAATGAATCTAATGAATATTGAGCGTACAGCGTGAAAGAACGTCTGAGGTATCTTTATAGGCAAAGCCTGCAGTAAGTACAGTAGTCTGGGCATTGTATTCATTTTCAGTACATCAGTACAATCCGACAATCCACTCTGACAATCCGACGTACACTGTCCGATGGTGCCTACACACGGTCGGATTTTCCGACAACATTGTCCGATAGGACAGAATCCATGGGAAAATCCGACCGTGTGTATGGGGCTTTAGACAGTTCTTCTCGCTCTTCCATCGTCAGTGTAGGAAGGTTGGTTTCCTGAAGGTAATTGCGGACATCTAGGGCTTTTTGGGGCATTGACCGGGGGGTGGACAGCGGATCCAAATTGTATAGGTTGGAGTAGAAGGCGCGGAAAGTCTCCGCAAGTTCTGGGGATGAATGGACTTTGGTGCCCGATGACGAGAGAAGAGTGGGAACGTACGTCTGAGAATGCTTGGCGCGTAAAGCGCTGGCCAATAACCGGCCACATTTATCCCCGTATTAGTAGAATGAACAACGGGCTTTCAATAGTACGTGCTTCGCTTCGTACATGGATTGACCTCGGATAGCCTCCCGAAGACGGACCAGTTCCGTTTCAGTGTCACTATCTGGTTGAGTCTTGTGTTTACGTTCTAAAGTGTGAAGTTGTGCCAGGAGGTCGGACAGGGTTTTTACACGGCGTTGTTTGGTCGCGTGACCGTATTTGATTAGAATGCCTCTGATAAAACACTTGTGCGCTGACCACACTGAGGCTGGATTGTTCACAGAGTCAACGTTGATAGAGAGGTAGGACTTAAGTTCTTTAAGGATATCTGCGGCAATCTCGGGGTCTTTTAGGAGCGCCTCGTTAAGTCGCCACGTAGAGGTCCTGGGGGATGCTTGCGAGATTGCTAATTCCAGCAAGATTGGGGCATGGTCGGAGAGCGCAATGTGGCCTATATCTGTCTTGGTGACCAGGGGAATTGCAGAGTGTTTTAGGAGAAAAAGATCGATACTGGAGTAAGAACCATGGACGGTGGAGTAAAAGGTGTAGTCCCGCTCTTGTGGATGGACTATTCTCCAGATGTCGACTAGCTGGTGGGAGTGAAAAAGATCTTTGAGGAGAAGTCTGGTTCTCCGTGTAAGGGGAGACAAGTTCGAAGAGGAGTCTCTGTGAGGGTCCAAAGTCAAGTTAAAGTCCCCTCCTATGACAAGGGTTCCCTCAAGGAAGGAGTCGAGGGTGGCAAAAAAAGCCTCGAGGGTGGGAAGGGGGTTGGAGTTCGTGAGGTATATGTTCGCTAGAGTGAAGGTCTGAGAATAAAATGTTCCCCTTTAGAAGCAGGAATCTGCCCTCTTGGTCGCGGTACTCATCAAGAAATTGCCAGTGGAGGGACTTGGAGATAAGTATGCTTGTCCCTCTAGACTTAGAGGATGAGGACGGACTGTGATAGACCCACACACATGTACACATATATACATGCATGCATGCACATACATATACATACAGACACATGCCCCCCAACACACACACTCGTAGGAACATTATAAACAATATAGCAACTTTAGGTGTTTGAGGTCGATAGTCTACTGGTAGGTCGTGGTTAAATGAGCCAACCACTGCTACTCCCTTGCAGGTACAATACCCCGAGCCCGGGGGGAGAACGTCAACAAAATGCCCTGGATGTGGGGTTGCACTGTAGCTGAGCTCAACCCCAGAAATGGCCACTGCTCTTAGGCATAGTCTGGAAGCAGTTGATCCCACGGGGCGTTCGGAGCATGTCACCGTGGAGATGTCCGTCTAGAAATGAGGATGGCAGGTATAACACTGAGTCTTGTCAAAGGGGAGAGAAAAAAAAAAACACCCAGGACACAAACCAACACTCGTGTGGTACGTTTGCAGCATAAGAGAGGACATCGGTCCTCGTTGCGTACCACCCGTAGATAGCATTCAAGGTTTGACTCTAAGATCAACATGAGGAAAAATAAAATAAAATAAAATAGAACCGCTGAGCTGGGTGTGTTGGCAGTCTGCGTGTGAAGGAACAGCCAGCCACTTCTTCATTCTGTGGTTGTGGATGGGGGGTTGCCCGCTCACCTAGCTCGTGAGTAATTCCCGCGACCACAGTTGCTATAGCGAGCCCTCTGTGGTCTACCCGGAGGGGCTTGACGTTGCGGGTCCTTGGCGACAACAGTCATTAGCCAGTTAGGTACTGGGATTGGATCCATGTCGGCAAAGGCGAACAGGTCTGGAAGCTCCGAAGGGTGGCGCAAAGGGAAGGTGTCTGGGCCTTTGCGGACAATGAGGTGAAATGGGTGACCCCACTTATATGTGAGCCCTTTCTCTCCCAGGCCGTCTAGGAGAGGTTTGAGTGATCGTCGCATTAGGAGGGTCTTCCTGGAAACATCCGGTAGGAGGTGGACAGCTGCGCCGTCAAATTCCAGTACTCCCACCCGCCAGGCGCGCTGTAAAATATCCTCCTTAAGGGTGAATGAGTGTAAACAGCATAGGACGTCTCTGGGCCTGTCAGATGGGTTTGTTCGCGGGCCCAGGGTTCTATGGACCCTGTCAATGATGATCTCAGAATCCGGCGGGCGGTCTAGGTAATGGTTAAAGACGTTAACCACTGTTTGGCGTAACTTGTGGGACAGTTTCGGGCATTCCTCTCAAACGAATGTTCTGCCTGCGGCTGCGATTCTCCAGGTCGTCCTGAAGAAGATGCAGCTGTATAATTTGCTCAGTGAGTTCAGAGTGGGAAGATTGCAGGGTTTGCACAGATTGGGACACTATGCTCTGTTCCTGTGCTATTACAGTAATCTGGGAGTCCAGCACTGACACTTCCTGCCTAATAGTGTGTATCTCACTTTTCATGGCTGTTTCCATTCTCTGAACAAGGGATTCCATGTCAGACCTTGTAGGTAACTGCTGCAAAAAAGTCCACAGCCTTTGTTCAGAGGAGTCACTGAGAGGAAGTCCCTGTGTTTGTAGTGGGTTACAGAGTGTACTAACTGTGGTCTGATGGGGAGATGTCATCCTCTGTCCCTCCATTTCTGTCAGGCTGAAACATAGAGCGCTGGATGAGATGGGAGCTGTAGGAGAGGCTGAGAGCCCTGGGCTGAGCAAAGCGTCTTCCATGCCTGGGGAGGCTGTCAGCGATCTGGGGAGACAAGGAGAGAGGTCACTGGGGGGTGAGAAGGGCGGCATTGTGTATTCCTCCATTGCTTGTGGAGGAGGGTAAGGCGCACTGGAGACCTCAGCACTGTATCTGTGGTGGGCCGGCGCCATCTTGGCGGTTGCTGGAGTGGAGGCCGCCGGCTGGAGTGGCTTTAAAAAGCGGTCCATGCCGGTCTTATGAGCGGGTGAATGGCGATCGGGGTTCCCCCAGTGTCCGAGGAGGTCGGTGAGTGTGGATAATGCGCTGGATACTGTCCAGTTTAGGCTGTAGGAGAGCCGCCGGCTGGGAGCCCTGTGAAAGTGCGTCTTCACGCTGCCATGCCTAGGCCACGCCCCCGTCTGGGCCTTTTTTAACACATGTGCAGCCGATCGCACTGTTGCAATTTGCAAATTTTGTCTCAAGCACATCGAGCGTAGCAAAAACAATAGGGCCATTTGGGTACCACTTGCTTGTCAAGGCATTTAACCTCCCACCACTCAGCCCGTTGGCAAAAGCACCTGAAAGTCACACAAAAGGGGTGCAAATATGCTCCTCCTCCTTACTCACCTCAGTCTGCCCCGTTATACCTCATGGCCTCTCAGCAGCCTTCACTGACAGGGATGATGGTATAGTGCAGGATGTTCTAGGTCTTTGCATCACCTCTGCCAGCAGCACACCACCGGCTGTAGACTATAGCCAGCACATTTCTCTGCCCCTTCTGCTGCAGAGAAAAAAAATACAGTCACTGCCAACCACATGCCCAGTATCTAAATGCAAGCTTTTCAAAGCTGCTGGCTCTACAACTTCTGCCTTTTCCTTCTGGTGGATTCTGCCCCCTTCTGTGAATTTGCAGAATGTGCTGTACCACAATGCCAGTTTTCCAGTTGCTATTTCTTTTCATGTAAGGCCATTCCAGCTCTGTACCATGATGTGGAAGGGAATGTTGTGGCATCTTTGGGCAAGGCAGTCAGCCACAAAATCCACGTTACTGCTGACACGTGGTCCAGCAAGCATGGTCAGGGACGATATATTTCATTCACAGCACACTGGGTAACTCTGCTTGCAACTCGGAAGGATGCAGGACAGGGCCCAGTGCTGCAGCTTGTTGTGCCCCCATGTCTCCAAACAGCTAGTGGTGGTGATGTGATATTTGTCAGCTCTACCCCCTCCTCCTCCTCCTCCTCCATGCCCTCCTCTGCTGAAATGTCCTATGGACCATACAGAATACAGAATACTTTATTAATCCCAATATCAGCCATTAGCACCAAATAAACAAAATTAAAACTACACTACAAATAAAACATCCATAGAATGAAAATACAACATAGAATAAATAACACAGATTAACCCCTTCCCGACCAGCCTCTGCAGTCGCACTGCGGCAGGTTGGCTCCCCTGGGCGAACTGACATAACTGTAGGTCGGTTTGCCTTTTGACCACTAGGCGAGTGAACAACGATCGGTCTCCTCACCCTTTACTGATCACGCCTTTACTAGTACAAAAAAAAATAATAATAAAAATGCCATAAATCTTTGCCCTTTTTTGTAGATGCTATAAGTTTTGCGCAAACCAATCAATATACGCTTATTTTGCGATTTTTTATTACCAAAAATTTGTAGAAGAATACATATTGGCCTAAACTGAGGAAAAAATTTGCTTTTTATTTTTTATAGCAAAATATTGTGTTTTTTTCAAAATTGGCGCTTTTTTTTTTGTCTATAGCGCAGAAAATAAAAACCACAGAGATGATCAAATACCACCAAAGGAAAGCTCTATTTGTGGGGAAAAAAAGGACGTCAATTTTTGGGAGCTACATCGCACGACCGCGCAATTGTCAGTTAAAGCAACGCAGTGCCGAATCGCAAAAAGTGGTCTGGTCTTAAGCCAGCAAAATGGTCCGGTCTGAAAGTGGTTAAGCATCAATAAATCCCTTTTTTACAAACTTTTTTTTCATTGATACATATCCCCCAGGGCAGTACCCAGACCCCCATAACCATTGTATGCCTAATTACTTGCATATAAGCCTTCAAAATGGGCACTTTAGATTTTTACAGTTCGGGTCCCAAAGACTTCAATGGGGTTTGTTATTCGGGTTCCGAACTTTTGCGATGTTCAAATATTCTGGTGCGAACCGAACAGGGGGTCGTTCGGCCCATCCTTAGTAGCCAGCCAAAGTAATATTTTTGTTACATTCACTGGTTTTACTTTTTTTTTTTAGAAGATCCTTAGGCTGCTGTATGTTAGCATACACCAACTTTTTAAAACAGCGCAAAGCAGAACGAGCCTCAGCGCAATAAGCACATCCATGCTTGCACTTATAGGAGTTGGGCAACTTACATTGCTCTTCATTAAAACTTAAACTTAAGCCATGCTGGGATGACCTGGGAGAGTTGACAGATTGCCTAGGGAATTATTTCTGAGGTAGCAACACATTCAGCCTTAACCCTACATCTTTCATACCCCACTTCAAAAATGTATGTACAGAACATTTTTGTTGAAATGATTCATCATAAAAAAAACAAGAGAGACCATTAAAATCCTTATACAGTGTACCTCCAAAATGATCTCAACATGCTGGAACAAACACCTGCAGCATTCAGGATGCTTTTCTCCTATCACACCAGCATAGATAGAGAATGCCTGTATTATTAAATGTGCGGGGAACAGATTTACATTTATCATCATCAATTTTATCCACATCCTTCCTGTCAAATCTATTATCTTTAATTTAAGGCAATCAAGACAGAATGCTGATATATTCCCCTTTCCATATTTTGTCTTTAACTGAACCACTCAGATGAAATCCTGACAGGGAGAGCTTACAGAATAATGCTTATTTGAAACACCTCTCAGGAAATTCAGAAGAAAGTGTAGGAGAGGATAAAGAGGATAAAGACAGTAAATGAGTAGAAGCAGAAACATTTGACACTGTAGGCTGGATGTGGGACAAACTAGAGGCAGAATTTGACCACACATTCACAATTCCTGTATGATTTTGCCTTTAAAACAGATAACAAATGAGCCAAAGTAAGAGAAGCTGTATATCATTAGGCTCACCTATCACCTTTGGTAAGCCATCAGGGGTAGAAGCTAAAGGAGAAACATCAGCAGTATCATCAATAATAGCAGAGCCTACAACACCAGAAACAGTAGTAGGCAGAGCTTTTTTCAGCTGGAATTTGAGGGAACGCAGTTCCCCCACCTCTGGCTCAGGCCCTCTGAGCCAAGTCTGGCTTCTGGGTTTGCAAGTGACAGCTTGTCTCCCAATGGTCCTCAAAGATTTCATCTCCTGAGTGGCTCCCACTGAGTGCAGGATGGGGACAAGGGAAATGCAGATGGCTGAGGGTGCAGTGCAGATGCTGAAACCCGCACGGGATGATCTCCCCACAAGTGAAAGAAGCAGTGTGGAGGGAGGTACTAGAGCCGACTAGATGATTTAGATCAGGGATCCTCAAACTACGGCCCTCCAGCTGTTGCAGAACTGCACATCCCATGAGGCATTGTAAAACTCTGACATTCACAGACATGACTAGGCATGATGGGAATTGTAGTTCCTGAACAACTGGAGGGCCGTAGTTTGAAGACCCCTGATTTAGATGATACAGCAACAAAAGTAAGATGTGGAAGATGGTGGAGCTTTTAAGGAGGGGGGATGAGAGCAGTGGAGGGGGGTTGCATGCAGAGGTCAGAGCTGAAAAGGGGTAAAAGTGAGATGTGGATGGGGGATGCAGAGATAAGCAGCTGTGGAATAATAGTGCGTACCCCTGAACTCTGCACTATGTACCTAGCACACTCCTGAACTTTACACTCTGTATGCAACCCCCCCCCCCCCCCAAACTCTGCACTCTGTACATAATGCACTCCTGGTATGCAATGCACTTACAGACCCTCCCACTGTTAGTGAAATTTGACCACACCCATTATTTAATGCAGTTTGGCGTGTGTGTGTGTGTGTGTATGTGTTTGTGGGGGGGGGTGTTCAAGGGGGTTGTGTTTGATTCCTTGTACCTATTGTCTGATAAAAAAAGCCCTAGTAGTAGGTAAAGCACCCTGATAATTATCAGTAGCAGGATTCCCAATATCAGGCTCAGGTAACACATAAGACAGTGAATTAGAAACAGATGGCACTGGCAGTGTCTTTAAAGGAACAAATATGTTTTGCTTTGCAGGATGCCTGGATCATCTCTCATGTATAGAAGCTGAAGGATGGTGCTCACCAGCATAAGTCACATGAGGAGGTGGCGGGGACTGGAACTGGCAAGGTCTCGTTGCACTCCTCTTGGAAGTCAATGAAGCAAGAATCGCGCAGCCACCTCAGTAGATGGATAGCTCCAGGCTCTAAACTGTAAGAAGGTGGATGGTTAGGAAAAAGAGGGGGAGAGTAAGATAGTGAGAGCACACTATCAAAAAGAAGGCTCCATAAACCAAGCAGTTTGATTCAATCAATTTAATTTATTGAAATTTGTATAGATGACAAATTTCCTATATGGAACACCTTATTACTTTAGAGAACATAAAACATATAACATGTACAAAACATATAAAGTGCACACTGACAGCATTAAATAGCAAAATACCGGTTGGTAAATATTATATGGAAGACTAAAGTGATCATGAATTTAAATTGAAATAGAAAATTATTGTAAAACAAATACCGATTATAAAATAGGGGAAGATATTGATACAGAGATTAAATTAGCATTCTCTATAGACCCCAAACAAGAACCTGATGCTCTTGGAGATACTGTACAATCAAAAACAAATTGAAAAATCATAAAAAATTAACTAAGAAACACCATAATAGGAAATGGGACATTACATCCCTTGAATCCCTTGAAATATTTAAAATAACATCATCCCTAGGGGCCTTAGAGAGAATGTAATACCTGATGAACATTTACACAATCCCAGATTTTTTGAAAAATGAAAAATACAATGTATTAACCACGGTATTAAAATTATGCAACTCATTTTCGAGGAAGAAAAACTACAATTAATAGAATTAACAAATCAGATAGATGAGAGTTCAAAGGCATTGTATCACTTTAAAGATAAACCAGAATTTACTAAACACAATGATATTCTGAGAAAAGAAATAGAGAAAATTCAAAAAGATCTGCGCGTAACTAAGCAACAAAAATGTAAACGCAATTTAGATGAGTGGAGCAAAGATGGCATTTTTGATTTAACAAGAGTAAGAGAAAGAAGTAGATCATGATGCAATAGGCTTAATCAATGTAGTAAAAGTCCATCAGGTGTCATCAGGTCGGTCTCCTCTGTGCTGGGTGCAATCCTCCTGGGATAAGTGTCTCCATACACCGCTATGATGAGAAAGCCGGGAGCGGTGGGGGAGTTTCTCAAAGCGAGGCTTGGTCCGCAGGGAGTTCCGGGCACATCGGGATGATGTCACTGGCAAGCGACGCACGTTTCGTGAGCGTACGGGCTGTGTTAGCATGACAGCCGCGCTCCTTCCTCAAGCTTAATGATAGACAGTGGACAGAGTGATATGTATGCTATTAGGGAAGGGGAGTGGCCAGGACGGAAGAGTGTCGTCAATGGTCAGCAATAAAAACACACACAGAGATGGCAATGTTATACATGATGGATTACAAACATATACAGTCAGATTTCAAATTTGAGAAGGCTTAACCGGATAGTATAATAAAATCAAAATTACATGGATGAAGGCAAACAAATAAAATACGAGCATTGTTAATTACTAGTATGTAGAAAAAAAGGGGGGAGGGCGAAGAAGAACAAATTATAACAGACAAAGTTGGGGAGGGGGGGTGGGAGGGGTCAGATAATACTATATATTTGTTTGTTTATGTTTTAGTCTGTAGTATAAACATGTATATGCGTGTGTGAATATACACACACATAATCTATAACTATGCATACATAGATGCATAGTAAAGGATACTAAAAAGTCAGATGAACAATTAAAAAATTATTTTAGCATATAGGTTTTGCCCTTGGTAGTAAAGGATTTTTGCCCATGTTCAACAAATGCACAGGTTTTGCAGAGGGTCTTTCGACATTGATACATGCCTGTGAGAGGTATTAGTAGTGAGACAGACAGAGAAGGTAAAGTTAACTTTAGTTTGCTCGGGGCAATTTAGTTTTTTAGGTAGGGAGCCCTACAGTAGGTAACTTTTGGGTAAGCGGGGAGTATGGCTTTCAGGTGAGGATCTTGAGGTAAGATGCCCCAATGTCTGCTTAAGACCTTTTCCATGTCTTTATGCTCATTATGGAAGGTAGTTATGAACCTACTGCAGCCATCCGTCACTGGTCGGCTTGTTTTTGGAGGCTTGCCTTTGAGGTAGTGTTCATATGCTTCCTCTACTAAGTTGGTGGGGTACTTTTTTTTCTATGAATTTATTTTTTAGGATAAGGCTAAGCTCAGTGTAATCAGAATCCTTTGTACAATTCTGTCGGAGGCGACAGAATTGTCCTTTCGGAATGTTGGTGATCCGATTGGGATAATGGCAACTCTTAAAATGTAGGTAAGAGTTGCCAGCTGTGGGTTTATTATAGTTTTTGGAGATAATGGTGTGTTCTTCATGTCCTAATTCTATGTCCAAAAAGGCCATAGTTAGAGGATTAGTGACTGACGTGAACGACAACCCATAGGGATTGTTGTTACAGTGCTGGACGAATGGGATGACAAGATCAGAAGCACCGTCCCAAATGATAATTATATCATCGATATATCTACCAAAATAAATTATATTAGCAGCGAACGGATTATCTTGGTAGATAAACTTGTTTTCCCAAAATCCCATTGCCAAATTGGCATATGAAGGTGCAAAATTAGCTCCCATTGCTGTGCCCTGTATTTGTTGAAAAAAAATCACCATTAAAAGAAAAGTAGTTATGGGTAAGACAGAAGCTGACAGCATCTATTATAAACCCTGCTTGTCTCATATTGATTAGAGGTTCTGTAGATAAAAATTGCTCAAGGGCCATGAGCCCAAAGCTGTGGGGGATGGAGGTATATAATGAGCATACACCTAGTGACAGCCATACATAGGTCAGTTGCCGCCTATAGTTGGACAGCTGTTCCATTAGCTGTATTCCATCACAAATGTAAGATTGTAGGCGTAGGACGATGGGTTGTAGGAATTGGTCTATGTATAGCAGGGGTGCCCAACCAGTGGCCCGGGGGCCACATGTGGCCCGCGGAGCCCTCTGATGTGGCCCGCGACCTCATTCTCAGGGATGGCGGATTGTCAAACCCAGATCATGGGTTGTGGACCCGCCATTCCAGAGTATCTGTGTTGTTAATTAAGCCGACGGTAGAGAAAGCAAGCGGCTGTGGAGCAGAGCTGTGTAAGCTTATGCTTCCTGCATAGCGCAGGTTCCTGTCATAGGTGGAGTGATACCAAATGCATTCTGCCTGAGACAGCAACAGCAGACGATACCTGAATGGAAGACTGTTATTAAAGGTCAGTTTATTACTAAAATTGCAGTGTATGTATGGTCATATCTGCGCAGTGGTTACCGGGCTGCTTTCAAACTGATCCGCAGGTGTAGTGCACCTTCAGATTTCCTGCACTGAGGCATAGACTTCTCTTATTACCTGCGAGTTCGCTGCAATTTCAGAAAGTGCACCACACCGGCAGGATATAATAGAAGTCTATGGCAAAGTGTAGCTAACCCACAGGAAAGACACAGGTGCACTGTGATGCATTAGTGTGAAAACAGTCTTATGCCCCGTACACACGGTTGGAAATTCCGACCACAAAATCCGTCAGATTTTTTCTCACGGATTTTGTCCGACACTGGTGCAACACCAGTACACACGGTCGGACAAAGTTGTCAGAAAATCCGATCATTCTGAACATGGTGACGTTCGTTGCGTACAACGGAACTACGCAGAGGCTAGTAGCCAATAGGTTTGGTCTCCTAATTTGATGTGAGCATGCGTGGCACTTTGTCCGTCGGAATTCTCTACACACGAAAAAGTCAGCTCGGATTTTGTTGTCAGAAAATTTGAGAGCAGGATCTCAAATTTTTTTCGTCGGAAACTCCGACGGAAAAAGTCCGATGGAGCCCACACATGGTCGGATTTTCCGACAACATGGTCCGATCGGACATTTTCCGTCTGAATTTCCGACCATGTGTACGGGCATTAGGCCTCTTTCACACAATCTGTCTGAACCAATCAGACCCTCCATTCACCTCTATGAAACGGCAGATGTAAACAGATTTGTTTGCATTTACACCCGCCTACCTCCAAATGATCCACTAAAAAAAAACAGAAGACGATCAATCCCCTTCTGTCTGGGCGGATCGGAGGACATATATAGTAGAGTGGGCTGTGTTCATGTCCGCTCTGTATATGCACCTGCTCTGCTCATTGTGGCCCGCGACCGGTTACCAAGTTGCTTAAGTGGCCCTCACTCTTCAAAAGGTTGGGCACCCCTGATGTATAGGCTGAAGCCTGTTGTGACGCTATCCATTGCCGCCACTATTGGTCTACCGGGGGGATCCCTAAGGCTTTTGTGGATTTTGGGTAGGTGGTAAAAATATGGTATCTGGTAAAAAGTTTTTCTCAAAAACGAAGCTTCCATTTTCGAAATGATACCATCTAAAAGTGCATTAGAGATTAGTATTTCAGCTTCTTTTGAAAAATCAGTGGTTGGATCTTTAGTTAATTTCATATAGGTTGCCTCATCTGAAAGGAGTCTATAAGCCTCCTTTAGGTAGTCAGATTTATCTGGGAGCACCAAACCACCTCCTTTGTCGGCCGACTTGATTATCAGGTCATCCGCATTTATCAGAAGGTTTAGTGCATGAATTTCCTGAGAAACATAGGGGCTAAAACTCCTTTGAGGATGAAAGGGAAAAACAATCCCTACAGGAACTTATTGAACTTCTAGATGAAAATTATGATGATAATCCCCCATAAAATGATGCAGAAAGAGTAACCAGCCCTTGGAAAAGGAAAATGGAACTGATAATTAGATCTAAAAAGATGCAAAATATTAATGAAAACAAATGGATTGGTGTACAGTGGTGTAGTGGTTAGCACTTTCACCTAGCAGTAATAGGGTCGCTGGTTCAAATCCCGACCACGACACCTTCTGCCTGGAGTTTGCATGTTCTCCCTGTGCTTGCGTGGGTTTCCTCCGGGTACTCCGGTTTCCTCCCACACTCCAAAGACATGCTGGTAGATTAATTAGATCCTGTCAATAAAATTGGCCAAATATGTGTATGTTGTATGTGTTTGTAAGCGTGTCAGGACCCCACAGGGCAAGGACCGCACTATACCACAGATGGACACCAGTGGCAAAAAGCGCCCTGAGGCGATTCAGTTCGCATAGGTTGCGCTATACAAGTCATTCATTCATTCATTCATTCATTCATTATTCTTAGAAGTTGTAAAAATGGATCTAAAATCAATCGATTGGCAACTAGACGACTGTAACAATATAAATGAAGTTGAATTAAATGCCCTAAATAAATTACGTAATGCTAAAGACATTGCTATTAAACAAAGTGACAAGGGTGGCAACGTTGTCCTGCTTGATAATCAGGATTATGAAAAAGAACTATTCAGACAACTTTGTGATAAAGATACTTACCATTAAATACCACTACCAACCTTCTAACGTTCTAGTGGGCGCGTTGAATGGCCAAGTACTACGAGCCTATGAAGCAAACCTACTATGCAAGAATGAATATGAATTTTTGAAAGTGGATATTTTTAATATTCCTACTCTTTATACTATACCTAAAGTATACAAAAGTCATAGTAATCCACTGGGAGGACCCATTTTGTTGGCTGTTAATGGCCTACTAGAATGAGTAGGTAGATACTTAGACGATATGATCAAAGCAATTCTTTGTGCAAGATACATGAGACGTGTTAATCAAAATTGAAAAGATTGAAATTCCAAGAGGAGACATCTTTGTTGGGGTGGATGTGGAGTCACTATACACATCCATCCTGAACAACTGGGGGATTGAAGCGGTGGCACATTTTCTGGAAAAACACTATCCAGAAATGGAAAACCAGAATGAGTTTATTCTGGAACTCCTAGACTTCCTATTGAACAATAATTACTTCCAATTCCTTGGAGTCAATTACCAACAGATCTGTGGGGCTTCCATGGGAGCCCCCTGGGCCCCAGCTTATGCTTGTTTGCACTTGGGATTATGAGAGGAGACGGATGTCTATCCCACGTCGATGTACCTTGGCCATGTTTTACAGTGGCTAAGGTACATCGACGATATTTTGATTGTCTGGGGTGGAACTGAAATCCAATTATTGGAATTCATCAAAAAATTTAACAACAACAAAAATATTAAATTGACATTAACTTTTGATACCAAAGAAATCTCCTTCCTGGACCTAAATATTGCGATAAATGGAAATCATTTAGTCACACAAACTTTCAGGAAGGAAACAGCAGCAAATACACTTCTCCATGCAGAAAGTCACCATCCAGTTTCTTTGAAAAATGGTATTCCCGTCGGTCAGTTTCTTTGAATTAGAAGAAACTGCTCTGACATGAATCAATTTCGTAAAGAAGCATACCAGATGTATAAATGCTTCAGAGAAAGGCTATTCACATAGAGTTTTGTGTAGGGCAAAGAAACAAGCAATAGAAGTAGATAGAGAATCTCTACTAGGTCCCAGGGTAACTAAAAAAGATAAAGGGATCCCCACCAATATAAGGTTGATAACCAAATATGGAAAACAATGGGATAAGTTGAGATTTACCTTAGAAAAGCATTGACATATTCTTACAGCAAATCCTTCTATCTCACAGATAATAGGACCAAGGCCCCAAATGACAGCACGCAGAGCACCTAACCTAAATGATATTCTGGTTCATTCAGAATACAAAAAAGAAAATCCAAATAATTGGTTAACAGACACGCCTCCTCTGGACACTGCCAAATTTGCCCTTTCTTTGACAGGACTCGGATGTTCACAGATGCGGATGAACAAAAAATGTTTAAAAAAAAATAATGTATTAATTGTTCTACAACCAAGCTGATCTACATGATAGAATGTCCCTGTAAAAAGATTTACATAGGGAAAACCAAACGTCAACTGAGAATCTGCATCAGTAAACACCTGAGAGATATCAAAAAATCCACGAATAAGGATCTAAACTAAGGATGGTGATAAAGAAAGAGAGAATCCATTAGCTCAACACTTTAAAGATCATCACGCAGGAAAAACTAATGGCCTTAAAGTAAAGGGAATCTTTGTATTAGACCTTCCCCCAGACAAGGTGATTTTGGCAAAATTTTATTACAGAAGAAAAAAATTCTGGATATACAATTTAAATAGTCTTATACTGAAAGGTTTGAACACTGAATGCAATCTTAAAGTATTCCTTGATAACTAAATCTCAATTTTAGTACTAAAATCATTTTAACCACTTACCCACTAGGCACTTAAACCCCCTTCCTAACCAGACCAATTTTCAGCTTTCGGTGCTCTTACACTTTGAATGACAATTACTCAGTCATGCAACACTGTACCCAAATGAATTTTTTGTACTTTTTTTCCCACAAATAGAGCTTTCTTTTGGTGGTATTTGATCACCTCTGGGTTTTTTTATTTTTGCGCTATGAATCAAAATATACAGAAAATTCGGTAAAAAAAATAAATAAAAATTCTTTGTTTCTATTAAAATTTATTGCAGAGTATTGGCAGAGTATTGGCAGAGTATTGGCAAGTATTGGCAGAGTATTGGCGAGTATTGGCAGAGTATTGGCGAGTATTGGCAGAGTATTGACGAGTACTGGCAGAGTATTGCAGTGTTGCAGTGTTGCACAGTGGTGGCAGAGCATTGCACAGTGGTGGAAGAGCGTTGCACAATGGTGGCAGAGCGTTGCACAGTGGTTGCAGAGCATTGCACAGTGGTTGCAGAGTATTGCACAGTGGTTGCAGAGTATTGCACAGTGATTGCAGAGCATTGCACAGTGGTTGCAGAGTATTGCACAGTGGTGGCAGAGCGTTGCACAGTGGTGGCAGTGTATCTGTCACTGACCAGCGCTGTGGGCACTACACATCCAGCCCACAGCGCTGGGCGGGAGGGGGAGGAACGCCGGTTTGTGTACATGTGATCGCTCCGTCATTTGATGGAGTGATCACGTGGTAAACGCCCGCTATCAGCGGCCGTTTACCGTGATGCGCCGGGTCCTCGGGACCCGGCGGTCACGGATGTTCCCGAGTGTGCGCCCCAATATTTTTTCCAGGTTGGATGAGCAGGATCACAGCATGGATCCGTTTGCCATGGCTTTACAGATGCTCCTGAGTCGCACGGCTCACCTGGAATCTCCCACTGTGGCTGCACCGGTACAACCTGTGTTGCAGGCCATCCCTGCTGCTGCTCCATTCTCTGTGCAGGCACCCGCCTCCAATATTACCTCTATAAGAGGTATGTCTGGTTCCGCTCAGCTTTCCCATCGATTTAGGGGCGATCCAGTCCAATGCAGAGGGTTTCTCAACCAGGTTGAGATATACTTTGAGATGCTGCCCCAGGCGTTTCCTAAGGACAGAAGCAAAGTAGGTTTTGTGATATCTTTGCTTTCTGAGATAGCCTTGGCCTGGGCAAACCCTCTATGGGAGATGCAAAAACCCATGGTCCTGAGTTACCCAGAGTTTGTGGCTTCTTTTAAAACAGTATTGATGCTCCCACATGCTCTGCTTCTGCTGCCAACTGCCTCATGTTCATCAGAGTACGAGAACTGTTGCCAATTACGCGATCGAATTCCATACTCTGGCAGCAGAGGTTACTCGGAACAATGAGGCCCTTGTGGCTGCTTTTTCTCATGGTCTCTCGGATACCATCAAAGATGAGATAGCAGCCCGAGATATACCTACTGAGCTGGAGAAGTTGATCACATTTGCTATCCTCATTGACTCCAGACTCAGAGAAAGACTCTTTTAAGGAGCGCTTGTGGAAGCCTCCTGTAAATTTGTCTCCGAGCTTTGCAGTCCCACCCTTGCCTCCCTCACCTCCCATGCCTCCTGGTATCGAGTCGGTCAGTGAAGGTGAGCCCATACACTTGGGCTTCACGCTTCTCTCTGCAGATGAGAGAGCCCTTAGGAGGAGGGAGAAATTGTGCCTTTATTGTGGCCAGGCAGGTCAATTTTTGAAGTCTTGTCCTACCCATCCAGGGAACGCCGAACCTTGAGGTCCTGTCACGGACAAACCTTATGTGACCTCAGTTGTTTCAATGGGTTACAGAAAAGAACAGAGAAGGTTAAACACTGAGATATCAATTTCACAATTTTTTTTTTACCAAGACATTGGATTTCTGGCAGATTCAACAGTTATTTTCTGTTCTTGCATGTACGTAGCCTGAAAAAAAACTAAAGCAGCCATCACATCTAAGGATTAGTGAGCTGAGATGTATTACATTTCTGCTCCTGGGTTAAGGTATTTTTTTAGTGTTATGAGTTAGGTTTGTGTTCAGGTCAGCTTTAGGCTAGGTTCACAGTATTGCATTTTCAGATGCAAAAGCACCATGCGATTTTCCTGCCACTGCATATCAAAAATGGGGATTAACTCAATGGGGATCACCTTCCCTGTGCAAAAGGTAGTCCAAACAGCAGGTTTTCTTAAAATCTGACCTGTAGCCAGTTTTATTTATATGGTTGCATACAAATCAAACAAACAAAACAGAAAATAAATCCTTGCCACCCAGGCACTAACTAAACTTTTTAGGTTCCTAACTCAGAGGTGAAGGGCTTCTACCAGTCACCCACAAAACATAGATAATGCAAACCTCTTTCTTTCTGAAAAAGCCCTGTTAAACATTAGATATTGCATTTCAAAAACCCCCTTTTTAATTTGGAACCACTTTCCATTCCTAAACAACATCAAGGACAGATTAGTGACATTTGGAAATGAGTGTCAGTAACGAGAAGTTATGCCTTTGATTTATGAATACTGAAGCGTAGAATGGATAAGGCTAATGTCCATTGCAAAATTTCCTTTTAGCTATAATTTTCTGACATGCACTGGAAAAATGTAATGCATATTTTAAATGGTTGCCAGCATCTTTAATTTTGCTTGCTGAACCTGCAATAAGTCAATAACAGTCTTTTCCAAAAACATCTCTTCCTATCTGACAAAATCGCTCCAATAAACTGATTGGTATTACCTCTGTATTTTCACTTGCTAAATGCTAATTATTGCTTGATTTATTACCATACTGAAAGGAATACTTCATGCCTTTTTGATAATATAAGTGGTACCCATACTAAATTCAATCTTAAATTAGAAATGATTTTGAATGTGAATGTTAATGTTAAGCTGCAGTACTGAACGAGCTGTTAACTTTACTCTTTCACCTTAAAACATTTTAAACCATCCCCAAACACATACACAACAGCCAGGCTGGCATTTCCATACCTAGAGAGCTTTCTTCTATTTTAATGCAAATTACAATGGCCAACAGCATCAGATTATTATTCTAAGAAGAAAAGCCCCCAAAATCAGGCATCCTTTCCTACAAATTATACAAGTCTGGCAAGATCTTACATCCTGTGGCATTATTGGCCTAAAAAAGGTGTAGGAATTCTAAGGTTTTTGAGTGCAATTTACCAACTCCCTGTTGCAAAAGAAAGCAGACTTTTGTTTTTAATTTTGTATATATTAGGGAATGATTTTTTCCCCTCCATTTTTATTACCACATCTTATTGCAGAGTTTTCCATTAATTTCCTGTCCTGGAGCTAATCATTTCATAGTAAAGAGAATTTCCTTCTTAGAAAATTGCCACCCATTGGTGGAATTCCTGCTCTAGTAACAACCATATCATTTAAATGTCACATCATTTTCCACTGGCCATTCCTACACTGAGCTCTGTGTTTAAATGGCGCGGCCATGTGAAAGGAGCCCCGCGCTGCCGCGCTGCTTTCAAAAACTGGCAGCTATTATGGGAAACTTCTTTCTGTACTGCTGCCACAGGGAGGGGGGGCAGCGGGCATTGACTGCAGCACAGGGAACATATTACATGTACCACCCTAAAATCAGGTGGAACATATAACATGTTCCTAAAGGTGAACTTATCTTTTAAATTTTAGGACATTTTGGTACCAATTTTTAACTTGGAGACCCCCCCCCCCCCTTTTCTCCATTCCAACATTTTTAATGTCTCAATATTTTTATAATTGTTCCTTGTTTGTTTGTATTCGTTTTTAATATTTTCCTCTGTTTTTATTTTTATTATTTTTTGCATGTTTTTATTTATTGTTTATTTTACATTTTATGGCATTAGGGAATGTTACACTCCGTAAAAGGCAACAAATAAATATTTCCATTTCAAACACATTACAAACATTAAAGTATAACTCCAGTTTAAAATCTCAATTTTTGGATTCTATTAAGCAAAGTCTAACTCTCCTTTCCCCCTTATAAACCCTGTCTTCTTTTAATTTTTCGCAGCTGCTTTAGTTTAGTTGTAAAGGTTTGTTTTAGTGAGTAAATATGGAGTACCGGAAAGTGGGCAGTCTTATGATTGTTGCCACCTGCAGTAACATTGGGCGTGTTCACTTCTTCTCTCCTACAAGTACCATGATGCAATGGAAGGCTGTTCTCTGCATTTCTGTTGTGACTTCCTAGTTGGGCAGGGTCAGTCCTGAGTGCACACTCTGGACTGTCTTTAAAGGGCATGAACGCTTGCTGCATTCCCATTTGATGCAATTTTACAGCCCATTCATTTGTTGATGCTGCAAATCACACTGGAATGCAGAAAAAGTAGTGCACACACGCCTCAGCAATTAGCATGTTACTGCCATATCATACTGCACTTAGGGTGCCATTAACTTCACATTGGAATATAAAATGCAGATTGCAAGGGCAGTGCTTTGAACACAGTGTGACTATTCTGCACTATGTTCTGGTGTGAACCAGCCCTAAGACCTATATTTTCAATCACCCCAAACATTGAGGTAAAGATACCAAAAAGAAAATGAAAATAAAAAAAAAAATGAAAATAATTTTTTTTTTAAATAAACATACAAAGTTATAAAAATTAAAAAAGAAAAGAGCCAAAATATAATCAACACAAAAAATTATAACAACTGGGTCACATATAAAATACTGCTACAAAATTAAGAAAGTGACACAGACATCAAGTATAGGTTAAGACCCTTTCACACTTGTGTCACTTGTCCTGTGACTTGGGACTGCAAAGTCGCATGACAAGTCGTACCCCATGATTTCCAATGAGTACAGTTCATACTGTATCTGTACAACTTCATGTCGCATCGACTTCAAAGTAGTCCCTGCACTACTTTGGTCTGAATTTGATGCAAATTAAAGCAGAAGTAAACCCCTCGATTTAACTGTTTCAAAAAACAGTTACATTCCTGGCATGCCGGGAATGCTAAGTGCACATTGGCTGTGCTCTCAACCAAACTGTCAAACCATCCAATGGCTGGTGTTATAACGGATCACATGTGCAGCACCATGGCAGTTGAAGATTAAACAGAGGCAAATATGGCAGATTCCTTGGCTGAAAACAATAGGGGGGGTTTACTTCCACTTTAAGGTCCATAGGCCTCAAGATTACACAGACATTGCTTCACGCCACGCCAAAAATTGCAGCAAAGTCGCGTGACTTTCAGGTCGCACAAGTGTAAAAGGGGCCTTATAGTATATTTAATGAAGCCAGATGAACATACACACACCTCCTAAAATCTATGTTTTGTCCCATGACATTTGCAGCATGAGGCTGATTGACAGCTCTGTTTTTTTTTTTGGTCAGCCACTTGGGGATGTTTTGTTATATTGTATCATTATCATATGACAATATTTTGGCCCAATGCAAGTTTTTAAATGGTGCCAGGATTTTGGCAGGTCGTGGGCTTTAGCGCCAGTTTTGATGCAGCTCTGTCCTACTTCTTCCTGCAGCCATGGATTACTATTAAGCCTCGTACACACGATTGGATTTTCAGATGGGAATTGTGTGATGACAGACTGTTGGCGGACAATCCGTCCGTTTGTACGCTCCATCAGACAATTGTTGGCCAACTTTCCGTGGACAAATGTTGGATGGCAGGTTTATAAATGTTCAGTGGACAAATGTCTGTTGTCGGATTTTTCGAGCGTGTGTACACAAGTTCGTCAGACAAAAGTCCAAAGTACAAACACCCATGCTCAGAAGCAAGGATGAGCAAGAAGCGGTCGGTCTTGTAAACTAGTGTTCATTATGGAGAATTAACATTTCGTGACGCAGTAAATTATGAAATCTAGAAATGCAGCGCACAATTCTCTTCTTCTTTAATGTGATAATAATGAGGCTGCTTTGCTGATGATACTGATGGAACTCTGCCAAACTTATTTTCAAAGGATTATGCTTGTTTTTATCAAAGATACAACTATGTTGGTGTCCCTTGTTAATTTTACATTGTATTTTTTAAAATGTAACTGCCTACTCCCAAACTGTCATTTGAAGTAAAACACATAGCCAAGTATTATTCTCCACAATTTTTTTTATTGTGCATTAAAAAAAGAAAACAAATAAAATTAGACATGCTATCTGCCAATAAAACTTAACCAAAAAGTGCATTTTATGCATCCAAAAATATAGAAAATATACCAAATCAAATCATTATTCAACCAAAAAATAAAATAAATGCCTCATGCATGTGTCCTGCTATTTAAAGCGGGAGACCCGCGAAAAAAACATTTTTAAAAGTCAGTAGCTACAAATACTGCAGCTGCTGACTTTTAAAATAAGGACACTCACCTGTCGCAGGGTCCAGCGATGTCAGCACCCGAGGCCGAACCGGACCGGTCCTCGGATGCTGCCGCCGCCATCTTCGGTATGGGAATCAGGAAATAAAGCCCCTGGGAGTCTATGCCCGGAATTGGGTGCAAATACCTGTTTTAGACAGGTATCTGTACCCCCTCCCCCCCTGAAAGGTGCCAAATGTGACACCGGAGGGGGGGGGTCCAAAAAGAGGAGGTTACATTTTTGTGTGAACCTCCGCTTTAATATAGGGGTCAACAAAACCAAAAGTTGGTGAAAGCAGGGATCTGTCATCCGAAAATCATCCGGATTATTCTCCTGGAGCTCCCGCAGCAAAGGCATATGACATAATTGGTCACGATTAGTAAAGCAACCAATTTTTGGTCCAAGAAATCCTCCTCCTCCTGTTCCTGGACTGGACTTGGGTCAAAGCAGTAAGTCCAAGGCCAATAATAAATGACACGTTATCTCCTCCAATTCCACAACATGGCTGGTTGACGAACGGCCATTCATAAACCAACTGAAAAGCGCGAAATTAAAACCATGAAATGAAAAGCAAGAATCAACACTCTCCAAACTTCTACTAACACAAAATTAGCAGAAGGAGCCCAAAGGGTGGCGCATGACAATTGAACTTCCTCTTTGTAGTCTCGTAGTACTACGTTCGTGTTTGTTGGACCGACAATTCCTTGCCATTTGTATGCAAGATATTAAAGACAAGTTCCTGGCCAACGCCCTTCAGACAAAAGTCTGACGTTTTGTCTGAGGATAATTCGATCGTGTGTATGAGGCTTTAGAAGCAATGTGTTGATGCTGTCTCTACACAGTTACAGAGCACTGTGCAGAGCAGGCAGTCCTCTTCCTCTGATATACGGATGTCTCTTCTGGGTATTAGAGGGAGTATGCAACAGCTCTGATGAATGAGTTGTAAGGTGTCCAATAGGAAGCCTTGCAGCACAGAGCTGCCTGCTCCTGCCTCTCTGCCAGCATCTGATTGATCCTGGACAGAGGCTGCAAGACAACTTCAATGCATGCTGTTTAGGGTTTAACAGCAGACGAGCCTGGACCCGGTACAGGAAAACTGTACCCCAAGTAATGATTATATATAAAGTTAAACAAAATATTAAACCACATAAAAAAAACATTCCTTCCTGAAATATGCAGTGGATGATTTAAATTACTTTTTCATTTACTTTGTGAGTGAAAGCCACATGGGTGAGTGCAATGTCATTTGGAGTTTAGTAATGGCAAACCTATGCAAATGTCAGCATCATGCTTGTATCTGTGAAAGCCCAACATGATCTCCTCAAATCTGTATAAATAATTAGCATAACAAAACACACACTTACCAGAAGAGGGCCAAGCTCCTGCACACGCTCCTGGCTTATAGATGCTTGTCCTGGAGGCCGCTCCCACATGGCACGTCATAGCAATGTGGGCAGGGCTAGTCAGGAGTCCTGAACTGAACTGGCACTGGGCTGCACAGGGATACCGTACACAAGCCGCAGAGCGTGGTGTATGGTATCTAAGGAAGAAAAGTGCTTTATCACAGAGATGGAAACATGGGGACATCGCTGCACCTGAAAGACCATGCAGACTGCAAACGGTACAGGTAGTTTACCCACAGAGAAGCATTTAAATGCCATATACATCAAGAGGAATTTTTTATTTATTTGTTTAAAACTGGAATTACCCCTTATGTCATATTTAATACATAGACCCCTTAGTGTCTATTAAGCAGCTTAAGTAGGCCACAGTTTAAAAGGGATAGACTAGGCAGGTGTTCATAAAAAAATAAAAATAAATCTAAATAAAAGTGCAGTTTTTCACAGAATGAAGAAAAAGGAACATTGAACAGACGCCGTTCAGACAATATAATAAGCTTTAAAAGGCCTTGGTTTGGTTGAGAGGGAAGGGTGGTTTTAGGTTTTAAAACCCTATAGTGTATTATTTCACAGAAAAGAAGGCATACATATGCAAAGTTTTTAAAAGAGACGTACAGCCAAAGCAGGAGTGTAGTCCGTTCTGCACTCCTGTGACCCGTTTTCAGCAGACAGCAGACTAAAGCCCTCTGCCGGCTGACATCACAGAGCCAGTCCAAAGGCTTGGGAAAGATCATGACCATTTGGTCAGGATCCACCCACATGCCTTGACCGGTACCCAGCTCAGCCTCTCAGCAAGCCACTGAAAGCCTGAGCCAGCTGCTCCTGCCCCCTTCACAGCCCAGTGCTCCAGTGAGTGCAGGGGAGGGCAGAGCAGACAGTGGTTACTGACAGTAAGCAGCTTTCTGCTCAGGGAGCACTAAGAACAGATTGATAGGTGGTGTTTGATTGCTTGGTTCTCAGTCTTAGAGCCGGTGGGGGGATAGATGCAGTATAGGACCAATGCTGCATCCACCTAAGTAAGTATGATTAAAAAAATAATAATAATTCTCTTTTAAGACTACATTTTTTTATCAGGAGAGACGCCAGTCATATTTTAATTCAGAAATCAGTAGAGTGTATTTATTTAAATAAAAAAAGCCAACAAACTTTGTTGTGACACTTTCACTGAGCTGCCTTTTGAAAAGGACACACAATAACTAGCTTTTAATCACAAACTGTTGTATTGTCTATATGTACACCATTGAATTGCTTGTACTAGGCCCCATCAGTCATTTTCTGTTAAATAAATTAACATCACAGTGTAATATATTCCCCCACAAAATCCAGAAATATTTTTTGTACCCACTTGCTTAATATTTAATCATTTGTACCTATTTAGCTCAGAACCCGACAATTCATTACAGTATATTGACAGAAGAATTCCTCCAAAACAGTTTTTAATCATTTTGTACTAGGCCCAATTTTGAACAGTAGCCCTTCCAACAATTTTTAAATCAAGAAATAAAAATTGTTGCATATTTTTTGTTTTTCAAAAAGTCAACCAAAAGACTAATGTCTATATGCAAAGTGTTTAATCATTTCTAGCAGGCTTCAATTTTAACATGATCCCCACCAGCCAATTTAAAAACAAGAAATCAGCATTACATTGCGTGCTACATAATCTGATTTTCTAGGGCACATTTTCAGTTAGAGATCAGGCAGATTAATATTTTTTAAATTAAAAATTTACAATGTACTGCGCTAGCTATGGCTATTAGTCCAGACTGGACGTCCAGTATTTTGAGGATTCTGATATTCACTTCAATGAGTAAATCATATGGTTTCCAAACTTTTTCAATTTTGCTAGTGTAAACCATTTTGCTTCTTAACCCCTGCTAGCTGTGTGTGCATAACATCTGCTTTATACATAGAATTTAATCACTTTCTGATATACTGGAGCTGGACAGAGAGATGGAAGTAGAATATCCTAATTGAGGTGAAAAATGTAAACCCCCTTAGAAAAGAAAAGATGTTCTAGGCCTCAACACTACCTTGTCTCCAATTTAAGACAAGAAAAGGTTCTTTACAGACACCAATTCTGACACGCCCCACAGAGAACCAAGGCAAACTTGTAATAATATCCTTGATCAGTTCAAAAGGTAGTGTTTGAAGTGCCAAGAAAACCAAATTCAAATCCCACAGAGACATAGGTGAAAGCACAAGGGGAGTCACATACGAGGGACCCTGTAAAAAAAGTCCTAATCAAAGAATCATCCAAAAGCCATTGTAAAGGTTAGAAATCAACCTCAGAGTGTCAATTCCCAGACAAAAAAAAACACAAATAAAATTGCCTATATCCACAGTATAAATATTTATTAACACTCCACCCCAAGTAGAACAGGACATTGTAAAATCTATAACTCAACATTACATACTGTATGCATTTATTCCCAAAAAAGTATAATACAGCCCATAAAAAGATTGTTGTGTATACATTAGAAGTATTAGTTTATTTGCACGCAAACCCCATTTGATCAGGACAAATAATCTAAAAAACAACATTACGGTGACATTTATTACCAGAAAAAAAAACACTACAAACATTGTAGTGATTATGATTATAGTATTAAATAATTTTTGCTTAAGTCCCAATTTAAACAGGACCACCAGCATCCATTTGTAACTGTTAAAATCCATATTGAACTCAACATTCCAGTATTATTTAAACCTAGAAAAACAACCTCAAAATCATGGTGCCAATTTGGACAGGACCACTGACAACCATTTTAAATCTAGAAATCAACATTACAGTATCATTTATTCCCAGAAAAAAGCAAAATATTGTATTGAGTATGATCCCAGTTTTTATTTATTTCTGATCAAGCCCCAGTTTAAATAGGAACCCTAAACAACCATTTTAAATTCAAATGTATGTATTAAATGTATGCTCCCAGGATTAATTAAATTGTGCTCAAGCTCCAGTCTGAACAGGATCAAAAAGGCAATTTTTAGACCAAGAAATCAACAACACAGTATAATTTATTTCCAGAAAAAAACACCCCTAATAATAATAATAATAGTAGATGTACTGTCTTTAAACAATTTTACTAGGCTGCTTTGTAAACAGGATACAAAACAGACAGTTTTCAATCGAAAAAGAAAAAAAGAAAAAAAAACAGCATTACAGTGCATTTGTTTTACTGTAAACACCTCCCCAAAATATTGGAATGAGCTAAGGATGTGCACGGTTGTTAAAAACAATAACTAAAGCTGGCCATATATAGGCAGGAAAGAAAATAGTTTGATTCCCCCATCAATACAGTCATTGTTGACTGGGAAATGTCTCCCACGGAGCCATTGTGTTCTCCCAGCGGGAAGGAGGGGGCAGGGCGAGTCACCCCCACCGGGAGGACACAGCGATTACTGCTAATGGCTATAATAGCGGCTAGCAATAATCACATGTAAAATCTGACAGGCTGGTTGTACCAAAGTTGATCGATAATCCAAAATATTCAAGTGAGTACATGCAAAGTCTTTAAACACTTTTACTAAACCCCACTGCTCTCTTTTAAAATGTAACTGAAAGGAAAAAAAAAAAAGAAAAAAGCAGCCCTACTAAAAAAACTGCGGGTGTGACAGACACACATCAATCAAAGTTGTTCCTCTGACCCATGAAGAAATGTATACTTGTCAGGAAAAATACTCTGTGTGTCTACAAAATTTTCTATAGGGGAGTGCAAAACAAACACTGTACCTAACTTAACTGTGTATTAATATGTATGTTTTCTTTAATGACCACCAATATGTAACTTTCCCTAATACACTTCCAAAAAAGTCTGTGTCAGTGTGTTTGTGACTATATGTAAAAATAGAGATACATTTATTTTTAGCAATGAGCACTGAGCACTAGAATGAACATCTACTTTGCCTGCCTCCTGTGAACAAAGGCTCTTGTGAACCCTGAATTTTATAGGGAGTGGGCTGACGCATTGTCAAAACTTTAAAATTGGTGCTTCTAAGCCATGATCACAGTTAAGAGGCCAGAAATTGTATGATTGGTATTGGATGCTATGGTGGCCAATAATCATAAAAGTTCACAGTTTTCTAAAACTGCAGAAAGTTACAGTTTGGGTCGGACTTCTGGTCGACATGAACTCAAAGCTCATCCATAATTTTGAGGATCCTCATCATAAAATAACACACCGAAGAGCATATATGATTACTGTTGGCTCTTTTCTTCTTCAATCTGCATTTATTAAAAGGAATCAGGCACTAAAAGAACAATAGTGTTTTTAAATAATAATAATATCCCACCCAATACATGTTTGGATGCAAAAAAAAATTATGGGGGGAGGGGTTAAATGCAATTTCTGTCACTAACTTTCTACTACTTTTTGCCTGGGCCAGAATGATGTCCCCCCTCCCTCGAAGCCCTCTGAGATTTGTGGTGTCGGTATCCCAGAAGGGCATGCGCTGGTAACTCTCTGCAGCACTGTGCGTGTGCCACTGTGTGTCACTGGGGGGGCTGTCTCAAAGAACCCAGGAGGGACAACATCCTAGAGATGCCATCTTAGAACATGGCTATGCAGGACTTGGAGTGTTGAGATGGAGTAGAGGTTTACATTGCTGGATTCACTGGGCGGGTGACTGTGTTTTTTGTGGACAACCCAGCAGTAAAGGTAAGAAGGTTAAAAAATAATAATAATGGGGTAGTGGTGTGAAGTTCCTCTTTAATGTATAGGGAAAATAAAAATAAAGCATGTTTTCATTAATAGCAATATTTAGTATTCATCAGATTTTCAAATGGTAAACTTACATGCATTTTGGAATCTTTACTCATATCTTACAAAGGACATTTCTGAAAAAGCTTTTGCTATAATAAATTATTAATTAGAAGCATATATTTTTCAGATGTAATTATATTTTTAAATTAGCTACCCAGAAGAGAAATAAAATGTCAGTCAGTCTGACAGTGAATGTCCCCTTGTGTTGTTCTTCAAGTCCATGTCACATTAATGATTTCTTTTTTTCTGCAAAGACATAAAGGCTAACAGAAAAATGTCAGAACTACAGTGACGATGTACACATTACCTTGTGTCAATCAGCTTTGGCTAAACTGACTATAGAAAAATGGGCTTACAGTAATTCCTCCTCTATTTCTTTATTCATTTGAAATTGTTGTGTGCAGGAAATAACTGCCTAACAGAGCAGTTAGATCTTGTTTGGCTCTTTTGGTGTAAGGTCTTATTTTTATGTTGGAATTGTGTTAAAAAAATACATTTTGACATATTTGGAAATACAGATATGTATATCCTTTTCCCTTATAACTAACATAATTGATCAAAGTATCTGAAACAACTAAAAAGCAAGAGTACCTTATTGAGCACCAGCATAATGTCAATTTAATAAAATTATAAATCATAACTCCACACTATATACCAGTGTTTGTTCTTAAGTATCTAAGGCTTTGTTTACACTAGTGCCAATTGGGTGTGGGCTTCCCCGCATCCAATTCACATGACAGGAGATTGTGACCGACTCTCTATCGAGATGGTTCACATATCTCCGGGGGGGCTGCAGAGTGGCTTGCACATGAGTCCTGTGCATCTCTGGCTCCATTTCAGGGCTGAATTTAGGCGAAAATGTGTCCCTGATTCATCACTGAAACAGAGAACAGGGACGCACCGAACCCCTGCTGTGAGCCACATCTGGCAGCAGTGTGAACCCAGCCTGAAGCTGAGGCAACATTACTGTATTTCACTTTGGTAAATGGGATGCAGGGATAATTAAAATCTACCATTAAAGTGGGCCCAATCACTATTTAAAAGCTACTCAGGCCAGATATCGTATTTACCGGTGTATAAGGCGACCCGGCATATAAGACGACCCCCTAATCTTTCAGGACAAAAACGCTTTTAAAACTACTTACCGTATAAGACGACCCAGCCTCTGAGGCTTCATATTTCTTCCTTCTTCCTGCTTTTGCTGGAGCCAATCACAGCGAGCAATGTATTCTATTAATGAATACAAAGCCTGCTTGGATTGGCAGAGGCTGTAACATCATCAGCCCGCACCTCTCTGAATCTCAAAGCCAATCTGAGCAGGCTACAGAGTAGCCTGCTCGGATTGGCAGAGGTTGTTCCTCCAATCCGAGCAGGCTCTGTATTCATTTGAATACATCACTCACCGGGATTGGCTCAGCGGTATATACTGTATGTAGCCAAAGCTACATACAGTATTATTGAACACCCAGGAGGCATCCGAGGGGCTGACCCGGCGTATAAGACGACCCCTGCTTTTTGGCCATTTTTTTTACATGTAAAAGTCATCTTATACGCAAGAATATACGGTATATCCATAAAAGAACAGTGTACTCACTGACTGCTACTGTTGAATGGAAAATAGGGAACACTGCGCTAACACAAATCAACCCCTAACTATGAGCTGCAGCTAGAAAGTGAGATACACACCAATGAAGCATAAGAAAAGTAAAATTGTGCTTAAAGCGGTTCTGCACACTGAAAATTTTTTTTTTTTTTTTTTGGCTATATGCCTAGGGCATATAGCTCAATTGGGGGACTTACCTGTTCCATGTTCCATCTCGATCGCCGCCGGTTTTCGTCTTCATCTTCTTCTTGTCTTCTTCTTGTCTGCTGGGGTCCATCTTGCCTGTGGGCATGTGAAACCCCACAGGCAGTGTTGATGGCCCAGCATGCAACGCCGTTACTCGCGCGTGCGCAGTAACGGCACATCTGCCGACATCTCACGAGATTTCGGCAGATGCGGCCGAAATCTCGGGAGATTTCGGAAGATGTGGCCGAAATCTCGCGAGATTTCGGAAGATGCCCGCACTGACTCCTGGGATCAATGACACCAGATCCCAGGAGACAGTGCGGCGTGACGACGATCGACGCAAGACCCCGCCCGCCGCCGCAGAGGGAGAAGACCGGAAGTCTTCAATTACAAGGTAAGTAAAAAAAAAAAAAAAAAAAAAAAACATTTCATTTAGTACTCTTTGCCTGATTTGGAAGGCAAAGAGATTTACTAAATGAAATGAGTGCCAAACCGCTTTAAAGAACGTGAAAACCATATACAGTGATATTATGAAAAATAAATCCTGAAAACAATAAGGTGGAGGTGCACTGATTTCTTGATGCTTCTTGGTGACTTTGTGGATTGACCTTATTCCTAGGATGTAACTCATCTGATCATCTTTAATCACAGACTTTTTTACTATAT
Organism: Lithobates sylvaticus; assembly: GCA_028564925.1. Lineage (NCBI taxonomy): Eukaryota > Metazoa > Chordata > Amphibia > Anura > Ranidae > Lithobates > Lithobates sylvaticus. Next base: position 368,791,317 of record CM053026.1, on the reverse strand, counting down.
CATTTATATTTTTTTCATTTTTAATCACATTCATTTGATCATTCATTCACAGACTTTTTCAATAATCGATCACTGTTTATGCCATTTTTGTCAATGTTTATATGAGTTATAAGGTGGAGTTTCATATCAGGATTTATTTTTCATATTATCACTGTATATGCTTTTCACGTTCTTTAAGCACAGCTTTCCTTTCCTTTTGCTACTGTTGAATATCACTCCATTCTTGAAAAAATCTCCTAAAGTCCTCTGGTGAACCAACTCTTCCAGAAGTATTAATTGCTGTGGTCCCACACAGTATAAATGGTTTCTCCAGCTGACAGGAATCATAAGTAAAATGGAGGTCAGGAAGAAGAATCATTGAGGCTGCAGCAAACTATGAAGGTTGGCAATCTATGTAAGTTTTTCCAGTGGACTTCAGGGTCTAAATATTAACCTTGTAATGAGGGACATCCACACAGATATATCTTCTGTCTACAGTATCTCACAAAAGTGAGTACACCCCTCACATTTTTGTAAATATTTTATTATAACAACACTAAAGAAAATTACACTTTGCTACAATGTAAAGTAGTGAGTGCACAGCTTGTATAACAGCGTAAATTTTCTGTCCCCTGAAAATAACTCAAAATTCCCCCAAGACGGAAGAAGACCCCCGGAGCTTTGCAATAAAATATTTTAAAAAAATTGTGTTGTTTTTTTATTTACACTTTTTTCCCTTAGGCGAATGGGTAGGGGTACATCGTACCCAATACTCATTCACATAGGGTGGGGGGCCGGGATCTGGGGGCCCCCTTATTAAAGGAGGCTCCCGGATTCCGATAAGCCCCCCACCCGCAGACCCCGACAACCAACGGCCAGGGATGTAGGGAAGAGGCCCTTGCCCTCATCAACATGGGGACAAGGTGCTTTGGGGTGGGGGGCCGCAGGGCCCCCCTTTCCCCAGGGCACCCCCCATGTTGAGGGCACGCGGCCAGGTACGGCTCAGGAGGGGGGCGCTCGCTCGTCCCCACCCCCTTTCATGACCGTCCGGGCTGCGTGCTCGGATAAGGGTCTGAGATGGATTTGGGGGAACCCCCACGCCGTTTTTTCGGCATAGGGATTCCCCTTTAAATCCATACCAGGTGACGGGGCTAGCGCGGAGGCATTTACTGCCTTCACTAGTCCGGTCTACCTGGAGTTTTGTTGTAAATGAACAGACTTTCCTCTGTGTGTGGGCAAGTCCGTTCATTTCAAAAGTCCCGCAGACTTTGGCCAAAACTCCGGCGGATTGTCCGCCGGAAAGGTCCGGGCGTATGTGGGCAAGTCCACACGCTCGGGAAAGTCCGGTGGACCTCCACTGGAAAGTCCGGCGGTTTGTCCGCTGGACTAGGTCCGGCGGACAATCCCGCGGGAATGTCCGAGCGTGTGTACGCCGCATTAGTCTACCTTTAAAGTGGCAGATATGTACCATGTCTAGGATCTGCTGCAGCAATAATTGCATTTATAAAGCCCAAAAAAATGAAATTTTCCCTGCAAGCTGCCTTTATTTTGCTCAGCAACAGATGGGGAGCCAGTGGGCATGATGAGGCCACAATGTAGTGCACAGGGAACAAGATTAGAGATTTTTTGGATACATTCTGGTGTCACTTTGACTTAGGATAGAAATAACACGTGCGTAAAAATTTCTCTTTGGGTTTCGGTGGCGCCTTGACACCAAAACCCTATAGAGGCAAACCTTGGCACCCCAGATATTTTGGAACTACATTTCCCATGATGCTCAACTACACTGCAGAGTGCATGAGTATCATGGGAAATGTAGTTCCAAAACATCTGGGGTCCCTAGGTTTGCCATCACTGCTATAGAGGTTCTCTTGATGAAAGCAAGAATTGGCCTTGCTGTAAAAAATTACAAAGATATGCACCTGTCAAATACAGGTGCAGAAAAATTGGTCTTTGGGTGTTGGTGGCGCCTTTCCACCGTAACCCTATAGAGGTACTCTTGATGAAAGCAAGAATTGGCCTTGCTGCAAAAATTGCAATGATATGCACCTGTCAAACAGGTGCAGAAAAATTACTCTTTGGGTGTCGTGGTTCCTCCAAAATTGCAATGATATGCCAAACTGGTGCTGAAAAATTGGTCTTTGGGTGTTAATTGTGCCCATTAAACCTATACCAAAAACATTTTTCCAGATGAAATGATTGAACACCCTCAAAGCTAGGCAGCCTTGAAGTCCTGCAGAGATTTCACATCCCAAAAAGTCTTAATCAGTGACATTGGCATCAGGGGCTTCATAGCTGGTAATCCAGGACTGATTAATTTTTATAAAAGTCAAACGGTCCACGAAGTCTGTGGACAGACACGTTCGTTGAGCAGTAACGAAACCTCCTGCATCACTGAATGCCCATTCTGAAAGCATGATGGATGCAGGGCAGCCCAATAACTCAATAGCATACTGGGCAAGTTCTGGACAGTGGTATATTCTCATGGCCCAGTAAGTCAGTGGATCGTCAGCTGGAAAGCTCTCCATCTCCGTTTTGGCCCCAAGGTAATCATCCACCATGTGATGCAGACACTGCCGATGGCAAGTGAAAGCTGACAGCCCTGGGTGGTGAGGACTAAAAAAATTCCGAAATGCCTCACTTAGGCGGACGCCTCTCCAATGCTCCTCTCTTGACCAACAGAAGACTCAAAACGACATTTTCCACGGCGCTGTAACCTACTGGAGTCAGGAAAAATGTTCAATAAAATCCTCTTTAACGTGTCCTCAAGAGATCTTATCTTCTGCACTCTCTGTGGGGACATGATGAGTTCTGAGACCTTCCTCTTATAACGGTGGTCAAGGAGGGTTGCCAACCAGAAATTCTCCTTTATGCCACAAATTCTTGGGTCCTTTCGCAGGCTTTGAAACATGAGGCTGCCCATGCACCTAAAATTTGCAGAGGCTTGAGAAGCAGACTCCTCAGACTCCTCAGGGTCACTCAAGAAGACAGCATCGGAAACTTCCCCCTCCCAGCCATGTATTACTCCCAAGGGTCCTGGGGTTGGAAAGCCATCACTGACAGATTGACGCATGTCTTCCTCTTCTTCGAAGCCTATGAAAGTGCCAGAATCCTCCTCCTCATCCTCCTCCCCTCTCTCCTCCTGTGTGTTCGGTGACATACAAAATGATGGTGTCTGGATAAAGCAGGCCTTGAGAGAAAAGGAAATCCTCCTCTTCCTCCTGCTGCTCTGCCTCCAGTGCCCTGTCCATAATGCCACGCAGAGTCTGCTCCAGCAGGAACAGAACAGGGATTGTGTCACTGATGCATGCACTGTCACGGCTCACCATCCTGGTGGCATTCTCAAATGGTGACAATACAGTGCATGCATCCTTAATGATCAGCCATTGGCATGGGGAAAAAAAGCTGAGGCGGCCTGAGCCTGTTGTCATGCCATATTCGCACAGGTACTCGTTGACGAGTTGCATGTATAGCCGCTGCAGCATTGACAAAGTCGAGTTCCACCTGGTGGGCATGTCACAAATCAGGCAGTTTACGAGTAGGTGAATTTCCCGTCTGGTAAGTGGAATACCTTCAGGGGTCTACACAAGTGGTGTGGCAAGTTGTGTCTGGTAAGTGGAATACCTTCAGGGGTCTGCACAAGTGGTGTGGTGAAGGATTTTGCTCCACACTGGAATCATCATTAAAGTCTGTCTGTATGTGGTTCCCTTTGGCACAAATCACCTCTGCACATTCATTTCACTGAAAGTTTTACATTTGAATATTTGAATTTTGATTTTCTGCATTTGCAGATAATGGACTTTGAAGTGTGAATCACCAGAGTTTATTATAATTTTAATTATAGGGTAATTTTTAATTTTCCTTTTAGAGCGCTGATAATGTTTTAGAGAAAAATATCCTTTTTTCTGTGATACATTTTTGATTGTTTATTATTCTTTTGATAGTAGCTGCTGTTTATTTTATATTGATGTTTGTGATTTTCAAACAAATCAGCTGTGGTCGCTGAGGGAGAGATATTCGGACATCGTTTGATTATTTCTCATTGGTTTTTATAGGTGAATTTCCCGATTAATTTCAGCCAACCGAGCACTGGCTGTGTATAACCGCCTGAAATGGCTACAGACTCTTTTGGACAGCTTTAGCACATCTTGCAACCCTGGGTACGTATTTAGGAAATGCTGCATCACCAAATTGAGGACATGCTTAGGGGGTACCTGATGTTCATAGGACAATTCTGCAGAGGAGGGCATGGAGGTGGCGGAGGAGGAGGGGGTAAAGCTCACAGGTCTGGTATCATCACCACCAGCTGTATGGAGATGTGGGGGCACAACAAGCTGCAGCACCGAGCCCTATCCTGCATCCTTTTGAGTTGCAAGCAGCGTTACCCAGTGTGCTGTGAACGACATACATATATATATATATATATATATATATATATATATATATATCTCATCCCTGCCCATGTTTGCTGGACCACGTGTTAGCAGTAAGGTCAATTTTACGGCTGACTGCCTTGCCCAACGATGCCAGAACATTCCCTTCCACATGATGGTACAGAGAATTACGTGAAAAGTATTAGCGACTGGGAACCTGCCATTGTGGTGCAGCACATTGTGCAAATTCACGGAAGGGGGCAGAATCCACCAGACTGAAAGGCAGAAGTTGGAGAGCCAACATCTTTGACAAGCTTGCATTTAGATGCTGGGAATGTGGGTACAGGGACTGTATTTTTTTTCCACTGCAGCAGATGGGGCAGAGAAATTTGCCGGCTACACTCTACAGCTGGTGGTGTGCTGCTGGCAGATGGTCTGCTAGGACCTGGGACACCCTGTGCTATACCATCATCCCTGTCAGTGGAGGCTGCTGAGAGGTAATGACTCGGTATAGCAGGGGCAAACTGAAGTGGTTAAGGAGGAGGAGGAGGGACAGATTTGTGCCCCTTTTGTGTGGCTTTTAGGTGCTCTTGCCAATGGGCTGAGTGGTTGGACATTAAATGCATTGTTAAGCATGTGGTACCCAAATGGCTGGTGTTTTTGCCACATTTGATGTGCCTGAGACACAGTTTACAGATAGCAACAGTGTGATCTGCTGCAGATGTGCTAAAAAAGGCCAAGACAGCTGAGCTTTGGGGAGTGGGCTGGGAGATAACAGCTGAAGAATGTGATGGAATAGGGTGGCTGCTCTATACTCTCTTGATGTCGGCCTCCTTGGGGTTGTGCTGCCTCACCTTCAGTTTCCAACTCTGCTCTATCTGGCACCCAAGTCGCATCAGGGACCTCATCATCACCAACTTGGGCCTTAGGCACTGGTGCTGGTGCCACAACACTACAACCCCTCACAGATACTCTAGTTGAGCGCAGGAACGTGCCCTGCTGCAAAATATTACAGCACAAATTGTAATTACGCGCCCCTGTTAAACAGGGGCAGAAAAATTGTGCTTTAGACACTGGTGGTCATGCCCAGAACCAAAAATGTTCTTAGAAGCTATCAACATGAACATTGAGGAGGAATAGGACAGTCACTCAGCATAACAGGATAGCCACTCAGCATCAGCATAGGCAGTCTTCAAGGGATCTCACATTCATAAAAAAATTAATCAGTTACATCACCATCAGGTGCTTGGTAGCTGGTGATCCAGGACTGATTCATTTTTATGAAGGTGAGCCAAGTCTGTGGACAGGCGCACTCTGTGATCGGTTACAAAGCCTCCAGCAGCACTGAATGTGTGTTCAGATAGAATGCTGGATGCAGGACAGGCCAGTATCTCGAATGCATACTGTGCAAGCTCTGGCCAGTGATCCATTCTCAAGACCCAGTAACCCAGTGGATTTTCGGTTGGAAAGGTATCCAAGTCTGATCTTGCTCCAAGGTATTCCTGCACCATGTAAATCAGACGCTGACGATGGTTGCTGGAACCTATCAGACCTTGGGGCTGCGGACTAAAAAATTTAATTTCAATATTTCTTTATTATTTTCAGTAAACTGAACAAGATATACATTTGTAACAACACAGTCAGATGTTCCGAGTGGAGCAAGCAAAGGCAAAGCTTACAAGGTAGAATCAGGAAATGCAGAGATATTCACATAAGTTGGCCTAAACAGTGGTGGATCATGCTTAATTTGTGAACATAGTAGTAACATAATAACTCAATAACTCCAGACGGTGGTGGGTGGGGGGGGGGGGGGGGGTTGTAGATGAAGGAGCACCAGCAAATTAGGTGATTAACTACACCATAGAAAGGGGGTAGATAGGAGAATAAAGAGGAAATATATGAAAGAGAGAGAGTTGCAGTAGGAAGAGAACATTAGATGGTTACAGTACATTTTGGATGTGTGAGCCAAACATGCCAGTCATATAAAAACTTTTTCATACTTAAATTTTTCTTAGCAACTAGTCTCTCCATTTCACATTGAAGGTTTAGGTCTGTAAGCGTGTTGGCAAGAGACGGGGTCTCAGGGGTTTTCCAGAGTTTAGTGATGTTCATTTTTGCTGCGAGTAGTAGATGGACTATCACTACTCGTGATTTGGGCGAGAATTTTTCTATTCCAAGGTGTAGTAGCGCCAGTGAAGGATTAGGGGTTGTGGAAACCAGTGAGAGGATTGAGATTAGGGCAAATATTTGTTTCCAGAATGAGCTTAGGGATCTGCAAAACCATAAAATGTGTGCTATGGTACCAGTACTTCCACAAGACCTCCAGCAGGTAGGAGGATGTCCCGGGAAGAATTTGGCGAGACGGTAGGGTGTGAGATACCATCTGTGAATTGTTTTTTGGTATGATTCCCAGTGGTTAGAGCAATGGGAGGCTGTGAAGGTGTGCTTAAAGGCACGAGTCCACATGTCGGGGGTGATAGTGGTGCTTAGTTCTTCTGCCCATTTGGAGAGAGAAGGTATTTGGGAGTAGGGCCGGTTGTCGTTAAGTATAGAGTACATTATAGATATACCGTGTTTTGGATATGTTGTGTATGCATAGAAGTTGTGTATTGGTTCAGGAATTTTTGCCTCGGTAGAGATTTTAGATTTTTGAAGAAAGTGTGAGATCCTCATGTATGTAAAGGCTGTTTGTGGGAGGTCGTATTCAGTTTGGAGAGTTGTAAAGGTTTTTATAGTTTTGTTAGTGTTGAAGAGATTTGAAATGTAAGTTATCTTTTTTTGTCGTCCAGTTTTGTAGGTTTAGATTTGGTATTTGTGACATTAATGTTCTGAGAGGGATTTGTATTGTATTAGATGGGTGGTCTGAGGTCGTCATCTGGGTGAATTTTTTCCAGACCGTAAGAGAGGCTGTGATTGAAGGGGGATTAGACATTGTGTTAGGAGGGAAGCCCGCTGACGTGGCAAGGAGGGTATCACGCAGAGTATTTGGTTTGTAGGAAGATGATTTTATGAGTGACCAAGCCTTATTGGGATTTGGGTGCCACCAGTAGAATAGCTGGTCTAGGATGGAAGCATAATAGTAGCTTTGAATGTGGGGAAGGCCTACGCCTCCTTTTTTGTGATGTCTGGTAAGAATATATTGAGCGCATCTGGGTGGTTTAGTGTCCCAGATAAATCTGGAAAGTTGTTTTTGTATGGAGGTGAAAAAAGAGTGGGGTGTAGGTAAGATTACTGTGCGAAATAGGTAGAGTAGCTTGGGAAGGATTAGCATTTTAAAGGATGCAATTCGTCCTAATTTAGAAAGGCCTGTTGTGCGCAGTTGGTTTAATAGTTGGGGGAGTCGTTTTTGGAAGGCACCATAGTTAAGGTCATAGAGTTGAGGCAGTGAGGGGGATAATTTTATCCCTAGGTACGGGATAAACTGTCCCGTCCAAGAATAAGGGAGAGTACTCTTCAGGCGAGACTGCTGTCTATGTGCTAGGTTAAGTGGAAGGATTAGTGACTTAGAGGAATTCATTTTGTAAAAGGAGGCAGAGCTAAATTGATCGATGATGTCTTGGATTGCGGGCATGGAGAGGGCTGGGTTTGTGACCATAAGTATGACATCATCAGCAAAGAGGCTTACTTTGTGTTCTATGTCATTGTGCTTGATGCCTGAGATGCGCTTGTCCTCTCTAATCCTTGCCGCAAGGGGTTCCATTATTAGAGCAAAAATAAGAGTGGAGAGCGGGCATCCTTGGCGGGTGCCATTGGAGATTCCGAACGATTTAGAGAGCGTTCCGTCAGTTAATACTCTAGCTGAGGGGTTTGAGTAAAGTGAGAGTATGGCCATTTGGAACCATCCTGTGATTCCAAATTTGGTTAGTACTTCTCTCAGAAATCTCCAATGTACCCTGTCGAATGCCTTCTCTGCGTCTAGGGACAGTAGCAGAGAAGGCGTTCGTGTTTGGGTGACCTGATGAATCAAATTAATGACTCTTCTAGTTACATCCGGAGCTTGTCTGTCTGGCATAAAGCCGACTTGGTCAGGGTGTACCAGAGAGGGAAGAACTTTTATCAATCTAGAGGCAATGACTTTTGCAAAGAGTTTTACGTCCGTGTTGAGGAGCGATATGGGTCTGTAGTTGGATGTGGAGGTAGGGTCTTTCTCTGGTTTGTGAATAGTGGTGATGATTGAACGCAGCATGTCAAGCGGTAGAGAACCAGAAGCGGCAGCAGAGTTGAAGAGGTCAGTGAGATGGGGGGTGATGAGTGTGGCAAATGTTTTGTAGAATTCGTTGGTGTAGCCATCTTCCCCTGGTGATTTGTGGAGAGGGAGGGTGTTGATGGCTTTTAGGACTTCGTCATCGGAGAATGGTTGGGAGAGGTTCTCCAGTTGTGTGTGGGTTATATTCGGAAGATCAACAGTAGATAGTAAATTTTGTATGCTTTGGACAGTTGGTTGAGGGGTAGCTGCATCGTTAGAGAGATTGTAAAGAGATGAGTAATAGTCGCTAAAGGCGTTAGATATATCCTGCGGGTTTGTCAGGAGTTGTTTGGTGGTGGGGTGGTGAAAGGAAATTATTTTACTTCTAATGCGTTAAGCTTTAACTTGCCGAGCTAGTAATGCTCCAGCTTTATTGCCTAAGGCATAGTATTTGGCTTTAGTTAATTTAAGGTTGTTCTCGAATTTAAAGAGTAGAAGTGAGCAGAGTTTTTGTCGCTGTTCTAGGAGCTCAGTGGCCAATTTATGAGAGGGAGTCAATTTATTCTGGTTTTCTAACAGGGTCATTTGGGAGAGAACCTCGTCAACTCGCTTAGACCTCTGTTTTTTAACAGTACTGTGTAGTTTAATTAGCATGCCACGCATGTAGGCTTTATAAGCTGACCAAAGTACAAACCGATTAGTGTCCGGTTGGTTATTCGCTTGGAAATATGAGTGGTGCTCATCGTTGAGTTTTTGAACAATGTTTGGGTCAGAGAGGAGGGAGGTGTCAAGTCTCCATAGTCTGGTTGTCCTGGGTCTGCAGTTTCCCACAGTAAGGGAGACGGGAGCATGGTCAGACCATGTGATACTTCCATGTTCGGATTCTGTCACGTCCTGGAGGGTGAGTTTGTCGACAAGGAAGAAGTCGATTCGGGAGTATGAGAGTTGAGAAGAGGAGAAATATGAATAGTCCCGCTCATTGCTGTGGTGGCATCTCCACGGATCATACAGGTCATTTGCTTGAAGAAAGGGGTTCAGAACAGTGCGATGGTGTCTGGTCGTGGACGTAGTATCCAATGTGGAATCTCCAATTATATTGAAGTCTCCACCCATAAGTAGTCTCCCCTGTCGGAGTCGTGTAATTTTCTTGTAGAGTAGTTTGTGAAATTGTAATTGACGTTTGTTTGGTCCATAGACGTTGATCAGGGTGTAGGTGACTTGATTAATGTCACATATGAGAATCAGAAAACGGCCATGGGGGTCCGCAATGGATTGATGTACTTTAAATTGTAGTGAGTTCCGTATGGCAGTGAGGACTCCATTTTTCTTCTTCTGACCCGAGGCTGAAAAAACCTGGTCGTAATTGTTTAGGGCGAATCTGGGAGTTTTAGCAGCAGCAAAATGTGTCTCTTGTACTAAGAGGATATCGGCTTTTTGGTTGTTAGCCTCTTTGAGAAGTGTAGATCTTTTCTGTGGGGAGTTTAAGCCTCTGGCGTTAATAGAGACAATTTTGAAAGCTATTCTTGGAGAGTAAAGGTAGGGTGAGTAGTCCCTAGGCGAAGGTGATGAGTGGTAGGCGTGGGTCAATCTGCTAATGCAGCTCTAGGTAGCAAGAACAGAGTAGGTCGTCTCTTATCTAGAAAAGCATATCTTCGGGTGTAGTTAGGTGAAAAGGTGGATGGATATAGGCTGGTGCTGGGTTAGGGTGAGGGGTTAAAAAGTGAGAGCCCAGTAACAAAAGCGGCCTGGGCTCAATGTGCAGATACTACTGCAAACAGACAATGGGGGAAAGAGAACTGGCATCCACAACGTGGGACAGGGATCTCTTAATAGGCAGGCAGGTACTGAATAATGACGCTGCAGTTTCCCAGCCATTAGGCGTGAGTAGAGAAGGGTTTAGATTGTAGTTGTCGGCTATCTGGAGGGTCTCCTCCGGTTTCCATGAGAGTCAGTAGTAGATCGGAAGGGTTCGGCGTTTCCTCTGGGATGATGCACCACTTTCGCAGGAGTGTGAGTCCCTCAGGGAGGGTACGCACTACGTGGGTTTTGTTTTGGTGTGTGATGATTAGTTTAGTGGGGAAGCCCCATTTATAGGGGATTTTATGGTTCTGGAGCGCTTTAGTTATGGTCGCCAACTGTCTGCGATTTTCCATTGTTGCTTTGGACAAATCAGCATACAGTGCGATGTTGGTGAAAGGTTCAGGAAGTCTTGTTGATCGTTTGGCTGCGTACATTACTTTTTCTTTAACAGTAAAAAAATGGATTCGAGACAAAACATCCCTGGGAGTGGAATCAGCAAGGTGAGATGGCTTGGGGAGTCTGTGTGCCCTGTCAATTTCCATGTCACGAGTTGTCAGATCAGGCAAAAGGGAGCGCATCAGGGCTTGCAGAAATTGTGTTAGCTCTGATGGTTGGACAGACTCTGGGATATTACCGAATTTAATGTTGTTCCGTCTGGATCGGTCTTCCAAATCTGCGAGCTTCAGGTTGATTAATTGGAGTCCATCATCATGATCCGCAAAGCTATCCACCAGCTCATTATGGGCAGAGAGCATGTCTCCCATTTTAGATTCCATATGTGTAATAGCTTGATCATGCTGATTTACTGATATTGATAGTGAGGAGACAGCAGTAGAAAGATCAGTATACAGGGTTTGCCTCAGTGAGAGTAACATGTTTTTCATAGTGTTCTCAGACAGAGGCTGGTCTGAGGCAGGAAAGGCATCTAACACTGAAGATTGCTGCGGTGGGGGGAGAGAGAACATGCAGGGAGTTGTGACAGGCAGAGTCTGCTGAGGCTCTTCCGTTCTGAGCCTAGTCTTAGCAGGGCTGGATGTTGTGGGCGAGTTAGGGAGAGAACACTCACCCTGTGTGCCTGAGGACTGGTGGAGCCCCGGAGACAGCGTTGGGCTCTGACAGGGATGTGAGGAGGAGAGCGGCACTGTTGATTCCCGGCCGCCGCCGCCGCCATTTTGTCCGCTCGTCAGGCCTGGTGAGGGATAATAATCAGTCAGTTTTCTGGGGAGTCCTCCTCTTCAGCATGGCGCTCGCTGTGTACAGATATTTAGGCTGCTCGTGAGGTGATTTTTCCTTCTCTGGAGCCGCTGTATAGGTCGCTGTGGCTGGGTATACTGCGGAGCTGCGGATCTAGGCAGCCATCAGTACGAGCCGTCAAGCCATGCCCCCCCTGCGGACTAAAAAATTGTCTGAACGCATCGGTCAGATAGCCACCTTCTCCACTGCTCCTTCTGTGACTGACCGAAGCCCCAGCAACACGTTGTCCAGGAGGACCAGGAAATTGTAACCTCCCAGGCTCTGAAAATGCATTGTACAAACCTTTCTGCAAGGCCTCCCGAAGATGTTTCATCTTCTGCTCCCTCTGCGAAGGCTGGATAAGTTCCGCAACCTTACCCTTGTAACGTGGATCAAGAAGGGTTGCCATCCAAAACTGATCCCTCTCCTTGATACCACAAATCTGAGGGTCCTTTCGCAGGCTTTGCAGGATCCAGGAGGCCATGCAGCTAAGGTTTGCTGAGGCATTCGGTCTGGAGTCCTCTAGGTCACTAAGGATGTCATGATCCGCAGCCACCTCCTCCCAGCCACGTACAAGTCCATGGGTTTCTGGGGACTGAAAACGATCCCTTGAAGACTGCTGCTGATGCTGAGTGCCAGGCTCCACCTCCATGCTGACACAATCCTCCTCCTCCTCCTCTTCCTGTGTGATAGGCGGGCCTGCAAGAATACTGTCTAGATAAAGGGGGCCTTGAGAGGTAAGGAAGTCCTCCTCTTCCTCCCTCTGTTCTGTCTCAAGTGCCCTGTCCATTATTCCACACAGCGTGTGCTCCAACAGGAAAACAAGAGGGACAATATCACTGATGCATGCACTGTCACTGCTTACCATCCTTGTGGCCTTCTTGAATGGTGACAGGACAGTGCATGCATCCTTGATCATTAGCCACTGGTGTGGAGAAAAAAAGCAAAGCTCCCCTGACCCTGTCCTGGTGCCATACTTGCACAGGTACTCATTGATGGCCCCCTGCTGTGTGTGCAGCCGCTGCAGCATTGCCAACGTTGAGTTACACCTGGTGGGCATGTAACAGATGAGGCAGTTCTTGGGCAGGTTGCATTCCTTTTGAAGGTCAGCCAGCCGAGCACTGGCATTATATGACTGGCGGAAATGCCCACAGACTTTCCTGGCCTGCCTCAGGAGATCTTGTAAGCCCAGGTACCTGCACAAGAACTGCTGCACCACCAAATTAAGGACGTGAGTCAAACAGGGAACATGGTTCAAGTGTGGGTGGACGGAGAGGAGGTTGGTGCCATTGTCGCAAACCACAATTCCTGGCTGAAGCTGGCATGGCATCAATCACCTCTGAAGTGCTTGTGTAGCCCATAGAACACCTACAGAGCACTGCACAGGAAGATGTCGTTTGGCGTTTGGGAACCTGCCAATGAGGTACCACACATTCCACAAATTATCAAAAGGGGGAGGGGTCAACCAGCTGAAAAAGCAGCAGTTGGAGTGCTAGCAATTTAGCCAAACTAGCATTCAGTTGCTGAGCATGTGGATGTCTGGGACCGAATTTCTTTAGACGGTTTAGCAACTGGGGTAGGGAAATTTGACTGCTACAATCAGATTTAGGTGTACCGCAGCAGATTGCCCGCAAGTGCTTGTGACGCCTAATTCTACACCTTCATTCCTCTCAGTGCAGGTCTCTGAGAGGACTGAAGGTATATTGGGTTGGAGATCCCAGCTGATGAGGAGCAACGAGAGGTCCGCCTTGTTCTTTGGTGAGGGTCTTTTAAGTACTGTTGCCAACAGACTGCATGGGAGCTCAACATATGTCTGGTCAAGCATATGGTGCCCAAGCGGCTGCTGTTTTGGCCACGCTTGATACGCTTCAGACATATGTTGCAAACAGCAACGGTGCAATCTGCTGCACACGTCTCAAAAAAGGCCCACACCAAAGAACTTTTGAAAAAACGTGCAGAGTCAGCAGCGCCCTGCACATGCGGAGTTCTGCGGTGTGATGCAGTCGGTTGACTGTCCTTAAGCTGGCTCCTGAAGGGCATCCTGCCTCGTTGGAGATGTGCCTCCTCCTACTCTCTTCTATTAGGCACCCACGTAGAGTCAGTGACCTCATCATGCCCTCCCTCCTCGCCACTGGAGCAAACCAGGCAGTATGCTGTAGCTGGGGGGAACATGACTGCCAGTTTCTTGTCCTTCTTGGACACCACTCTCTCTGGGCTCACGTTACGGCCTTCAACAGAGGAAAGACACATACCCGAGGGTAAAGAGAGCTCTGCTCACCCCTGAAAGGTAACAAAAGGAAATAATTCCCCCACGTTGGGGTTTTTAGGCAGCATGCAATGGAAGAGTCAGGGGTAATGTATATAAAAAGGAATTTTATTAAATGAAAAAATATGACAACCGGCTTAGAACATGAGCTCCAGTGGGAAAACAATTATAAAAACATGGATATACCCTTGGCAGACTATTACTCTCATATCAACATGTTAGTACAGTGTCTGTCATACAGGTGAGAAGATATCACTGACGCGTTTCAACCCACAAGGGGTCTTCCTTAGAGGGACAAGTCTGCTAGAAGAAACATAACATTAATATCATTGACATAATATAATTGCAAGGCAAAAGAGCTCTCCAATAGGAGCAAGCGATACAAATGTTCCGTATAGTTACCACAGTAGTGTGTATCCTGAAGATAAAAAAGGCAATGCTCCCACATGGAGAACCCTTAATGAAGAAAACACCATCCACCTTGCCTGGGATGTGCCGGAATGGTACGACTCCGCCAGAGGCCACACGGGTCTGGAAACGTCAGAAGGTCTTGCGAGAGGTCACACGCAAAAGAGTCCACTCCTCCCTCCCCCACCAGTTCCTATTCCCCATCACACCACTCCTTCCCAGTACATTTGATGCCTCTTATGGACTTTAGTGTACCACTCTTTCCCCACATATATAATGTGGAGTGATATACGGTGTTATCCAGATTTTTGTCTGACAGCCATAACTAATATAGTTTCCCCCCCTTGGATCTTTGCCACAGGTATTGCCCGCATACTCCCAGTCCATATCTAGGCTGTCTCTCCCCTTCCGGAACCCTCAGCTCTTCTGGTGGGGGAGGGAGGAGAGGACTCTTTTGCGTGTGACCTCTCGCAAGACCTACTGACGTTTCCAGACCCATGTGGCCTCTGGCGGAGTCGTACCATTTCGGCACATCCCAGGCAAGGTGGATGGTGTTTTCTTCATTAAGGGTTCTCCATGTGGGAGCATTGCCTTTTTTATCTTCAGGATACACACTACTGTGGTAACTATACGGAACATTTGTATCGCTTACTCCTATTGGAGAGCTCTTTTGCTTTGCAATTATAAATACACTTTTTTTTTTTTTTTTTTTTTTTTTCCTCAAAATTTTTTTATTGAGAATATAGAATAACAAAATCAAAATGTCCTCATACAAACATTACGGAATCGTGGAACACTCTTATTTGCAATAAGTGAGTACAAGTGTGTCATAAAATTGTGTGAATCAAAACATTGTATATACATAAACCGTTTTCATATACAGATAGTGTACCAAAGATGTATTTGTTGGAAGGAGGAGTAACACATTGGCTTGGCATATTTAGAGTTGAGTTGTTAGGTGTCAGCCTGTGTTTTCCTCATTCCGACTTGCGCTTTGACACCTAAGGGGAGGGGGTTCCGAGTTGTAAAGCAAGATTGTAGGGGTTTGTATGGTATTTTTGCACTTCTGATGTGCAAGGTTGTTGACTGGGAGCTCTGTTATGAGGACCCCGACAACAACCAGTATTGTGGCAGGGTCATATTGGTTGGGTGGGGAGAGCAACAGGAATGAGGGTTAGGGCGGGGATAATGGAGGGGGTGTGAAAAGGGGGGGGAAGAGGGGGGCTGTAGGGAGCGTGGTCAGAGTGACCTGGGGGTGAAAGCTTCCTCCTCAGTCTCCGCCACATGTCAACTGAATGTAGTGTGGTATCTATTTAAGGTGAGCAAGAGTGTGAGGGAGAGGCAGTGATATTCACGAAGTTTGGCTGGGGGTATGCAGACATGCGGTCTCCCAACTTCATCCCTTGTTTAGGGTTGGGAGATCCATGTCAGTTGAGATAAGGGTGAGAATAGAAGGGGGAGGGACGTCTGTGAGGGGTAAGTTGTGCGTTCCGTATGTGCTTGTAATGTATGTGTAAGTCACGGTCTAACTATCAGTCATCAGGGTTCGGTATCTGTCGGTTGTACGGAAGTGGATCCAACATGCCCATGTTTTTGAAAATTTGTCTGGGGAGTCTCGGGAGATGGAGATAAGTTCCTCCATTTCGGCTATTTTGTTAATTTGTTTGAACCATTCTGGGATTGATGGTATTTGAGGGGAGCCCCAGTGTCTTGGGATGCACATTTTTGCTGCATTGATTAGGGGTAAAATCAATGTCTTTCTGTAATATTGGGCTGATAGGTCTGAATGGTGGAAGAGACATTGAGCTGGGGAGTGTTCCAGTGTATATGTGGAGATTGTTTCTGTGAGTTCTCGGACTTGCGTCCAAAATGGTTGGATTTTCGGGCATGACCACAAAATGTGGAGCAGTGAACCTGGCTCTCCGTTGCATCTCCAGCACTTGATGGGGTATGAGGGGTTGAGCTTATTTAAAATAGCTGGGGTTCTGTACCAGCGGACTAGTGCTTTGTAGTTGTTTTCCTGAATGGATACATTCAGAGAACCTTTGTGGGCGATCGTGAATATGCGTTCCCATTGTTCCTCGGAGAGTTCTAATTCTATTTCCCTTTCCCAAGTCTTGAATGCTTTCCCTTCTTTGGGGGAGATATCTGAAAATAGTATGGAGTATATACCAGAGATTAAATGTTGTTGGGGATTGGGTTGGGAGCATAATTGTTCGAATGCGGTAAGAGGACGCGTAATGGAAGAGTGTTGGTTGATCTCTTTTAAGAAGTGGCGGATTTGGAAGTATGTCCAGAATGGGAGAGGGACGTTAGTGAGAGTGGGGGTTAGCGCTGTGCAGTCTAGAAGAGAGCCGTTACGGAAGAATTGGTGAGCTAGAATCTCCGGGTGTAGCCACTGACGGGCTAAGAATTGTGCGGACATGCCCGGGGGAAATGCGGGGTTGAGTCTAACCGGAGTTAAGGGTCCTGGAGTGGACGAGATATGCGTCTTACGACAAGTTTTTGTAAAGCATTGGAGCGTCGGGGCAATCAGAGGGTGTTTTTTGAGGGTGGAGGGAATATGTTTCGGTAACAGCCAGGGGGTTGATCGTAATGGAGAGGGGGACAGTGAGTTTTCTAGCTTTACCCAATCTTTGCATTGACTGTGTAGAGTCCAGTCTACAATTCTGGTGAGATGGCAAGCCCAGTAATATTTTTTAAGGTCTGGAAAGCCAATGCCCCCCTTCGTCTTTGGTCGTGTTAAGAGGTCATATGCAATTCTTGGACGTTTTTGCTTCCATAGGAATTCTGAGCATATCCTCCTATAGGTCAGGAAGAAGGATGTGGGCAATTTAATGGGGACAGTTTGAAGAATGTATAAAATACGGGGAAGGATGTTCATCTTGACAATTGCCGCGCGACCAAACCAGGAAAATTGTGGTTTGTTCCATTTTTTGAGGTCGTCAGATATGGTCTTAAGGATGGGTAAGTAGTTTCTGGCGAACAGGTCTGAAAGGTTTGCTGTGAGGTGGATCCCTAGATATTTGATAGCATCGTGTTTCCAGTGGAAGGGGAAGTTAGCCTCGCAGAGTTTTACTGTCTCTTGTGGGATTGTGATATTTAGGGCATGGGATTTGGTAAGGTTGATTTTGAAGTTCGAGATGTTTTGGAAGAGTTTAAAGTCCTTCAACAAGTTTGGGATTGAGATGTGGGGTTCGCTAAGAGAAAGTAGGATGTCATCTGCGAACGCTGCCAGTTTATAGGTGTGTCCTTCTATGGGGATGCCTCTGATGTTTTCATTGCTCCTAAGGCAATTCAATAGTGGCTCTAGAGTCAGGACAAATAAAATAGGGGATAGCGGGCATCCCTGCCTTGTCCCATTGGATATGGAGAAGGCGTTTGACAGATGGCCGTTAACACGAACCCTTGCTGTTGGGGACGTGTATAGGGACATTATCGAGTTGAACATATGGTTTTGGAGACCAATGTGCCTCAGTACTGCTCCCATGTAGTCCCATGCCAGTCTGTCAAACGCCTTCTCCGCGTCCAGCGACAGGAAGAAACCTTTGTGTTTGTTGACCGTCATCCAGTGGTGGAGGTTTATGGCCTTAATAGTGTTATCCCTTGCCTCGCGACCTGGAATAAAGCCTACTTGGTCATTTTTGATTAAAGAGGGTAGGAGGGGGAGTAAGCGGTTGGCAAGGATTTTGGCAAATAGTTTTATATCAACGTTTAGTAAAGAAATTGGCCTATAGTTGGTTACAAATGATGTGTCCTTCCCCTCTTTTGGTATTACTGTAACGTGTGCCTCCAGGAGTCTATGGAAGGGGAGCGTAGAGGAGGATAGGGAATTGAAGGCCTTTAGAAAGGGGTCAATAATTACTTCTGTGAATGTTTTAAAATAGGTGGCTGTGAATCCATCTGGGCCGGGGCTCTTTCCTGTTTTAAGTTGTTTGATTGCGTTTTTTAGTTCGTCTGCTGTTATGGGATTTTCTAATAGGCGGGCATCTTCTCTGTCGATAGGTTTAGGGCAATGTTTTTTTAAAAATTCTTTAATAAGGGAATGTCTCGTGTTGTTTGTAGTGGGGTTGTCTGGAGATGTATTTAGATTATAGAGGTTAGAATAGTATGCTTCAAATTGGGAAGCTATATCTGGGGCCGTGACTTTAGACTGACCTTGGGCGTCTTTAATAGAGTGAATATTGGTGTGCGCTTTATTACTTTGGATGGCTTTGGCTAGGTATTTACCGCTTTTGTTTCCGAATTCATAGAATAATTTTTGTTGTAGAATAAATTTACGTTTCGTTCTAAGGGATAGTTCTGACAGTAGGAGTTCTCTGGTCTGAATGAGGTCTTGGTACGTCTGTTGGGCTTGGGTCTGTTTGTGGGCTAGTTCCAATTGTTTAATCTTTTGGATCAGATCTGAGATTCTGGCTTGATGGGCTTTCTTCCGCAAGGTCTTAAGGGAGATAAGTTTCCCCCTCAGGACGCACTTGTGGGCTTCCCATTGTGTTAGTGGGGCTGTTTCCCCGTTATCGTTATCTAGAAAGAAGTCGTGAATGGCTTGTCTAATGTTATTGATATCCTCTTCCGAGGTCAGTAAAGATGAGTCCAAGCGCCATGTCCTTGATGTAGTGCGGTGGTCTGGGAAGGTCAGGGTCATCGTGATTGGGTGATGGTCAGATAGGAGCATGGGTTCAATCGTCGCATGTGTAAGGAGGGGGAGGTCCGTCTGGGAAAGGAAGATGTAGTCTATTCTGGAATATTTGTTATGTGGGGCTGAGAAAAAAGAGTAGTCTTTTTCATTTGGATGTAGAGTGCGCCAGGTGTCGTGCAGGAGTAACTCTTGGAGTAGTATTTTGATTTGTCTTAAAGTTTTATAAGGCAGTGATGTGGAACCTGTTGAGGTGTCCAGTAGTGGGTGTAGGGCGACATTAAAGTCTCCTCCAAGTATAGTTAAGCCAGCAGAGAAACCCGTTAGGAGTTGTGAGATCTGTCGAAAGAAGGTAAGTTGTGCTGAGTTGGGGCTGTAAATGTTTGCCAGTGTTACTGGTCTTCCTTGAATTCTGCCTTTTAAAAAGATGTATCTACCTTCTTTGTCAATGAGCGAGTCTGTGAGTTCCCATTTGAGGTTTTTGGAGATCAAAATTGATACTCCCTTTGTTTTGGCCAATGAGTTAGCGGAGTGATAGGCGTTTGGGAACTGGAGGTTCGTAAGCTTAGGAATCTTGTCTGTGCGGAAGTGAGTTTCCTGTAGGAAGATGATGTCAGTTTTTAGTTTGTGCATTTGGGAGAGAACTTGGCTGCGTTTCTCTGGGATATTAAGCCCTTTGACGTTTAGGGACGTTACCTTCAGAGTAACGTGGTTGGTGGTAATTGTTGTGTGCGCCATGTTATAAGGGGGATAAGACTAGGCTTGATTGCGGTAGTTGAGCACACTTCGGTGTGTTAAGTGGTGTGCCGAGTGAATAAGGCTATTCAGGTATGAGCAGGTATAATTAAGTGTGGCGGAGACTGAGGAGGTAGAGGGGAAGAGGTTGAGAATGGGAGTCAGGAGACAAGGTAGGGAGGGTACGCGTTGGTGAGGGGTAATGGGGAGGTGGGAAGGGTAGGTGGGAGGGGAGCGGTGGATGAAGGAAAGGGGAGAGGGAGAGGGGACGGTAGGGGACGGTAAGGGGGAGTGTTCCGGAGGTAAGGAAGAGTCACTAGACCTTCCTTATACAAAGTTTTTTGGTCCGGTGAGGGTCAACGGGAAAAGTTGTGTTCCCGTTGTGTGGGGAGGTGGGAGGTATCGGAGTCTAAGGATCAGATGGAATATCTAGTCCTCTGGCCTCCAGAGGCATGTGTGCATTAGAAGTGTTTAGGAGAGCCATTGAAGTAAAACATGAAATTAGATGACCCTGGTTCTGCCGAAGGGGAGCATAGTTTTATCTCGGGGTGGGATTGTCGCAGTGGGTTTCGTATGGGGTCTTTTGGGGAACCTAGACTCAACAGTGTAGTGTGTGGTGCGTCAGAACAAGCTTGGTGAGGATGGCTAGTGGAATACTGCTTTCGTAGCGGATGTGTGTAGCGTGGAGCAAAAGGCGTTTCATCTGTAGGGTTTACATTGTTTCTATAACGTGATGAAAGATAATCAATATGCGTACCTCTCTGTAGTTTCCTGGTTCCTCTAGGTTGGGCCTCTGGCGTGCGCGACCGGGGTTCGAGCCTTCTATGGGCGAGTGCCCTATCTTTTAGCAGGGAGCAAGAAGAGGAGGTCAGGATCACTCACCCAAGTGTATATTTGTCTATACGGCAATATTGCAGGAGACGCGGTACAGGTGAGTGTAGGGCTCGGTCTCACACCCCAGAGGTCCAGTGAGGCTTTTCTGCTGTAACTGCATACGTAGATTTTGTAAACCTGGTAAGGAAATGTGAGAGGTAGTAATACCAAAAAAAAAAAAAAAAAAAAAAAAAAAAAACCCAAGCAAGGAAAACACAACTTTATAAGGAGCCTTCATTTATAGCAAAGAATACCTGTAACTATGACTGACTATTTGAGACTTCACCCATGTCAAACAAGAGGAGGTGATAAGGTGGCCCCTGTCTATCAACAAAAACAGATAACAATTTGTAACAGCGCTTCCATATATGCATTTCAGGTTACCTGGGTGGTTTGTCTTCAAACAAGAATCCCTACTCACATTACAAGGCCTCAGGATCAGAGAATAGGCGATTTCACACAGAATGCCAGATATTAACGCGGGCATCTCGTATTGGGGTGTTGGCCAAAAATTTATAGGTCCAGCGTTCGTTATGGTCTTGCAGCTCGTTTTCTTTTGGCTGGTTTTGGGATAGAATGTATGGATGTCTGTGCTTAAGGTTACATTCTCTTTGTGAGAATAATGGATAACCTGGGAGCCGGTATAGCGATAAGGGGTGAGGTCATGGGGCATTTTTAGGTTCTGTGTGAAATCGCCCACCCCTGGAGAGGTATTTAATCTTAGAAATTGTAACTCTAACGACAATTTTGGTTGCTGCGTGCTTGTACTTAGTTCGATAAGGCCAAATCTTGCACGACCCCCAATCGTGAGTATATAAGGGTGGTCTTGTACATTCAGGGGGTGTAATTTGAAAATGGAGGGGTGTTGAGTGAGGGGGAGGGTGGGTGAGGGAATGGAGGTGAGGGAGGTAGGGAGTCCATGTGGTGGCCATAACGGTTGTTCAATTCTTTTCAGGGGTAGGTAGGTTATACTTGCGTGAAAGAGTTCAGGGAGGTCGCACCCCTTCTGTGAGGTAAGGGGGAGTCTTTTGTCTCTGTTAGTTAGGGTGGTCGTTCCTCTTGACGTGGCCGTGGTACATGGGTGGGTTTTGGTTGGTAGAGAGATGTAGTGGTCTTCATCCGGGTGTTGTGGAGTCAAGATGAATGGTAGTCATCAAAGGCAGGGTAGTGGGAAGTTAGAAGTTATTAGCTCAGTCATTTGCGATGTGTAGCAGTGCTTCTCTGAAGTCAAGGTTCTGTGTGTGGGTGGTCTTCTTGTGGTAAACCTGAGAGTATAGCAGCTAGGTGAGCTGCGTGGAAGTCGGCGGAGTTAAAGCCGCATGGGGGATGAGATGAGAAAGTCGTCGCTCTATTCTGGGCCTCCGTGTCGAGGTCGTCTGTGTGCAGGTGAGGCCGTGGGGCTGTTGTTTGGGTTGCTCCTGGGTCCTGCGGGCGCGTTGGTTCTGGGCGATTCAGATCTGCGTCTGCGGATATGGAAGTCATCGCGTTCTGGGATGGTGTCCATTGAATCGGATCTTCTGCGCTGAGGAGGTCTGAGAGATCTGTACCAATCAGGGAGTTCTATGCGGGGTATATGCAGAGTGTCACAGAATTTAGGAATATCTTCTGGCATCTTCAAGTACGCCGTTCGTCCTTGTGCTGACGCAGATAGGCAGAAGGGGAATTTCCAGCGGTATTGAATTCCATTCGTGCGCAGAAGATCAAGGAGCGGGCGTAGGTCTCTTCTGCTTTGGAGGGTGATGGGAGATAAGTCTTGAAAGATTTTTATCTCCGTGCCTTGGTACAGAAGGTTGCGGCGGTCTCTGGCTCTGCGCAGGATCTCCTCTTTCAGCTTAAAATTGACCAGGCAGCAAACTATGTCCCTGGGGGGGTCAGACTCTCTGCCCCTGGGTCTGAGAGCTCTGTGCAGGCGTTCAACTTCGATGGGGGTCTCTGGGGGTCTGCCCAGGAGATCGTTGAACACGGCTGTGGTAGCCTGGACAATCTGAGTGTGGTCGATCGTTTCTGGCATGCCTCTTACCCGTAAGTTATGGCGTCTTCCACGATTGTCGAGATCTTCCATGTATCTGTGCATGTCTCTGAGCTGGGTAGATTGTGCCTGAGAGGATGTCTGCAGCTGGTGGATGGCGGTTTCATTGTGGGCTGCGGTAACCTCGATGTCATCCATGCGGACTGTCATGGCCTGTATATCCCTTCTGAGGTCTGTAATGGCTGTGGCCAGCGTGGCTTTTATGTCCTCAGCCACAGATCTCAAATCCCTGATACTCAGGGGGTGTTCAGCCTCTGTGAGCGGTGGTGGTAGTGGAGGTGTCTGGTGCCTGCCAGAGGGGCTGAGGCTGGATGAGCGCGCCACGGCCGAGTAGGCCCGAGATGAAGCCGGGGCCTTGCGTGATTCGCGCGGCCGGAAGAGCTCCGGTATGCCGCGGGCCGTTTGTGCCTCGGGTCCCCTGGGTGAGCGGGATCGGGTTGGGGATGGATTCCCCTTCGTTTTCCCCATGTCTGTGGGGTCTGATGGCTCCGTTGTGCTGCTTATTGTGCCTCTGGATGCCGGAGCTAAAGGATCAGGCGTCCATCAGAGTCCGGTGCCAGGCCACGCCCTCTTGCTTTGCAATTATATTATGTCAATGATATTGATGTTATGTTTCTTCTAGCAGACCAGTCCCTCTGAGGAAGACCCCTTGTGGGTTGAAACGTGTCAGGGATATCTTCTCACCTGTATGACAGACACTGTAATAACATGTTGATATGAGAGTAATAATCTGCCAAGTGTATATCCATGTTTTTATAATTGTTTTCCCACTGGAGCTCATGTTCTAACCCGGTTGTCATATTTTTTCATTTAATAAAATTCCTTTTTATATACATTACCCCTGACTCTTCCATTGCATGCTGCCTAAAAACCCCAACGTGGGGGAATTTTTTCCTTTTGTTACGTAACTGCCTTCATCCTCAACCTGGGTACCATCATCGGAGCCTTCAAAATGCTGTGCATCCTCCTGCAGCATGTACCCGACACTGTGGTCGAACAGTTCGGGGGACTCCTCAGGACATGATGGTGGGGCTAGGGAAGGAGTAACTGATGCCATTAAGCCGATTGAATATGCTGCTTTGGCAGCTGCATTGGCAGCCAAACTTCTCTTAGCCTGAGTGACAGAGGAAGAGGAGGATGAGGACGGCTTTGTAAACCACTCTAACAACTCTTCTACGCGTTGTAGCTTAACACCGCCAGCTGTCGAAAAAAAGGACAAGCGCACCCCACGGCCACATGCTGTGGATGCACCGTGTCCACGACCAGCACTGTTGGCTGCAGACACAGAACCTGCTTGCCCTCTTTTAGTGGCCTGCGAGCATCTGCCTTTGCTTGGTGGCCTTCCAGACATGCTTTAAAATTGGATTAGCAAAACGCTGCTTGAAGTTTACTAGAAAAATTACACCAGGATATCTATATATACGAGACTGACTGTATATATAGATATTAAATACACTGCAGCTAACTGAATTACCTGCCTGAAGTATATTGGAAAGAGTACAGTGCACCAGGAATGGACTGTAGTGTGATATAGCTAAACTGGATACAGTGGATATGGATATATATATATATATATATATATATATATATATATATATATATATATATATATATATATATATATTAAATACACTGCAGCTAACTGAATAAACTGCCTGCTCAAAGTAAATTAAATGACACTCTCTCTATCTCTCTCTATCTCTCTCCGCCAAGAACACACTACACAAGGCCGACATGCAGGCGGCCTTATATAGTGTGGGGTGTGGACTTAACCCCCTGAGCCATAATTGGCCAAAGGCCCCCTGCCTTTGGCCAATTATGGCTCCCTTTGCTGACGGTGCTGTGATTGGCCAAAGCATGCGATGACACAGTGCATTATGGGGCGTGATGAACGAACGATCGAACAGCCGATGTTCGAGTCGAACTCATGTTCAACTCGAACAGAAAGATCATCCCTAATGACAAACTTTGCCTTGACTCCGGGTCTTACTTGACGATAACTACTGTACATCTGTCACAGGTTCTGATGGAAGTAAACATTCTCAGTTTCATGACCACAATTCAAGATATTGAGTAGTGAAACTGAACCCTGGTCATTGAACACAAAGTAGAATAAAAAAATAATTTGACTCCTGTAATGCCCCGTACACACGGTCGAAAATTCTGACAGAAAATGTCCGATCGGACCATGTTGTCGGAAAATCTGCCCGTGTGTGGGCTCCATCTGACTTTTTCCGTTGGAATTTCCGACAGAAAAAAATTTGAGATCCTGCTCTCAAATTTTCCGACAACAAAATGCAATCTGACTTTTTCCGATCGTGTGTAGAGAATTCCGACAGACAAAGTGCCACGCATGCTCAGATCAAATTACGAGACCAAAACTATTGGCTACTAGCCTCTACGTAGTTCCGTCATACGCAATGAACATCACCACGTTCAGAATGATCGGATTTTCCGACAACTTTGTCCGACCGTGTGTATGCAACACCAGTGTGGGACAAAATCCATTGGAAAGAATCCGACAGATTTTGTCGTCGGAATTTCCGACCGTGTGTACGGGGCATAACTCTAATGCCCCGTACACACGGTTGGACATTCCGATGGAAAAAGTCCGATCGGATTATGTTGTCGGAAAATCTGATTGTGTGTGGGCTCTAGCGGACTTTTGAAAGTTTGAGAGCAGGACCTAAAATTTTCAGACAACAAAATCCGATCTGACTTTTTTAGATCGTGTGTATAGAATTCCACGCATGCTCAGAATAAATTTGGGGATGAAAGCTATTGGCTACTGGTCCCTTTGCAGTCCCATCGTACGTGTTTTACGTCACCACGTTCTGAACGATCGGATTTTCCAACAACTTTGTGCAACCGTGTGTATGCAAGACAAGTTTTGGCCAAAATCCATCGGAAAAAAATCTGACGGATTTTGTGGTTGGAATGTCTGTGGTTGGGAATGTATGGGGCATAGCACACGAGCGGATTTTCCGTCAGAAAAATCTTGGATGGTTTTTCCGACGAAATTCCGCTCAAGCTTGGCTTGCATACATGCAGTCACACAAAAGTTTGTTAAACTTTCGACGGTCAAGAATGCGGTGCCGTACAATACTATGATGAGCCGAGAAAATTAAGTTCAATGCTTCCGAGCATGCGCAAATTGTTTCCAAACATGCGTAGGAATTTTGCGTGTCGGAATTGCTACAGACGATCGGAACTTTTACCGACTGAAAAATTGAGAACATGCTCTCAATTTTTTGCTGGCTGGAATTCGGACAGCAAAAGTCCGATGGAGCATACACACGGTCACATTTTCCGACTAAAAGTTCTCATGGGTCTTTTGCTGGCCGAATTTACGATCGTGTGTACGCGGCATAAGATAAGACTAACTTGCTATGAACAATACATTCCAGTGCTACACTTCATTTAAAAAAAACCCACTTAAGCCACATACACACGCGCGGATTATCCGAGGACCAGGTCGGTCGGATCCTGTCCGTCGTACTTTGTCCGATGTTGTTGTTGCGTACACACAGTAGGACAACGTTGTCGGAATTTCCGGTTTGCAAGAACGTCGTGACGTAAGTCGTCTTCCACGAGACTAGAAAAGGGAAGTTCAACACCACGTCAGGCACCCGTTGGGCTCCTTCTGCTGATCCCGTGTTTATCGCGAGTTAGTCGAAGTTTGGGGACTTAAGATTCGCGCTTCTCAGTTTTCTGACTCAGATCGTTACTGCTCTTCAGTTTGTGCTTGCCGTGCGTATCTGTTTATTAGTGCGTGTAGTCAGTTCGCATTTGTTGGTCATTGCGGCCTATATCTTGATATAGGACGCTTTGATTTGCACTGCTTATTGTCTGCTCGTTTCTGGTATTCATTTCGTTCTTTCAGGCCTTGCTGTTTATCGGTGCTTTCTGTTTGTCCGTTCTGACCAGCTGACCTTTTGTGAGCTTGTGAGCGATGTTTCCCGTGCGTACTCATCGCCGAGTTCGTGCTGTACGCGGAATTGGTGTCGGGCTTTTAGCTTTGAGCCAAGACCCGTCCATGAACAGAGTGACGAGGAGTATGTGGACCAAGAATTGGTTGCTTCAGCGTGATCAGTTCTCGCACATGCCTTTGCTTCGTGAGATCCGGGAGAATAATCCTGATGATTTCAGGAACTTTCTCCGGATGACGGACCCCGTTTTCACCGTCTTTTGGCTTTGCTGACCCCTTTTATCAGCCGGCAGGATACCTGCATGAGACAAGCCATCACTCCGGAGCAGAGGCTTGTTGCTACGTTGAGGTACTTGGCGACAGGGAGAAGCCTTCAGGATTTGAAGTTCTCTTCAGGTATCTCTCCCCAGGCCCTGGGAATCATTATTCCAGAGACCTGTTCTGCCATCATCGAGGTCCTGCAGGAGGACTATATTAAGGTAACATTTCTACTTTACTATTCCCTTCTATGTATGCTCTGTTTGCTAATGACTTGTATTTTTGTCCTCCTTCCAGAATTACCATGATTGCAATATGCTCTAATATGCTGTGCCCCTTTTCTCCTTCATGCATTTTTCCCTTCACTTACCTCCCCAGCATGCTCTTCTGGCCCAATAGACACCTATGGCCTAGTCACTTAAGCAATGTATTTTGTCTGCTGCATAGTATTGTTTGCCCCCAAACACCCCCTAAAATATGCACAAATGTTTGCTGTGTGGTTTACTTCATGTAGAGCCCCCTTTTTTTTTGGGGGGGGGGGGGCAAACTCATTAGGAACCCCCTCCCCCAACTGCTCTGTCAGATGGTACCAATCCTCTATCTGCTGGCTTTCCCAAGGTCAATACACACTATATACTTACCTCTTTATAGTGGGCATCTTTAGGGATGAATTCAGCAAAGCATGTAGTGCAAGGGGCTGTCTCCATACTTTCCATTTCCTCTTTTTTGGTGTTCTTTCCCTCCTATTAGCTTGCTTGGTAATTTCAGAATGTCCAAATGTGCGTTCCTTTTTTTTTAGGGGGGGGGGGGGTTTGAAATGTTATTTTATCTTTCCTGGGGGCTGCCAATAGTGTTAAGTAAGGAGGGTCTGGCCAAACTAGCACACATTATTGAGCCATTTGGCAATCAATGAAGTGCAGAGGGTTACCTGTCCAACACCCCCCCCCCAAAACCCTAGTTATTGCCAATGGCCCATCAGAAGTGGGGGGATTGATGGGGGGTGAGTAATCTGTGAAGGGGACCCTCTACTTTTCTGTGCAAATACTTTCCAGCCTCAAATTTTAAAGTATGCTCTTGTTCCAAGATGTTGATTGTCTAATCTGCTTGCAATGTTTATGTGCAAAGTGACTAATTTTTTTTTATTGTTTCACTCCACAGTTCCCTTCCACGCCACAGGAATGGCAGACTGTGGCCTCCCACTTTGCCAGCCATTGGGACTTTCCTAACTGCGGAGGGGCAATTGATGGGAAACACGTCCGCATCGTCCCACCGCCCAACTCGGGGTCCTACTATTATAATTACAAGGGGTTTAATAGTGTAGTGATGTTGGCGGTGGTGTCGGCGACATACGAGTTTATGTATGTGGACGTGGGGATGAACGGCCGGATCTCGGATGGTGGTGCCATTGCGCACACGGAGTTCTACTGGCGTCTCCAAAGTGGCAGTCTGTGCTTGCCACCTCCAGAGGAGAATGCTGAAGGACTCCCCTTCGTCTTTGTCGCAGATGAAGTGTTTGCGTTGACTCCCCATCTGATGAGGCCCTTCCCGATGAGGACCCTCACCCCAGACCAGAGGGTCTTCAACTACAGGCTGTCCAGAGCCCGAAGAGTTGTGGAGAACACCTTTGGCATCCTGGCCAGCCGCTTCTGCCTGTTCTTGACGGCGATTAACTTGGCGGAATACAAACTGAACCACATAGTTCTTGCCTGTTGCATATTGCACAACTTTTTGAAAAGACACAACAGGAACTATGTGGTGCCCGTTGGCCCAGATGTGGAGGGCCCTCCAAATGCTGACCTCACAGCCCTTCAAGCGGCACGTCCAGGCTTGCCCCCTCTAAATGCCCGCGCGGTCCGCGAGCAATATATGGACTACTTTGTGGGTAGGGGGCCATTGCTCTGCCTGACGATGTGTGAGAGGCATTTTTAAATAAATTTCTTTTTTCAACCAACCTATGATTTCTTGTCATTTCCGTATTATTGCTTATTTCACCGTGATTTTTTTCCGTTTGGCTTCGACAGTGGGAATGCACTTTCTGGGCAAAAGGAGGTAACAGTCTCTTCTTCCCAAAAAGATTATTCTCATGTTGTGTGTTTGATACCTAATCTTTGGTCTAGAGAAGGTTTGTAGTGCAGAACTCACACACAAAATACTCCTTTTCATCACCATGACTGAAATGTGTGTATTCACAAAAATGGTGTGCTACGTGTTTTCAAACAAATCACTGTGGGTGTCATTTACATAAGTCAAATCTACTATGCTCTACAAGTGCAGTGCAAAAGTGCCCTGGAAAAGAAACTTGCAGTGCAAACTGGACTTGCCTTTAGTAAATAACACCCATTGCCCCCCAAATCCTTTACATTTGACATACATAATGCTTGTTTGTATTTAAATAAGGAAGCCACACATTTAGAAATGTAAAAAAGTTTACTTGCAACACATTCAAAAGTGCGTTTACAAACTTCTTGCCAAAACTGACAAGATCTGGGTTATTTACAACATTGTTTACAAACATTCCGCATTTGGTAAAACCAGGCATGGAGCAAAACAGAACCTAGGAACTCGGAAAGATCAACTTTCTAAAGTGAAGCCAAGATCAGACATGACTATATGTTCAAAGTGTGTTTGATCTTGCCTTCATCACATGGGGGGTCACCCCTGGAAACTGGAATTTTAGAACATGCACACAATTTGGTTATGAAAATGGTCATTAGATGGTAAAACACATGGCTAGAATCTTCAAAAGTGCCATTTTCCATCATGGGGATGAATGGACGTTTTTTGGGGGTGCAACCCCTTCACCACAACCACTTTAGTAGTTCGTAAAGTGGTTGCACCCCCAAAAAAACGTTGGCATTCATCCACCATGATGGGAGCTAGCACATGTGGACACAATGTGTGCATGTTCTAAATTTCACACAGTTCTTAAGTTGCAAATGTGTTCAGAAGCAGCCACAAATGTGTGTGAATTACTTGGTGCGTTTTCATATTTTTCCTAAAACATCAATGATGTTCTTCAATTTTTGTTGAACATCATTGATGTTTTGCTTTATGTCATCTAGATCTCTATTGCAGACCATTATCTCCCCGATGAGTATGTGGGCACTCTCTGTGGTAAAGTGCGATTCTTCTTCCACAACATCCACGTCACCTAAAAACAAACAAAAACCAAAAAAATGTCTTGGAAATGAGGCAGGCCTACATTGATTAGCTTACCAGTAGCTGTGTTCTCCCACACTCACCTGTTGTGGTGACAAGTTCTCCAATTTCTATGATCTCTCCTTCCTCCTCCTCCTCCTCTGCTTCTGGTCTTTCCCCTTCTTTGGGAGGTGTTGGTTTGGTGGTTTCCTCTGACGTCACGTGTTTTCGCTCCCCTATGAGAAGGTACAAAAGGAAGATTTAGCAACACAATCTATTGATGGCAGAAATAGGAAATGTCAAACATTGCTTGAAAGTGAGGGACAATATTTTTGTTGGGCCAGTTACAAATGACAACAACATGAATGTAGTCACTTTTTTTTTTTTTTTTTTTTTTTTTTTTTTTCCAAAATAGTTTTTATTGGTATATCTTAAACATACAATACATTTGACACATGGCTTGTGGTATGCAAATGAAGGTTCAAAGTTTACAATTGTATATGTCATTGAGAGAAACACATAGGGAAAACGTCTCATGGGTGAGACCTATGTAATATAACGAACATAGATTAACATTGTAGGCTTAACATAGTGAAGTCGAACCGTGGAACTTGGAGATAGCTATACCTAACACATAGCGTTAACTTGTGGGAAGAGAGATCCTAGCTCATGCGATTCAAGTGGCTCGGTGGTCTCATCCCACGGGTACCCCCTGAAGGGATCACTACTGTACCCGTGTGACAACACCCCCAGGCCAACTGCATGAGTCAGTATCTTACATTTAAGTAACCAAAGATTAAGAAGAGAGTGCTTTGACTAATTCTGGTGAGTCAATCCAGTCAAACCATTGTTGCCATTTTTGGCGTGTTATCATCTTATTTTTCTGACGTATTGCTAGAGTCGTCTCGTACATACAATGTTCATGAGTGGTTCGGACAACCTCGGATATGGTAGGTGCGTTTGGGTCTTTCCATTTCCTAGTGATTGTGAGTCTGGCTGCTAAAAGGATGTGAACTATGATATTCTTGGAGGGGTTGGAAAAGCGGTCGATAGTCAGGGAGAGTAGTGCTAGGGCTGGATCTACCTCAATTGTGAGTTTGGTGACTGCAGATAAAAGCTGGAATACTGATTTCCAGAAGGAAGTTAGCTTGGGGCATGCCCAGAAGGTATGGAATATGTTACCTAAGTGACCACATTGTCTCCAGCAGGAGTTATCTGTTGCTGAGTGAAATTTAGACAATTTGTCAGGGGTCAAGTACCACCGGTAGGTTAGTTTGTAGGCCTGTTCCCAGAGGGTGGAGCAGCAGGTAGCCTTGTAGGTGGACTGAGTCGCTTTGTCCCATTGGTCTAGGGAGAAGGATTGGGATAGGTCCTTTTCCCATCTAGTAAATGCAGGCGAGGAAGACAGCGTGGTTTTAGCTTGCAGTAGATTATAGAACATCGATATGCCTTTCAAGTGTGTAGTGGGTGAGTTGAGGTAGATCCAGGCCTTTTGAGGTAGGGTGCAGGTCTGTCTTTGAAGGGACTGTAGGCAATGGAGAGTACGAATGTATAAGAAGATGTCTGCGTTTGGCAGCCTGTATTCTTTCTGCAAATCTGGAAAGGGTTTGGGGATGTCGTCGTGGTAAAGGTCAGATATGTGGAGTATTCCTCTTTCTCTCCAGGATGAGAATGAAGTTGAATACATCAATCTCTGTAGGGCTTCTATGGGAATAGGGATTGTTGAGTGTGTCCCTTGGGACGTGGGGATCTGTAAGAGGCGGGACCATGCTTTGGTGGTAGCGAGCATAGTGGGCGGTAGGGATGATTTTGTTTTAGTTCCTAGCGAATTGGCTAGTAGCCAAGATGATAGGCTTATGTCTTGGTGTATAGAAGCTTCAGTGTTCCCCCATATTGTACGGTGGGGAAAGCGTGTGAACCATTCTTTCGTTTGTGTAAGTACGCATGCTGTGTGATAGTCTTGAAAATTAACTAGTCCTAGACCCCCTGCCTTGCGATGCTTGGTTAGTTGGGCTTGGGTACATCTGGGTTTCTTTCCTTGCCATATGAATTTTGAAAGGATTGATTGCAATGAGTTGAAGTATGAGATGGGTATAGGGATAGGGAGGGTGCGGAAGATGTATAGGATTTGAGG
Organism: Lithobates sylvaticus; assembly: GCA_028564925.1. NCBI lineage: Eukaryota > Metazoa > Chordata > Amphibia > Anura > Ranidae > Lithobates > Lithobates sylvaticus. The sequence goes on along the minus strand of CM053026.1, from coordinate 368,759,341 downwards.
AAGATGTAGCATTTTGAACGCTGCTAGTCGGCCCAACCATGAAAATTCAAAGGTCGCCAGCTTGGAGAGGTCGGATTGGAGCTTGGATCGGGTTGGTATGTAATTAGAGGTAAATAATTGTTTGGTTGATGGAGTCAATTGTATCCCCAGATAGGTTATGCTGTTGGCCGACCATAAATATGGAAATGTTGCTGAGAGTCGATCTTTGGTAGCCTCATCTACCCCTAAATTGAGGATATGGGATTTGGTTTCATTGACCTTATAGAAGGATACTTCACTGAATCGGGCTAGAGTGTTCTGTATCTCAGGGAGGGATCGTTCAGGGTCAGTTATCATTAAGATGACGTCGTCTGCAAATAGGCTTATTTTATGTTCGGACTTAGGCAGTCGTATGCCAGAGATGCGAACATTGGATCTTATGCTTTCAGCTAGTGGTTCCATTACTAGGTTGAATATAATGGGAGATAGGGGGCAGCCTTGTCTTGTACCATTCGATATCTTGAAGGGTGAGGAGAGGGTGTCGGCAGCAAGTACTTGGGCAGATGGATTGGAGTATAGGGCCATTATTGCTTTATGGATATTGCCTATTATACCAAATTTATTCAGAACGGCCGAGATGTATCCCCAATGCACTCTATCAAATGCCTTTTCGGCGTCTAGGGATAGTAGTAGGGCAGGGATCTTGTTGGTTTCTACGTGGTGTATAACGTTTATCATACGACGGGTGGCGTCAGATGCCTGGCGCCCCTTGGTAAACCCGGATTGGTCTGGATATATGAGGGAGGGTAGAATATTTTCTAATCTATTGGCGATAATTTTGGCATATATCTTTACATCAAGATTCAATAGGGAGATGGGGCGGAAATTTTTTGGGGAGGTGGGTTCTTTCCCAGGTTTGGGGAGAGTCACTATTCTGGCAGAGAGCATTTCTGAGGGGAATGATGCTGCTGTGGCAGAAGAGTTGAAAGTTTGGACTAATGTAGGTGCAAGGATGTGTTTGAATTTTTTAAAATATTCCCCGGTGAAGCCGTCGGGGCCTGGAGATTTATGACTTGGGAGTTTGTCGATCGCGGCGATGACTTCTGTGGTGCTGAAGGGTGTGTTTAATTCGGCAAATTGTTGTTGGGTGATGGTTGGGAGATTGATGCTGTCTAAGAATGTTTGGATTGCGTTTGGTGTGGGTTGGGGAGTCGTTTGGTCTGACTTAAGGTTATAAAGATCTTCGTAATATTTGCTGAACCCGTTTGCTATTAGATGGGGTTTCAGTAGTTTCTCATTAGTGTGTGGGTGGTGGAGGAATGGTATCTTAGTTTTGTTTCTATAGCCTTTTATTCTCAGGGACATTGCTTTGCCTGCTTTGTTACTAGTGGTATATGATGTGGCTTTGAGAATGTGGTACGATTTTTCATGTTTGGCAAGTAGGAGGGATCTTAACTCATGTCTTAGTGTGAAAATTTTTGCTTGTAGTTGTGGGGAGGGATTAAGTTTATTCATGTCTTCGGTCTTAGCTATGTCCGATGTGAGTTTGTCTAGTCGTTGGGAAGTCTGTCTTTTAGCTCTAGCACCTATTTGTAAGAAAACACCTCTAATGACTGCTTTGTGAGCATTCCACACCACCAGCGGGTCAGACACAGATGTCTGATTGTTTGTAAAGTATTCTTCAAGATTTTGTTGGATTAAGGTCGAGTGTTGGGGGGAGTTTAGTAAATAGTTGTTTACTCTCCAGATGTAGGAGTTAGAGTGAGGTGAGTTGTCATCTATGGTAATGCTTACTGGGGCATGGTCTGACCAGGTGGTGGTGTGGATCGCAGAGGACGAGACTCTCTGTAAAAGCCATTTTTCTGTAAGGAACAAGTCGATCCTTGAGTAGGTGTTGTGACGCGGCGACAGAAACGTATAGTCTCTCTCATCCGCGTGACAACACCTCCACACATCAAATAAATCATTTGAAAATATCAAAGCGTCTAATGGAGAAGCTGCACGTTTAGAAACTGTTGTTGAGTCTATTGAGACATTGGGAACTAAGTTGAAGTCGCCACACAATAGTAGGTGGCCCGTTTGAAATTTTCGGGCTGCCCGGAGTGTCCTCCTTAGGAAAGTCATTTGGCCTTGGTTGGGAGCGTAGATAGAAACAATGGTGTATGGGATATTGTTAATCGTGCAGTTCAGGAAGATGTAGCGCCCTTCAGGGTCAGATACACACTGTTGGAGGGAAAAGAGGACGGTGTCCTTGACAGCTACTATTACTCCCCTTTGTTTCCTAGTGTAGGATGCGGAGAATATATGGGGGAATCTCCTGTGCTGAAAATGCGGGGTCGAGTTGATATCGAAGTGGGACTCCTGTACACAGAGTATGTCGCAGTTGAGGGATATGGCTGATTTCCATAAGGATGAGCGCTTAGCAGGGTGGTTGAGCCCTTTAGCATTGAGGGACAAGACGGTGATTCCCATGGTTGGCGAGATGTGTGTGTAGAATAAGTACAGTACTCACAGTTAAAGGCGTTCAGAGGTGGTGGAGAGCGACGTTAGATGCAGGTCAGTAGTGTCGTAGTATCTCCAGTATTTGCTGTTGACCGTGTTGATTGCGACTCTTAGGGAGGGACTTTGCAGTCTTCAGGTGATGTTGGATGAGAAGGTTATCTGGTAAATACAATGAGGAGCTAGGAAAAAATGCAGGAGGTTAGCTATCTCAAAACAGAGTAAAACAGAGGTGGTCTAACGAAGCAGAGTTATTCGTGTTGGGGTGCTGTTGTAGAGGTTGTTTGGAGCTTGAGTGGAGAAAAAGAAAAAACAAAATAGCCAGTGGTCGGGCTCAAGGGAGCAACTGGCAAGTGGTGGGGTAAGTTCTGTAAGCCGGTGACAAAGTGCAGATCCGGACCAGACTATGAAAGTCGCATGGTGCAGATGATGAGTGGGCTAGTTAGCGCTGGATGTATGCAGTTTTCTCTCGGTGACCGCCGAAGGAGAAAGGGTTTGGTTTCCTTTGTGGGTCATGATGGGCAGGAGGCGGCTCTGGTAGGATCCCCCATGCTTGGAGAAGTTTCAGACCACCCTCCATTGTGGATATGGAGTGTGGAATGCCATTGTAGGTGGCTAGGATGGTGGCCGGGTGGCGCCACTTATATGCGATTTTATGGTTGGACAGGGCCTTGGTGATGGTCTTTAGTTGCCTGCGGAGTTGTAAGGTGTATTGAGACAGGTCAGCATAAAGTTGGATTTTGGTGTACGGTTCCGGTAGCGGAGCTAATTCCCTGGCTTTCATCAAGATCTGTTCTTTAGCCTGGTAGAAGTGGATTCTGAGCAGGACGTCTCTAGGGACATCTGCTTCCAAATGGCGGGGTTTGGGGAGTCTGTGGATGCGATCGATTGTTAGTTCGATCGGGGACAGATCGGGTAGCATGCTGGAGAACATAGTGCTGGCATAGTTGTGGAGGTCTTTGGGTACTACTGATTCTGGGATGCCACGGATTTTAATATTGTTGCGTCTGGAGCGATCCTCGAGGTCTGCGATTTTCGCTTTAATCCAGAGTGTGTCATCTTTCTGCTCTGTGTAAGCGTCTACCAGATCATTGACCGTGTCTGTGCATTCTTCCATTTTATTTTCAATACACTGTACCCTGTTGTCCATATGCTTCATTTCTAATGAGAACCTGCTGATTAATGCTGACAGGTTGGTCATGAGAGAGGATTGCAGGGACACTAACATGTCCTTCATCGTGGTGTCTAGCACTGGTTGTCCTGATGTGGGGAATTGTGCTATGGAGGACTGGAGGGCTGATATTGCACTATCATTATGGAGGCCTGTACTCACTGTTTCTGAGGATGAGGCCTGGTCAGTCACATCCATCCGCATCTTCGACTTGGCAGGGCTCTGTGAGGTCGAGGATTCAAAGAAGAACGAGCCTGGGGGTATAGGAGGTGGGGATCCATCCCTATGTTCGTTGTTGTGATGCCTCTGTGAAGCGGTGCTTGTCTGGGAGAGCCGCGCTGCGTCTCCGGCGGCGCCATCTTGGGCCTTCCCCTGTGTGCGGCGCGGCTGGAACGAAAACGATTCCAGCCGCTTCGGACCCTTGTCCTGGATCCGTTTCCTCGACATGTCGATCGGTCGGGTGTGGAGGGGTGAGGGAGGTCGATTTTGTGTCGATGGGTGGTCGAGATATGCCCGGGAGTCGCGGTAGTCTGGTCCGGTTTTGCGGAGCTCACAGCTCAGGCGTCCATCTCCTCTCACGCGCAAGCCACGCCCCCAATGTAGTCACTTTTTAAAGGTGCAAAACTGATTAGCTTTTTGGTAGAATTTTTTTGGATGGAGACCCCCCTCTAGTATCCACTGGAGCACATGTGTAGAAAAGCATAATAAAAAGTGGGTTTGGGTGTCCCAGCACTAGTGCTCTAGAGTCCAGATGGGTAATCAGCTACTGGGTGACCTCTCCTTTACATCGAATAAATTGGCTTTACATTCTTGATGACATTTCTAATGAGAACAAACTTCCTTTCTCCAAAAAAAAAAAAACAACAAACCTTGTATTATAAGTGTCCGAACGATCGAGGTTGAGTACGATCGAATGGACACACACGAACATGACAGTGGCAGAAAGATCGAGGTTGAGTACGATTGAATGCACAGACGAACCTGAAAGTGGCCATTTTGGAATGTACAACTTTGTAAAAATCCTAACACATGGAGCAGTATGCAAGCAAGAAATCAAACACAAAACACAACTACTTACTTTTTTGAAGAACTCGCTTGATCTTTCTGTACTGATCGGCCTCCCTCAGTTTCAGGTCTGACCAGCGTTTCCTCAGTTGCTCCTTGGATCGTTGTACCCCAAAATGATTGTACAGCCTCCTCACAACTTTAGACATGATCTTGGCCTTGCGGACATTGGGGTTGAGGTAAGGCCCATACTTCCCATCATAGTCGCTCCTCTTTAATATGTCCACCATCTCCAACATTTCTCCAAATGACATATTGGAGGCCTTGAATTTCAGGCTCCGGGATCGGGACGTTTCTGCCTTCGGCCTTTCCTCGTCCTCCTCCTCGTTGGTGGGATATTTGGGGCGCACCTGCTCTTTTGGGGCGCACCTGCTCTGTCCCCGCCATGTGCTCTCCCCACTGCGCCGTAAAGAGAAGGGGTGGGGAATAGACGAGAAAGATCGTCAGGGGCGGGCGGAGTTTGACGCATGCGCACTCTATATAAAACGTCACACGCCTGTGTCGTAGCCACGATCTGTGAGACGAGGGGAGAGAAAGCTCACGCACGAGACGATCGCTAGAACGAAGGTACAATTTGACGTTGGTACATAACTAGCCTAGACTGATTAGACCTTGAGGCTTCTTTATGGAGAAGATTAGGAGACTTTTGCCTGACATTATTTATAGTGTTTTGTGTGGTGTTGTGTCTTGCAGAGATTATGGACGGCTTCAACCATGTGAGTTTTCTCCCCCTCTTCATTGATAAATATAGGTAAATGCCTCTATTATGGCAGGCGAAACACCGCGACTATAGCAACAGACCAAAGAGGTACGCAGCCATGCTGAAACTTGTGGCATTTGCAAAGCCAAGGTTCCCCACGGCAACCGTGGCGAAGTTAAGAGTAAAAATTGCTAACCTGAGGACTACCTATTTCTGGGAGCGCAATAAGGTCCGGAAGTCCCAAGCATCTGGAGCTGCAGCAGATGATGTCTATGTCCCCACGCTCTGGTACTATGACAGGCTCCATTTTCTCAAAGACCAGGCTAATGTCAGGAAGTCACTCTCGACTCTTCCTTGCACGCGTCCTTCCGCGCACGCCACCCCTGATGAGGCTTCCGAGGACCAACCTGGGCCTTCCAGTCTGGAAGAGGTGGAGGAGCCCAGCTTGAGCCAGTTATAGTAGTTTTGTTACCATTTTTGGGAATAATAAATGATGTTCAGTTAATTCAGGATCCCCAATTGCTTAGTTCCTAACGTGTTTGACATATCAACAGACAGTAGTGTTGGAGACATTTGGGGCAAGAATCTAAACTGCTGGGCTGAGAATTGTATGGTTTTCTATTTGTAAACATTTTGCAACAGTCACTAGATGAACATTGTGTGTTTTTGATGAACAAATAACTGAAACTATGTCCCTTTTTCATACACAGGAAGACCTCAGCCAGGAGGTGGCTGTGGAATGTGGCAGTCAGGAGGAGGCAGGGGTTAGTGGCAGCCAAGTGGTGGGTAGTGGCAGCCAACAGGGGGGTAGGCGTAGGAGCCTGACTGTCTCACAAGTCCCTCCCCTCCGCCTTCCCTACAGAATGGCGAGAAGGATGGGGGAGGTGGGAGAGTCAGCGCTCCAGCTGATCCGAGATGCTTCAGCCTCCCTATATGCCACACCCACCTACGAGGAGGACTTTGGCTCCTTGGTTGCCAATAAAATGACGGGTATGGAGGCGGGGCAACGCAGCATGTGTGAGGATGTCATCCTCAAAGTCCTAAATGAGGGGATGGCTGGGGGGATTACCCCACTCACACATGTTTGCCATAGTGACCTTGCTCCGCCTCCTCCTCCTCCTTCTGCCACCCCACCAGCACCAGCACCACGGCGTGGAAGGAAGCGTACAAGGAAGACCTGAGAGTGACGACCTGGATTCAGTCTGGTCTGAGAGAAGATGGAGCCTCTCGTAGGACCAGAGCCTGGGGACCTAGATGGCATCTGCTGCAGTTCCGGATGTTTTGGACTTCAGGACCAGATTGCACTCCCTTATTATTTAGATAGGTACTCCTCAGGCCCCCAATTTTCGATGCTTCAAAAATGATGGTTGCCTTTGGGGTCCAAGGCTTTGCAAATTCCCCAAGTTTCTCCATCGCTGCGTTCCTCTTTGGTTTGTTGCTGACACCTAAATAAAGGTCTTTTTGATTTGAAATAATCATTGCCTATGTGTTTTACTTTTCTACAATGACAGTTTATTTGTGAGTAGGCAGGTACATTTCACTAATCATAAAGTATAATTAACAAGGGGCACCAACAACAAACAAACTCCTAGTAAATTTAAGCAACAAATACAAATGTTAATAAAGTTGTTTTGCTAAGTTGAGATACAACCCGCCTCCAAAAAAAATAAAAGCTCCTTAAAATATGTCTTCCAACAAAAAAAAAAAAATGACAAAGCATCCAAAAAAAAAAAAAAAAATTCTTTTACGATCTGAGTACAAATAAACATGTAGTGTTGAAAGCCTGAAAAATAATAAAGAACTAAGTTTGTGAGAAGTGCGGGTGAATAGGAACAGCTCAAACATGTCATTCTTCTTGCATTGTAAAGAAAAAGAGAATGCGCTGCATTAAAGACATTTTAACATTGCAGCGTGACGAATGTGCTGTGTCGATTAGGAAAGGTAGTTTTACCTGACCGAGCGCTTCCGTCACAGAATTTCTTCTGAGCATGCGTAGCACTTTGTCCGTCGGACTACCATACACACGATCGGATTTGGTGTGATCGGACCTTGTTGTCCAAAAATCTATCCAGCAGGAGATAGGACTTTGTCCGTCAGACAATCCGACGTACACTGTCCGATGGTGCATACACACGGTCGGATTTTTCGACAACATTGTCCGATCGGACAGAATCCATGCGAAAATCCGACCGTGTGTATGGGGCTTTACACAAACTCTGAAAGAGCATGTTTCTTTAGGTCATTACTTGTTTAGTGGATTTGTTTGCATTTGTGCTTCAATTTAAAATTTCTTCTTGAAAACTGCATATTTGCTTTTCCCTCTGACAGACATATATTTCTCTGGAGCCAGTTTTATCAGTCATTACAACTTTGCAAAACTGTTGACTGCCAAACACTAAAGCTCACAGGGGAAATTTTTAAATAAATACTTAAACACGTTAATTATTCATACTTTGACAGGTGTTCACAGAAACAAGCCTTACTTGTAAAATTAAAAGCATTGGAAGTTCTATGTGCTGCTCTTTCAAAGGACTTTTTCTTGGCATTTTAACAACTTCAGAATGATGTGCCAGATTCAGGCACAGTTTAATATACCAATCACTTTGGTTCCTGCTCTCTGTGGAGCTAACATGCTAATTATGTGTTCCATTGCTAAAAACAAGCTAATTTCGGTTTCTTTCCATTCACTAGTCATTCAAATGTCTAACAGCTATGTTGTGTTACAGCGAGGACACAAAATACTACTAAAAATATATTTAGAAAGGTAAGTAAAAAAATTACCTGACCTATTATCATATACTTTTTTCCCACTGACATGGCCCTAAAGAAAACCTTTAATAGATACCCCCCTTCTAAAGCTAAAGAATAAAAAAAAACAGAATCGACCATCCACAAGAAAAAAAATAAAAAACAGAATCCACCATCTACACGAACAAGGTGGATGGAGGAATCCCTCTGACAACCCCCCAAGCGCTGGGACATTGTATTGTGACTGACTTCTGCTGCTGTCAGAAATCACTTATCATCTAGAGGGCTCTCTTCTTATTTGCCGACCCCAGTGGGTCCTTTGGTACATTCACCCCGTATGCTGCTGCACTCAGATACAACTTTCCATTGGAGGAGGAGATTACACCAACAACTTTGGGCTCGTCTTTTCCTAATCACAGGATTTAAACTCTCTGCCTGAGTTTGCTCTCTGGGGTTCCCCGACAAGGAAATCTAGACATGACTACAGTCCAACTTTGTTTTTAAATAATTTTAAAGTGTCTTTACACACATCATATACACAGCTGTAAGTTTGATCTCGGTTTCTTTACTTTTTTATGGTGCTTTTTATCCCATATTGTCATAAGATGTGATGTCTGATATACTATTCTCTCATTGTATTCCCTACAATAGGGTTCTCTTTTTCTGTATTCTCACCCCTGAAGAAGGAGGAAAATATTTGTATCTCCGAAACATGTTGCGCTTGAGAGATTACTTAAAATCATGATGTGCATTTATATATCTTGTTGATTTTGTTTGGTGTTTAGACACTTTACTTTTAATGCATTCATTTTTATGTTGTTGCTTTTTCAATAAATTTTGTTACGTATTTACTATAACACTCTATTTAAAAATTACTTTTAGGTAAAAAACGGTGTGCCTTAAAAGTCCACCACACAGGGGATCCTTCCCTTTTCCTTCATTATTGGATGTGGCACACACATTTCTAATCCCTTACTATTGGGTAACAATGCTGGCCAACAAACATTTTTCTATCATTAGCTGCAGCCACTGATTGACAAAAGTTTTCCAGTGCGTCACTTTGACAAGTTGATCAAGCGGTCGGCTTGTGTTAAACATGGATGGCCACATATTGATAGAAATTCCACCAGTTACCCTCTATTCTGCTGCATATTTACTTATTCCTGTTACAGGAACCTCTGTGCTAAAACTTGTAGTTATGTGTTCAGCGCATGCTATGCCAAGATCCTAGCAACAGAAGAAATTACTTTGTATGCTATTTTTCCTATACTAGTTTGCCCCCTGTGATAAATTACATTTTGGGGGATTTTTCCACACAATATATTTTTCCTCCATCCCAGACTGCATGCTGTGTTGCAATTTTCCCCAACAAAGGGATTTCTTTGTATTTTTTCTTAAAGGAAGAGAACATGTTGTGGGGGTAGCTTTTTCCTCATGACAGCTAGCACTCTAGCATTCTTTTTTACTTTTCCCCATTTTAGTATTATTTTCCATGTGGGAAAATAACCATAACAAATGGTGCTATGTGCGTTTTTTTTCTTGTGATAGAGAGAATTTTGAGGGAACTTTGTCTTATGAAAACTGCTCTGTGTGGCGTTTCCCTTGTGGGATATTGCATTTGTTTTGGCATTTGTCTCAGGGCAGACTTCTTTTTGTGTGTCATTTCCCATGTGATAAAAAAAGTACTCTTTTTTTACTCCCCTGATATTATTCTTTGAGACTTTTTCCCCTGAAAAGGATGGGATTTTTGATATCCTGTGGTAGAATTTTATTTATTATAGGTACTTATATGGCGCTTTCAATTTACACAGCACTTTACATATATATTGTACATTCACACTAGTCCCCTCAAGGAGATTACAATCTTAGGTCCCCAACTCACGATCATACATATGAGGGCCAATTTAGACAGGAGCCAATGAACCTACCAGCATAACTTTGGAGTGTTGGAGGAAACCAGAGTATTCAGAGGAAACCCACATAGGCATAGGGAGAACAGGCAAACTCCAGGGAGGTAGTGTCATGGTTGGTATTCGACCCGACCACCCTAGTGCTGATAGGCAGAAGTGCTAGCCACTTAGCCACTGTGCTGCCCCAGTTTTGCTTGGGCTTTTCCCCGGGACACTTATAGGCCTATGTACTAATGTTTTTCACCTGAGATTCTAATTTTCACTCTATCTCAGAGAGATATTCACTCAACAGTTTCCAGGGGAGATAGAATGAAATATCATTCACTGTTGGTTTGGAGAGGGTAATGTGTATTTTAGGGTTATTCTTGCTTTGGAGCTGTGGATTTTTTTTGTTTATGGAGAGTTCTAAACCTGTGTTTTTAATAAAGGCTCAGCATGTCTATGGTTATTTTTCCATTATTAAAAACAAATTGCAGCAAAATTGACAGGGCCCCACTCCTAGAGTTAACCAACCCTAGACATGCAGAGTGGAGAGCATGCAGATATTTGCATACCATCCTGTATGCCCTTTAGCATTGGAGGGGTATTTTGTGAGAGATTCCCTCAAAAAACAGGGGGTCCCCTCACAAAGAACTGATGTCCAAAGCTTCCAGGCACCAGGCTATTCAGAAATTTCTGATACCCAGCACTGGTTTCTGGCAAGTAGGGATGAGCCGAATACCCCCCGGTTCGCACCAGAACCTGCGAATGGAACAAAAGTTTGCACGAACGTTAGAACCCTATTAATTACAATGGACGCGAACGTTCAAAATCTAAAGTGCTAATTATAACGGCTAATATGTTATTGTCCTAAAAAGTGTTTGGGGACCCGAGTTGTGCCTCAGGGGACATGTATCAATGCAAAAAGAAGTTTTAAAAACAGCCGTTTTTTTCTGGCACAGTCATTTTAATGATGCATAAAGTGAAAAAAAAAGTGACATATTCCTTTAAATATCATACCTGGGAGGTGTCTAAAGTATGCCTGTGAAGTGGCATGTGTTTCCCGTGTGTAGAACTGTCCCTGCACAAAATGACATTTGTAAAGGAAAAAAACCTATTTAAATCTGCTTGCGGCTTTAATGTCATGTCTTGTCCTGGCAATATGGATGAAAATCTTTGAGAAAAATGGCATGGCTACCCCATCACCCCCCCCCCCCCCCACCCCCCAGCCCATTACCAGCCCCTTTGGGTCTTGTATGGATATTAAGGGGAACCCTGCACCCAAAATAAAACCCTATACCTAAAACCCTATATACTCTGAACAGCAGTATACAGGCGGTGCAAACAAGACAGGGACTGTAGGTTTGTTCTTAAGTAGAATCTGTTTGTAATTTGTAACAGGTACATTTTTAAGTGTAGCTGCAGCCAAAAAACAAATTTTTAAGATTTTTGGAGAACATAGGGAAGGGTTATCACCCCTGTAACATTTGTTTTGCTGTCTGTGCACCTGTTCAGAACATTTCACCTCACTTTCCCTCCCAATGACAAATGTTTTTGGAAAAGTGGGTTTTTTATTGAAACAAGGATTGGTGATAAAGCATCAGTAGAGAGGAGACACCTTTTTCCCATATTAACTCTTAAAGGATATAATTTCCCTTCCTAGGGGTAGATTTCCTCTCACTTCCTGTTGTCTCCTTCCGTTTGCAAGTAGGAGTCGTTTGTAAGTTGGATGTTTGAATGTAGGGGCCTGCCGTATATACTCTGCAGAAGTTTGCCCCTTAGATGTTGGTGTTGCCACAACACTGTAAGTGTTGAACAGGGGCAGGAAAAATTGGGCCTTTGGTGGTGGTGGTGGTGGATGGTGTTGCCACAACACTTTAAGCCCTCACAGTTACTCTTGGTGAGCGCAGGAATGTGCCCTGCTGTGAATTATTAGAGCAAGATTTGTAATTACACGCCCCTGTTAACTGCTTCCCAACCGCCTCCTGCACATTTACGTAGGCAGAATTGCACGGCTAGGCAAAAGCACGTACAGGTACGTCCCCTTTAATTGCCTAGCCGTGGGGTCGCGCACGCACCACCGGCAGTGCACTCGCGACCCGGTCAAGAGCTCCGTGACCACGGCTGCGGGACCAGTGGACCCGATCGCCGCTGGTGTCCCGCGATCGGGTCACAGAGCTGAAGAACGGGGAGAGGTCTGTGTAAACAAACCTCTCCCCGCGCTTCCTACACTGCCTGTCACTGATCGGCTGTTCCCTGTCATCAGGAAAGCCGATCAATGACGTCAGATGTACAGCCACGCCCCCCTACTGTAAAAAAAAAAACACAACATGTCACACTTAGCCCCTCCCCGCTCCCTAGTGGTTAACTCCTTCACTGCCAGTGTAATTTACATAGGAATCAGTGCATTTAAATAGCACTGATTTCTATATAAATGACAATGGTCCCAAAAATGTGTCAAAAATGTCCGATATGTCCGCCATAATGTCACAGTCACAGTAAAAATTGCTGATCGCCGCCATTACTAGTAAAAAAAATATATTAATAAAAATGCTATGAAACTATCCCCTATTTTGTAAACGCTATAACCTTTGCGCAAACAAATCAATAATCGCTAATTGCATTTTTTTTTACCAAAAATATGTAGAAGAATACGTATAGGCCTAAGCTGAGGAAAAAAAGCGTTTTTTTATATATTTTTTGGGGATATTTATTATAGCAAAAAGTAAAAAATATTTTTGTTTATAGCACAAAAAATAAAAACCGCAGGGGCGATCAAATACCACCAAAAGAAAGCCCTATTTGTGGGAAAAAAAGGACGCCAATTTTGTTTGGGAGCCACGTTGCATCACCGCGCAATTGCCAGTTAAAGCGACGCAGTGCCGAATCGCAAAAAGGGGCCTGGTCCTTTGGCTGCAAATTGGTCCGGGGCTGAAGTGGTTAAACAGGGGCTGAAAAATTGGGCCTTAGGCACTGGTGCTGGTGCCACAACACTGCAACCCCTCACAGATACTGTACTTGGAGCACAGCAATGAGACCTGTTGCAAAGTATTGCATCAAAACCCCTGTTAACCACTTCAATACAGGGCACTTAAACACCTTCCTGCCCAGACCAATTTTGAGCTTTCAGCGCTCTCACACTTTGAATGACAATTGCGCAGTCATGCAACACTGTACCCAAATTAAATTTTTATCATTTTTTTCCCACACATAGAGCTTTCTTTTGGTGGTATTTGATCACCTCTGCAGTTTTTATTTTTTGCCAAACGAATAAAAAAAGACCGAAAATTTTGAAAAAAAAAATGTTTTTTTTTTGTTTCAGTTTCAAAACTTTGTAAATAAGTACGTTTTCTCCTTCACTGATGGGCACTGATAGGTCTGCACTGATGGGCACTGATAAGGTGGCACTGATGGGCACCGATGAGGTGGCACCAATGAAGTGGCACTGAGGTAGCATTGATGGGCACTGATAGGCGGCACTGATGGGCGACACGGATGGGCACTGATGGGTGGCACAAATTGGCACTGATAGCTGGCACAGATTGGCATGGATAGGCGGCACGGATTGGCATGGATAGGTGGCACGGATGGGCACGGATAGGCGGCACGGATGGGCACGGATAGGCGGCACGGATGGGCACGGATAGGCGGCACGGATGGGCACTGATAGGCGGCACGGATGGGCACTGATAGGCGGCACGGATGGGCACTGATAGGCGGCATGGATGGGCACTGATAGGCGGCGCGGATAGGCACTGATAGGCAGCATTGTTTTTTACTGATGGATGCCAATCAGTGCCAAACAATAATGCATGCCAATCAGTGATGCCCATTGTGGGCACACATTGGCATCCATTGGGGGCACTGATTAGCATCCATTGGGGGTACTGTGTGTCATCCCTGGTGGTCCGGTGGCATACCTTTTTATTGCACATCCCTGGTGGTCTGGTGGCGTCCCTGGTGGTCCAGTGTGGGCATCCTCGGGGGGGCTGCGCTGATAATCGATCAGCACAGACCCCCCCTGTCAGAGGAGCAGCCGATCGGCTCTCCTCTACTCGGGTCTAACAGACACGAGTGAGAATAAGCTGATTACCGGCTTTTCCTATTTACACTGTGATCAGCCGGGATTGGACACGGCTGATCACGTGGTAAAGAGTCTCCGTCGGAGACTCTTTACCAAGATCGTAGTTGCGGGGTGTCAGACTGACACCCCGCAACAACGATCGCCGCGATGCGCGCCCCCGGGGGCGCGCAGCGGCTCAAAATCCTGAGGACTTCATATGACGTCCTGTCAGGATTTTACAACCACTTTGCCGACGTCATTTGACAATGGACGGGCGGCAAGTGGTTAAACAGGGGCTGAAAAATTGGGCCTTAGGCACTGGTGCTGGTGCCACAACACTGCAACCCCTCACATATACTCTAGTTGGAGTGCAGGAATGAGCCCTGCTGCAAAGCATTGCATAAACAATTGTAATTACACGCCCCTGTTAAACAGGGGCTGAAAAATTGGGCCTTAGCCACTGGTGGTGGCAGCAACCAGAAACAAAAATGTTCTTCCAAGCTATCATCAGGATCATTGAGGAGGAAGAGGATGGTCAGTCAACATAACATGACAGTCACTCAGCATCAGAATAGGCAGTCTTGAAGGGATGTGACATTTCAAAATAAATTATTCTGTTACATCAGCTTCAGGTGCCTGGTAGCTGGTGGTGATCCAAGACTGATTCATCTTTATGAAGGTCAGCCGATCAACCGAGTCGGTGGACAGGCGCACCCTGTGATCGGTGACAAAGCCTCCAGCAGCACTGAATGTGCGTTCCAAAAGAACGCTGGATGCAGGACAGGCCAGTAGCTCAATTGCATACTGTGCAAGCTCTGGCCAGTGATCCATTCGGAGGGAAAGGTGTCCAACTCTGACCTTGCCCCTAGGTATTCCTGCACCATGTATATCAGACGCTGGCGATGGTTGCTGGAACCGATCAAACCTTGGGGCCGCGGACTAAAAAATTGTCTGAACGCATCGGTCAGACGGCCACCTTCTCCACTGCTCCTTCTGCTACTGACCGAAGCCTCAGAAACTTGTTGTCCAGGACCAGGAGTTTGTAACCTCCCAGTCTCTGGGAACGCGTTGCACAGACCTTTCTGCAAGGCCTCCCGGAGATGTCTCATCCTCTGCTCCCTCTGCGATGGCAAGATAAGGTCCGCAACCTTACTCTTGCACTGTGGATCAAGGAGAGTGGCCAGCCAGTAATGGTCCCTCTCCTTTATCCAAAGAATATGAGGATCCTTCCACAGACTTTGCAGGATCAGGGAGGCCATGCAGCGTAGGTTAGCAGAGGCATTCGGTCCAGAGTCCTCTGGGTCACTAAGGACGACATGATCTGCAGCCACCTCCTCTCAGTCACGTACAAGTCCACCAGTTTCTTGGGACTGTAAATCATCCCTAAAAGACTGCTGCTGCTGATGCTGAGTGCCAGGCTCCCCCTCCATGCTGACACAATCCTCCTCCTCCTCACCCTCTTCCTGTGTGATGGGTGGGAGCGAAGGAACACTGTCTGGATAAAGGGGGCCTTGAGAGGCAAGGAAGTCCTCCTCTTCCTGCCTCTGTTCTGCCTCAAGTGCCCTGTCCATTATTCCACGCAGCGTATGCTCCAACAGGTGGACAAGAGGTAGAGTGTCACTGATGCATGCACCGTCACTGCTCACCATCCTCGTAGCCTCCTCAAATGGTGACAGGACAGTGCATGCATCCCTGATCATGCTCCACTGGCGTAGTGAAAAAAATCTGAGCTCCCCTGAACCTGTCCTGGTGCCGTAGTCGCACAGGTACTCATTGATGGCCATCTGCTGCATGTGCAGTCACTGCAGCATGGCCAACGTTGAGTTCCACCTGGGGGAAGGCACATATAAGGCGGTTCTTGGGCAGGTTCAACTCCTTTTGCAGCTCAGCCAGCCGAGCACTGGCATTATATGATCGGTGGAAATGCACACAGACTTTCCTGGCCTGCCTCAGGAAATCCTGTAAGCCTGGGTACCTGCCCAAGAACCGCTGCACCACCAGGTTAAGGACGTAAGCCATGGGTCAGTTGTCCCTGTCGCAGAGCGGAGAGGAGGTTGGTGCCATTGTCGCAAACCACCATTCCTGGCTTAAGCTGGCGTGGCGTCAACCACCTCTCGGCCTGCCCCTGCAGAGCTGTCAGAACCTCTGCCCCAGTGTGGCTCCTGTCCCCCAAACACACCAGCGCAAGCACGGAATGGCATCTTTTTGCCTGCGTACTTGCATAGCCCCTTGAACGCCTACGGAGCACCGCTGGTTTCCGAGGACAAAGGACAGGAAGAGGCCATGGAGGAAGAAGAGGAGGAGGGGGTGGAGGAGAGAGGTGTGTCACAACCAGTAGTAGCATTTTTGAGGTGTGGTGGTGGAACAACCTCCAACACTACTGCACCTTGTCCTGCATCCTTCCCAGCTGCCAAAAGAGTGACCCAATGGGCCGTGAAAGATAGGTAACGTCCCTGTCCATGCCTGCTGGACCATGAGTCAGCTGTAATATGCACCTTACCGCTGACCGCCCTGTCCAGCGAGGCATGGACATTGCTTTCCACATGCTGGTAGAGAGCCGGGATTGCCTTCCGTGAGAAAAAGTGGCGTTTGGGAACCTGCCACTGAGGAACTGCACATTGCACAAACTCACGGAAGGGGGCCGAGTCTACCAACTGAAAAGGTAGCAGTTGAAGTGCTAGCAATTTAGCCAAGCTAGCATTCAACCGCTGGGCATGTGGATGGCTGGGAGTGAACTTCTTTCGACGGTCCAGCAGCTGGGGCAGGGAAATTTGGCTGCTACAATCGGACGTTGGTGTACTGCTAGCAGAGTGCCCGCAAGTACTTGGCCGTGACACACCTAATTCTACACCTTCATTCCTCTCAGTGCAGCTTTCAGAGAGGACTGAAGGTATAGTGGGGTTGGAGATCCCAGCTGATGAGGAGCAAGGAGAGGTCCGCTTTGTTCTTTGGTGTGGGTCTTTAAGGTACACTTGCCAACGAGCTGAATGGCAGGTCAACATATGTCTGGTCATGCTTGTGGTGCCCAAGTGGCTGATGTTTTGGCCACGCGAGATATGCTTGAGACATATGTTGCAAATAGCAGCGGTGCCATCTGATGCACTGGTCTCTAAAAAGGCCCACACCAAAGAACTTTTGTAATAACGTGCAGAGGCAGCGCCCTGCACAGGCGGAGCTTTGCGGTGTGATTCAGTTGGTGTGCTGCCCTTAAGCTGGCCCCCAGAGGGCATCCTGCCTCGTTGGAGATGTGCCTCCTCCTCCTCCTTCTCCCTCCTATCAGGCACCCACGTGGAGTCAGTGACCTTATCATCCCCTCCCTCTTCACCACTGGAGCAAACCTGGCAGTATGCTGCAGCTGGTGGAACATGACTGCCAGATTGCTGTCCTTGAGCATCCCCTCTCTCTGCATTCACGCTACTGCCTTCCTTTAGCTGGGTATCATCATCAGAGCCTTCAAAACGCTGGGCATCCTCCTGAAGTATGTATCCAACACTGTGGTCAAACAGTTCGGGGGACTCCTCAGGAGGACATGGTGGGTCTAGGGAAGGAGTGACTGATGACATTGAGACGAGGGAAGAGGACGCAATGGCAGCTGCTTTGCCAGTACCCTGAGCCTGGGTGAGAGAGGATGAGGAGGATGAGGAGGGCTTGGTCATCCACTCTACCAAGTCTTCGGCATGATGCGGCTCAACGCGCCAAGCTGCCGAAAATAAGGACAAGCATGTTCCATGGCCCCGTGCTGATGACGATGCACCGCGTCCACGACCAGCACTGTTGTCTCTAGACACAGAGCCTTCTTGCCCTCTTTTATTGGCTCATGACTGTCTGCCTCTCCTTGTTGGCCTTCCAGACATTGTAATGGCCTGCAGGGAGATCGGAAAACCAGCAATTGGGTAGGGTATATTGTGTTGGAGGCACACAACACCCACTAACTCCTGCAGATGGCTGTATCAGAGAACACCAGCTAATATGGGTAGATACAAGTGTATACTGGGCTGTGCTGGAGGCACAGAAGACACACTATCTCCTGCAGATGGCTGTATCAGAGAACACCAGCTAATATGGGTAGATACAGGTGTATACTGGGCTGCGCTGGAGACACAGAAGTCACACTTACTCCTGCAGATGGCTGTATCAGAGAACACCAGCTAATATGGGTAGATACAGGTGTATATTGTGCTGGAGGCACAGAAGACACACTAACTCCTGCAGATAGCTGTATCAGAGAACACCAGCTAATATGGGTAGATACAGGTGTATATTGTGCTGGAGGCACAGAAGACACACTAACTCCTGCAGATGGCTGTATCAGAGAACACCAGCTAATATGGGCAGATACAGATGTATACTGGGCTGTGCTGGAGGCACAGAAGACACACTATCTCCTGCAGATGGCTGTATCAGAGAACACCAGCTAATATGGGTAGATACAGGTGTATACTGGGCTGCGCTGGAGACACAGAAGTCACACTTACTCCTGCAGATGGCTGTATCAGAGAACACCAGCTAATATGGGTAGATACAGGTGTATATTGTGCTGGAGGCACAGAAGACACACTAACTCCTGCAGATAGCTGTATCCGAGAACACCAGCTAATATGGGTAGATACAGGTGTATATTGTGCTGGAGGCACAGAAGACACACTAACTCCTGCAGATGGCTGTATCAGAGAACACCAGCTAATATCGGCAGATACAGATGTATACTGGGCTGTGCTGGAGGCACAGAAGACACACTTACTCCTGCAGATGGCTGTATCAGAGAACACCAGCTAATATGGGTAGATACAGGTGTATATTGTGCTGGAGGCACAGAAGACACACTAACTCCTGCAGATAGCTGTATCAGAGAACACCAGCTAATATGGGTAGATACAGGTGTATATTGTGCTGGAGGCACAGAAGACACACTAACTCCTGCAGATAGCTGTATCAGAGAACACCAGCTAATATGGGTAGATACAGGTATATATTGTGCTGGAGGCACAGAAGACACACTAACTCCTGCAGATGGCTGTATCAGAGAACACCAGCTAATATGGGTAGATACAGGTGTATATTGTGCTGGAGGCACAGAAGACACACTAACCCCTGCAGATGGCTGTATCAGAGAACACAAGGCTAATATGGGTAGATGCAGGTGTATACTGGGCTGTGCTGGAGGCACAGAAGACACACTAACCCCTGCAGATGGCTGTATCAGAGAACACCAGCTAATATGGGTAGATACAGGTGTATATTGTGCTGGAGGCACAGAAGACACACTAACTCCTGCAGATGGCTGTATCAGAGAACACCATCTAATATGGGTAGATACAGGTGTATATTGTGCTGGAGGCACAGAAGAAACACTAACTCCTGCAGATGGCTGTATCAGAGAACACCAGCTAATATGGGTAGATACAGGTGTATACTGGGCTGTGCTGGAGGCACAGAAGACACACTAACTCCTGCAAAAGCCTGAGTATATCTCACACTGTCCCTGTCTATCTAGCGCTCTCCCTGACCGCCACAACACACTACACAAGGCCGTCGCGATGACGGCCTTATATAGTGTGGGGTGTGTACTAAACCCCCTAAGCTATAATTGGCCATAGGCATCCTGCCTGTGGCCAATTATGGCTCTCCTCGCTGCCGGCACTGTGATTGGCCAAGCATGCGGGGTCACAGTGCATGCTTGGCCAATCATCAGCCAGCAATGCACTGCGACTGGCGACTTGTCGAACGGACGATGTTCGATTCGAACATGGGTTTGAATCGAACACCGGGCTCATCCTTACTGGCAAGGAGGGATGCTAACAATGCCACAGTTCTCAGAATCAAAGCTTGCATTTTATTCTAAATCTATGGTCTCCAGTAAATAGATAAGCTGCACTATTAGTGAGGTAATTGGTCCCTATTGTAAAGATGTATGAAGAGTAAAGGCTGCATTACTAGTGCTGATGTCCTCCAACAGTCCTGCTAGATTGTGGTTCTCCCCTTGCACAAGCGGAAGAGGACCCAGTGAGGACACCTTTAGAAGTAAGGCTGTTTGGCACACAGAGGGTCCGCACAGTGAAGATGGCTGGCTCAAGAACAAAGGTAAGTATAGGACCAAAGCAACTGCACTCAGCTGCAACTGCAGCTGCAACTGCATTCATTAAAATGGTTGGGTTGGGTCAGGCTGCAGCGGAGCCGAATGGCAGCCTGATACTGGAGCTTCTGCATACAAGGGACCCAGCGGCACACAGCGACCTCCCGGGTGGCATTCTTACCCTCTCTCCCTGGCGATCCAGCTCTTCTGGAATAATGACTATGTCTGTACAGGATCAGTTTGTCCTATGGAACAATAAGTTTGGCTTAAAACTTCAGGTCGGTATTCAACAGTGATATCGGCCTGAAGTTTGGAGGTGAATTTGGTTCCATCCCCTTCTTGGGCAAAGTCACAATCAAAGCTTTAAGCATCTCGGGTGGGAGAAAGGAAGAGACATAAAGCATATATAAAAATAAATTATAAAAATTGAGGGCAAGGGCTAAGAGGCCAGACCAAATGGGAACTCTGCCACAGCATCTTTCTCACTACCGTCATCTAGCCTACCCCTGATCATCGCAGGACTATATGTTACTCATTGGGTTTCCAAGGGGTTGAAGACAGTGGAAGATCTAATGGTAGGTCCTGCTTTTAAAACGTTGAGAGCGATACAATTAGATTACAAACTGGAAGTATTTGACCAGTATAGGTATCTTCAGATCACTTATATAAAAAAGAAAAAGGAGGGTGGGACTTTAGATGAAGTGGCTGGGGTGCGCACAAGAAAGTACATGTATGTTATAATACAAATATATTTATTCAGTCATAAATGGATGAAAACAATAGTCATTGTATACACAAATTGTACATCTATTAGGCACAGAGTGTATACATAATAATAACATGAACATGTATAAAATCGCATAAATCTAAAATACATGCATGGTTAGATACAGAGTATATAGAGCAGAGTAGTAGCCATAATACCTCAAATGACATGGACTAGTATCTATTATATAGAGTCAAAAATGATATACAGGTAGAAAAATCCTAAGGAAGTCGCTGTAGCATCTATTATAGCTCGACACGTTTCGTGGATGTGTCTCCACTCATCAGGAGCAGATGCGACAAGTACCAGCCAGGGCAGGCACAGCAGGCATTGGCAGACACATGGTGAGGCGGGGGCACATATTTGCCGTCATCATACCCAACCCGTTTGACACAAGGAGTTTCCCCTCACACTGTGGCACTCTCCATTCCAACCGATGCTGTCTGCATACGCCGCCTCAGCTTCCGTGGGGGTGATACATGTGCCCCCGCCTCACCATGTGTCTGCCAATGCCTGCTGTGCCTGCCCTGGCTGGTACTTGTCGCATCTGCTCCTGATGAGTGGAGACACATCCACGAAACGCGTCGAGCTATAATAGATGCTACAGCGACTTCCTTAGGATTTTTCTACCTGTATATCATTTTTGACTCTATATAATAGATACTAGTCCATGTCATTTGAGGTATTATGGCTACTACTCTGCTCTATATACTCTGTATCTAACCATGCATGTATTTTAGATTTATGCGATTTTATACATGTTCATGTTATTATTATGTATACACTCTGTGCCTAATAGATGTACAATTTGTGTATACAATGACTATTGTTTTCATCCATTTATGACTGAATAAATATATTTGTATTATAACATACATGTACTTTCTTGTGCGCACCCCAGCCACTTCATCTAAAGTCCCACCCTCCTTTTTCTATAACTAACCCCGGGATGGAGGTGCTTCCCCACGCCTCATTTAAAGTCCCAAAACTTATTTTTTGTGAATTGAATTTAGGGATGGAAGTGTCTGGGTGGTTGATCCTGCAGTGTCCCCCTGCCACCTATGCGCCAAACTCTACCATAATCTTAGATGTTCATATGCCCTAATTCAAAGGGATATGAATACCTGATATGGTAATCAAATACAAACTCACTTTTTTAGCCACATTATCAGTAGCCACAGTTACCCATGACATCTTCAGCATTAGCCCACGATCGCGGCTTTGGCAGTTGTCCTGCAGTCATTGGGATACCAGCACTATGTCGTTGTTGGGGGTTTTTGCCTTACACCCATGGGAGCTGCGATTCCCTGTGTGGACTCCTCCCCCTCCTCCCCACACGCCCTCTGTGTCTGGGAGGCTCGGGCGGTTGTCCCCTGTTGAATCGGCACCACGTCTCCCACGCCATGCGCACTGCGTCTTAGTCTACGTCAGTGCGCTGACGTGGTGTCTCTACCATCTGCGTGGTCACGCTGGGGGTTTGTCCTTTGGCGCCACACGCCAAGCGTTCACTCAGTCTTGGTGTTGGCGCCCCTCCCCCATACGCCCACACACGTGGTGCTGGCGGCGTATACATACAATCCCCCAGTCGGAGCCGGCCACTCACATGGTCAGTCTCCCTCTGGAGTTCCTGCACACCAGCCATATCTGGGCTTGATGTTGCATGACCTACAGCACCGGGTAAGTGCCACTCATTCCTCACGTCCAATTTATCCCACTACCCTGGTCTACACCTCACATTTCTTTCAATAATGTCACTGCCTACAGGCTTTTTCTTCCCCACACTTACATACACATACCCTCACAAACATTTCACATCACCTTCACTACACCCCTTACACTATCTATCCAACCATGCACCTCACTTTATGCCAGATATAATTTATACATTTTTCATCCATACATTCTTTGTCTTACATACTTGATTACCAGCATTTCATATAACCCTACTATATTCCTATATGTACCCTACATGATTACTCTATTGCCTACTCAACATTACCTACATCTCTGCAGCTACATGATTTCTGCAACTATTTCATCAGCCCATTACATACATCCATCATTAATATCTAGCTTCAAACCTTACGATAATTTTTCACAGATTCACCCATTCCCTCACTATTTTTTACACTTATTTTTTTACACTTATTTTCATATTTTCATATTTTTTCTCTTCTTTTCACTATAGACACTTTATTTGCCGTCATCATACCCAACCCGTTTGACACAAGGAGTTTCCCCTCACACTGTGGCACTCTCCATTCCAACCGATGCTGTCTGCATACGCCGCCTCAGCTTCCGTGGGGGTGATACATGTGCCCCCGCCTCACCATGTGTCTGCCAATGCCTGCTGTGCCTGCCCTGGCTGGTACTTGTCGCATCTGCTCCTGATGAGTGGAGACACATCCACGAAACGCGTCGAGCTATAATAGATGCTACAGCGACTTCCTTAGGATTTTTCTACCTGTATATCATTTTTGACTCTATATAATAGATACTAGTCCATGTCATTTGAGGTATTATGGCTACTACTCTGCTCTATATACTCTGTATCTAACCATGCATGTATTTTAGATTTATGCGATTTTATACATGTTCATGTTATTATTATGTATACACTCTGTGCCTAATAGATGTACAATTTGTGTATACAATGACTATTGTTTTCATCCATTTATGACTGAATAAATATATTTTTATTATAACATACATGTACTTTCTTGTGCGCACCCCAGCCACTTCATCTAAAGTCCCACCCTCCTTTTTCTATAACTAACCCCGGGATGGAGGTGCTTCCCCACGCCTCATTTAAAGTCCCAAAACTTATTTTTTGTGAATTATATAAAAAAGGTGCAGCGCTAAACACACATAAATAAAAAACAATTGAAAAATTCAATTAAAAATAAGTCCATAAACAGTCCAATGGTGTCTTTCTAAGGTGATGACGGAGGCATACATAAGCAGGTGACAACGTGAAAGAAAAACTCCACCACAGATGAAATGGCCGCTCACCTCACCAAGTGGACCCTTAGATCATAAAGGGTCACTAAAGCCTTCCCACCAGGGGTTACATGATAACGATCCACTGGAGAAATACGTCACACTTGGCAGATATGCCGCATGGATGTCAGTCAGTCCTCACGGAAAAGCTCAATCCCATATCGCCATCAATCATGTGAATGAAAAATTTAAAAAAACATAGTGTTCTCTGCTTATAAACAGTTTATTGAAAAAAAAGAGATGGGAATATAAAAACTTACAAAGAGAGCACCTATATCCCGGTGCTAGGAGGGTACAGCGTATAGCAAAGTGCACAGATCGGGCTGCGGGTGATGTCACTTTCGTCCGTATGCATTACGTCCATATGCAGGACTTCATCAGCGGACTATATGTTTTCATCATATGGCGAAACATGCACTACTTAGGATGTATATGTATACGGAGGGACCAGTGGGGTTCTGACCTCATATAATTGTATGTACTCTTGCGCTACTGATATCCTATGTTGTTCGCTTTAATATTATATATTCTAATAAAGAAATATTGAAATTAAATGGTTGGAAACCCTTACATATACTCAGTGAAAGTTACTAACCTCAGGTGATATGCAGAGATGAAACAAATCCTCCTGCAAGTTGTACTTTTTTTATCTGAAGCCCTCTCTCCTCTATAGCCATTCAAAGTACATAATGTACACAGCTTGTCTGAGCTTTCAGAAAGCAGGGGCAGGTATGTGAAGTCACACATTGCACAGCTTTCCACACAACACACAGGAAGCATACAGACCTGAGGCTGTCAAACACAGGTTGTGTGCTGGAGCTCCCTATATCATCTCCTTCTATTTCTTGGATTTTGGAAAAACTGTCATAAATTACTCACACAAATAGCAGAGGTACAAGTCAGTAGAGAAAAATGTCACTCTGGGCACTGGATTGAGGCAAGTACACACTATAGAGGTATATTCTTTGTTTATATTTTACAGTATGTCTGAGGTTTATAGCCACTTTAAAGGACAACTTGCACCAAAGGTGCAGCTGTCCTTTAAAATTGTAATAAAATTGTTAGCTTACCTACCAAACAAGAGAATAATGTTTATAAAATGTTGTTATCTGCCTCAAATTTGCTCAGTTTTAACCCATTTTTGGCAGCTAGCAGGGGTTAAAACGGCTCCGCTAGCGGCCGAATAGCGCTACTAAAACGACGGTAAAGCGGCACTAAAAATAGCGCTGATTTACCACCAACGCCTGCCCGCACCATTGTGAAAGTGGCCTTACTTGAGTGGATTAATTCAATCATTCCCATTCTTAAACTTCTTAAATGCATCTTCGGGTTTCCCCCTTTACTAATAGTATATTATACTGTAACATTTATACTAGTAATAAGACCCCTTTCACACTGAGGTGTTTTTCAGGTGCTTTTGGGCTAAAAATAGCGCCTGTACAGTGCTTGAAAAATGGCTCCCCTGCAGTGTCAGTGTGAAAGCCTGAGTGCGATGCGCTGGCAGGATGTTAATAAAACTCCTGCAAGCAGCATCTTTGGAGCGGTGAAGGAGCGGGGTATACCCTGCTCCTCCACCGCTCCTGCCCATTGAAACGAATGTGCAGCACCGCCGAACCGACGCATTAACCCGGCTGAAAACCTCTGCAAAAACTATGGTAAAGTGACACTAAAAATAGCAGCGCCGACGCCCCAGTGTGAAAGCAGCCTAATAGCAACCGTACTGAACTCATACACTCTCCATAAATAATATATTTAACATCTGCATCAAGGATAAAAGCAGTGGTGCTAAAATATTATCTTTATCATACATACTGCACACAAAAGGCTTGAATAATAGATATGAGTATTTTGTATTCATGTGCAACTTTCAGTTCAGTTGGAGAACTTCTCTTTGTATGAGAAAAATAATTGTTTTTCATGGATGATATGACTTTGTAAAATATATTATGATTTTGTGGCTCACTAACTAGAGCAATGGTCATGGTTGCCTGAATGTAGCTTGTAAGCTTTGTTAAAGCTCAACTTCCAGACAAAAAAGGGATGGCACTGCATCAGTGTATGTGCAACTATGTGGAAATGTGGAAAGGGAATGGCAGTTTCTACACTTACATCATTAGAGACTCAAGAAACAATGAATACACCTCCATGCTTAAGCTGGCTGTAGATGCAACACAATTTTGGCAGACTCATCAGGTGACTAGCTGAATTTTGATTAGTGTATGGCCATCCCTGCTCAACAGAAGTCAATCGTTAAGCCTCGTACACACGGCCTGATTGTTGGAGGACCGAGCATCTGATTTTTGTCAAAAGGGCATGTGCAGGATTTTGTCTAGCATACTAACTATCCGCAAATTGTCGTTTGACAAACACAAACATAGTGACGTACATTGAGTGTATAAAAAGGAAGTTCATTTCTCAAGTGCCACCCTTTGGGCCCCTTCTGCTAATTTTGTGTTATGCCCCGTACACGCGGTCGGATTTTCCGACGGAAAATGTCCTATCAGACAATGTTGGCGGAAATTCCGACCGTGTGTAGGCTCCACCAGACTTTTTCCGTCGGATTTTCCGATGGACAAAGTTTTATCTCCTGCTCTCAAATTTTCCAACAACAAAGTCCGACCGGACTTTTTCCGATCGTGTATAGCGAATTCCGACGGACAAAGTGCCACGCATGCTCAGATCAAATTACAAGACCAAAGCTATTGGCTACTAGCCTCTACGTAGTTCCGTAGTACGCAATGAACGTCACCACGTTCAGAATGATCGGATTTTCCGACAACTTTGTCCGACCGTGTGTATGCAACACCAGTGTCAGACAAAATCCGTCTGAAAAAATCAGACGGATTTTGTGGTCGGAATTTCCGACCGTGTGTATGGGGCATTAGTAGAAGTTAGTAGAATTTTGATGAGTGTTGATTCACGATTTTCAGATCGTACAGAACAAATGCCTTTTAAAACAGGTTTGGCATAACTCCATCAGTATCAACAGCAAAGCAGCTTAATTATTATCCCATTAAAGAAGAAGAGAATGTGCGCTGCATTTCGACATTTCATAATTTGCCACTTCACAATTATAAATTCTCCATTACAATCGCTAGTTTACAAGACCGACCGCTTCCAGCTCGTTCCTTGGTTCCGATTATGCGTGTTTGTACTTTCGGCTTTTGTGTGATGGATTTGTGTACTGACCATCTGAAAATCAGACGTGGAGCCAAAAATTTACTAGCATGTCATCCAACATTTGTTGTCCGAAAATTGGAAAACAATTGTCGAAAGGAGCGTACTAACGGTAAGAATTTCAGACAACAGCTTGTCAAACAACAATACCCTTCCAAATTTCGCATCCTGTGTACGAGACTTTAGACTTCTGTCAAACAGACAAGTTGGAAAACTTTAGGCAATTAGAATACTTTTGGTAATATAGAATATATATATATTTTCTTTTTTTTCTAAACAGATGTGTGACAGTATATAATAAAATGTTTATATGTTTTTGAGTTTTATAGCTGAATGGCATTTACTTCTTTTTATATTTTGGTTCTTTATCTTTTGTTAACACATCCTTATTTGGTATTTGAAGGTGCAGGAGGAATAATGTGTATTGCTCTGATGCTCGGAATTTCTATATTAAATGGTGCTTTCAACTGAACAGGCAGAGGCCTGTCTGTTCAGTTAAAAGCACCATTTATTTAAAAAAAAAATTAAAAAAGCTAATCATTAATTAAAAGAATAGCTCTACATAGCTCAAAATTAGGGATGAGTTAGGGACATGAACGTGAAAAATCAAAAGTGCTAAATTTAAGGGTTAATATGCAAGTTATTGTCATAAAAAGTGTTTGGGGACCTGTATCAATGCAAAAAAAAGAAGGAACAGTGATTTTAATAATACTTAAAGTGAAACAATTCCTTTAAATTCCATACCTGGGGGGTGTCTATAGTATGCCTGTAAAGTGGTGCAGTTTTCTAAAGGAAAAAAGGAATTTAAAACTATAATGAATTGTCGGGTCCCCAGCAATACATTAAAAAAGTCATTGAAAAAAACAGCATGGGATCCCCCAGTCTATTTCCAGGCCCTTTGGGTCTGGTATGAATATTAAGGGGAACCCCCGAACCCAAATTTTAAAAAATTGCATGGGGGTCCCCCCAAATTTCATACCAGGCCGTTCATGTCTGGTATGGATATTAAGGGGAACTCTGCGCCAAATTTAAAGGAAAAAAGGCGTAGGGGTCCCCCTCAAAATCCATACCAGACCCTTATCCAAGCAAGTAACCTGGCAGGCCAAGTGCCCTCAACATGGGGAGGGTGCCTTGGGGTAGCCCCCCAAAGCACCTTGTCCCAATGTTGATGGGAACAAGGGCCTCATCCCCACAACCCTTGCCCTGTGGTTGTGGGGGTCTGCGGGCGGGGGGCTTATCATAATCAACAATTTAACAAGGGGACCCCGAGATCCCGGCCCCCCCTGTTTGAAATGGTAACGGGTACATTGTACCCAAACCATTTCACAAAAAAAGTGTCAAAATATTTTAAAAAATACATACACCTTGGGACAAGTCCTTTATTAAAAGAAAAATGTACCACAAAGTCCATTAATCTTCTTCTATGGCTCCACCGATGGACCGAAAAATAAAATAAAAAAGATCCGCCTCCATGGGAGGCATTCGCTGTATGACGCTTCAGAGCGGATGACAGTTCTTTTATAACTGAGGGCGGGGCAACATGGGTATGTAAACATGTGGCCCCGCCCTCAGTTATAAAAGAACTGTCATCCGCGCTGAAGCGTCATACAGCGGATGCCTCCCATGGAGGCGGATCTTTTTTATTTTATTTTTCGGTCCCTCTGACGCCACGGGGAAGCCATTGGAAAGACCCCATGTGTCAGAGGGGGCGGGGTCACCTGGGTACGTCATTGCGTGGCCCCGCCCTCAGTTATAAAAGAACTGTCATCCGCGCTGAATCGCCGATAGGCAGCAAATTTAAAGGGACGTACTGGTATGCCCATTTGTCTACCTGTGCCATTCTACCAACGTACATCTGTGTGCGGCGGTTGGCAAGTGGTAAAAATGGTTGTAAAACCTTACATATACCCAGCGGAGTGAGTGGCCTCAAATTATATACAGAGAAAAAACTAATTATCCTGCATAAGTTGTACCTGTTTATTTGCAGCCATCTGCACAAAGCACAAAGCAGGGGGCAGGGAGCTAAAGTCACACACCGCACAGCTCATTGAGGAGAGCTTTGAGAGCTGATTGGAGGAAAGGGACACACCTCCTCCACACAGCACACAGCAATGATGCAGAGCTGAGGATAACAATCACAGGCTCAAGCCCCCTCCCCATCACCTTTTTATCTCTTGGAGTTGGGAAAACCTGTCAGAAATAAAACTCATGCAGATAGCAGAGCAGAAAAAAAGATGCTCAGTGCTTTGTATTCAGTAAACACTATAGAAGGATGTGCTTTGTTCATATTTCATGTCAGAGGTTTATGACCACGTTAAAATGATTCAGATAGGGGTTTTCTGTTGTATGCAGTTTAAGTAATAATCAAAAAAATACAATAAATGTCAAACACTACACATATTGCAAGCATGTCATTTGAACAATTAGTGTATTTTTTCATATCAACCTCTAAGGGCCCTCTCCCACTGATCGTTATTTTCATTCATTGGTACATATTACCCCTGGAAGTGCCCATCTCTGCATGCCCTTTGTTTGACAACGCCTTGCCTATTAGGCTGAAAAATGGGCAGAATTGATTTTTAATCACTTCAATACACTTAACCACTTCAATACAAGGCACTATTACCCCCTCCCTGCCCAGACCTATTTTCAGCTTTCAACACTCTCAAACTTTGAATGACAAATACTCAGTCATATAACACTGTACCCAAACAACATTTTTCACACAAATAGAGCTTACTTTTGGTGGTTTTTAATCACCACTGGGTTTTAATTTTTTTGCAATATAAGTAAAAAAAGAGCGAAAATTTAGAAATTAAAAAACACTTTTTTTTACTTTCTTTTATACAATTTTGTAGATAAGTAATTTTTGTTCATAAATTTGGGCCACAATTTATACTACTACATATCTTTGGTAAAAAATAACCCACATTATTTATATTATTTGGTCTGTGTGAAAGTTAGCGAGTCTACAATCTATGGTGCAAATCATTAAAAATGTATCACACCTGATCACACCTGATGTACTGATCTCATTTTATGACGCCCTGAAATGTCAGGACAGTACAAATACCCCCCAAATGACCCATTTTTGGAAAGTAGACAGTCCAAGGTATTTAGTAAGAGGTATGGTGGGTTTTTTGGAGTTGTAATTTTTTCCCACAATTCTTGGGAAAATCTTTTACACAAAATTGTCATAATAATACATTATTTCTCACACACAGCATAAACATACTTCCAATTACACCCCAAAATACATTATGCTACTCCTTCTGAGTATGGCGATACCACATGTGTGATACTTTTACACAGCCTGGCCACATACAGAGGACCAACATGCAGGGAGCAGCATCAGGCATTCCAGGAGCATAAATTACACATCGAATTGCATTCCTACCTATCACACTTTTGAAGGTCCTGGAGCACCAGGACAGTGGAATTACCCACAAAATTACCCAATTTTGGAAAGCAAACACCCCAACGTATATTCTTTGAGGCATAATGAGTATTTTTTAACATGTCATTTATTTACAAAAGGTTTTGGGAAATGTGGAAAGAAAATGAAACCTTTTTTTTTTACACAAAGTTGACAATTTATAAAATTGTTCTAACACACAGTAGGTACATAGCAAAAATTACACCCTGACATATATTCTGCTACTCATTTTGAGTATGGCAATACCACGTGTGAGACTTTTACACAGCCTGGCCACATACAAAGGCCCAACATGCAGGGAGCACCATCAGGCGTTCAAGTGACCGGCTGTGATTGGACACAATCAGTCACGTGGTAAAGAGACTTTTGTATTGGCTCTTTACCTCATCAGGGATGGGTTGTGTCTTGAGGGACATGCCCTATCTCTGATTGCCACGCTGCGGGCCCCTGGGGGCCCACAGGAGTGGTGAGAACCGGACGGCGTCATATGATGTCCACCCGGCATCATTTGTCCATGGCCTGGTATGGAAGTGGTTAAGATTCCCCTTCTATTGTCTCCAATGGGGTTTAGATTAGAGTTCACAATTTTCAGATTTTACTATGCGCTCAATGAATGGCCCATTAAACTCACGCACATTCATCCATCACTGATGTAGTGCCCCTGTCCTGGGCTGGCTAAATTTAGTACATAGCAGCTGATCTGAAACTCATTTTTCAGGTCTGTTCAGGCTTTCCCCAAACCTGGTGGTTGATCGCTCCTGTCTGCTGCTGGCAAACTATTACATCAATAGTGTGGGAGGGCCAATCATTGAAGTTATGAATAGTTATCGGATCCTAGCCAATCCCTGGGAGGCTGACCCAGAAGGTATGAGGGGGGAAGAAGATAAATATTTGGGAGGATCTGATCAGTCTCTCTCCCCTGGGGCTTCTCCCCTGGGAAGAGGCCTGTGTTTGTGTTCCAAAAAAACACTGCTACTAGGCTTCAGCATGTTCTATGGGCTGAAAGAAATCTTGCCTGAGGAAAACTTACCTATGGAAGCTTGGTTGGAGAGGTGGGTAACTTTTGCCTGTAGCTCCAGGTGTGGAAGTCCTTCTTGAGGGTGAAGAGAAGTTGCTGCAAATAACTGTGACTGTCCTTATAGGGTCTTAAATTTACTCTCTGTCTCCTCTTTCTTCTGCTTCATTTTGAGGGCTTCTACTATACAGTCTACAACTACTGGAACAAAGATGTTTCAGGAAACTGTCTGCAAGTGTTTTTGGGTATCCTGCATGCTCATCCCTCCTCCCTGCATTTGTTCAAGATCTGCAAATAAATCCTAAAAAGACCCCTGGACTGAATTTGAATTTTTATAAATATATTTTTATTGAGATTTTCATTGTAGAAATGTATAGAAATTTACAAAATAGAAAAAAGAAACACAATTAGCAACAATGGAAATATACAGTGAAGCCCATACAGTAGGTACCCTAAATTTATTTAGTAGTATACCAAGGATATTAACATAGATTGTCATGAAAAATATAAAAATGTAATTGCAAGTGCACATTGAGGATCAAGCATTAACCACTTAAGGCCCTCCCCAAGTACATATACTGCGGCAGAGCGGCCCCTAAGCGCGAAATCACATATCTGTACATGATTCCTTTCTCCGGCTCTGGGGTGCACGCAGGCGCCACGGGAGCTCTGCTCCCGCTGTGATTGGACACAGTGGGAGCCGATCAGTGGGTTCGGCAGACCCCATGTCTGCCAGAAACCCGACAATCATTCAGAGAGAGGCAGATCACTTTTCTGCTAGTAAGAAAGACCGATATCTTGTGTTTCTGCTAAGCAGGAACACGGATCTCTGTCTTTCTTCAGTTAAACCATCCTGCGCACAGTAAGAAAGCACTCCCAGGGAACACAGTTAACTCTTTGATCTCCCCTGATGTGAACCCCTTCCCAGCCAGTGTCAGTGCAGTGATCACTGTCTGCCGCAATGTTGCAGTCCTGCTAAAAATCACTGATCGCCACCATTTCTAGTAAAAAAAAAAAAAAAAATGTAAAATTCATAAATCTATTCCATAGACTGTAGACGCTATAACTTTTGCGAAAACCAATCAATATACGCTGTTTTTTTTTTTTTTTTTACCAAAACATGTAGCAGAATACATATTGGCCTAAATTGATAAAGAAATTAGATTCTTTATTTTTTTTTTATTGGATGTGTCTTATAGCAGAAAGTAAAAAAAAATATTGTTTTTTTTTCTAAATTTCGGTCTTTTTTTGTTTATAGCGCAAAAAATAAAATGCCACCAAAAGAAAGCTCTATTTGTGGGAAAAAAAGGACATCAGTTTTATTTGTATACAGTGTCGCATGACCGCACAATTGTCAGTGTAAAACAATGCAGTGTATCCAAGACCTTAACCTATCTAGCTGGAAGGAAAAGGGTATAAATTACCCAGACAAAATCATGGATGGCTCATCAGTAAAGCCATTCACTAATCTACAGCAAGACTATCAACTACCACACACAGAGCAATACAAATACACACAAATAGTCCATTTAATAACAAGGAACCCCCACTTAATCACAACACTACCCGAAAATCTGACACATTTCTATCAATCAACCCCAGGCAGACACAAAGGTATATCGCTTATATACTCAGGACTCCAAGAAAAGAATTTATGTATAAAATCCCAATCCATGCTAGCATGGGAGCAGAAGTTAGGGACAGAGTACACATCTCAACACTGGGAAAAAACACTTTGCCTTATACACTCCTCCACAAAAAGCACCAACTTAGGGGAAATGCAACAAAAAATATTACTAAGATGGTACCTGACCCCTCATTGTATAGCAAAAATATTCCCAGGTGCCTCCTCAAGTTGTTGGAGAGAATGCGGAAATACAGGTACACTAATCCATATACTCTGGTTTTGTCCCAAATTGAGATCATTATGGTCACAAGTAGAGGGATTAATGACAGACATCACAGGCACACAACAATCATTATCTCCAGGGATGGCATTAGTGTCCTTAGAATTACATTCTATACCTTTACCCTTTAGAGTGGTGATATCCCACATCTTACTGGCTACTAGACATGTTGCACACTGAAATATTTCATTTCGGAAATTAGTTTTCGTCCCAAAAATAAATTTATTTAGTTACTCCCGAAATTCGTTTTTATTTATTCCGTTTCGGTAAAAAATGCATTCGTCCGAAAATCTGAAATAATTAAGATTGAATCTGTCATTGAAGGCTTATGGTGTCTGTCGAATGTTCTAAGAATATTCGACGGAGCAGCTAAACTGTACGATGCCGCAATTGTACATTTCTGGTCGAATGTTCCGCCTACAAGCTATAGCAGAATTCTAATTTTGGTTGACATTAGTAATAATTATATTTATTAATTATTATTACTAGTCAACCAACATTAGATTTCTTCTATAGCCTATGGGCGGAGCATTTGACCATAAATGTCCGCTAGCGCCGACTGCTTTGTCAAATCTTCATGTTGAATCTTTTCTCTCTATGTCGAATTATCTTGGACTCATAGAGTTAGGTTAGGCACATTCAACCTTTTTTGCTATTGTCTCTATAATGTCGAATCTTTTCTCTCTATGTCAAATCTTTTCTCTTTATGTAGAATAATCTTGGACTAATAGAGCTAAGGTTAGGCACAATCGACCACAGGTTCGATGGACACAGATCGCTATTGTCAGTGTCATGTTGAATCTTCTATCTATATCAAACTGTTGTCACCGCGAAAACTAAAATAAATCATTTGTTTATGTCGGATCTTTCGGTTTTCGGATTCTGCACGTTCGTTATCGTTTGTTAAAATGATAACGAAAATACCCGAAATTCGGACGAGAATGCATTTGAATGAAAACAAATGCACATGTCTACTGGCTACCAGGTTATCTATCCTAAGATACTGGAGAAGAGCGTCTGTCCCTACAGTGTCGGAAATTATACAAACCACACACACTAACGGAACATATGAGGTACTACATGCATCAGCTACAGGAAATTATGAAAAGATGAAAAAAACAATGGGATCCATGGAAAGATTGGTATAGTCGGAGAGTTTAAACTTGATATGGTATGTGGAAGGTACATTATCCTAGTTCACAAAAGGATCGATTAGATATCACCTTGACTGTTCTATGTTTATGGTTATGTTGTTGTTTCTTCTTTACGGTTATGTTGTCATGTTCACATTATCAGTTCCGTATCATAAATTACTGATAGATAAATAGTAAGGGGTTGACAATACCAACAAGTGGAATGCCCACGGCGACAAATCAGAGTGATCGCAGGTGGGTATTCATTGAAACCTTGTGCTACAGCACAAGGATAGTATGCTACCTCTTATCTAAAACTATGACTATTGATACTAGCCTAAGAAAGATAATGCACTCAAAGTTTGCATAGAGTGCAGCAAAATGAGGAACGTTAATATTTACAATGTACTGTACATTTCGTTGATTTTCAGATTTTCTGTCAACTAAACTCAATAAAAATTATTGACACAAAAAAACAATGCAGTGAATTATCTTAAAAAAATTGCCTCTCCGCCCGTGCTAAACATCGCAAAGCTTACATCGATTCCTTAGCACAACGCATACATGTCCTGGAAAGGGCCCATAAAGCATCGCGCGCGGCGGACACATTAACTGAACTAAACCAAACTAGAGCAGACCTCTTGGAGGTGTTACATAAATCGCTGAGACGGAAATTTGCTTTAACACAAAAGGTTTTCTATGAATTCAGTAACAAGTCAGGAAAGATGTTAGCACATGCACTGCAATCCAAGAAATCTGCCCACACTATTCACATGCTGAAAACAGAACAAGGTGCCTCTGTCAACAAAACTGAAGAGATTGCCCAACAATTCGTCCGATACTTCACTAAACTTTACAACCTCCCCGGGTCCCCAAATACTTCTGGCAGCCCGAACAGAAATGATCTGATCCACACGTTCCTTCAACAATACTCCCCGGCCCCTCTTTCCCCTGATGACGCCGCTAGTCTTGATTCCCCCATATCCATAGAAGAAGCAACAACCGCTTTAAAACAACTAAAACCCGGAAAGTGCCCGGGCCCTGATGGTCTTACCACTGGTTACTTTAAGTCATTTCGTGAACCCTTATTGCCCCACTTCGTAAATGCATTCAACGCACTGTCCTCTAACCCAGCGACTACTAGAGATCTCTTAGAAGCTCATATTACCCTTATCCCTAAACCTAACAAAGATGTCACTCTAGTCTCCAACTACAGACCGATCTCGTTACTTAACGTTGATGTTAAAATATATGCAAAAATCTTAGCAAATCGCCTACAACCCCTCCTACCCAAATTGATCACTTTGGATCAAGTTGGTTTTGTCTCTGGCAGAGAAGCCAGAGACAACACCATAAAGGCCATAAACGTACACCATATGATGACCTCCACATCCACAGAGGGTTTCTTTCTTTCCCTGGATGCGGAGAAGGCGTTCGACAGGGTGGCGTGGGACTTCATGGAAGCCACACTGCGTACTGTAGGCATACCACAATCTATGCTTACTATGATTATGGCTTTATACTCGTCCCCCACTGCGAAAGTAAGAGTGAATGGTCACCTGTCGAGCGCCTTCTCCGTTTCCAATGGTACACGTCAGGGATGTCCACTTTCCCCCCTATTGTTCATACTAACGTTAGAGCCTTTTCTTCGTAAGCTTAGAGCAAATCCGGATGTTATCGGCATAAATGTCAAGCAGAAGACTTACAAAGTGGCAGCATATGCCGATGACATCCTTTTATTCTTATCAAACCCCTTGATCCCCATCCCTAACCTCCTCAAAGAATTTTCACTTTTCAAAGACTTATCCAACCTCCTGATCAACTTCAAAAAATCACACGCCCTTAACATATCGCTTCCTCCCGCACTGGTCACTCACTGTAAAGCGGTATTCCCCTTCCTTTGGGATCCGGTAACTATCACGTATCTGGGCACCCGGATACCTTCCAATCTAACTGACCTGTATTCCCTTAATTTCTTACCCACATTGAACGCGATTCAAACTGATCTTCTACGCTGGCACCGTGGCAATTTTTCCTGGTTCGGGAGGATTGCTATTCTAAAAATGAACGTGCTCCCCAGACTTCTTTACCTGCTACAGACTCTCCCGATAAAACTACCCCCCTCCTTTCACCTTTCCTTTAAACGCATCTGTAGAAGTTTTATATGGGCCACCAAGGCTCCTAGGCTTAGTTGGCAAAGGTTGACGCTACCCAAATTGCAGGGCAGATTGGGTCTACCGGACCTACAGAAATATCAATGGGCCTGTCATATGTCCAGAATTGTTGATTGGCATGTACATACCAATTGCAAGGATTGGGTTCAACTCGAACGTTCCTTTTCTGACTTGCCATTATCACACCTCCCGTGGCTGCATACCAAGCATATTCCTAAACAGCTGACTCTCCACCCATTGATCGGTCCCACTCTCCTATATGCCCGCCTTGCAAATAACCAGTCAAAGATCCTGCACGCCCCGGGTCCCATGACTCCATTGACTCACAACCCCGACTTTCCTGCGGGTCTTCCTCGACCAGACTCTTCACACCCAATCACTAATGATATTCCTAGGGCTCGACACTTTTTTAATAATGGTAAACTCTCAACGCACCAGTCTATATCACTCTCCTTGCCAGATTATCGTATTTCATTTTACAATTATTTACAACTCAGACACTTTTTTCTATCCGGTACACCTGCCACCCCCTGGCACCATGACTTCACACCATTCGAGTCCCTTTGTCTCCAACAGGAACCTCAAAAGCACGTTATATCCGCGACTTACTCGATCCTTTTCTCTACACACGATATTAAATCTGACAATTTAGTTCAAAAATGGCAATCCGACCTCGGGATAGACCTTACACCTCAGGACTGGAGTAAAATATTTACGCATATACACAAGGGCTCGCTGAATGTTTCTATCCAAGAAAACCGTTATAAATTATTCTCTAAATGGTACAGGACACCCATGCTCCTCCACAAATGTCATCTGAATGTTTCCCCCTTATGTTGGAGATGCAACACTGCCCCTGGCTCCCTTCTACATATCTGGTGGGAATGCCCCCACATTCAGACCTTCTGGACAGAAATTCGCTCACTCATACACCAAATCACCACTTACGATATTCCGTTCACCCCTGCCCGCTTCCTGTTACACCACACACACTCTGCCGTTGGCACATACAAACGTTCCCTCTCAATTCACCTTCTTAATGCCGCTAACCAATGCATCCCGGCCCATTGGAAGAGTCCCACACCCCCTACTATTGCCGAATGGACCCGTAGGGTCGATAAAGTGGAGGAAATGGAATGCCTCATACATCAAGCCAAAGATACCCTCACGTGTCATGAAAGTACTTGGGCATGCTGGAAACACTTCCGTTCATCTTCTCCACGTATCCTTCCTGCAAACAGTCCACTACCTCCCTGAATGTTCAATGAATATTATCTTACTGCCGTGCTTGAACTGACAAGGCTCCATTTATCTATATACCATTACATCTATCTAAATCTCCCGCCCTCAAGGTAGCATACGTTGTGAATAACGGCATCACATACCTTATATTTTTCTCCTTTGCTCTTGGTTCCTCCCCCATTCACAGCAAGTTCCCTATATAGGGGTGAATGGGGGAGGTTTGCTCTCTGATGCCCCGTGGTTTCATTTTCCTCCCTCCTTTTCTCATTCCCTTTTACAGATTTTTAAAAGAGCAATACTGCTACGGTTGTTGCGATGGTAAGACATACCTCTTATTTTCCTACCTACACACCGATATGATGCCACATTACCTGGGCTGTACCTATTAACCATCTCATTGCCAGATAGTACTTACACACAATTCCCCTTTCGCTTATTGCAATGTTTTCTTTGATTAACATGCACATGGTACTGTTCCCCATTGTAACGTATCGGTTCAACATGTATTCCTTATCTTGCTGAATTATTTGTAATGTTTGAAAACGTTAATAAAATCTTTAAAAAAAAAAAAAAAAAATTGCCTAGTCAGAAAGGGGAGTAAACCTTCTAGAGCTGAAGTGGTTAAAGACCATAATTGAATCTAAAAAAGACAAAGAAAAGAATAAGAGAGAAGAAAAGAAACAAAAAAAGTGGAAAAACTACATAGCCCTGTCAACAAGATGTCCAGTAAACATCCCTTGTAATAGGAATATGACAGGTCCTCTTTACAGTGAGATATGGGTTCAATAAGACACCCACACCTCACCTCTAGGCTGGGAAGCCTGAAATAAAAAAAAAAGATCCTGGCTTTGATCGTAGCGGTGAGTCGGTAGGGGTAGAAGTCCCCTCTCGCCTCCCGTAAGAACGATCAAGCAGTGGAACAGCCACTATGATCATTCTTATGGTGTAGGGAATCGCCGGCTGAAAAAGCTGATATCTGAATGATGCCTGTAGCTGCAGGCATCATTCAGATATCCCCGTACAAAGTCAAGGACGTCATATGACGGTCGGCGGGCGGGAAGTGGTTAAAACTCTTTTTTTTTAACACAAAGTTGTCCATTTATACAATATTTCTAACACATAGCATGTACATACCAAAAATGACACCCCAAATAAGATTCTCCTACTCCTCCAGAGTACGGCGATACCACATGTGTGAGACTCCCACAGCCTGGCCACAAACAGAGGCCGAGTACAGCAGAGTATGGCTGAGCATGGCAGAGCAT
Organism: Lithobates sylvaticus; assembly: GCA_028564925.1. Lineage (NCBI taxonomy): Eukaryota > Metazoa > Chordata > Amphibia > Anura > Ranidae > Lithobates > Lithobates sylvaticus. Next base: position 368,720,039 of record CM053026.1, on the reverse strand, counting down.
GGCAGAGCATGGCCGAGCATGGCTGAGTATGACTGAACATGGCTGGGTATGGCTGAGTATGGCTGGGTACGGCTGGGTATCGCTGAGTATGACTGGGTATGGCTGGGTATGACAGAGTATGGCTGGGTATCACTGAGTATTGCAGAGTATGACTGGGTATTGCAGAGTATGACTGGGTATTGCAGAGTATGGCAGTGTATAGCAGAGTATTGCAGAGTATTGCATGGTATTGCAGAGTATGGCTGGATATTGCAGAGTATGGCAGAGTATGGCTGGGTATTGCAGAGTATGGCAGGGTATTGCAGAGCATGGCTGGGTATTGCAGAGCATGGCAGGGTATTGCAGAGTATGGCAGGGTATGACAGAGTATGTCAGGGTATGGCAGAGTATGGCAGGGTATGGCAGGGTATGGCAGGGTATTGCAGAGTATGGCAGTGTATAGCAGAGTATTGCAGAGTATTGCAGGGTATGGCACAGTATTGCAGAGTATGGCAGTGTATGGCAGGGTATTGCAGAGTATGGTAGGGTATTTCAGAGTATGGCAGGGTATTGCAGAGTATTGCAGGGTATGGCAGGGTATGGCAGAGTATTGCAGAGTATGGCAGTGTATGGCAGGGTATTGCAGAGTATGGTAGGGTATGGCAGAGTATAGCTGGGTATCACTGAGTATTGCAGAGTATGGCTGGGTATTGCAGAGTATGGCAGGGTATTGCAGAGTATGGCAGAGTATGGCTGGGTATTGCAGAGTATGGCAGGATATTGCAGAGTATAGCTGGGTATTGCAGAGCATGGCTGGGTATTGCAGAGCATGGCTGGGTATTGCAGAGTATGGCTGGGTATTGCAGAGTATGGCAGGGTATTGCAGAGCATGGCTGGGTATTGCAGAGTATGGCTGGGTATTGCAGAGTATGGCAGGGTATTGCAGAGTATGGCAGGGTATTGCAGAGTATTGCAGGGTATGGCAGAGTATGGCAGGGTATGGTAGGGTATTGCAGAGTATGGCAGAGTATGGCAGGATATGGCAGGGTATTGCAGAGTATGGCAGGGTATTGCAGAGTATTGCAGGGTATGGCAGAGTATGGCAGGGTATGGTAGGGTATTGCAGAGTATGGCAGAGTATGGCAGGATATGGCAGGGTATTGCAGAGTAAGGCAGTGTATAGCAGAGTATTGCAGAGTATTGCAGGGTATGGCAGGGTATTGCAGAGTATGGCAGTGTATGGCAGGGTATTGCAGAGTATTGCAGAGTATGGCAGAGTATGGCAGGATATGGCAGGGTATTGCAGAGTAAGGCAGTGTATGGCAGGGTATTGCAGAGTATGGTAGGGTATTGCAGGGTATTGCAGAGTATTGCAGGATATTGCAGAGTATTGCAGGGTATTGCAGGGTATGGCAGAGTATTGCAGAGTATGGCAGTGTATGGCAGGGTATTGCAGAGTATGGTAGGGTATTGCAGGGTATTGCAGAGTATTGCAGGGTATTACAGATTATGGCTGAGCATGGAGGGATGGCTGAGCATGGATGGATGGATGTGGCTCTGCGTCACAGAGCATCGCTGTGGGCACTACAGATCCAGCCCACAGCACTGTTGCCACCAATCTCTCCCCTCTCCGATCACACTAGATGGAGAGGGGAAATAGGAACCGGATATCACGCCAGTTTGTTTACATGTGATCGCTCCGTCATTTGAACCCGGAGGTCACGGTTGTTCTCGGGTGCACGCCACAGGGGGCGCACAAGAGCAGGATTCTGGGAGGACGTCACTGTATGCCCTCCCAGAGTTATTTGGCTATGGGCCGGTTGGCAAGCAGTTAAATAAGCTTATGAGAATGGAAGAACAATCGGCACAGCTACACTTCTGATAGTCTCATTTCCAAGATGTATGACTCTCCTGGATATCTTTTATGAAAAAGCCTGACTTTGCAAACTTAAAAAAAGAAAAATACCCTTCTTAAGTTTTGAGGCAGATTCTGGGAACATAGATATTAGTGCTATTTTGGGAGTTTGGGGCACTGTCAGCAAAAACTCTGTATATTTTAAAAACATTGTCCAAAAAGGGCGCAGGGCAGGGCAACTCCACCATATATATTGCATGGTGCCTACATAGGATAGATATTGACAACATTGGTCTGAAGTATTTGGAAATAGTCTGTGTAGTTTCGTTCCTGTATTTTACTTGCAACAAAAGATTTATGAGTCCATATACAGGATTTCCACCGCAAAAATGACTCAACTCCTTTTCCCATTCCACTAAATAGGAAGGTTTGTCGGAAAAGATCTTATTTAGGAGAAAATTTGAATTTACTGGTGTGCTTCTGGGACTAAACACAGGATGGAAAGCCTCTGACCAGATAAGGGGGACCCAAGCTATTTCCAGTGACCCCTCTAGGGGTAATCGCTACAGTAATTATGAACAAAATGAGGTAAAGAATGCAATTTCTAATTTTGCAAAGATGCTAAATATCTTCTGTATACAACCTCCAAATAGGTATGGCATACAGTGTGGACACATTCACCAAAAAAAATAAAAAATTATGTGGAAACAAACTGATATATATCAACAGTTCTACTGCAGTTTTCATAAATAATTCTTGCTACAATTTGTAAACTTCTAAGGAAACGTTTACTTGTTCATCAAAATGGTATTAACTAGTGAAAAAGAAATCATGTCAATGCACATATTACAAAGACAGAACAATCTACCATTAAGCCAGTTGTGCATGACATTTCTTGCATTGTTTTATAATCCTCTCTCAAGTAGCAGAAACCTAATATTTAGTGTTCTCGTATAATACTGTTTGAATGACATCTGCATAATCATTTCTGCAAATCCATTGTTATTGGTACAAGTGAAGTGCTTGACATGCACAATATTTCTCAAATCATACATTAATTGCACTTGGATTTTTCAATATTGGTACAACTATAATTAACAACTTGAAGCTTTTGTGTTAAAAAACTGATACAAGCTCTATTTTCCCCTTCATTTATGTTTTGTTTAAATTCAAAAGTATATTCATTTTTGAGGCATAGGATTATAAAGCAAGGCACTGACAGAATTAGGAATTAGGAAAAAAACTGAAATCTTGTGGACCCCTGTAACACCAATTCTGTACCGCTAATTTTGGAAACATATGTGCTCTATTGTGATACTAAAATACAGCCCCATAAATATGGTAAGATACATGTTTTATTTATATTAGTGCAGTGCTTTGACTGAGCAGTAAGGTTAAATGTATCATTCAGAATGCAGTTCCAAAGTAAATATCAAGGCATGCCATTGCTCTTCTTATGTACTGCCTTGTTATGGAGAAAAGGTAATAAATCCCCCCCCCCCCCAAAGCTTTATATGATTGGTGCTGTGTATTTACCAAATATACAAGCATTTTATATTTTTTATAAAAGTACATGTAATACAAACAAGTGTAATAAAAGGAAACACAGATAAAAGAGTGTATGTCTAAAAATGTGCTATTCTGGTAATTTGTCCAATTTTCTTCATATGTCTGATTTGCAGCATGAAATACCGCCATAATTCACATATTTTCCCACTATTTGCTCTTATAGGGTTGCAATGTTTTTCATTTGGAAGATCAAAAGAAAAGACGACTTAAAAGAAGACCTTTACTTGTTGCTTTGCAAACCTTTTGGACCCTTCAAGCCCTATAAGATCAACTAGCAGCTGTGGCAACCTTTTTTTTTTTTTCCAAATAGATTTTTATTGTTTTTCACAAAGAACAGTAACATAGGATACATTTCCATTGAAGTCAAGTAGAACAATACATAACAGAAATGGTTGATAACAGCGGTACACATATGTAAATTCCAGAAAACAGACATTGTATAAGCATTGCTAGGGAGTGTACCCTGAATTAGTATAGTAGAGGAAGGGAGGGCAGGGTATAGGGGAAGGGAGGGGGAGGAGGAAGGAGTGTTAAGGGATAGGAGTTTCGAGAACCAGGTTCAGTGATGTGAAGTCGTAGTGTAGCAACAGGATTTATACATACATATTCAGAAGGAAAGTCATGTGATCTTATGTTCGTACCAAGTTTGCCATTGAAGCCATTGTAGTCGTGTATTCGAGTGCGAGGCGAGTCCTCTTGATCCTACAAGTTCATAGGTGCAATGGGAATGGACTAAAGTGATTACTTCTAAGATGGTCGGTATAGATGATGATTTCCAGTTTCTGGTTATAAGCAATCTGGTCGCCAGAAGGACATGAGTGAGGACGGTGCGAAATGTACGTGGGATAGTATCAGGAATTACGTTGAGAATAGCGAGTTGTGGTGTAAGGGTTATGGTAGTTTGGCTCAATTCTCGGAGGAGTTGAGTTACAGCTATCCAGAGGGTCTGTATTTTCGGGCATTGCCATAGGATTTGAATTAAGTCGCCAGTGTGGTTGCAGTTTCTCCAGCAAAGCGGAGAGGTGTTAGGTTGGAATTTAGATAGTCTGTGAGGAGTGAGGTACCATCTAAGTGTGATTTTGTTTGTCAGTTCCCATAGGGCTGTGGAACGAGTGGTTTTATAAACTGTTCTTAACGCTTGTTGCCATTGTGTCTCAGAGTATTGCGTTTGTGTGTCCGATTCCCAATCTGTAAATGGTTTGGACTTGTAGAATGCATTTTTCTCCTGTAGTGAAGAGTATATAATTGAGATACCTTTTGCATTGGAGTTTTGGGAGAAATACAATTTTCAAAGCTTGGTAGGTAATGCCCCTTCAATGCACGTGTATGTGGATAGACACGTTCTAATCCTGAGGTAAGTGAGAAAGTCAGAGGTAGGTGCATTATAGGCTACTTGTATCTCGGAGAATGTTTTGCGATCAGTCAATTTTCTAAGTTCTGCAGTGGAAGATGCATGTGGTATAAGCCACTTGGGGAGGGTAAGATCCGGGGATAAGAGTTGAAGAGTTTGTAGTGGTATCTGCAATTGTTTCGTGGTAGAGTGTAACCACTTATGTGCTTGTAGTATTTTCCATGCTTTAATAGATGCTTGGTTGGCGAATACAAGTGCAGATTTCTGGTAGAGGCTGTGGTACTAAATAACCAGAGTTGAAGACTAGGACCAGGTGTGGCGTCATTTTCTATGTCACCCCATAACGTAGTGTGGTGGACTTTGGTCCATTCCTGTAATTGGGAGAGAATGGTTGCTAGGTAGTAGTCCCGAATGTCGATGTAACCCATTCCGCCCGCATTTTTGTGTTTGATGAGTGTAGAGTGTTTGCTTCTAGGCTTTTTGCCTTGCCATATATAAGTAGTAAGAATAGTTTGCAGAGATTTGAGGTAGGAGGTGGATAAGGGGATGGGAAGGGAGCGAAATATATAAAGTATTCTAGGCAAAATAAGCATTTTGAAGGCCGCTAGCCTTCCTGACCAGGATAGTTCATATTTAGCTAGTTTGGTTGTTTCTGTGGATAGCATTTGTTTGGCCGCAGAGTAGTTGTTTTTGAATAAGCCAGAAGTTGATTTTGTGAGTGTTATGCCTAGGTATGATATGCTATTATCCGCCCAAGGATATGCGTATTGGCCGCGTAAGATATTGCTGGTAATCGCATCCATGCCCAGGTCTAAGATATAGGATTTACTTTCGTTAATTTTATAGTACGAGACAGAACTAAATTGCGTTAGAACATTTTGTACCGAAGCCAGGGAAGACATGGGATTGGTAAGCATCATTACAACATCGTCAGCGAATAGGTTAATTTTATGATCTACTACTGAATCCTGAGATCCCTCTGCACATTCTAACGTGTTCCGCCAGGGGTTCCATGATAAGGTTAAAGATAAGTGGGGATAGTGGGCACCCCTGACGGGTTCCATTAGTTATTAGGAATGGTCGGGAGATCATCCCTTCCGTGTATACTTGGGCTGATGGGGTGGAGTATAAGGCCATTATTGCTGACAGTATATGGCCTTGGAATCCGAATTTATGGAGTGTGGCTTCTAAATAATTCCAGTGGACCCTGTCGAACACCTTCTCTGCATCCAGAGATAGGAGCAGAGAAGGCGTTCTGGTGGTCTCTGCATGGTGGATTATGTTAATGAGCCTACTTGTGGCGTCGTATGTTTGTCTTCCTTTTGTAAACCCAGATTGGTCCGGGTGGATAAGTGTGGGCATAATTTGGACCAGTCTATTTGCTATGAGTTTGGCATATATTTTCGTATCAATATTAAGCAGTGAGATCGGCCTAAAGTTTTGGGGTGTGGTAGGGTCTTTCCCTGGCTTTGGTAAAGTGATTATTAAAGCATTCAGCATTTCATTTGGGAGAGAAGAGGAGGAGGCAGCGTCATTGGATACTTGGGAGAGGTGAGGAGCTAGTGTAGAACAGAATTTCTTGTAATATTCGTTTGTTAAGCCATCTGGCCCTGGGGATTTGTTAGACGGTAAGGCTGATATGATATTTTGAATCTCTAGATGGGTAAAAGGTGTGTTTAGGTCAGTGAGATGTTGCTGTGATAATGTCGGTAGTTTAATTGCTTGCAAAAACTAGTTCATATCTGCAGTGGTTGGTTGTTTGGTTGTGGTGTCATCTTTTAAATTGTATAGTGTATGGTAGTAGTGGCTAAATGCGTCGGCTATAGCTTAAGGGTCAAAAAGTTTTTTGTTTGTAGCTGGGTGAAAGAGGTGTGGTATTCTGGATTTAGTATAATGACCTTTGAGTTTAAGTGCAAGTGCTTTCCCTGCCTTGTTGCCTGTAGTGTAGTAGTGGGCTTTGAGTATAGTGTGAGAATTGGAATGTGATTCTAAAAGTAAGTTTCTAAGTTCTTGCCTAAGGAGAATTAGTTGGTCTCTAATTTTGGGGTCAGGGTTGGATTGGTTTTGATCATCCAATTTTTGTACTGTAGCTATAATGGTGTCTAGACGCTGTGATCTCCTCTTTTTCTCTCTAGCACTGAGTTGTATAATAATGCCTCTGACATACGCTTTGTGGGCATTCCAGAGGACTGTGTTGCTGGAGATTGAGCCAATATTTAATTTGAAGAATTCCTCTAGATGATTACGTATGTAGACGGAATGTTCGGGGGAGTGAATGATGGCTGCATTTGCTCTCCACACTGTGTGTCTGGAGGGATTGGGGTGGTCTGCTATTACAAGTGATATTGGGGCATGATCAGACCAAGATATCGTGCCTATATCTGAGGCCGTCGAGCTGGTTAGTGTCCATTTATCAACTAGAAAATAGTCAATCCGTGTGTATGAATTGTGTCTGGTAGAAAAGAAGGAGTAGTCTCTTTCCGTGGAGTGGTGGCATCTCCAGACGTCGTATAGGTTGTTGTTCCTTATTAAAGTGGTCATGGGGGATGTGAGTCTGGATGTGCGTGAAGAAGCATCAATCAAATTGTCTGGTACTATGTTGAAGTCACCGCAAATAATAAAACAACCCCTTCTGAATTTCTCAAGCTTTTTCATCAGTTTGGATAGGAATTTTATTTGGCCGGTGTTAGGGGAGTAAACATTAACGATTGTATATCTGGTTTTGTCTAGGGTACAGTCCAATGCTAGGTATCTCCCTTCATCATCTTCCATGCTGTTGTGGAGTGTAAATGCAATGGTATTTTTGATTGCTATCATGACTCCATTTTTCTTGTCTGGGCCAGAGGATTTGAAAATGTGGGAGAACTGGCGGTTAGTGCAGTGAGGTTCAGCCAGTTTTTTAAAGTGTGTCTCTTGGAGACATAGGACGTCACATTTGGAGTCAGTGGCGGTCTTCCACATAGAAGATCTTTTGGCCAGGTGATTAAGCCCTTTGGTGTTGATTGAGAGAAATATTGGCATCTTGCGTAGATGGTGTGAATGTCAGGTGTATTGGGTGGTACTTACAGTTGGAAGGATCTCTTTTCAGCGTTCTTATGTTTCTTGAGACGAGTTCCTGGGATTCGTTGTAGGAGGATGTTCTCGAGAAGGAGGTGAACCGGAGGAGGTAAGGGTAAAAGGAGGAAAGTAGGTTAGAACACTACATTTATCTTTAAGCAGACAATAATAGAGTGGTGTAAAACTGTTGCTTCCAACAGCCTGATAACACTAGGCTGTGTTAACTGAGCGGGGTAAGAGTTTGTGGTGAAAGCTGCACGAGCAAGGCACCGACCGGATAGAGTGGTGCATAATGTTGATTCACAACGCCTGTTGAGTGGCTTCAGCGTGCGTTATGTGGCAAATTAGGATAAGGGGGTTGCGTAGCTCCCCTGCGGGTAGAGGGCAGTGCGCCAGGTTCTCCTGGGACAATATCCCACTGTTTGAGGAGCCGAATACCTTCTTGGACTGTAGTGATGACATGTTTCGTTCCATTCCTGGTGACAATTAATTTAGTGGGAAAACCCCATTGGTACGGGATTTTGTGGTTGAATAGCGGTTTGGTAATGGTGTTGAGCTGCCTACGTAGTTGTCTAGTGTGTTGAGACAGGTCCGCAAATAGCTGTAGGTTAGTATACGGAGCTGGTCTTTGGCATGAAAGAAGTGGACTCTCATTAAGACATCCCTGGGTATAGCTGCAGCTAGGTGTGGCGGTTTGGGAATGCGGTGTATGCGGTCAATTATGGTCTCCATTGGCGATAAATCAGGCAGTATAGTGGTGATCATGGTTCTGGCGTATGAGTTGAGGTCATTTGGGAGGACCGATTCGGGTATACCCCTGATCTTGACGTTGTTGCGTCGGGAGCGGTCCTCGAGGTCCGCCATTTTGGCTTTCAAACATTGTTGTTCATTATGTGTGTGATCTTGAGCATCCACAAGATCATTGACAGTGGCCGTCATGTAACCCATGTGATTTTCAATGTGTTGGATTTTGTTGCCCATAAGCTGCATATGGGATGAAAATTTAGTGAACATGGATGTTATATCATTTTGGAGGGATGCCTGAAGAGAGATGAGCATCTCCTTCATGGTAGTGTCCAGAACAGGCTGGTCAGATGTGGGGAAGGCCGCTATAGCAGATGGCTGCTGTGAGGTAATGAGGGATGCAGGGCTTACCTCAGTGTTGATGTCTGTGGAATCCAGTCGCATCCTCGCTTTTGCTGGGCTGTTGCTGGCTGAGGAGGGAGTATATTGTAGGGGAGACTCTGATGTGTGCTGCTGCTGTGAAATTTCTGGGTCTTCAGCGTCAGGGAGATCCGTATAAGCTGAGGAATTTGAGGAATTTTGTGCAGGGCCGCAGGCGCCATCTTGGATTCCTGTGTCCGGCGGCTGTGAGTAATAATCAGTCATCCGTTTCGGCGGCCGGTATTCTTTCCTCTTGCGGCTCGTGTGAGGCATAGCAGAGGCTGTGGGGCACGTCCCTGCGTGATTAGGGTTTTTGTTTGCTGATTCTGAGCGGCGATGTGTCCGTGAGCGTTCTGGTCGGTGCAGGAGCTGTGGGATCAGATGTCCATCAAGCTCGGCGGTTAGCCACGCCCCTGTGGCAACTTTTTGAGCCAATGGAAGGATTCAATTGCAGTGCACATAGTACATGGCAGCAAAATATGGGGATAATAGGGGCATAGTTTGATAGTGATAGAACAGTAGGGGAACTATATATAAGTAACACGCTCCTCTAAACCAACAGAACTGGCCTGGCAATTTGTAGGCAAAATGGCAATACTGACAATACAGGGACAATAAAAGTGTAATTGTTACAATACATATCTTTCATCATAATGCACTTTAATTTGTACAATATTTAATATCATGTTCCCAGCTAATGAAGGACCATTTTTGGCACAAGTACAGAATCAAGATATAAAAGTAGAAATATCCACGCTTAGGAATTTAGGAACTGCTGCCCCCCTAAAGAACTACACCTAAATGTAGCAGGAATAAATGAAAATAAAGGGAAGGGGTATTGGCGCTGTTCCAAAGTTAAAAGTATATAAGGGGTTAAATTGTTTAAAGTGGGAGAAGTGTAGGTATTGAGAATTCTATAAAAGCGTAAAAGCAAGTGCAAAAAGGCTAAGGCTGGATAAGTGAGTCAGCAATAATATTGCAATAAAATCACACTGATTAAAAGTGTCCAAAATAAACCAAAGTGTTCAGTGAACATGAGCAGCGATGAATAAATAAAAGAACAATATAAATAGAAAAAAGTGCACGTGCATAAATATATACAGATATTGTATAGCAGTATTATATAATGAATGTTGCTGCAACACTCAAAGTAGTAAATCATAAATTAGATGCGAGTATTCTATACACACTAGAAAAGCCTAATATAGCTAAACTGAGGTAGTAGTGTATAAATATGTGAATAGTCCGATGAATTCCAATAGCATATAAATATGTGAATATACAAATAAATAAATAAATATGTGACGTAAAAGTCCAGTAGATTCCAGTAGTGTTATATGCTGATAAAAACTAGAAAGTTGACAATAAATGGTGGTTGATTATATATGTTCCAATCAGCAGTAACCAAGCAGTAGGCACTCCGCCATATACTGAGTGCGGAAAAATTGTAGGCAAAAGGTCAATAGATGGATGCAATCTGCACCCTTTCAGTGAATTGTGTGATTATTCTTGGCAGTATGATGAGTAACAAGCAGCTGCGGGGGTCCCGTACTCCCCTCCTTCTCCACTTTGATTTATCTATGAGATTACCCCTATAGAGAGGCTTCTGAGAATTCATCCCTCATACACCAGATCACATAGATCACAGCTTTTTTGTCCCCAGACTGCAAAGCTGAGGGTCCATACTTTTTGGTGAGTGGGGTCACAAGCGGGGAGTGTTGCACACTGACACTGTATATCTTTTGAAGCACCAATGCACTTTTTTTGAGCACTCAGCACTTGAATATAGACTGTAATTTATTCATATGAATGTTTGATCTATTGTCACAGTCAATGTTTTTTGGGCACGTCATATAATTGTGTTTTATGAATTTCCTGTAAGTGCTGTCCATCCAATCCATCTATTTTTGAGGTTTTAGCACCTTTGTGATAGCCACTGCAGTTATATTTCATATTATTATATATTTATTTAATTCACTATTTTTTTGTCACATTACCTAGCGTGATTTTTAAATCGTATATTGATACTTCCCCTTGTCTCATGGTACCATCCACTCCAGGAGCTGGTGGCTCATACTGCACTTCGGGACAGGAGGCTGGCAGCTGGCAGGATGGGAGGAGGCCGCAGCAAGGGGAATCCTGCGGACAGATGAAATGTCATTGGTTGTTAAGGATGCAGCGGCCCCGCTCCTTAACAACCAATAATTGCGGGCATTCTTTTCTTTACATTTCAGCTGTTAGCAGGGAAATCCCACTGACAGCTGAAACAACCGAGCCAGAAGCAGTGGAGGAACTACTGCCATAGCGACACACGCAGGCGCTATGGGGCCTGCAGCCGAGTTGGGCCCGGTGAGGACAGGTGGCTCCGCGGGTCCCCAGGCGACTCCGCGGGTGAGAGCAGACGGCTCCGCGGTTGCGCGGGTGAGATCGGGCGGCTCCGTGGGTGGGAGCGGGCGGGATTGCAGGTGGGAGCGGGCGGGCTCACGGGTGAAAGCGGGTGGCTCCGCAGGTCTGCGGGTGAGAGCGCGGGCGTGAGCAGGCTGGCTAGGGAGCTGGCGGGGGGGGAGCATAGAGTTTACATCATCTCTCACCGCCCGGCGCCCGCCCGGCGCCCGCCCGGCGCCCGCCCTGCATCCCTGCAGTGCAGTTCCCCCCTCACTGTGCAGGCAGCCGTGGGAAGCAGAGAGATTACATTATCTCTCTGCTGCCTGACTCTGGGACACAGCAGGAAAGTGACACAGCAAGTGAAAATCTGTAACGTGTGGCAGGCGTTGTGGCAAGTGACAATCCGTGATGTGTGGCAGGCGATGTGGCAAGTGACAATCCGTGACGTGCCAAGTGACAATCCGTAATGTGTGGCAGGTGGCGTGGCAAGTGACAATCCGGGATGTGGCAAATGACAATCCATAATGTGTGACAGGTGACGTGGCAAGTGACAATCTGGGACGTGGCAAGTGACAATCTGTAATGTGTGGCAGGTGACGTGGCAAGTGACAATCCAGGACGTGGCAAGTGACAATCCGTAATGTGTGGCAGGCGATGTGGCAAGTTACAATCTGTGACGTGGCAAGTGACAATCCTTAACGCGTGTCAGGCGACGTGGCAAGTGACAATCCGTAATGTGTGGCAAGTGACAATCCGGGACATGGCAAGTGACAATCCGTAATGTGTGGCAGGTGACGTGGCAAGTAACAATCTGGGACGTGGCAAGTGACAATCCGTAATGTGTGGCAGGTAACGTGGCAAGTGACAATCCGGGACGTAGCAAGGAGACAATCCGCAACATGTGGCAGGTGATGTGGCAGGTGACATTGCGCAACGTGTGACAAGTGACAATCTGCATCTGGTGGCAGGCAATGTGGCAAGTGGACAATCCGCAATGTGTGGCAGGTGATGTGGCAAGTCACATTCCGTGACAAATTGCATCTGGTGGCAGGCGGCAGTGGCAAGTGACACGCTCAGGGCTCCCACTGATTCTGCATTATGGTGAGTTGAACTATTAGTTTTATATAACAGAACAGAAATTGGTTAGAAGGCATGGAGGTCAGCAATGTGTGTCCTTCAGAGGCTGCTTACAGTATACTGCATATTTTTTGTTCAAAATTAATATAAGCTGTTGCCTGGGTACTGTGCCACATGGGTGTGGTAATCTGTTGTTCAATGGCATTAGTTGGGGCCTCTAGTTACGCCCCTGGCCAGAAGGTATCATTTTCGGGTATCTGTGCATTTGCACAAGTACCGATACCGATGCAAATGCCTGGTATCGGTACCAATTCTGGTATCGGTATCAGTGCAACCCTACTGCATACAGTGGTGTGAAAAAGTGTTTGCCCCCTTCCTCATTTCCTGTTCCTTTGCATGTTTGTCACACTTAAGTGTTTCGGAACATCAAACCAATTTAAACAATAGTCAAGGACAACACAAGTAAACACAAAATACAATTTGTAAATGAAGGTGTTTATTATTAAAGGTGAAAAAAAATCCAAACCATCATGGCCCTGTGTGAAAAGTGATTGCCCCCCTTGTTAAAACATACTATAACTGTGGTTGTCCACACCTGAGTTCAATTTCTCTAGCCACACCCAGGCCTGATTATTGCCACACCTGTTCACAATCAAGGCATCACTTAAATAGGAGCTGCTTGACACAGTAAGGTCCACCAGAAGATCCTTAAAAGCTACACATCATGCCGAGACCCAAAGAAATTCAGGAACAATTGAGAAAGAAAGTAATTGAGATCTATCAGTCTGGAAAGGGTTATAAAAGCCATTTCCAAAGCTTTGGGAATCCAGCGAACCACAGTGAGAGCCATTATCCACAAATGGCGAAGACATGGAACAGTGGTGAACCTTCCCAGGAGTGGCCGGCCGCCCAAAATTACCCCAAGAGCGCAGCGACGACTCATCCAAGAGGTCACAAAAGACCCCACAACAACGTCCAAGGAACTGCAGGCCTCACTTGCCTCAGTTAAGGTCAGCGTTCATGCCTCCACCATCAGGAAAAGACTGGGAAAAAATGGCCTGCATGGCAGAGTTCCAAGGAGAAAACCACTGCTGAGCAAAAAGAACATCAAAGCTCGTCTCAATTTCTCCACAACACATCTTGATGATCCCCAAGACTTTTGGGACAACATTCTGTGGACCGATGAGACAAAAGTGGAACTCTTTGGAAGGTGTGTGTCCAAGTATATCTGGCGTAGAAGGAACACTGCATTTCAGAAAAAGAACATTATACCAACAGTAAAATATGGTGGTGGTAGTGTGATGGTCTGGGGCTGTTTTGCTGCTTCAGGACCTGGAAGACTTGCCGTGATAAAAGGAACTATGAATTCTGCTGTCTACCAAGAGATCCTGAAGGAGAATGTCCGACCATCTGTTTGTGTACTCAAGCTGAAACGAACTTGGGTTCTGCAGCAGGACAATGATCCTAAACACACCAGCAAGTCCACCACCGAATGGCTGAAGAAAAACAAAATGAAGACTTTGGAGTGGCCTAGCCAAAGTCCTGACCTGAATCCTATTGAGATGTTGTGGTATGACCTTAAAAAGGCCGTTCATGCTCGAAAACCCTCTAATGTAACTGAATTGGGACAATTCTGCAAAGATGAGTGGGCCAAAATTCTTCCAGGACGCTGTAAAAGCCTCATTGCACGTTATCGCAAACGCTTGGTTGCAGTTGTTGCTGCTAAGGGTGGCCCAACCAGTTATTAGGTTTAGGGGGCAATCACTTTTTCACACAGGGCCATGATGGTTTGGATTTTTTTTCACCTTTAATAATAAACACCTTCATTTACAAATTGCATTTTGTGTTTACTTGTGTTGTCCTTGACTATTGTTTAAATTGGTTTGATGTTCCGAAACACTTAAGTGTGACAAACATGCAAAGGAACAGGAAATGAGGAAGGGGGCAAACACTTTTTCACACCACTGTACATTAACCCATGTTTTGGTGAAGAGCCTGTTGAAAGCAAATACCAATAAAGATCTCAGATCTTTTGTACCTTTCTTTATGGTTCAATTCCTGCTATTTATGTAAAATAGTAGAATACGTGGAATGAGGAGTTTGGCTAGAATGCAGCAATGACTGAAAAAACTGTGCTCATACTGTATAAACTACATAACCTTATTGTGAAAGGAGCATCCCATGGCAATGCTCGTTTCTCCAAGTCTCAATTTGGAATTTAACATTTTAATAGATCTGTGTTCGGAAAGATTATTTGAAGAGATAAGCCATGTTTTTCTTTGTAAAACCAATTAATGTTTGATATGAGTGAGACAGGCATTTGTACATTCAAAAAGTTCCCCTAACCTTTCTAAAGAAGCTTCTTTATTATAAAGAATAAAAAGAATATGAAATAAAACAGTCCAGCTTGAATGTTTCTTGACCTCAGTGTACCTGTAAAGATATCTCTCTATGGAACCATTATGACTTTTATTTTTAAACCATTTCTGATTAAGTGTTGAAGTAAATTTTCTTAGAACTCTACACGTCTATTTAATGGGCAACGTTTCTTAATGGAATGCTAATAAAAATGTACTGTACATGTTAATAAATTATTGGCTTTACGCATATTTATGCCCTGTAAAATAATGAATTTACTAAACTATAACTCTCTTGGTGTTTCAAAAGATCATACCTTAAAAGAACTTTAAAACTTCATAATGACAACAATGGGTTTGAAAATAAGGATATTTAAATGCATAAGCATATTCAGTATGCTTCCCAGTGGAGCATATGAGCAGCATTCATCCATAGATTTAAAAATAAATTGGCTGTGAGTTTTGTTGTGCTATGTAAAAGAAATATGCAGTAGGGTTTTCTCCAATGTATTTCAAGCAAATATTGTCTGCTGCATGTTACATCACATTTGCCATCTTAAAGAGAAACACAAGCATTTTAATTTCACTTTCACTTTCACTGGCTTAACTAATGCAATATACAGTGACACAGTGAAGCATGTAAATCGCGACAATGCTTAAATTAGAATTCTGTATCACACATAACACATCATTTATAGTGACCCTGTCCATCTAAAAAATACCTAATACCAGTTTCCTGCAATTGAAGAAGAAGCATCCTCTCCAGTGACTCATGTCTAGTATCACTGTTCTCTTCCTATGATGCAACCTGCATGAGAGTTTTCAGCATTCAAAATGTCAGGGAGTGTTGAATTCCTGTGCCACCCACTGTGCAACCCCTGTGTCATGGGGTTGCAGGGCACAGTGAGGTCATGCCTCTGTCTTGGGGCTTCTGACATTTGTTTTAGATAATTTAGATATCTCCCATTAAACTTCTACAAGTTGCCAAGTATATCCTTGATTCTAAAATTATTTTACAACTTTTTAGGCTGTATGTACATTGTACAATCTGTTTGTACTGTCTCCTGTGGATCTACCACTAATGGATTGGTGTGTTTGGGTTTATCCTCATAATGCACAATGTTGGTAATTGTTCAGGGATTGTACAATAAGATCACATATGGCTTGCATACATATTATTTTTTAGATATTTTTTATTTATGTATTTATTCTTATTAGTTGCATATTTTAATCAGCATTTAGTATTATTATTTTAATTATTTCAGTTTTTAACCAAATTTATGAACTAAAACGGTATGTTTTATTATTCAGATTCTCACCTTTTTCTGAGGTTTTTGTTTATTGGTTATGTATTCTATGTTACCCAACTTATGAATTTTTATACATTCAATACTATTGAATATTTGGTTTTAACTATGACCCTGAGGAGGAGATATTGTACTACTATTGTTTTGATATGGAGATGTCTTTATCTTACATAGAAACATGGAAAAGTGATGGCATAAAAAATACTGAGTAGTCCATCAAGTCTGCCCACTTTTTTTATACGTGTTTTGTATAAGTTTTTATTTGTTTTTTTTGTGTTTTTTTATTTGTTTGTTTTACGTTAAATTTTTGTCTGAGTATAGATCTATGTTTGTCCCAAGCATGTTTGAAGCCATCTACTGTTGACTAGACATGTGCGCACTGAAATATTTTGTTTCGGAATTTCGTTTTCGTCCGAAAAATACATTTATTTAGTTACTACCAAAATTCGTTTTTATTTATTTTGTTTTTCGTAAAAAATCTAATTTGTCCGAAAATCCAAATGAATTAAGGTCGAATCTGTCATTGAAGGCTCATGGTGTCTGTCGAATGTTCAAAGAAGATTTGACGGAGCAGCTAAACTGTATGAATCTGTATAGTTTAGCTGCTCCGTCAAATCTTCTTAGAAACTTCTTAGATCTTTCGACAGACACCATAAGGCAAAGATTCAACGTTTGTATGTTTTTTGATGCTTTGTCGAATCTTTGTCGTTCATGTTGAATGTATATAGTTCAAACAGAAAATGGACTGGTGATAGTGATCACTGATCAGACAGGTAACAAGATAGGGTACATAGAATCTATATAGAATCTCAATCTATAATATAGAATCTATAATAATAAACCCCCCCCCCCCCCACAACACGGGTAGCCTCTGAGGCTATCACAACACTAGCAACACTAGTATCACTATCAATTTCACAACACAATAGCAGCAGATTATTATGAAAAAGTTAGGTTGAATTGTAGCTTGCTTCACTATTGTTCTGCTGCTGTGCTTATGCTTAATTGCTAAATAATTCAGGTTCTCTGACAAACGGACCAGCTAAGATTGACTGTCTTCTTAAATGATTCAGCGTGTGTGTCTCTCTCTGCTAGCAATCGTAAGTGAAAGTAAGTTGGCTGTACGTGTGTATTTAGTTCTAGCTATTTTACTGCTCTCTTTGGTTACAATCAGCCAATAACATTCATCATCATCATTATTTTTATTTTACTTCCCCCACCCAATTCCAGCAGCGATCTTTTCTCTCTACGTCAAATCTTTTCTCTCTACGTCGAATCTTCTCTCTAAGTCAAATCTTTTCTCTCTACGTCAAATCTTTTCTCTCTACGTCTAATCTTTTCTCTCTATGTAGAATAATCTTGGACTAATAGAGTTAAGGTTAGGCACATTCGACCACAGGTTCGATGGACACAGATTTTTATTGTCAGCATCGAATCTCCTATCTATATCAAACTGTTGTCACAATGAAAACGAAGATAAAGCATTTGTTTATGTCGGATCTTTCGTTTTTCAGGTTCTGCTAACGAAAACGAAAATACCTGAAACCCGGACAAAAATGCATACGGACAAAAACGAATGCACATGTCTACTGTTGACTGTCTCACTACTTCTGCTGGAAGTCTATTGCAAGCATCAATTATACTTTCAGTAAGATAATTCTTTCTAAGGGCGCGTACACACGAGCGGACTTTCCCGCGTGATTGTCTTCCCAAAAGTCCGGCGGACTAAGTTTTAAGTTCAGACTTAAAATTGTCCGCTTGACTCGGCAGTCCGGCGGACAATCCCGCAGTCTGTGTGCTAGTCCGCGGGACTTTTGGAATGAACGGACTTGCCTCGCACACGGAGGAAAGTCCATTCATTCAGAATGTGACTCCAGGTAGACGGGACTAGTGAAGGCAGCGAATGCCGCCACGCTAGCCCCGTCACATGGTATGGATTTAAAGGGGAATCCCTACGCCGAAAAAACTGCGTGGGGGTCCCCCCCAAATCCACCTCAGACCCTTATCCGAGCACGCAACCCGGTCGGTCAGGAAAGGGGGTGGGGACGAGCGAGCGCCCCCCTCCTGAGCCGTAACAGGCCACGTGCCCTCAACATGGGGGGTGCCCCCACCCCAAAGCACCTTGTCCCCATGTTGATGAGGACAAGGGCCTCTTCCTGACAACCCTGGCCGTTGGTTGTCGGGGTCTGCGGGCGTGTGGCTTATCGGAATCTGGGAGCCTCCTTTAATAAGGGGGCCCCCAAATACCGGCCCCCCACCCTATGTGAATGAGTATGGGGTATAATGTACCCCTACCCATTCACCTAAGGAAAAAAGTGTAAATAAAAAAATGACACAATTTTTTAAAATATTTTATTGCACAGCTCCAGGGGTCTTCTTCCGTCTTGGGGGGTCTTCTCGCCGGACTCCTCCGCTATCTTCTGCTCTTTTACTAGCTCTTTCACGAGCGGAGGAGCCCGGCTTTCTCCTTCGTCGCCATTATCTGGGGTTCTCCTTCCGCCTTCGGAAGGAGAGTCAACATCGGAAGGAGAAGATGAAGCAGAAGGCACAGAAGGCGGAGACAGCGGCAAAAAGAACCGTAGAGCGTGACAAGACCCCCGTAGGCGGAACGAGACCCCCAGATGACGACAGCGGCGACGAAGGAGAAAGCCGGGCTCCTCCACTCGTGAAAGAGCTAGGTAAAAGAGCAGAAGATATCGGAGGAGTCCGGCCAGAAGACCCCCCAAGACGAAAGAAGACCCCCGGAGCTGTGCAATAAAATATTTTTAAAAATTGTGTCGTTTTTTTATTTACACTTTTTTCCTTAGGGGAATGGGTAGGGGTACATCGTACCCCATACTCATTCACATAGGGTGGGGGGCCGGTATCTGGGGGCACCCTTATTCCGCCCGCAGACCCCGACAACCAACGGCCAGGGTTGTCGGGAAGAGGCCCTTGTCCTCATCAACATGGGGACAAGGTGCTTTGAGGTGGGGGGGGGCGCAGGGCCCCCCTTTCCCCAGGGCATCCCCATGTTGAGGGCACGCGGCCTGGTACGGCTCAGGAGGGGGGGCGCTCGCTCGTCCCCACCCCCTTTACTGACTGGCCGGGCTGCGTGCTCGGATAAGGGTCTGAGATGGATTTGGGGTTTTTTCGGTGTAGGGATTCCCCTTACCAGGTGACGGGGCTAGCGCGGCGGCATTCGCTGCCTTCGCTAGTCCCGTCTACCTGGAGTCACGTTCTAAATGAACGGACTTTCCGAACGTGTGTCGGCAAGTCCGTTCATTTCAAAAGTCCCACGGACTTTTTAAAAAAAGACGGCGGAAAAGTCCGGGCGTGTGTGGGCAAGTCCACGCAATCGGAAAGTCCGGCGGAACTCTGCTGGAAAGTCCGGCGATTTGTCTGCTGAACTAGCTGTGGTGAACAATCCCGCCGGAAAGTGTGTGTACGCCGCATAAGATTTAAAACAGTTTTGAACTTTCCTCCAGTTAGTTTGAGGTCATGTCCCTGTGTTCTTGATTTTGGTTTCATATTGAAAAAAAATGCTCTCCTAAACCTTATTCACCCCTTGACGTATTTAAAGGTTTAATCATGTCTCCCCTTACCCTTCTTTCCTCCAGACTGTACACATTAAGTTCCTGAAGTCTCTCTTGATATGTTTTATCTCCCAGACCTTTCACTATTTGTGTTACCCATCTCTGGAAGCCCTGATGAAGGGAGTAGTTTTGGACTCCTGAAATACATTGGCTACTCTTTCACAACCTAGAAACAACCCTGCCATTACCCTGGAGGAAGCCGTCTTAGGGTTGCATGGTACTTTAAGCAACCTGGTCTTTTGGGGCCCTAGATCTAATTTGGTGGTTACAGGCTCAACGAGGACTAACTCATGTGTGGCTTAATGTTAGAGCAAAATATGACGTGTGGCACAATCCTAGGGCAAAATATCATTCTCCTCAGACCTTCTCACCACATACAACCCTGTGGAGTAATTCCACCCTATTTCATCTACGTAGTATCCCAGATACCAGGCTGTGAGCGATCCATGGAGTAGTCAGTCTGAAACAAATTATTTTTAGGCAACAGAGTAATGGGATTCTCTGACCTTAGGAAGATTAAATTTAGCCCTAATAGTATTTTCTTTAGGTATTTTCAGTTGAGACATGAGGTCCAGGCGCAATTCCCCATTCCCCACTCCTATTACTATTGAGCTGCTGCTCACCTCACCTATGGTGAGGAAACTATTATTCTCTTTATACCTTAGGCTCTAACTAGCTTATGCCACTAACTTGACTCATACCTATCAGAAAAGGAAATAAGATCTTGAAGAAGAATGGGAAATGGGGATTGTGACAGGGGCAGAATGCCCCTTAGCCAGCCAAGCCAGTAGCCTTTCGTTTTGAGTTTTAGAGTTATGAAGAAGCATTACCTCTTCCCAGGTTGCAGAAAAAGCGTCTGTATGTCCATTAAGAGACCAGTATTCTGACATGTCCTGTCTGTATGAAATATCAACCCTCTGGTGACCCAACCAAAATCTAGACTCTCTCCATAACTCTGCAGATGGCATCCTGGATGTAACCAAAGACAAAGCGATGGGGGCATATTCCGATATATTCCCCTGTGACAGAATGGTGATTTCCTGGACCCTGTGCAGGACAGAACACCCCGCAAACACCAGATCGATGCAGATTAAGGTTTTATGGGGGACTGAGTGGTATGTAAATATCTGCTGAGAAATGTGCCACCATCTCCAAACATCAGTGAGGCGGAACACTTCAGCCCAGGTCACAAGATCAGAGGGCATATTTGGTGCAATTCTGTCCACACCAGGGTTAGGAACCCTATTAAAGTCACCCAGAATCAATAAATGTAGCATTAAGAAACATATAACAGGAGGCCCTGAAACAATATCCTTGAAGAACAGGTCTGTATGAGCCAAAATACGGAAAAAGACAGTCACAGAAGGTCAGGGTACCAAAGATATCGAAGAGCAAGTATAGCACATGGATATTCAATGGTAATGCTAGGTAGCCATGGGCAGGCAAGAGTCATGCAGGCCTCCATAGAGTCCTCCAAATACACCTTAAGTCAACAGCAAATGGAGTTTTTAAAACATTTATTTGCATTGGTACATGTTCCCTAAAGCAGTGCCCACTCCCAATGCTGTTTTTGACAACCCTTTCGCTATTAGCCCAGAAAACTGCCATTTTTGATTTGACAGAAATTCACTGAACCCAGGGCACTTCAGCTTATTCCTAGTGGCAATGGCAGTACTTACATTATCTAGAATACAGCCTGATTTAATAAAAGTGTAAATTGAGGTGAAATTAGTCAAAAGCAAGAGGAGGGAGGCAAAGTGACACTAGGCAAAGGACCTAGAGTGCCATTATTTCAAACCAGCAAATGACTACAACAAATTAAAAACCATGGACTTTCTAAGTTGGCAGGAATATAAATTCAAAGCAAAAGTATAAAACTATTTTCAAACTTATTATACACACGTACAAAAGTTTAAAATAATTACATATGATACTTAGTACAGTGTTTCTATTTGACCAACTATATATATATATATATATATTTGCACTAAACTGAGTCACAGAGGACAGAGCACCGGCTGGAGGCGACTTGGCTATACAAGATTACTGTTTGTACGAGTGACAGTGGAGACGCCTCAAAAAGTGAGTATTTTAAATGCTTTTAAAATAAAGGTACTTTTTAGATGGATTTTACACTATGGAAACTTCTTCTTTTTCAACTTCTTTCTTCATGCTAGTGTGGCGTTTATAAGTGATATATGGTAATTGCCTTTGAAGTGGAGTTTGACCAGTATATAGCTCTGGTGAGTTTATTTAGTATTAACAATGGTAGATTACACTAGGTGTTTTTGCTGTACAACTGAAAGGATCTTTTTGTGAAGAATGTATTCATGTTTATGATTGTACAAACAATGACTTTGGGACTTTTTCTTGCATGAAATATATGGATATTTTTGCACATTTATTTTTAATATACTTTTGCACATATATAATGCACTAAGCACTTTATTGTACATGAATTGTATATAATATTATTTTTATTGTATATTAATTGCACCTTGTATTTTCACACATTGTGATATATGTGATTGTTTGGCATTTTGGCAGGGTGTGAGTACACTATTAAAGCTTTATGTGAGGTAGCACTATCTATTCTCTAATATTACTAGGATTTGATGATATATCAAAATTAGGATAGCAGCTCTCCTTCTTAATATTTTTTTTTCTATACAGTTGGTATTATTTTTATTTGTATTTAGGTCTGTGGTGCAGTTTTGTCTGAGCTCCCTTGATATTGACTGTATAGACATAATCACACCTATATGTCCCCTGGGGTGTACTAAAGAATGACAAGGATCTCTATTTTGACCTTAAGAGTAGGGTTGAGCGAACCCGAACTGTAAAGTTCGGGTCCGTACCGGACTTTTGGGTGTCCGGGTCCCGGACCCGAACCCGAACTATTGGCTGTATGTTCGGGTTCGAGTCCGGTGTTCGGCGATGTATTGGCGCCTTTTACAAGCTGCAGGGCAGCCAATAAACGCTAGTTTCACTAGTGTGCCCTTAGAAGCCATCACAGCCATGCCTACTAATGGCATGGCTGTGATTGGGCAGTGCAGCATGTGACCCAGCCTCTATATATAGTACAGACACACAGCACACATCATCACTCTGCTATAGACAGGTTCCTGTGCTGCTAAGAGAGGATTTTAGGAGTTTGTCTGATAAAGTGAGTCAGTCAGTCAGTCCACATTCCTTAAATTTTCTTCAAATTAGTTATATCAGTGAGCGATCTACATAGCTAGAGTAGACTAGAGAGTGTCTTTATTAAGGAAAAGAAAGAGGCAGAGAGAATTATTCAAGAGATTCCTAAATCAATTGTACCCTGGCTGGGGTGCAGTGCACAGTCTTTTAACAGTGCCATGAGGCCAGTGCCAGACAAAATATAAGTTTTACCTGCAAGCTCAGTGCAGCATCACTGCACTGCATCTTTTAGTAAGAGATACACCATACTCTGTGTGTATTCTGCTATTGGAAAAACATTGCAAAAAAATTTAATTTTGCTGTGATTTTCTTTTTTTTTTTCCAATAGCATGTCCTGCATGTTCATACACGCTTTAGACACTGTATGTGTATTCTGCTATTGACAAAAAATAAAATATTTCAGTGCTTTGTGCAGGAGTGTGACATACAATCGATCAATATTTCTTCTATTGTGCTGTCCCAAAAAAAAATTGTAGTGACATTTTTTTTCCCAATAGCATTTCCTGCATGTTCATACATGCTTTAGACACTGTACGTGTATTCTGCTATTGACAAAAAATAAAATATTTCTCATATTGTGCTGTCCCAAAAAAAAAATTGTAGTGACATTTTTTTTTCCCAATAGCATTTTCTGCAGTTTAGCAGTTTTTGAGATACACACTTTACATACTGTGGGTGTATTCTGCTATTGCAAAAACACCCATTTAGGGCGAGATCATACATTTTGAAAATATGAGGAGATCATCAAAAAGGGGACGTGGCCCGGGTCGTGGTGCTGCTGGTGGCGCTCCTGTTGCAGGGAGAGGACGTGGTCGATCTGTGCCAGCTACACACATTAGTGAAACACCTTCCTCAGGTGCGAGTAGGCGACAGAGCCTGCAGCGGTATTTCGGCACGCCTAATGAGGCTGTACGAATGTTGAGGCCAGGACAAGTACAGGCGATAATAGATTGGGTTGCTGACAGTGCCTCCGGTTCCTTCACATTGTCTCCCACCCAGTCTCCTGATGAAAGTTCAGCGTTGGCACCTGCAGCCGATGTCCATCAGTCTTTCACCTCACCCCCTTGCAAATCAGCCAATCAGTCTGAGCCCCAAATCATGCAGCAGTCTCTTCTGCTTTTTGATGCCTCTGTTAGCAGGGTTTCCCAGGGCCATCCACCTAGCCCTGCCCCAGAAGTGGAAGAGATTGTGTGCACCGATGCCCAACCACTTATGTTTCATGATGAGTACATGGGAGGACCATCGCAGCACGTCTCGGATGATGGCGAAACACAGATGCCAACTGCTGCTGCTTTCGCCATTGTGCAGACCAACAAGGAGGGCAGGGGTAAAGACTGGGTGGAAGATGATGTGGAGGACGATGAGGTTCTTGACCCCACATGGAATCAACGTCATGCAGGTGACCAGTGTAGTTCGGAGGAAGAGGCGGTGGTCGAACAGAGCCACCAGCACAGCAGAAGAGGGAGCAGGGTGCAAAAGCGGAGCGTCCGTCCCCTAGACAGTACGTCTGCTACTGCCCAACGCAGCAAGGGACCGAGCACACCAAAGCCAGGTCCAAGGAGTTCCCTAGCGTGGCAGTTCTTCAGACAATGTGCTGATGACAAGACACGAGTGGTTTGCACGCTGTGCGATCAGAGCCTGAAGCGAGGCATAAACGTTCTCAACCTGAGCACAACCTGCATGACCAGGCATCTAAGTGCAAAGCACGAGATGCAGTGGAGTAGACACCTCAAAAACCAAGAAAGGTCTCTGGCTCCTCCTGCTTCCTCTTCTGCTGCAGTCTCGGCCTCTTCATCCACCTCTGTAGTGACAGTGACACCTGCCAACCCGCAAACAGAGGATCTGCCAGCAACACTACCACCTGGGTCACCAACCATCTTCACAATGTCCCATGGAAGCGTTCAGCTCTCTATTCCCCAAACACTGGAGCGGAAGAGGAAGTACCCCCCTAGCCACCCTCGATCCCTGGCCCTGAATGCCAGCATTTCAAAAAGCCTTTGAAATGCTGTCATTCCGTCTGGTGGAGACGCAGAGTTTTAAAAGGCTGATGTCATTGGCTGTCCCACATTACGTCGTGCCCAGCCGCCACTACTTTTCCAGACGAGCTATCCCTTCCCTGCACAACCAAGTGGGGGACAAAATCAGGTGTGCACTGCGCAACGCCATCTGTGGCAAGGTCCACCTAACTACGGATGCGTGGACCAGTAAGCACGGTCAGGGACGTTATATCTCCCTAACAGCACACTGGGTAAATGTAGTGGCGGCTGGGCCTGAGGCGGATAGCAGTTTGGCGCATGTCCTTCCACCACCGAGGAATGCAGGGCACTTCAGTTTGCCTCCTGTTGCTAACTCCTCCTACTCCGCCTCCTCATCCTCTACCGCCTCCTCATCCGGTCAGCGTAACACCTTCACCACCAACTTCAACACAGCCAGGGCTAAACGACAGCAGGCAGTTTTAAAAACTTTCCTGTTTGGGGGAAAAACCCCACACCGCGCAGGAGTTGTGGAGGGACATGGAACAACAGACCGATAAGTGGTTGGTGGCAGTGAGCCTCAAGCCCGGCCTCGTGGTGTGCGATAATGGGAGAAATCTCGTAGCAGCTCTGGGCCTAGGCGGTTTGACGCACATCCCTTGCCTGGCACATGTGCTGAACTTGGTGGTCCAGAGGTTCCTTAAGAATTACCCCGATATGCCAGAGCTGCTGCAGAAAGTGCGGGCCGTCTGTGCGCACTTTCGGCGTTCTCACCCTGCTGCTGCTCGCCTGTCAGCGCTGCAGCGTAACTTCGGCCTTCCCGCTCACCGCCTCATATGTGACGTGCCCACAAGGTGGAACTCCACCTTGCACATGCCTGCCAGACTGTGCGAGCAGTAGCAGGTGATAGTGGAGTTACAGCTGCAGCACGCATGCGTGAGTCGCTCTGTGGAACAGCACCACTTCACCGCCAATAACTGGGCCTCCATGCAAGACCTGTGTGCCTTGTTGCGCTGTTTTGAGTACTCCACCAACATGGCTAGTGCCGATGACGCCGTTCTCAGCGTTACTATCCCAGTTCTATGCCTCCTTGAAAAAACTCTTCAGGCGATGATGGAAGAGGATGTGGCACAGGGGGAGGAGGAGGAGGAGGAAGAGGGTTCATTTCCAAGGCTTCCAGGGCAGTCATTTACAAGTGGCTACGAGGGTGGGTTCCTGCACCAACAAGCGCCAGGTACACAATTGTCCGGCAGCAAGGGCACAGTTCTGGAGGATGACGAGGTGGAGGATGAGGAGGAGATGGAGGAGGAGGAACCATGTTCACAGCAGGGTGGCACCCAGACCAGCTCATGTCCATCACTGGTGCGTGGCTGGGGGGATACAGAGGACACAGATGATACACCTCCCACAGAGGACAGCTTTTCCTTGCCACTGGGCAGCCTGGCACACATGAGCGATTACATGCTGCAGTGTCTCCGCAACGACCGCCGAGTTGTCCACATTTTAACTGGTGCTGATTATTGGGTGGCCACCCTGCTGGATCCCCATTACAAGGACAACGTGCCGTCCTTAATTACCTCACTGGAGCGTGATCATAAGAAGCGCGAGTACAAGCGCATGCTGGTAGACGCGCTGCTGGTGGCATTCCCACTTGGCAGCGGGGTACGGTGGAAGCACAAGGCGAAGGCAGAGGAGGAGGAAGAGGTCGCCAACACAGCCGGGGCACCGCCAGCACCTCGGAAGGCAGGGTTAGCATGGCCGAAATGTGGAAAAGCTTTGTCAGCACGCCACAACAACCAGCACCACCAGCTGAGATGGAACGTCTTAGCAGGAGTAGGGATGGGCCCGGTGCTCGATGCGAACCCACGTTCGCATCGAGCACCGGGCGTTCGCTCGCTCGGCGAGCCCAGAACTATTTGGGCCGTTCGCATCACATTCGTGTGATGCGAGCGGCCCCTCAATGCATTGCGGCCGGCACGGCCGGCGCAGTGCATTGCTGGCTGATGATTGGCCAATCATGCACTGTGACCCTGCATGCTTGGCCAATCACAGCGCCGGAAACTCGGAGAGCAATAATTGGCTACAGGCAGGACGCCTGTAGCCAATTAAAGCTCAGGGGCTTTAGTACACGCCCTACCATTTAAAAGGCCGCCACGCCGTCGGCGCCGGTCACATGAGTTCCGGCTTTAAGAGAGATCAGTCTGCTGATTCTGTCTTTGCTTGATTCATTGCTCCAGAAAGATTTGCTCTTCTTTGCTAAACCATTGGCTAGTTCTTTGCTAAACCATTGCTACCTAAGTCATTGATCGTTCATTGCTGCTGATTGCACAGTTAGTGTGTTTTTAGCTGCTGCTGGGGATTAGTCTGGTGCGTGCTTACTGTTAGTACAGTATTGCAGTAGTACCAACCGCAGTGCTGTTAGCACAGCATTGCACCCCAAAGGCACCCATAGGACTTCTAGTGTGTTAGTGGCAGCAAACAGAGCTCCTATATTTTCTTCTCAGCAGCACCCATAGGACTTCTAGTGTGTTAGTGGCATCACACAGAGCTCCCATATTTTCTTCCCAGAAGCACCCATAGGACTTCTAGTGTGTTAGTGGCATCACACAGAGCTCCCATATTTTCTTCCCAGAAGCACCCATAGGACTTCTAGTGTGTTAGTGGCATCACACAGAGCTCCCATATTTTCTTCCCAGAAGCACCCATAGGACTTCTAGTGTGTTAGTGGCATCACACAGAGCTCCTATATTTTCTTCCCAGAAGCACCCATAGGACTTCTAGTGTGTTAGTGGCATCACACAGAGCTCCTATATTTTCTTCCCAGAAGCACCCATAGGACTTCTAGTGTGTTAGTGGCATCACACAGAGCTCCTATATTTTCTTCCCAGAAGCACCCATAGGACTTCTAGTGCGTTAGTGGCATCACACAGAGCTCCTATATTTTCTTCCCAGAAGCACCCATAGGACTTCGAGTGCGTTAGTGGCATCACACAGAGCTCCTATATTTTCTTCCCAGAAGCACCCATAGGACTTCTAGTGTGTTAGTGGCATCACACAGAGCTCCTATATTTTCTTCCCAGAAGCACCCATAGGACTTCTAGTGCGTTAGTGGCATCACACAGAGCTCCTATATTTTCTTCCCAGAAGCACCCATAGGACTTCGAGTGCGTTAGTGGCATCAGACAGAGCTCCTATATTTTCTTCTCAGCAGCACCCATAGGACTTCTAGTGTGTTAGTGGCATCACACAGAGCTCCCATATTTTCTTCCCAGAAGCACCCATAGGACTTCTAGTGTGTTAGTGGCATCACACAGAGCTCCTATATTTTCTTCCCAGAAGCACCCATAGGACTTCTAGTGTGTTAGTGGCATCACACAGAGCTCCCATATTTTCTTCCCAGAAGCACCCATAGGACTTCTAGTGTGTTAGTGGCATCACACAGGGCTCCTATATTTTCTTCCCAGAAGCACCCATAGGACTTCTAGTCTGTTAGTGGCAGCAAACAGAGCTCCTATATTTTCTTCTCAGCAGCACCCATAGGACTTCTAGTGTGTTAGTGGCATCACACAGAGCTCCCATATTTTCTTCCCAGAAGCACCCATAGGACTTCTAGTGTGTTAGTGGCATCACACAGAGCTCCTATATTTTCTTCCCAGAAGCACCCATAGGACTTCTAGTGTGTTAGTGGCATCACACAGAGCTCCTATATTTTCTTCCCAGAAGCACCCATAAGACTTCTAGTGTGTTAGTGGCATCACACAGAGCTCCTATATTTTCTTCCCAGAAGCACCCATAGGACTTCTAGTGTGTTAGTGGCATCACACAGAGCTCCTATATTTTCTTCTCAGCAGCACCCATAGGACTTCTAGTGTGTTAGGGGCATCACACAGAGCTCCTATATTTTCTTCCCAGAAGCACCCATAGGACTTCTAGTGTGTTAGTGGCAGCACACAGAGCTCCTATATTTTCTTCTCAGCAGCACCCATTTTTTATACTATATACACTACCGACTACAATGGCTGGAAGACCGCCAAGGAGAGGCAGAGCGTGCCGAGGCAAGAACACAGGGCAGGCAGGCTCTGTTTCTAGAGACAACAGTGCTAGCCGTGGACGTGGTCGTGCATCGTCATCAGCACGTGGCCATGGGACACGCTTGTCTTTGTTTTCGGCAGCTGGACATGTGGAGCCGCATCATGCCGAAGGCTTGGTAGAATGGATGACCAAGCCCTCCTCATCCTCTCTCACCCAGGCTCAGGGTACTGGCAGAGCAGCTGCCAACGCGTACTCAATGGCATCATCAGCCACCCCTTCCCTAGACCCACCATGTCCCCCTGAGGAGTCCCCCAAACTCTTTGAGCACAGTGTTGGGTACATGCTCCAGGAGGATGCCCAACGATTCGAAGGCTCAGATGATGATACCCAGCTTGAGGAAGGCAGTAGTGTGCGCGCAGAGAGAGGGGATGCTGAAGGACAGCAATCTGGCAGTACTGTTCCACCAGCTGCAGCTTACTGCCAGGTTTGCTCTAGTGGTGAAGAGGGAGGGAATGATGAGGTCACTGACTCCACGTGGGTGCCTGAAGGGAGAGAGGAGGAGGAGGAGGAGGAGGATGCGGCGTCACATGTCCAACGAGGCAGGATGCCCCCTGGAGGCCAGCTAGAGGCCAGCACAGCAACTGTACCACACCGCAGAGCTCCGCCTGTGCAGGGCGCTGCCTCTGCACGTTATCACAAAAGTTCTTTGGTGTGGGCCTTTTTTGAGACGAGTGCATCAGATCGCACCCCTGCTATTTGCAATATTTGTCTCAAGCGTATCTCGCGTGGCCAAAACATCAGCTGCTTGGGCACCACAAGCATGAGCAGACATATGTCGACCTGCCATGCAGCTCATTGGCAAGCACACATAAAAGACCCACACCAAAGAACAAAGCGGACCTCTCCTTGCTCCTCATCAGCTGGGATCTCCATCCCCACTCTATCTTCAGTCCTCTCTGAAAGCTGCTCTGAGAGGACTGAAGGTGTAGAATTAGCTGTGTCACAACCAAGTACTTGCAGTACACCGACGTCCGATTGTAGCAGGCAAATTTCCCTGCCCCAGCTGCTGGACCGTCGAAAGAAGTATACTCCCAGCCATCCACATGCCCAGCGGTTGAATGCTAGCTTGGCTAAATTGCTAGCACCTCAACTGCTGCCTTTTCAGTTGGTAGACTCGGCCCCCTTCCGTGAGTTTGTTCAATGTGCGGTTCCTCAGTGGCAGGTTCCCAAACGCCACTTTTTCTCACGGAAGGCGATTCCGTCTCTCTACCGGCATGTGGAAGGCAATGTCCATGCCTCGCTGGACAGGGCGGTCAGCGGTAAGGTGCATATTACCGCTGACTCATGGTCCAGCAGGCATGGACAGGGACGTTATCTTTATTTCACGGCCCATTGGGTCACTCTATTGGCAGCTTGGAGGTATGCAGGACAAGTTGCAGTAGTGTTGGAGCTTGTTCTGCCACCACGCCTCCAAAATGCTACTACTGGTTGTGACACACCTCTCTCCTCCAACCCCTCCTCTTCTTCTTCCTCCAGTGCTCTGTCCTCGGAACCAGCGGTGCTCCGTAGGCGTACAAGGGGCTACGCGAGTACGCAGGCAAAAAGATGCCATGCCGTGCTTGCGCTGGTGTGTTTGGGGGACAGGAGCCACACTGGGCCAGAGGTTCTGGCAGCTCTGCAGGGGCAGGCCGAGAGGTGGTTGACGCCACGCCAGCTTAAGCCAGGAATGGTCGTTTCTGACAATGGCACCAACCTCCTCTCCGCCCTGCGACAGGGGCAGCTCACCCATGTGCCCTGTATGGCTCACGTCCTCAACCTGGTGGTGCAGCGGTTCTTGGGCAGGTTCCCAGGCTTACAGGATGTCCTGAGGCAGGCCAGGAAAGTCTGTGTGCATTTCCGCCGATCTTATAATGCCAGTGCTCGGCTGACTGAGCTGCAAAAGGAGCTGAACCTGCCCAAGATCCGCCTAATATGTGACATGCCCACCAGGTGGAACTCAACGTTGGCCATGCTGCAGCGACTGCACATGCAGCAGAGGGCCATCAATGAGTACCTTTGCGACTACGGCACCAGGACAGGGTCAGGGGAGCTTGGCTTTTTTTCCCCACGCCAGTGGAGCATGATCAGGGATGCATGCACTGTCCTCTCACCATTTGAGGAGGCCACGAGGATGGTGAGCAGTGACAGTGCATGCATCAGTGACACTGTACCTCTTGTCCACCTGTTGGAGCATACGCTGCGTGGGATAATGGACAGGGCACTTGAGGCAGAACAGAGGTAGGAAGAGGAGGACTTCCTTGCCTCTCAAGGCCCCCTTTATCCAGACAGTGTTCCTTCTGTCCCACCCATCACACAGGAAGAGGATGAGGAGGAGGAGGAGGAGGAGGAGGATTGTGTGAGCATGGAGGTGGAGCCTGGCACTTAGCATCAGCAGCAGCAGTCTTTTAGGGATGATGTACAGTCCCAACAAACCAGTGGACTTGTACGTGGCTGTGAGGAGGTGGCTGGCGATCATGTGATCCTCAGTGACCCAGAAGACTCCGGACCGAATGCCTCAGCTAACCTACGCTGCATGGCCTCCCTGATCCTGCAAAGCCTGCGGAAGGATCCTCGTGTTCTTCGGATCAAGGAGAGGGACCATTACTGGCTGGCCACTCTCCTTGATCCACGGTACAAGGGTAAGGTTGCGGACCTTATCTTGCCGTCGCAGAGGGAGCAGAGGATGCGACATCTCAGGGAGGCCTTTCAAAAAGGTCTGTGCAACGCATTCCCAGAAACTGGGAGGTTACAAACTCCTGGTCCTGGACGACGAGTTGCTGAGGCTTCGGTCAGTAGCAGAAGGAGTGGTGGGGAAGGTGGACGTCTGACCGATGCGTTCAGACAATTTTTTAGTCCGCAGCCCCAAGGTATGATCGGTTCCAGCAACCATCGCCAGCGTCTGATATACATGGTGCAGGAATACCTAGGGGCAAGGTCAGACTTGGACACCTTTCCCACCAAAAATCCTCTGGCTTACTGGGTCCTGAGGATGGATCACTGGCCAGAGCTTGCACAGTATGCAATTGAGCTACTGGCCTGCCCTGCATCCAGCGTTCTTTCCGAACGCACATTCAGTGCTGCTGGAGGATTTGTCACCGATCATAGGGTGCGCCTGTCCACCGACTCGGTTGATCGACTGACCTTCATAAAAATGAATCAGTCTTGGATCACCACCAGCTACCAGGCACCTGAAGCGGATATAACGGAATCATTTATAATGTCACATCCCTTCAAGACTGCCTATGCTGATGCTGAGTGACTGTCCTGTTATGTTCACTAACTATCCTCTTCCTCCTCCTCAATGATCCATGCCACCACACCAGTGCCTAAGGCACAATTTTTCAGCCCCTGTATAACAGGGGCGTGTACTTACAATTTTTTTTAAAAAATGCTTCGCAACAGGTGTGACTGCTGTGCTCCAAGTACAGTATCTGTGAGGGGTTGCAGTGTTGTGGCACCAGCACCAGTGCCTAAGGCACAATTTTTCAGCCCCTGTTGGGGCGTGTAATTACAGTGGTGTGAAAAAGTGTTTGCCCCCTTCCTCATTTCCTGTTCCTTTGCATGTTTGTCACACTTAAGTGTTTCGGAACATCAAACCAATTTAAACAATAGTCAAGGACAACACAAGTAAACACAAAATGCAATTTGTAAATGAAGGTGTTCATTATTAAAGGTGAAAAAAAATCCAAACCATCATGGCCCTGTTAAAACATACTATAACTGAGGTTGTCCTCACCTGAGTTCAATTTCTCTAGCCACACCCAGGCCTGATTATTGCCACACCTGTTCACAATCAAGGCATCACTTAAATAGGAGCTGCTTGACACAGTAAGGTCCACCAGAAGATCTTTAAAAGCTACACACCAGACTTCCAGTTCCGGCGCCGCATGAGGAGGAGGTAGATATCCCCAGCTCCCGCAGCGCTCCTCGTAAACCCGCTCCATACCCGGCCGCTGCTTCGGGGAGATCCCCCCCTGCCCCTGCCACATCGTGGGCACGAATGGATCGCTTTGTAGAGCGATCATACGCTCGGGCGGTATCCTCCACGATACCCCCCGCGGGAGAGACGGCGGCAGATCCAGCCAAGATGGCGGCCGCGCCATGCACGGCAGAGAAGCTCCAGGCACAGCCGCAGTTTCCCTCACAAGAACCGACAGCCACTGACCCTGCCTCCCCTGCTGGCATAGCACAAGCAGTGGTAACGCTGCTGGGCCCCACACTGACAGCCACTGTTGATGCTGCAGTACACAGAGGGCTGGAACAGCTCCATATTGAAGTTCAGGCACAAGCACAGAGGCTTACACAGGCAGAGGAAAGAATCTCCTCAATAGAAGATGAGACAGCAGCCACCTCTGCTATGATGGCACGCATTAAGGCGGAAAATAGGGATATCTGGAACAAACTCGACGATTTGGAAAATCGCTCGAGAAGGAACAATCTGCGCATTATTGGACTGCCAGAGTCAGTATCCCCTGCCCAGCTTACAAACATATGCGCAAAAATCATCCCTGAGCAACTGGGCCTCCGCATACCCTGCACTATTGAACGAGCGCACCGCATTGGTCAATACGCAGAAAGTCGTGCTAAACCCCGCCATGTCATAGTCAAATATCTCAATTATGCGGACAAAAATGCCATTATGCAGAAATTTCGACGCACGCGCTCCCTATCGGTGGATGGCGCAAGATTATTGCTCTTTGCAGATTACTCCATAGAGGTGATGAAACAGCGTAAAGCATTCTCGCCAATCTGCACGGCTCTGCACAACAGCCAAATCCGATTCTCCCTGGCTTACCCGGCCACTCTTCGCATCCAGACGCAGGAGGGAGAACATCTCACCTTCACCACACCAGACGAAGCGGAAATATACATAAACACTCTGGGCACCGAGATGGAACACAGCAACTCAGCAGAGGGCACATCACCAACATCGGCGACCACCACAACCGCAGTACCTAAACAACAACGCAGCCCGACCAAGCCGCCATACAAGCGCACACGTTTCACCCACCGAGAAGACCGCTCGGGGAACCGCTGATGAGCCTCAGACACCTATCATTAATGATCCTACATGGAAGATGGGTAGCATTACACCCCTCCTCATTCTCAGGTGTTTTTTTTTCCTCTTCTATTGTTGTCTCCTCTTGACTGAACTTGTTTGACGCAATCATTGTGCCAGGCAGCTGCTCAACGTCTGTGATTGCTAGTTGGCTGTTTAAGTTAATGTCACTGTCCTACATTACTCGTTTAGGAGGTCCTTTTAGAGGCCTCAACAGTTGGTCAGATCTAACGCCCCTACGAGGGGGATTCCCACGAGATGAGCTCTCAACCCTCTAAACCTGCCTCATCTCCCAGCTCTGAGGCGCTCCCTCCCTAAACCTCACCCCTCTGACTACCCATCCCCAATTTCCATCACCCATTCCCCTCTTCTCCTCCCCTCCCTTACTCCCCGTAGCCAACACCCTGCCCCTACGAGAGGAGCTAGCGTCTGTCGGGGGATGTCATAGGTAGTTGGACCTCATGTGGAAAAAAGTGGAGTCTGAGATATGTGTTAAATGTTTACTTACTCAAAAGCATGCTATTTCGATGTTCTTTATGTACCTTAACCTGAACTATGTAAAGCTCATGTTTACCTCTTTTGTACCTATGTCCTCAGGAGATCTACAGCACTTTGGTGACTCTCAGGTGGATGACGCAGTGCCTACAGGGAGGCTCCATTGCAAGCCTCCAACTCAATACATTTTTTATTTGCAGCTATGGCCTCTTCAGCCGATGGGAGTCACCTAAAGGTTGTCTCATGGAACGTTAAAGGGCTTCGCTCTCCAAGTAAGCGCATGTCTATCCTTAAACATTTGAAGCGTCTCCGGACAGACGTGGCTCTACTTCAGGAGACGCACCTGTCCGCAGACGATTTAACCCGCCTCCAAAAACTGTGGGTGGGCTGAGTTTATGGCTCACCAGCAATAGGCCGTAAGGCTGGAGTGGCCATATTAATACACAAAAACCTAAGACATACTATTAGAGATATCCGGACAGACTCGATGGGCCGCAAAATGACCTTACATATGACTTTAGACAACAAACAAGTGGCTATAACCAACATCTACGCCCCTAATTCGCCAGACACTTCTTTTTTCGTGACATGGTGCAGTGGATACTAACCACCCCTGAGACACTGCACTTGGTAGGTGGAGATTTCAATTCAGTTATGTCCACAATGGTAGACCGCACGAGTGACCCAGCAAACAGGCCGCATAAACCTATACCCTCTACACCTGGCCCTACTCTTCTAGCACAATCCATTGCCTCCACAAGTTTTATAGACACATGGCGTCTAATGCACCCGACGGATCGAGAATATACTTTCTTTTCGCCCCCGCATAACTCCTTTTCCCGCATCGATTATTTCTTTGCCTCCCCTGCATTACTGTCCATAGTACGGGATCCAGAAATCACTGACGCCAGAATTTCAGACCACAGCCCTATAGCCGTAAGCATTATCCATGGTAAACCCTCATCCCCCTCTCCCACGTGGCGCTTCCCTTCACATCTGGCTGACAATGAGGACTTCCGTCACGTGTTGTACGGAGCGTGGGAAGAATACATCTCCACAAATGGAGCCCACATTACTGAACCAAACCTCTTTTGGGAAGCTGGAAAAGCTTTTCTACGGGGAAAATCATCTCCTACACCACCCAATTTAAAAAACAGGCCAATCAACAATATAGGCAAGCCAGTGAAACATTGCGTTTAGCCCATGAGCAACTCATACTAAACCGTACCTCCGATAACATACAAATATGGCGGCAGGCTAAACGTACCTTTGACCTTTGGGCAGAGCAACAGGAAGCAGCCAAAACGTCATACTCTACTCTACACTTCCACAAGTTTGGTAACAAGGCAGGCAAATTACTGGCTAAATTATGTTCAGGACCAAGACGCCCCACCCATATCTCTACCCTGAGAGATGCAACGGGCTCCCTTGTTACCTCACCTGCTGAAATTAGCAAAATACTTACGGAGTACTACAAAAATTTATATGCAGCTGATCCAACTGACCAACCTACAGCAGAAGCTCTATTGGCCAAAATACATCTGCCCAAACTTCAAAGCGCACAATTGGAAGCGCTCAATGCTCCTATCTCAACTGACGACATTCGGCGGACAATCAAATCCATGACATCGGCCAAAGCCCCTGGCCCAGACGGTTATACAGCCGAATTCTATAAACTGACAAAGGATTTTATCCCCGACACCCTGAAACATGTCTACGCAGCCATGTGGGATGGGGGGCCCTATCTTCCTACAGGGACACAGGCACACATTAAATTGCTATCCAAGAAAGGCAAAGATCCCCTGCTACCGGGCTCATACCGCCCGATTTCACTAATCAACGTGGACGTCAAAATCCTATCTAAAATCATCGCGTCGCGCCTAGCCCCCTTACTCCCCAGCTTACTGCACCCAGCTCAATCTGGTTTTGTTCCAGGGCGTTCAGCCACCCTGAACATCCGTAAAGTCTTGATGGCTCTAGAATATGCTAAAACACACCCCAATCAAGACGTCGCTATTATGTCATTGGATGCTGAAAAAGCCTTTGACAATATCAGTCTGTCATGGCTTTTCAGAGTAATGGAACAATTTGGCTTTTCGGGTCCAATTATGCGATTTCTAATACAAATGTACGCTTCACCAACCGCACGCCTGGTTACCCCAGATTTTGTATCTGACACAATCCCCTTGGAAAAGGGGACTAGACAAGGGTGCCCCCTATCACCTTTGCTTTTCAATATTGCCATTGAGCCCCTGTCTAGAATAATTAACTCACCCAACGGAGTTAGTGGCATTAATATGGGTAATCAAATTCTCCGCTCCGCTCTGTTTGCGGATGACATATTACTATTTTCCACCAACCCCCTATCTGACTTTGACAGACTCCAAGAACTTTTTGCGGCCTTTCGACGATGCTCTGGCTTTCGAATAAATTTTGACAAAAGCGAGATTATAGCACTACATCCACGCCTGTCTATTAAATGGAGACATCTATCGCCACTTACTCTGGCGACCCAACACATCACATACCTGGGTATTCATATAGGGCGTGAGCCCTCCTCCCTATATGTACTTAACTACCCCCCTCTAATAACTAAAATTGTGAAGGAGTTGGAGGCTTGGACGGCCCTCCCTCTCTCACTGTTTGGGAGATGTCACCTTTTTAAAATGGTGTCATTTGCACGACTGCTTTACCCAATGCAGACCATACCTCTTCTACTGAGACATTCTGATGTACAAAAAATCCACAGAGCATTAACCACTTTTCTATGGTCGGGCAAAAAAACGCGCATTGCGATACAAAAATTATGTCTCCCGAAGGGTGAGGGAGGGGCAGGTCTACCCAACATACGCTTTTACAACCTATCTTGCCTACTTAGACAGGGCCTAGATTGGCTAGCTGGAAAATCTAAATACTCCAATACTGTACTCGAAGGGGCTATGGCCTCCCCATATGCCCTTTCAGCTATCCTTCACGCTAATCCTAATATGCTACCACCTCACCTCAAGACAAGCGTACTCTTCAGGGACACAGTCATCGCCTGGAGGGAGGTTCGGAAATTATTGGGACTACCATCTAATATCTCACGCCACCTACCAATTCAAGGGAACCCTATGTTTCTACCGTCCACTCTGCACAAGGCTTTTAATCAGTGGCAAACCAAGGGTCTCACAAAAATTGCCTCCATCTACCATGACAAACCTGGGAAATTTAAACCCTTCCAAACCCTGATGCGAGAATTTTCATTGCCATCGACACATGTTTTTCATTATCACCAACTTACGGACTATCTTAGGTCCTGCTGTGGACCCAAGTCCGATCCCCTTCAAACGTCCTTCATAGACGCGGTACTCCAAAGGGACGACTATTCCATCTCCAGTATTTATTCCTATCTCATACAACACCAGTCACAAAAATACTATCTCAAACCATTTCAAAAATAGTCTAACATATTGGATGACAATGATCTGCCAGAAAAAATCCTCGAGGGCTACAGACTTGTCCGCAAGCTTACTACTTCAGAAACATGGCGTGAAACGCAATTTAAGATCATTCATAGGGCCTATTACCCATTTCGCACCAACAAGGCAGACCCAACTCAAGCAAACTGCCCCTGGTGCTCCCTACCTCGCCCTACACTGCTTCACCGTCTCTGGGATTGTGCGGTTGTTACTACGTACTGGAATTCTGTGCTAACCTTCATCAGCAAAGTCAATAAAGTGCAAATACCGAGAGACTGTCTTTTGTGCTTGTTTGGTTACACGCCACCACCATCCTCTCTGTCAACGGCGAGCCCACTAAACATTCCACAATGGGCCCATTTATGTCTCCTAGTTGCTCGTAGGACTATTATGGCTCACTGGATCACGTCGACACCGCCCAACCTCCCGGCAGTCAAAAAAGCTTTGACATCTCTTTTCTACCTGGAGAGACTAGACACCATTACACTTAACTTTCGTTCTACACCGCGCTTCTTCAAGAGATGGCGTAACTATATGGAGACCACATTTACTCAAAAGGAAATACAGGATATAATGAAACCATTCTGTTACACGGATTGGTACCTACAGAAAGATCTTACCAATTCACTTGGCAACCTCAAATTATCCAACGTTTCCGACTCCTCTACTCTATAGGACCCGCAAAGTCAGACAATGCTCTTTAACGTCCATGACCTTTTTTTTTCTTTTTTTATGATTATTCTTTTTATCGTCTCTTAAAAACAGTTTCATCCTATGGTTTCACTTACAGTGGTGTGAAAAAGTGTTTGCCCCCTTCCTCATTTCCTGTTCCTTTGCATGTTTGTCACACTTAAGTGTTTCGGAATATCAAACCAATTTAAACAATAGTCAAGGACAACACAAGTAAACACAAAATGCAATTTGTAAATGAAGGTGTTTATTATTAAAGGTGAAAAAAAATCCAAACCATCATGGCCCTGTGTGAAAAAGTGATTGCCCCCCTTGTTAAAACATACTATAACTGTGGTTGTCCACACCTGAGTTCAATTTCTCTAGCCACACCCAGGCCTGATTATTGCCACACCTGTTCACAATCAAGGCATCACTTAAATAGGAGCTGCTTGACACAGTAAGGTCCACCAGAAGATCCTTAAAAGCTACACATCATGCCGAGACCCAAAGAAATTCAGGAACAATTGAGAAAGAAAGTAATTGAGATCTATCAGTCTGGAAAGGGTTATAAAGCCATTTCCAAAGCTTTGAGAATCCAGCGAACCACAGTGAGAGTCATTATCCACAAATGGCGAAGACATGGAACAGTGGTGAACCTTCCCAGGAGTGGCCGGCCGCCCAAAATTACCCCAAGAGTGCAGCGACGACTCATCCAAGAGGTCACAAAAGACCCCACAACAACGTCCAAGGAACTGCAGGCCTCACTTGCCTCAGTTAAGGTCAGCGTTCATGCCTCCACCATCAGGAAAAGACTGGGCAAAAATGGCCTGCATGGCAGAGTTCCAAGGAGAAAACCACTGCTGAGCAAAAAGAACATCAAAGCTCGTCTCAATTTCTCCACAACACATCTTGATGATCCCCAAGACTTTTGGGACAACATTCTGTGGACCGATGAGACAAAAGTGGAACTCTTTGTAAGGTGTGTGTCCAAGTATATCTGGCGTAGAAGGAACACTGCATTTCAGAAAAAGAACATTATACCAACAGTAAAATATGGTGGTGGTAGTGTGATGGTCTGGGGCTGTTTTGCTGCTTCAGGACCTGGAAGACTTGCCGTGATAAAAGGAACTATGAATTCTGCTGTCTACCAAGAGATCCTGAAGGAGAATGTCCGACCATCTGTTCGTGTACTCAAGCTGAAACGAACTTGGGTTCTGCAGCAGGACAATGATCCTAAACACACCAGCAAGTCCACCACCGAATGGCTGAAGAAAAACAAAATGAAGACTTTGGAGTGGCCTAGCCAAAGTCCAGACCTGAATCCTATTGAGATGTTGTGGTATGACCTTAAAAAGGCCGTTCATGCTCGAAAACCCTCTAATGTAACTGAATTAGGACAATTCTGCAAAGATGAGGGGGCCAAAATTCCTCCAGGACGCTGTAAAAGCCTCATTGCACGTTATCGCAAACGCTTGGTTGCAGTTGTTGCTGCTAAGGGTGGCCCAACCAGTTATTAGGTTTAGGGGGCAATCACTTTTTCACACAGGGCCATGATGGTTTGGATTTTTTTTCACCTTTAATAATAAACACCTTCATTTACAAATTGCATTTTGTGTTTACTTGTGTTGTCCTTGACTATTGTTTAAATTGGTTTGATGTTCCGAAACACTTAAGTGTGACAAACATGCAAAGGAACAGGAAATGAGGAAGGGCTTTTCACACCACTGTACATACCTTAACTAACTTGGGAGATCACTAACCAAACATTATCTAAGCGTTGCTTCCACTCCTGAAGGTACTACGGTATATGATACAGCCCCCACGGGCATTACACTGCTTAACTAATGTCATGATGGTATAGGTGCTTTACTCAGCCCCCTCCCATTCCCCTCACCCCACCCCCCCCCCTTTGGTTTTTGATTATTTTTTCGTTGTTTTTTCCTTACTAAAGTTTAAAAAACATTCTATCTGTTAAACAGAGAATCTGCGTGTATGTTTTGTGTAGATACTGTATACTGTCTGTTGTACCACGTTATTATGCAAAACCCAATAAATATTTTTCAAAAAAAAAAAAAAAAAAGCTACACATCATGCCGAGACCCAAAGAAATTCAGGAACAATTGAGAAAGAAAGTAATTGAGATCTATCAGTCTGGAAAGGGTTATAAAGCCATTTCCAAAGCTTTGGGAATCCAGCGAATCACAGTGAGAGCCATTATCCACAAATGGCGAAGACATGGAACAGTGGTGAACCTTCCCAGGAGTGGCCGGCCGCCCAAAATTACCCCAAGAGTGCAGCGACGACTCATCCAAGAGGTCACAAAAGACCCCACAACAACGTCCAAGGAACTGCAGGCCTCACTTGCCTCAGTTAAGGTCAGCGTTCATGCCTCCACCATCAGGAAAAGACTGGGCAAAAATGGCCTGCATGGCAGAGTTCCAAGGAGAAAACCACTGCTGAGCAAAAAGAACATCAAAGCTCGTCTCAATTTCTCCACAACACATCTTGATGATCCCCAAGACTTTTGGGACAACATTCTGTGGACCGATGAGACAAAAGTGGAACACTTTGTAAGGTGTGTGTCCAAGTATATCTGGCGTAGAAGGAACACTGCATTTCAGAAAAAGAACATTATACCAACAGTAAAATATGGTGGTGGTAGTGTGATGGTCTGGGGCTGTTTTGCTGCTTCAGGACCTTGAAGACTTGCCGTGATAAAAGGAACTATGAATTCTGCTGTCTACCAAGAGATCCTGAAGGAGAATATCCGACCATATGCCCCCTCTATTTTTTCGGCTGTGGACCCATCACGGGCAACCTTCCCTTACAGGGGTTGCCCGCCTTGGCTCTAAGGCCCTCCCGCGCCAGTGAGTTCTCACCGCACGGCGCCCCACCAGTTTGAAGTATTCTCTCTGACGGTGTGCCGTGCGGTGTCAGCTCTGGGGATCATATGTGCCTTCTGCCCTGCCTCCTTGCAAGCCTCCCGGGACGGCTATGACAACAAGCCAATTCAAATCCCACCCACTCCCTGCGCCCTCCCCTTGCATGTTACTGAGGATGACGGCTTTCCTGCTCTGCGCATGCGCCATGCTTTGTGTATCGCGCATGCGCTGTATGCATGTCTCTGGGCCCATTTATGTCTCCTAGTTGCTCGTAGGACTATTATGGCGTTTTTTGATTATTTTTTCGTTGTTTTTTCCTTACTAAAGTTTAAAAAACATTCTAT
The DNA here is from genome assembly GCA_028564925.1 of Lithobates sylvaticus. Taxonomy (NCBI): domain Eukaryota; kingdom Metazoa; phylum Chordata; class Amphibia; order Anura; family Ranidae; genus Lithobates; species Lithobates sylvaticus. The sequence goes on along the minus strand of CM053026.1, from coordinate 368,678,205 downwards.
CTGTTAAACAGAGAATCTGCGTGTATGTTTTGTGTAGATACTGTATACTGTCTGTTGTACCACGTTATTATGCAAAACCCAATAAATATTTTTCCAAAAAAAAAAAAAAAAGCTACACATCATGCCGAGACCCAAAGAAATTCAGGAACAATTGAGAAAGAAAGTAATTGAGATCTATCAGTCTGGAAAGGGTTATAAAGCCATTTCCAAAGCTTTGGGAATCCAGCGAATCACAGTGAGAGCCATTATCCACAAATGGCGAAGACATGGAACAGTGGTGAACCTTCCCAGGAGTGGCCGGCCGCCCAAAATTACCCCAAGAGCGCAGCGACGACTTTGTGACTCAAGAGGTCACAAAAGACCCCACAACAACGTCCAAGGAACTGCAGGCCTCACTTGCCTCAGTTAAGGTCAGCGTTCATGCCTCCACCATCAGGAAAAGACTGGGCAAAAATGGCCTGCATGGCAGAGTTCCAAGGAGAAAACCACTGCTGAGCAAAAAGAACATCAAAGCTCGTCTCAATTTCTCCACAACACATCTTGATGATCCCCAAGACTTTTGGGACAACATTCTGTGGACCGATGAGACAAAAGTGGAACACTTTGTAAGGTGTGTGTCCAAGTATATCTGGCGTAGAAGGAACACTGCATTTCAGAAAAAGAACATTATACCAACAGTAAAATATGGTGGTGGTAGTGTGATGGTCTGGGGCTGTTTTGCTGCTTCAGGACCTTGAAGACTTGCCGTGATAAAAGGAACTATGAATTCTGCTGTCTACCAAGAGATCCTGAAGGAGAATATCCGACCATATGCCCCCTCTATTTTTTCGGCTGTGGACCCATCGCGGGCAACCTTCCCTTACAGGGGTTGCCCGCCTTGGCTCTAAGGCCCTCCCGCGCCAGTGAGTTCTCACCGCACGGCGCCCCACCAGTTTGAAGTATTCTCTCTGACGGTGTGCCGTGCGGTGTCAGCTCTGGGGATCATATGTGCCTTCTGCCCTGCCTCCTTGCAAGCCTCCCGGGACGGCTATGACAACAAGCCAATTCAAATCCCACCCACTCCCTGCGCCCTCCCCTTGCATGTTACTGAGGATGACGGCTTTCCTGCTCTGCGCATGCGCCATGCTTTGTGTATCGCGCATGCGCTGTATGCATGTCTCTGGCGTACGCGCCGCTCTTTACCCCTTTTGGAACGCAACGCAATACGTTGCGGTCCTGCCCAGTTGGACGCCGGCCTCTCCCTTTCTCATTGAGTCTTAGTAGACTCATGTGACTGGATGGATAGGAAAGGCTATTCCTTAATAGCCCCGCCTCCGTTCGCCCATTGACCACAGACCCGCCTTTTGACATTTCGAGGCCGGCACTGAGTCCCAGAGGCGACGCCTCCACCTCAGCTGTTTCGTATCTTCATTCAATCCACATGCACATGCGCAATGTACTCACTATGCCTCATAAATAACCGTCCTCACAACAGGTCAGCAGCGATTGCTCCTGCTGAGATAAAACCAGGCGTTTTTTCCATTGCAGTACTCTTGGGGTGTGCATCAATTCTGTAAGTTTAGTTTGTTCTGTGGCTTATGTATAATCTTTGATGCCTGAATTATCACAACTTGTTGTCTTTAAAGAAATCTCTTCTATACATATTTTTGATCCATGATGGTTCATTAAAATATAGTATGTGATTCACTAATGCGAATCCATTTAAAATACAACAAACAGTTTTTTTCTGTTTAACATTAGTTCAAACATGTTTAGTAATACCTTTGCGTCTTCGCTATTTGGTAATAAACAGTTCCTTGGCTGTTTTAATATGTAGTTTGAACACATTTATATCTTATTTTTACCATTTTTTGATATATATTTTGCTTTCTTTATATTTTTAGACATCTTGATTACCGGGCTTACCATTTTGCTTCACCACGCGGAGATGGGTCATTAGGTTGATCCTTGTGTGGGCCTTACCCTTGGAGATCACCACTTGGAGGGCCACAAACCCTTCTTTTCCAAAAAATCCCTCAAAAACAATCTTCTCTTCCCCCCCCCCCCTTGTGTTGAGAGGTCTAGGACCTGCTTTATATGGTCCTAGAGCCTCCTGCAACAACTCCTGGCCTGTCGCTATTTTTCATCGTATGAAGAAACTCACCTTGACTTTCGATGTATTAACCTTTTATCCTTATGGATATTGGTATGTATAAACGCATGTGTCCAGGCATTCTATGCAATGGCTTTTTCTCCCTTTCCCCCAGGTTCCCCTGAAATGCTCATATTTGTCTGTCTTTGTTTTTTGTGTGTTTTTTTCCCCAGACCTCTTTTTCCACATTCAATCTCCACCTAAAATGCCTCTGAAGAAGGGATCGTTTGAGTTTCCCGAAACATGTTAGGCAACTGAGGGATGTGTTTTTCTTATCTTTTTCTTTTTCGTTTTCCATTTATATATGTCATATCCACATGTAACAACTGTAAACTAAAAGGTTGTATTACAATTGTTTTTAACAAATTTGTATGTACACACTTACCCTTTTTTCTTTTGTTTACTTTGTTTTCTTTGATATTTATTCATTTATATACATATTTTTCTATTAATAAATAATTTAAAATATATTTTTATATTCTTTGTTTTTTTCAACAATTTTGTTGTGTTTCGCCTGAAAAATCCCAATTGTACCGGAGGGTACTAGGGGTCCTCTATTAGTAGAGGCTCCATTTTCCAAATATTCACTCAGGGATGTTGGCAAACAATTTACTTTCAGAGGCTTAAATGCCTCTGAAGTTTGGTTCAGCACCACTTGTTACATTAAACACACCAGCAAGTCCACCACCGAATGGCTGAAGAAAAACAAAATGAAGACTTTGGAGTGGCCTAGCCAAAGTCCTGACCTGAATCCTATTGAGATGTTGTGGTATGACCTTAAAAAGGCCGTTCATGCTCGAAAACCCTCTAATGTAACTGAATTAGGACAATTCTGCAAAGATGAGTGGGCCAAAATTCCTCCAGGACGCTGTAAAAGCCTCTATGCACGTTATCGCAAACGCTTGGTTGCAGTTGTTGCTGCTAAGGGTGGCCCAACCAGTTATTAGGTTTAGGGGGCAATCACTTTTTCACACAGGGCCATGATGGTTTGGATTTTTTTTCACCTTTAATAATAAACACCTTCATTTACAAATTGCATTTTGTGTTTACTTGTGTTGTCCTTTACTATTGTTTAAATTGGTTTGATGTTCCGAAACACTTAAGTGTGACAAACATGCAAAGGAACAGGAAATGAGGAAGGGGCAAACACTTTTTCACACCACTGTATGTGGGCCCAGGGTCGTTCAGGCACAGGCAGGGGGTGAAAAAGACCAGCAGGCTTCTGGTGAGGGGTCTTGTTACGAGCACATATGGTACAGGCCTGTACGAAATCCGTCACATCCTTTTTTAAGGAGGGCCACCAGTAATACCTGGCAATCAGTTGGGAGGATTTCTTGATTCCAGGATGACCAGCCAGATGAGAGGAGTGACTCCATTTGAGGACCTGAAGCCGAAGACGTGGAGGGACCAAGGTTTTCCCAGGAGGAACTTGCAGCAAGGAGGCAGGAGCAGAAGAGATCAGACACTCGGGGGGTACAATGTGTTGTACAGGAGACTCAGACTCAGAAGAATCGGTGGAACGTGATAGAGCGTCAGCCCTGACATTCTTGTCTGCAGGACGTAAATGGATCTCGAAGTTGAAGCGGGCAAAAAACAACGACCACCTAGCTTGGCGTGGGTTTAATCGTTGGGCGGATTGGAGGTAAGAAAGATTTTTGTGATCCGTGAAGATCGTGATGAGGTGAACGGACCCCTCAAGGAGATGTCTCCATTCCTCAAGTGCTAGCTTAATGGCCAGTAATTCACGGTCTCCGATGGAGTAGTTCTTTTTAGGGGGAGAGAAGGTCTTGGAGAAGAAACCACAGGTGACGTTCTTGCCCTTGGGGTCTTTCTGAAGAAGCACAGCTCCTGCTCCCACAGAGGAGGCATCGACTTCCAGGAGAAACGGTTTGCGAGGATCTGGCCTGGACAAAACAGGTGCAGAGGCAAAGACAGATTTGAGGTGGTTAAAGGCTTCCTCAGCTGGAGGGGGCCAGGACCTAGGATTAGCATCCTTTTTGGTTAATGCCACAATAGGCGCGACAATGGTGGAGAAGTGAGGGATGAACTGGCGATAGTAATTGGCGAATCCAAGGAAACGCTGGATGGCCTGTAGTCCGGTAGGACGTGGCCAGTTCAATACGGCAGAAAGCTTCTCCGGGTCCATTTGGAGACCTTGTCCAGAGACCAAGTAACCTAGGAAGGGAAGACTGCAACGTTCAAAGAGACATTTCTCTAGTTTGGCATAAAGATGGTTCTCCCGAAGCCGTTGGAGCACTTGACGGACCTGAAGACGGTGTTCCTCCAAGCTGGTGGAAAAAATCAGGATATCATCCAGATAGACAATGACGCAGGAGTATAGCAAGTCTCTGAAAATCTCATTCACGAAGTCTTGGAAGACCGCCGGGGCATTGCATAAACCGAAGGGCATGACGAGATACTCAAAGTCGAAGTTAAAGGCGGTTTTCCACTCATCGCCTTTACGGATACGGATGAGATTATATGCGCCCCGGAGGTCCAATTTGGTGAAGATTCTTGCTCCACGCAAACGATCAAAAAGTTCTGACATAAGGGGCAGCGGGTAGCGATTTTTTATCGTGATCTTGTTAAGACCACGATAGTCAATGCAGGGACGTAAGGACCCGTCTTTTTTGCGACAAAGAAGAATCCAGCTCCAGCAGGGGAGGAAGACTTGCGGATGAAACCTCTTTTGAGGTTCTCCTGGACGTACTCCGTCATAGCTTTAGTCTCCGGGATGGAGAGAGGATAGATCCTGCCACGGGGCGGCGTGGTCCCAGGAAGAAGATCGATTGGACAATCGAAGAGTCTATGTGGCGGCAAGATCTCAGCTTGTTTTTTGCAAAAAACTTCAGCAAAGTCCCTGTAAGGTTTGGGGAGACTAGACCGAGAGGTAGCGATGAAAACTTGCCTAGTGGGTACCGCTTTGAGGCAATGCCTGTGGCAGGAGGGACCCCAACTTTTGATGTCCCCCGAGGTCCAGTCGAGGGTAGGGGAATGTAGCCGGAGCCAGGGTAGGCCCAAAAGGATCTCAGAGGTGCAGTTGGGCAATACAAAAAAGTCTATCTTTTCATGATGGAGAACTCCAATTCTCATGAGGAGAGGTTCGGTGCGGTAACGCACGACACAGTCCAGATTTTGACCATTTACAGAGGTGATAAAAAATGGCTTGACAAGACGAGTGACTGGAATATCAAATTTGTCGATGAGTGAGGCTTCAATGAAGTTTCCTGCAGAACCAGAATCCAAAAAGGCCACGGCGGAGAAAGAGGACTTCTTGGGCAAAGAAAACTTCACTGGAACAGTCAGACGTGGAGAGGAAGAGTCCACACCTAGCAACACCTCTCCCACGTTAGCTAGGTGCGAGCATTTCCCTGACGCTGAGGGCGGATAGAGCAATCCTTTAAGAAATGGTCAGGACTGGCGCAATACAGGCACAGATTATGGTCTCGGCGGCGAGTCCTCTCTTGTGTGGTCAGGCGTGACCGATCTACTTGCATAGCCTCCTCAGCGGGAGGCGCAGGTACGGGTTGCAGAGGATTCTGGAAGAGAGGTGCCAGGCGAGGAAACCGCCTGACGCGACCAAAGTCCTTTTCTTGGCGTAGCTCAAGGCGTCTCTCGGTATAATGCATGTCAATGCGGGTGGCCAGCTGGATGAGTTCAGACAGAGTGGCAGGAATTTATCGAGCAGTCAGCACATCTTTGACGTGGCTGGATAGACCCTTTTTAAAGGTCGCGCAAAGGGCCGCATTGTTCCAGGAGAGTTCGGATGCCAGGGTGCGGAACTGAATGGCGTAATCGCCCACTGAAGAATCTCCCTGGACCAGGTTCAGGAGAGCCGTCTCGGCAGAGGAGGCCCGGGCTGGCTCCTCGAAGACACTGCGAACTTCGGAAAAGAAGGCTGGAATAGAAGCTGTGGCAGGATCGCCCCGGTCCCAAAGCGGTGTAGCCCAGGCTAGGGCCTTATTTGAAAGCAGGCTAACCACAAACGCCACTTTAGACCGTTAGGAGGGGAACTGGTCAGACAACATCTCCAGATGGAGGGAGCACTGGGATAGGAACCCTCGGCATAGCTTAGGATCCCGATTGAACTTGTCAGGAAGGGACAGGCGGACCCTAGCAGCAGCAACTCGTGGAGGAGATGTAGGAGCTGGCGGTGGGGGTGGTAGAAGCTGCTGTAGCATAGCAGTCAACTGCGCCAATTGCTGTCCCTGTTGAGAAGCTTGGCAGCGGGATCTCAGCAGGATCCATGGCCGGATCTACTGTTACGTACCGGGTATGGCGGGGAACAGGAGGTGGATCCCCTATGTCAATGAGGTGATAGCACGGGTTGTATTGGAGGACCGGTTCTAATGTTGCTACTGGTTTTCACCAGAGCCCGCCGCAAGGCGGGATGGACTTGCAGCGGCGGTAGCAACCAGGTCGTGTCTTCCAATAGCAACTCGACCCCACTGACAGCTGAGACAGGCGCGGTACACAAGGATAAGGCAGAGGCAAGGTCAGACGTAGCAAAAGGTCAGGACAGGTAGCAAAGGTTCGTAGTCGGGGGCAACGGCAGAGGTCTGGATACACAGTAGGAGCAAACACAAAACACGCTTTCACTGGGCACTATAGGCAACTCAAGATCCGGCGAGGACAGGAAGGGGAAGTGGGTTTTTAATGGGATTTGGGAAAACTGTAATTGGGCCAGGCACTAATTGATTGTGCACTGGCCCTTTAACTGGAGGCGGAGTCGCGCGCGCGCGCCTGGGGAGCGGGGGCGCGCGCACGCCGAAGAGAGCCTGCAGGGGACAGGTGAGAGGAGCGGGATGCGATCCCCGGGCGAACCGAGGATCGCATCCCGGAAACAAAGCAGCGCCTGCGGTCAGGGGAGCTGACCGAGGCGCTGCAGGGCAGAGGACGCTGTGAGCGCTCCGGGGTGGAGGGGATGCCCGGAGCGCTCGGCGTTACAGTCCTGTAAGGACTACAAGATGGAGGGAGCCTTCTGACGGTCAAGACAAGTCACCATCTAAGAACAGACATTGAGGCAATGTTGATTAAATCTCATCACCTCACCCATCATTATCATTGCTCCCTGTTTCAAACATCACAAATTACAAGCACTAATAGTCGCTGCATTTGTGGAAAGTCATTGCCTGCCAAGCTAGTGTATCAAATGAACAAGCACTATACAGCTGTGCAAGGACCTCAAGATGAATAGCCTGCTAAAGCCAGAACAGTCACCGTTCAAAGCGCAGACATACAGGCAAGATTGATCAATGTCATCATCTCACCTCTCATTTTGTTTGCTCCCCGTTTACAAACACCACAGATTACCAGACCTAATGGTCTCTGCATTCGTGGTGAGAAGTCATTGCTTGACAAGCTACAGTGCATAAATTGCATAGCGCTTCCAACCAGAACTACCAGCCCTAATAATCGCTGCATTTGTTGTGGAAAGTCATTGCCCACCAAGCTAGTGTGTCAAATGAACAAGCACTATACAGCCCTGCAAGGACCTCAAGATGAAGAGAGCCTGCTAAAGCCAGAACAGTCACCGTTTTATAAAGGGCAGACATATAGGCAAGATTGATCAATGCCATCATCTCACCTCTCATTTTGTTTGCTCCCCGTTTACAAACACCACAAATTACCAGCCTACCCTAATGGTTGCTGCATTTGTGGTGGAAAGTCATTGCTTGATAAGCTACAGTGCATAAATTGCATAGCACTTCCAACCAGAACCAGTAGGTGGTGTCCGAATACGAAAGCTTGCACAAGCTTTGAAGATTGCCCAATAGAGACTTTTTTTGCAGGGGCAGCTAAGGACACAATTGCCTGGGTTGAAGTGGAGGAAACTCTCCACAAGGTTAAAAAGTACTAATTTCCTTCACTTAACAACTGGAAGAGTTAATCCAGGAATAGTTGAAAAGGGTAAGAGAAAAAATGCCCTCCTAAACAGGCTATCCACTGTATACCCTGGAAAAGCTAGAGGTCAACCTGCTGAAGTCTACTCCAATGATGGATGCATCATGAATGTAGCTGGCAAGACATGTCACATTCAAGGAGGCTCTAGTCTGAAAATTAGATCTAGATCTGAAGTGCTCCTACATACTGTAGCATCTGCAGGTACTGGCACATCAGCAATAACCAACCCATGTGCTGAATGAGTCTAATGAGATTGGTTTCAGAATTGTCAACCAGCTGGGAAAGTGGCAGGGCCTGCATCCCTATTGGGAATATCTTATCAAAAATGAATTTTTTTTATTGCAGTGGATGCCAAAAAATCTGACTTATCTTGACGCAGACTTCTGGGAAAATCAGTGAAACCAGTCATACAAACAGGAAAATTGCAGCCCTGCAGAATAAAAAAGTGGAGTAACCCTTTAAATAAGCCCGTCTTGAAAAAGTAAAGAGACAAGGCGGTAACAGCTTTGTAGGAGCTGGAATTGGCGGCATACTCTGTGGTGAATGTTTCAGACGTCAATTGACGTTTTTGAAGAGCGGTGTTTCCCGCGGTCACGGCAAGGAGTGCATTATGGCTGAAGCCATGGTTGGTCGATCCCGCAAAAAAAAAAAAAAAAAATGGTGTAAGACACCAGAACACGGATCCAATCTATTCAGGAGTAGACAGGATACAGCCATCTCAAGGGTGACCATTAGAGGGTCAGGGCGAATATCATCTGACAAAAAAACAGAAAACTCAAAGGTCCAGCATAAAGGTGGCGACTCCCAAGTAGACACCAGGAGGCACAATCCTACGGGGGGGAAAAGATTAGTAAACTAACTGGAGAAGTACCCAATCTTCATTATTGAAGCCTTAAAAGATCTAAGGTTCCTGTCCTAGGAGTACAGCGGAAGTCCCTTCTAAGGGTGCACTAATCCAGGGGGTGCCTGTGCAAAGCTTTATGCACACACCTGGAGGGAAAACCTTCAGGATCAGTGGGCCATATCAGCTATATTGGCGTGACATTGGTGGAACTTCAGGGGAGGTCCGCCTTTCTAGTTACAATAATTTTTTATCAAAAAAGTATAAAATGAAAACTCACCCATGCAGGGGGATAATTCAATGAGCATAACGACCATATAACATTGACAAGTGGGAAGTCCACCTTTCAATCTCTTCCAGTCAGCCAGGCTACCAGAGTTGATGGAAAAGTAAAAAATTCTGTTCCAGTTTGTAGCTGGATCGAAAAAATAAATAAATAATAAAAAAAAAAAAAAAAAATAACCAGAGGAGATGAGGATTTGGTTCCCCTCTGTTCCTAGAAAAATAAAAAATACATTTTTTTTACAAGCAGCACAGGAAGTTAGAGTTATGCAAGATGGGAAACCTCCAATCAATTATATTATTCATAAATATGGGAGGCAGGATTCTCCTGTAGGTTTATCAGACACCTACTTGTCCCAATTCATCCTCAATTCCTTTACCAGTGAGTTCCTCCCCTTCGGTCTGTACATCTCCCCCAGGGCATTCACAAAGGTCTTACTGTCTGCAATAGCAACAGGAAAAATTCAGTAGAACTGAAACAAGGTAATTTCCATCCTCTGACAGAGAAAGCCAAAGGTGCATTGGGAGTGAAGTCTCTTCCAGCAGAACAATGCCGGAGTATCCTTGGTTTTTTGTAACTGACCAATTGTTTTCAGATGGAACATTATGACATCAGACCCCACCTAGAAAGGTTATGGGATGTTAAGCTTATGAGGAATAGTATTGCATTTTCTTCAACCGAGTAGTGTTCAAAGCACTTCTGTCATTCACTCCTTTTTTAGCAAGAGCAGCAAGATTTGTATTATGCCTAGACAACAGTGGAAGGGTAGAATCCTTAGGCTGTCAGCGGAGCTTCCTGTATCAATAATTGCAAATATACAATTTTTGGCTTGGGAGGCTCTAGTGTCTCTCTCTCCTGCCCTTAATCATTGAATCATCATTGCTTCCAGTAATGACGGATTCGCTTTCGCATGGAGAGTTTTTTTCCATCCAGCTCCAAGAGACTACTTTTGATGGCATGGAAGTTGAGAGGCAGTGGCTACCAGGTCAATTATGCATAGTGAAGGTAGTGCCTACCTTGTCAATCCAGAGATCTTCATGAATAAGATTTACCTAAGACTATGGGAAAATTATACAGATCTCACACAGCGAAGCGTGGAGTCCTTTATCACCTAAACCAGCCACAGTTCTTACAACTGGGGCTAATCAGGGGCATAGGTTCAAATATGTTTAAAAGCTCAAAGTTCGGCTTTGTCTGCACTTGCAGAGGTCTAAGGAGCCCTTACCCTTTAATGATGCAATTCTTAAAAGGCTTGCATGAAGTTATAGGCCTCACAGGAAACCATTTGTTCCCTATGTGGAACTTGCTTATGGTCCCCATTTCCATCAAGGCCTCACGCTGAGGTGAGGTATCTGGATACTGAGAATGTGGGGGCGGGGGCCCTCTCAAGGTTTAATAGCTACGCGGTCCTATCAGGTTGTGGGGGCGGAGCCACAACCCATATGTGTATGCTGCCATGTGATGCAACAGGAAAGGAAAATTACGGAAGGTAAGTATACAATTTTCATTTTTTTCACTTATATTTGGCGCAGTAGGGGTAGAAAATATAGAAGGCGGTTCTTATATTTATTTTTTACCAACAGCAACAACCGGTGATGCTGGATGTACCATACCCCATTTAGAATACCCCACCGCCTGTTGTATCGGGTAGAGGTATGCTAGACCACATGGATCCTGTATGTCATCACCTAAGGGACGAGAATTAGAACCCCCCAGGTAATAACACATTCAGACTGCATCCATAGCATGCAGGAGTAGGCTACTAGCTGATTACAGAGTTATATTTGTTTTCTTGTTTTACCAGATGTTAATACAGTTAGAATGAAAATGATAATTTAATAAGATTAAACTGTATGCACCCCATTATATCTGGACTGCAGAGGCCATCCAGTCTCATTTATACAGTGGTGTGAAAAAGTGTTTGCCCCCTTCCTCATTTCCTGTTCCTTTGCATGTTTGTCACACTTAAGTGTTTCGGAACATCAAACCAATTTAAACAATAGTCAAGGACAACACAAAATGCAATTTGTAAATGAAGGTGTTTATTATTAAAGGTGAAAAAAAATCCAAACCATCATGGCCCTGTGTGAAAAAGTGATTGCCCCCTAAACCTAATAACTGGTTGGGCCACCCTTAGCAGCAACAACTACAACCAAGCGTTTGTGATAACGTGCAATGAGGCTTTTACAGCGTCCTGGAGGAATTTTGGCCCACTCATCTTTGCAGAATTGTCCTAATTCAGTTACATTAGAGGGTTTTCGAGCATGAACAGCCTTTTTAGGCTGCATTCACACCTTTCAGGCAGAAAATCGCGCGAATTGCGGCGTTTTTTCGCGGCGTTTTTTACCGCGATTTGCGGCGTTTTTTTACCGCGATTCGCGGCGTTTTTTACCGCGTTTTGCCGCGAATTTTGTGCAGAGCAAAAGGTCACCAATGTAAAAAGAATAAAAACGTCCAAATCTGCCCGATTCGCGCGACAAAAAAGGGTCCGGAACTTGTTTGAGCTTCAGGCGTAGGGCTTCAGGCGTTTTGGAGTGGAGATGTGAACCATCTCCATAGAGAATAATGTATTTTTTCCCCTCTAGCTTTTGTAGCTTCAGGCTTCAAGCTACAAAACGCCCAGGTGTGAATGCAGCCTAAAGGTCATACCACAACATCTCAATAGGATTCAGGTCAGGACTTTGGCTAGGCCACTCCAAAGTCTTCATTTTGTTTTTCTTCAGCCATTCGGTGGTGGACTTGCTGGTGTGTTTAGGATCATTGTCCTGCTGCAGAACCCAAGTTCGTTTCAGCTTGAGTACACGAACAGATGGTCGGACATTCTCCTTCAGGATCTCTTGGTAGACAGCAGAATTCATAGTTCCTTTTATCACGGCAAGTCTTCCAGGTCCTGAAGCAGCAAAACAGCCCCAGACCATCACACTACCACCACCATATTTTACTGTTGGTATAATGTTCTTTTTCTGAAATGCAGTGTTCCTTCTACGCCAGATATACTTGGACACACACCTTACAAAGAGTTCCACTTTTGTCTCATCGGTCCACAGAATGTTGTCCCAAAAGTCTTGGGGATCATCAAGATGTGTTGTGGAGAAATTGAGACGAGCTTTGATGTTCTTTTTGCTCAGCAGTGGTTTTCTCCTTGGAACTCTGCCATGCAGGCCATTTTTGCCCAGTCTTTTCCTGATGGTGGAGGCATGAACGCTGACCTTAACTGAGGCAAGTGAGGCCTGCAGTTCCTTGGACGTTGTTGTGGGGTCTTTTGTGACCTCTTGGATGAGTCGTCGCTGCGCTCTTGGGGTAATTTTGGGCGGCCGGCCACTCCTGGGAAGGTTCACCACTGTTCCATGTCTTCGCCATTTGTGGATAATGGCTCTCACTGTGGTTCGCTGGATTCCCAAAGCTTTGGAAATGGCTTTATAACCCTTTCCAGACTGATAGATCTCAATTACTTTCTTTCTCAATTGTTCCTGAATTTCTTTGGGTCTCGGCATGATGTGTAGCTTTTAAGGATCTTCTGGTGGACCTTACTGTGTCAAGCAGCTCCTATTTAAGTGATGCCTTGATTGTGAACAGGTGTGGCAATAATCAGGCCTGGGTGTGGCTAGAGAAATTGAACTCAGGTGAGGACAACCTCAGTTATAGTATGTTTTAACAAGGGGGCAATCACTTTTTCACACAGGGCCATGATGGTTTGGATTTTTTTTCACCTTTAATAATAAACACCTTCATTTACAAATTGCATTTTGTGTTTACTTGTGTTGTCCTTGACTATTGTTTAAATTGGTTTGATGTTCCGAAACACTTAAGTGTGACAAACATGCAAAGGAACAGGAAATGAGGAAGGGGGCAAACACTTTTTCACACCACTGTACATACAAAGGCAGCAACCTCATGCACCTATGTAAGATCCTCACTTACTACTTGATCACAATGATCTATCAGACCAACCAATAGGACTTATTTCAACATCCCATGGTCAGAACTAAACTACACATTACAAGGGCTTCCCACACACCTACATTCACCTGTCATTGGCAATGCAAGTAGCGGACTGTCACGATATTCATTCACCTCTTTCACATGTGGTCTTTTCCAACCCCCACACAGCAGTTTGGACCAGAGTTTACCTGTCTTGATCAGGCTCTCTCTATCCTCACTCTGTACCTCACCGAACCTACTCATACAGATGAAGGGTTAGTCCCCTAACCTGCTCGGTTTACATTCCAGGAATACTAACCGCGTACGTTCTCCTTTCCCAGGGCCGCCATCAGGGGGGTACAGGCAGTACTCAAGTAAGGGGCCCAAGCGTTCCATGGGGCCCGTCTGGCTAGGGCCCCCTTCTGCCTACAGCAGCCCTTAAAATAAATATATCACCTGCTCTGCCGCTAGCCTGCATGGCGCCCGGTCTGCTACAGAGCCTCCTTTTACTTTCACTAGCACCCCACCTCACCCACCAGCTGTGCAGAAGTGGAGAGAAGCATTAGATCAAGCACTGAGCCTCCGCCGGCCGCTGCCTTTCTGACTAGCAACCTCCCCTCCAGCAGGTGATCACAGCCAGCAATAACATCTCTTCCTTCCCTGCTGAGTGCGGAGCCTGCTGGCTGCTGCTAGGTTGGTTTACAATGTGATTGGCCGGGGCACGGGCAGGGGGTGTGGTCAGCTCGTCAGTGTCTATCTGCATGCACCCAGTCCTATCAGGTGCATGCAGATAGATACCAGAGAGCAGCCTGGAGGGTAAGTCACAAACATTTAGTGTTTGCTGCTGTGCCCCCTGTGCTGCCTGTATATTTGGTATATTTGGACTTTATTTAATATCCTTCTCCTTGGATGGGACACAGGAGGGCCAAGGCTAACAAGCTGGCATGGATGAGTTGCATTGTGGAAAATGAATGAGGATGACATGGTGGAGAGCCTCTTCACTATATGTATCTCATCCCCATCCAGAGTCATCCTCATCCATTTTCACAATGCAACTCCATCATCTTCATCCCCACCCAGCATCTACTCCATCCCTCTCTCCACAATGTATTCCCATCCATGCCCAGCACCATCCATCCTCCATATCCTCCCATCCATATTAAGTTGTAAAAGTGTTAAAATAAAAGCGGGTGCACCGAAGGACTCAGTAGGATGGCCAGTGGGCGGATTCGGTGGGAATGTTGGTGGTCAGGCCCCGGGGGGCCCAGGCCTAAAGGTGTGTAAGGGGCCCCAAAATTTCTGATGGCTGCCCTGCCCACACCCCCCCACACCTACCCCCCTCCCCCTTAATTCTTCAACACCACATCCACAGTACTAGCAGACGAGGTGCGTGAAAGTCGGACCACATTATGCCATCTCCCAGGACAAGAAACCCCTCCCCCCAGGTCAAGCTATACTCCTTAAACATAAGGGGACTCAACACACCCGAGAAAAGATCACAGCTGCTTCTATTAATACGGAAAGCCAAGGCGGATGTGGTCTTTCTCCAGGAAACACATGTTAGATCGGACAATATTCCCAAACTTTCCAATATATCTTACCCTATGGTATACCACGCCACAAATAAAGACTCAAAATCCAAGGTAGTCTCCATCCTAATATCCAAAAATTGCCCCATACAGATCCATGACACATTGATTGACACCAACGCACAATACATATTTCTAAAGGGAAAATTACACAACAAGCCTGTTACGCCCCCAACAAACAGCAAGTTCCCTTTTTTCACGACACTCTCCAAAGTCTCACCACATTTCCAAGGGTATGCTGGTTCTCGGGGGCGACTTCAACTTAGCCCTTAATCCCTCTCTGGACGCACCATCAGGCGCCTCCTCTATCACCTACTGTGCACTCAGTGCAATCAAAACACAACTTTCCAACCTGGCCTTACATGACACATGGCGTACACTGCACCCAAATGCTAAATACTTCACATTTTAGTCTCCCCCTCACCACAAATATACAAGGATAGACTATTTTTTTTGTCTTAACCTGACTTAGACTCACTCCTGACTGCTACAATAGACCCATTGGTTCTATCAGACCACCACCCCGTCTCCATCACCATTGCATTCCCGGCTTCCTCCACGAGACATACAAACTGGCGATTAGACAACTCTCTCCTCACAAATCCTGCACACAAAGAGGCTTAATGATTGCTTGTCACATTTCTTCTGAGAAAACGCATCCTCCGACACCACGCCATTGACCCTCATAAGTGCGTCATCAGAGGAGAATTCATTTTAATAGCTGCACAACAGCGTAAAGCCAGACAAGCACTTATATCCAAGCTATTGGACAGAGTCCACTCTCTGGAAAGAAAGCACAAGCAATCTCTAGCAGAACAAACCCTCCAAGAGCTATTGAAAGCTAGAGAAGATCTCCTGGAGGAAATAGGGAAATCAACCAAATTCGCCCTGTCACAAATATTTTTTTACGAATTCAGGAACAAATCTGGTAAAATGTTCGCTAGGGCCCGCCAAACCAATAAAGCTAATTCAACTATCCACTATCTCGGACCCCCAGGGGAATAAAATGGAATCATCAAACGGTATAGCTAACCTGTTTAAACTATTTTACTACAAACTATACAATCTAAATACCCAACCGCTGACCGACCCAAACGGTGACAGGAAAAAGCTGCTATACGACTTTCTGATGCAATTAAGCCCACGTCCCATCACCACCGATGAAGCTAGCGACTTAGACAAATCTCTCACATGAGAAGCCCAGGACCCAGAAACCATTGAAGCCCTAACACAAAAAGCCAGGCAAAAACCCAGGCCCGGATGGATTATCCGTCAGTTACTACAAAACCTTCGTAGAGACTCTCGTACCACAGTTCCTAAAAAACTTTCAACTCACTATACACCCAACCTGACAAATGTAGGGGCCTCCTTGAAGCCCATATCGTGGTAATACCCAAACCGGGTAAAGATGCCAGCATACTCTCCAACTACAGACCTATTTCGCTTATAAATGTAGACGTAAAAATATACGCAAAAATCTTAACAAATCATATACTTCCTCTACTCCCATCATTGATTTCTTTGGACCAAGTGTTATTCATCCTTGGTCGAGAGGCCAAAGATAATACCCTAAAGGCAATTAATATCCAGTATTGGCTATCATCATCCAACACTCCGGGTTTTTTCCTTTCCCTCGACGCAGAAAAAGCGTTCGACAGAGTGGCCTGGGACTACATGACAGAAGTACTACGTAAACTGGGATTTAAAAAACGCATGCTTCAATACATTCTAGCCCTCTATTCGTCCCCAACTGCAAAAATCAGGGTTAACGGTCATCTGTCGGATGCTTCTTCTGTCGAATGGACAGGGGTGCCCATTATCCCCCCTCATATTTATACTCACGATAGAACCCATACCAAGACATCAAAGGCATAGGAATCGCCAATAAACAATCCAAAATCACAGCGTACTCCTATGACACCCTATTATTCCTCACGGACCCCATTACCACACTTCCCAACCTATTGGAAGACTTCTCCCTCTTCAAAGAGCTGTCCAATCTTCAAATAAACTTCGCCAAATCCAAGGCCCTTAATGTATCCCTACCTGATTCCATAGTGACCTTATGCAAGACCAATTTACCGTTTGGTTGGGACGCACGCACCATAACCTACCTAGGGATTCAGCTACCGTCTAAACGAATTGACCTTTATTCTAAAAATGTTGCCCCCATTCTGGAAACAATACAGAAAGACCTCCAGGAATGGAACAGAGGTACTTTTTTTTATGGTTTGGGAGGGTGGCGATTGTAAAAATGAACATCCTCCCCAGAATTCTTTACATACTACAAACAATCCCGATTTAACTGCCACCAACATTCTTCCTTACCTATAAAAGCATATGCCTAAACTTTATTTGGGCTGCCAAACAAGCACGGGTAAGTTGGGGGAAATTAGTGACCTCAAAGTTAAAAGGAGGAATTTGCCTCCCTGATATACAAAAGTATTATTGGTCATGCCGCCTAGCTAGAATCATAGATTGGCACTTACATTCCAAGACCAAAGCATGGATAGACGTTGAGGAGGCGTTCTCCTCCTTGCCTATTCGTCACCTGCCTTGGCTAGCCCCACACAAATTACCACAAGAAAAAAGATCCCACCCCTTGACAGGCCCAACGATACAGGTTTTTCACACAGTTTGTAAAAAACTGAACATTGCCTCCTCACCTGGTCCACTAACCCAGCTCAATCAAAACCTGGATTTTCCCCCGGGTATCCACCTCCTTGATGACCATAATGGGTCAACATCAAGTTCCATCAGAGCAGAATCCTTCTTCAATAAAGGATAAAATAAAATAAATAAAAAAAAATAATAAATAAAGTACACAATTTTTTACAAAGCTCGAATCCACAATCTCAATGGTTTAAAGACCATGCACCGTTCGAAGCCCTCTGCACCAGACACGACCCCCAAAGACACGTTATCTCAGATGTGTACTCTTTAATGTTCCCCGAGACTCTTACCACAGATGATGCGACATGCCAAAAATGGGAGAGAGAACTATCCACAGACCTTACATAGGAGGATTGGCACAACATATATGCTCACATTCATAAAGGATCTCTAAATTATTCCGCAAAAGAAAAACTGGTATAAGATATACTCCAGTTGGTATAGAACCCCGGATAGAATTCACAAATTCCACCCCAGTGTCCCTCCACTTTTTTGGAGATGCAACTTTGCTCACGGCTCTTTAATTCACATCTGGTGGAATGCCCCCTAATTCAACCTAATGGAATGAAGTTCACCATCTCACATCACAGATTACAACATATACCCCAGATTTCACGCCAGCTCAATATCTCCTACACCATACGTCCATACCACAATCGGCCTATAAAAAAATCTCTTACCCTGCACCTCATAAATGCGGCAAAACTTTGTATTCCCACTCACTGGCGATCTACCTCTCCCCCCAGTACATCTGAATGGCTCTGTAGAATAGGGAAAATAGCAGAGATGGAAGATTTAATCCATCAAGCACAAGATACCCTGACTAAATTTCATAAAACATGGGCATGCTGGATACATTTTAAAGAACATCAGAATACACAGTAGCAACATTATGTCGATATCCTCTTAGCTTGGCCTGGGGGACTGTATGGGTCAACTCACAACTAAACCTTACACCCAACCTTGCATATCCCACCCTTTTCCGAACACCCTCTTTCCGCCATTCCCCGTATCCCCATACTCATATGATGTCTCTATAGACAGAGCTTAGTCAAAAAAAACATCACATTGATTATCCATAGTAACAATAGGAACTAAAACTACACTGGCCATAACCGAGAGACTGGCATATTCAAGACTTGATTCTAAGGAGACACAAGCCTCACCCACGCACAGTTAGTTCCTGTTAGTTCCTGTTAGGGGTGCGTGCGGATGAGGCGTGACACAAGGTCTCACAGAAACCTGCAGAGGAACTTTTTTTATGGATCATTTAGGAGGACCATATGCCCGTTTCTCAGTCCTAAAAACGATCAGTAGATGTAAAGTTTTCTGGGAAATGTCTATCTGCAACAGCTTGATTCTTGTTCATGTTTATATTTTCTTTTAATCTTTATATTCCCTCTTAGGCTATGACCGTATACTATTGTTAACGATGTATTTCAAGTGTATATTGCCGCACAGTTTGATGTCTTATTATTTGTAATCTGCAATATCTTCAATAAAAATATATAAAAAAATAAATAAAATTACACACAGATGGACTCTATTTACTAATTAGGTGACTTCTGAAGGCAATTGCTTCCACTAGGTTTTAGTTAGGGGTATCAGAGTAAAGGGGGCTGAATACAAATGCAAGCCACACTTCAGATATTTATTTGTAAAAAAAAATTGAAAACCATTTATCATTTTCCTTCCACTTCACAATTATGTGCCACTTTGTGTTGGTCTATCACATACAATAAGTGTTTTTGGTTGTAACATGACAAAATGTGGAAAATTTTAAGGTGTATGAATACTTTTTCAAGGCACTGTAAGGAGAGCAGGTGAATTTTCCCTATATCAGATAACATCAATAAAGTCAAGTGGCTCTATTTTTGCTTTTAGTGCTACATTGTACATATACATAATGGCATCTTGATTATAAGCTTATTTTTTTATCATTTCAAGCAAGTTACTTGAAATGCAGTGTGGCAGTCTGTGCTTAATGGGGTGGACATCAGTGTCCATGTTGCAGCGTTTTTTTTTTTTTTTCTTCCCAATAATGTTTGCTTGAACAACATGTGTGATGTGTCCTTTTTCAAGCATTTAATGTGGTAACAAACTGTAAAATGAATGGAACTTTGTTTTGCCTTAAACACCCACTCATGCAATGGGGCATTTGATAAGAATAGAGCTTTTTCTTCTGTATGCTTTAAGTTATTACAAGTTCACTTATCATTATCATATATTTTACTAAATTGTAGTCAAATGATAGACAATGGTTATTAAAGTAGTTACAATTCTGGGAAGAGAACTAAGGCTGGCCATACATGGATCGAAATTTGGCTGGTTCTATTGATTTACTTCTCATGAACAAAAAAAATATATATTGCAAATACCACCTGCTAATTAAAATAACAATTCAATATAACCCTAAATAAGTGATAAATAATTATTACACACTGAGAACGGGCCAGCTCCAAAACACTAACATGTTCCCACACCATGCAAAATACATGCAATACAAAAAAATGTAAAGCTGCCCGCTATTTGCTCATTAACTGTGAATAGTGGTGGAAACCTCCTATACAAAGTGTGAGTAGTGGTGGGAACCTCTTATACAGATAACAAAGTGTTAATCATTCCTCATTGCATTATAAAGTATTAAACTCCACCCCAATGATGCACCAGGTGTTGCAGTAAACACTATAAACTAAACTATATGTTTTTGTATGCTGTATATGTTATTGTAACATGTCTATGTCTATGTGTTATTGTAACATGTATATGTCTCTGTGACATATACCTAATAAATGAAAAATAACCCATATATACACAAAATGAAAGGAAGTAAAAAGTACAATGATGAACAAAAAACTAAAAATTGCCCCATTCAAATAACTTCTAAATAATAAAGTGCATGTAGTGTACGAGGTGTGTCTATTAAATAATGAGACTGATTAAATAACTCACCTTTATTTATATGTATTACACATTTAATGCTTGCCCCCTTCAATATATTCCCCATTTGCACTAATACATTGCTGCAGTCTTGTTTTCCACTGGTCAAAGGCATAGAGAAAATCAATTTCTGTCAGCTGTTTCAACACATCTGCCGTTTTCTTCTTTACAGCATCAACTGACTCAAAATGTGTCCCTTTAAGCACTGATTTAACTTTTGGGAATTCATTCTCACATCCCTCGCTGAATCTTTTGTGCCACTCAAACAAATGTGCACGAGACAGGCTGCCATTCCCATAAGCTGTAGTAAGCATTTAAAAAAATTATGTTGTTGTTTTGTGCGATTTTACAAAAAATTTGGAATTT
The DNA here is from genome assembly GCA_028564925.1 of Lithobates sylvaticus. Classification (NCBI taxonomy): domain Eukaryota; kingdom Metazoa; phylum Chordata; class Amphibia; order Anura; family Ranidae; genus Lithobates; species Lithobates sylvaticus. The sequence goes on along the minus strand of CM053026.1, from coordinate 368,657,557 downwards.
ACACGTTGTTCAACTTTTAAACTTAGCATTTTTTTCAGAACTACACTACAGAAAACACAACCAAACTAAATGGCGACTCACAATTAACTGAATGTGTTGCTGCTTTTCATGCAGGTTCAAACATGCTCAAGGTCACCACACATGCAGTTATAACCAGTTCTGATTGCTTTGTTTACTAGGTGGGATCACAGTCTCAGTATTTAATAGACACACCTCGTATAGGGGTGGATACCTCCTTAAATTAATAATAAAGTCCTGTGCATGGAATACATAAAAATAAAAGTCTGTGTCAGACAATTTGATTACTATGCTTTTGCTGCTTGCATGAACAATCCATATTTGGGACACTGCAGGGAGGATTCCTGCATCCATCATCAATGTGTGGATGTGGAAATCTGTTTAGGTTTTTTTGCTCAGCCAGCTATGTCATGTATGGCCAGCCACAAAAAAATGGAACCTCCGCTTTTCGGAACCCTCCCCCCCTCCGGTGTCACATTTGGCACCTTTCAGGGGGAGGGGGGTGCAGATACCTGTATAATACAGGTATTTGCACCCACTTCCGGGAATAGACTCCCGTGGGAGTCACGCCCCTTACCCCCACTGTCTCCTGGGAAACACAAAGGTCCCAGGAGATAGCAGGGACCAGTTAGGACGTGCAGCACGACTCGCGCATGCGCATTAGGGAACCGGGAAGTAAAGCCTCAATGCTTCACTTCCTGATTCCCTCACCGAGCAGCTGCCGAGAGCCGAGCGATCGATCGCCTTTGGCTGCCGACATCGCTGGACCCTGGGACAGGTAAGTGTCCATTTTTTAAAAGTGCAGTATTTGTAGCTGCTGGCTCTTAATAATTTTTTTTTAGGTGGACCTCTTCTTTAACTTTGCACATATATTTGCAATTTACTAATATAATCTGAATCCAGTTCAGATTGTCTATACTTCATAAGCATATTGCATATAATTTGGTTTAGCTTTGTGTTGTATAAACTTTTTTAGTGTGGAAAATACTTCTTTGACTGTGGCATCTTGTTGTAGTGCCTCAATTACCACTTATATAACATACTGCTGTTTAGCAAGGATGCCAAAAACTTTAGAAGAGTTAATTAAACTGTAAGTCATGGGCGTAATGCAGAATTCAAGATATTGAAAAATTACATGGAAATACTGGTTGTCCATACAAATATAATATCTGATCATTAGTTATAGCATTAGTAAAGTGAACCAGAGTGTTCAAATTAGGGTCTTATAAGGGTTAATGCGTTTGATCATAAAAGTCCTGCAGGCATATGTTCATCCATGTTTCAGCATTTACATGTTGAAAGTGTTCAGCGGGAATCCCAGATGTCCAGCCAGCAGGAAAGAGTTTGTCAGTATATTGAGGGTACCCACAGGTCGTACATCCCTGGCATTCCATTTACATTAACATTTACATGAAGCCATAGCATACTAAAGAGCAACTAAACTGTGATATTCCAGCCTCAGCAAGGCAGAGAAAATGCAGCTGCACAAAGCAGTTTATAAACACCTTCAGAAGGAAGCAGAACTTAAACTAATTAGCTAGTTCATCAAAGGCACACTAAACTTCAAAGATGTACAGAACTTCTATGCTGCCTACAGTGCACATAGAAGAAGTGAGAGTGTTCTGTCAGTCCCAGATCAAAAGGCAAAAATCATAATTATAAATCATCATGCTCAGAATGTGTTAGTAAAATAGCTGCCACAAAGAAAAATGCAACTGTGGCAATTCACTTAGTGGAACAATAAACAGGTGCATCATCAGATGACATAACAGGAATATGAACAAACTCATTTTATCAAAGCAAAGTGTGTTAAAACACCTATAAAAGATCTTTAAAGCGTTTAAAGTTCACATCCATGTCTCCAATTAAAACTCACCAGAAAAGCTGGTCATGAACAGCAAAACACAGGTAGGAGTTGAAATAACCCCAGCTTTCAGCAAGTAAGTATAGTATAATAAATATCATGGTATACATGGGATTTTTAAAGAATCGCTGAGATTAACACCACGATTTTACAATTTAAAAATAAACTGTCACAAAGAAAAGGGTGTTTGGAGGTCAATATATCATAAAATTAGAAAAAGGTAATTGTTTCTGCTGAGTCTGCTAGTTTTGATTAGAAACTAATAAAAGTGTGAATAATAAGTAGAAGAGAAAAAAACGATTTGCATGACTGAAAAAACAGTATCATAACAGAGTGCTGCTCTACAATTAAGCCGAATGTGAGTGAAACATGTCAGCGGGGAGTGACTGATGGGCTGGGATTTGAGCTGAAGCCTGTCTTTCATTTACTTCACATCGGAATTGAATACGGTGTGTGGCGACAGTTGTATACTATATTAAAAACAACTGGGGTGTACCTACAGATCTTTGTTGATTGAATCAGCTTGAGTTCAATTCAAGGGCAGGTTCAGTGAGCAAAAATATACATTTTTAGAGTAATGAGGGTTGCTAAGGGCACCACATCCCAATAATCTGAAACACAGAAAGACAGTAGAAAGATAGATTTTCTTGGTGCCAAGACAACATTATTAAAAATTCACAATTTTATTTAAAAAATCAAATCATTTAAAACATGCAAAATGCAATGTGCTGTCCATAGCTTCCCTTTACTAATTATTCACGTTGTCAGAGACCCCAGTATTAAACAGTAACCTCAGAATGTATGCTCAGGCAATTCAATATTTGCTGAGGGTGTATCCAAGGCCGACAATGCACCTCAATATGTTTAGCAGGAAACCCTGCTGCTTCAGGAGGAGTAGGGGAGCACTTTAACAAACTTATATTGAAAATAAAATACAAACCCAAAGGATAAAGATTACACACCTAAAATGTAGGAGGCTGAATGTCATTCAATTGTCCAATAAATAAATAGAAGTGTGTGAGGATATTGGTTCAAAGTGTCCCAAACCCGGCTAGTGGATGCTAGTTGGGTACGTTTCTGACAAAAACAGGGAACAAAAACATTTGGCATAACTAACGTCAATAAAAAGCAATAGAACGATTAAAGACCACCATAGTGTCTAGACACTCACCAGTTTATGGGGTTCGGTTCTGCTCCCACCATCTGACAATCAAGGGGTACATGCTGATAGCCATACTAAAGAATGCCTAAAGAATCACAAGATGCAGACCTCTTGGTAAGATTCCCCACAGGATCAAGCAAAACACACTCCCCAGATACAATTTTGGTTTGAAAAGCATACCTGTAGGAGAGGCAGAATCCGGCCTTCTCACACCATCGAGTGAAGGTACCCACTTCCATTTAGTGAATAAAAAGCTGCAAATTATCTAAATTTTCAAGGATAATAGGCAAGGTATTGTGAAGCAATGATTACAAGGAGTAGTGGTTAGCAGTTCTTGTATTAACCACTTCCCGACCGCCCCATGTATATATACGTCAGCAGAATGGCACGTACAGGCAAAATCACGTACCTGTACGTGACATTCTTCCGGCGGTTGGGGCGTCCGATCGGAACCCCCTCCGCCGGCGGGGACGGTCGGGATGGTTTCAGAAGCGATGCGGCACGAGGGGACGGCCAGTGGTTTCTGGCCACTCCCTCGCGATCGCTCCTGGCCAATCAGATGCTTCCCCTTCCTGTGTAATTGTAAACACAGCAAGGGGAAGTGATGTCACGCTCCTCGTGTCGGTCTTTCTGACCGGGACGCCGAGCGGAGAAGACATCAGGTTAGTGCACCAACACTACACTGACACCAGGCACACATAGGCACATATTTCACCCCCCTGTCACCCCCTGATCACCCCCCAGATCACCCCCTGCCCCCCCAGTCACAGTGTCACTGATTGCAGTGATCATTTATTTTACTGATCACTGCATTTAGTGTCAGTGTGACTGCAATAACTGTCAGGGCAGTTAGTTTTAGGCCCCTTTAGGTCTAAGGTAGCCCCCTGACCCCCCCCAATAAAGGTTTAACCCCTTGATTGCCCCCTAGGTAACCCTTTCACCCCCTTTTGCCAGTGTCACTAAGCGATCGTTTTTCTGATCGCTGCATTAGTGTCACTGGTGTCGCTAGGTAGCCAGTTTTTTTTTTAAGGTAACCGCCAGGTTTATATAGGTTCATAAATAGGTTTATAGGTCAGGTACCCCCATATTACAACCTAAATAAAGGTTTTAACCCCTTGATTGCCCCTAGAGTTAACTCTTTCACCAGTGATCACCGTATAAGTGTCACTGGTGACGCTGGTTAGCCAGTTAGTTATTTAGTTATTTAGGTTCCCCTTTAGGTTTTTATATACAGTGGTGTGAAAAAGTGTTTGCCTCCTTCCTCATTTCCTGTTCCTTTGCATGTTTGTCACACTTAAGTGTTTCGGAACATCAAACCAATTTAAACAATAGTCAAGGACAACACAAGTAAACACAAAATGCAATTTGTAAATGAAGGTGTTTATTATTAAAGGTGAAAAAAAATCCAAACCATCATGGCCCTGTGTGAAAAAGTGATTGCCCCCTAAACCTAATAACTGGTTGGGCCACCCTTAGCAGCAACAACTGCAACCAAGCGTTTGCGATAACGTGCAATGAGGCTTTTACAGCGTCCTGGAGGAATTTTGGCCCACTCATCTTTGCAGAATTGTCCTAATTCAGTTACATTAGAGGGTTTTCGAGCATGAACGGCCTTTTTAAGGTCATACCACAACATCTCAATAGGATTCAGGTCAGGACTTTGGCTAGGCCACTCCAAAGTCTTCATTTTGTTTTTCTTCAGCCATTCGGTGGTGGACTTGCTGGTGTGTTTAGGATCATTGTCCTTCTGCAGAACCCAAGTTCGTTTCAGCTTGAGTACACGAACAGATGGTCGGACATTCTCCTTCAGGATCTCTTGGTAGACAGCAGAATTCATAGTTCCTTTTATCACGGCAAGTCTTCCAGGTCCTGAAGCAGCAAAACAGCCCCAGACCATCACACTACCACCACCATATTTTACTGTTGGTATAATGTTCTTTTTCTGAAATGCAGTGTTCCTTCTACGCCAGATATACTTGGACACACACCTTCCAAAGAGTTCCACTTTTGTCTCATCGGTCCACAGAATGTTGTCCCAAAAGTCTTGGGGATCATCAAGATGTGTTGTGGAGAAATTGAGACGAGCTTTAATGTTCTTTTTGCTCAGCAGTGGTTTTCTCCTTGGAACTCTGCCATGCAGGCCATTTTTGCCCAGTCTTTTCCTGATGGTGGAGGCATGAACGCTGACCTTAACTGAGGCAAGTGAGGCCTGCAGTTCCTTGGACGTTGTTGTGGGGTCTTTTGTGACCTCTTGGATGAGTCGTCGCTGCGCTCTTGGGGTAATTTTGGGCGGCCGGCCACTCCTGGGAAGGTTCACCACTGTTCCATGTCTTCGCCATTTGTGGATAATGGCTCTCACTGTGGTTCGCTGGATTCCCAAAGCTTTGGAAATGGCTTTATAACCCTTTCCAGACTGATAGATCTCAATTACTTTCTTTCTCAATTGTTCCTGAATTTCTTTGGGTCTCGGCATGATGTGTAGCTTTTAATGATCTTCTGGTAGACCTTACTGTGTCAAGCAGCTCCTATTTAAGTGATGCCTTGATTGTGAACAGGTGTGGCAATAATCAGGCCTGGGTGTGGCTAGAGAAATTGAACTCAGGTGTGGACAACCACAGTTATAGTATGTTTTAACAAGGGGGGCAATCACTTTTTCACACAGGGCCATGATGGTTTGGATTTTTTTTCACCTTTAATAATAAACACCTTCATTTACAAATTGCATTTTGTGTTTACTTGTGTTGTCCTTGACTATTGTTTAAATTGGTTTGATGTTCCGAAACACTTAAGTGTGACAAACATACAAAGGTACCCCCATATATTACCTAATAAAGGTTTTAACCCCCTGATTGCCCCTTGTTAACCCTTTCACCAGTGATCACCGTATAACTGTTACGGGTGACGCTGGTTAGTTAGCTTGTTTTTTTATACTGTCAGGGCACCCGCCATTTATTACCCAACTATCGGTTTAACCCCCTGATCGCCCGGCGGGTGATATCAATTAGGTTTTAGGGTCAAATAAGGTCTGCGTCGCCCCAGGTTAGTGCCAGTACCGCAAACACCCACGCGCAAAGCATACACCTCCCTTAGTGGTATAGTATCTGAACAGATCAATATCTGATCTGATCAGATCTATACTAGCGTCCCAGCAGTTTAGGGTTCCAAAAAACGCATTGTTAGTGGGATCAGCCCAGATACCTGCTAGCACCTGCGTTTTCCCCCTCCGCCCAGCCCAGCCCAGCCCACCCAAGTGCAGTATCGATCGATCACTGTCACTTACAAAACACTAAGCACACATAACTGCAGCGTTCGCAGAGTCAGGCCTGATCCCTGCGATCGCTAACAGTTTTTTTGGTAGCGTTTTGATTCAGTCGCCAGCAGCCTAGGAGCTTTTTTTCCTGTGAATCTCACTAGTGTACTACTAAATTTAGAGCCCAAAATGGCAAATCGCAAGTACACTAGTGAACAGACCTACTTGTTTCTGAGCATGTCAGATAGTGAAGAGGAGGTCACTCATCTGTCAGAATCAGGCTCAGAATACGATTCAGTAGACGACAGCGGCTCCATGACAGATAGCTCTGGCGACAGCGTCGTGGTCCCTGCTAAGGTCAGGCGTACCCGATCCCGATCTTCTGCTGTTGTTGAGGTGCAGGAACCGCAGGTCTCTCGTATAGAGCAGAGAAGTACTAGCGCCGCTATTCCTTCTGGTGAACTGGCAAGCACCAGCGGCCTAGTACACCCTGGACGTAGTCAAACCAGCACTGCAGTAACACTTGGTGACGTGGCGAGTCCCATAAGTGCAGTTCAAGCTGGCGAGGTGGCAAGCACAAGTAGTGTCCCGCTGCCACCAAGAAGAAGACAAAGGCAGGCCCGTCGATCACATAGTGTCCTTCCTGCAGAATTCGCCAATCCTGATTGGGTGCCCACCACTTCTGCAGGACCCGTACTTCCCCCATTCACTGGCCAACCCGGTATTCAGGTGGAAACAGCTGATTTTAAGCCATCCGATTTTTATTCGCTGTTTTTCACGGAAGATCTCTATAGATCTATTGTGGACCAAAGTAATATATACGCTGGTCAATACATCGCCGCTAATCCCCAGTTGTCTTCCCTTGCCAGAGATTGGAAACCAATTACGGTTTCCGAATTTAAGTCCTTTCTGGGCCTTTCCCTCAACATGGGCATACATAAATTCCCGACTCTGAGGTCTTATTGGTCCACCTCACCGCACCACCAAATGCCCGTGTTCTCTTGCTCCATGTCCAGGGCATGATACGAACAGATCTTGCGGTTCATGCACTTCAGTGACAATGAACTTTGTCGTCCTCGTGGAGACCCTGAATTTGATCGGCTCTACAAAATTCGGCCCCTCATAAACCACTTCAACCAATGTTTTGCAGCCTTGTTTACGCCCAATCAAGTTGTCTGCGTTGACGAGTCCCTGATTAAGTTTTCTGGCCGCTTGTCTTTCAAACAGTTCCTTCCCAGCAAGCGTGCCAGATACGGGGTCAAGCTCTACACGCTCTGTGACAGGGCAACAGGCTATACGTGGAGCTTTTCGGTTTATGAGGGAAAAGATAGTTACGTAGAGCCGGAGAACTGTCCAGATTACATAGGGAGCGCTGGCAAGATAGTGTGGAACTTGGTGTCACCCTTATTCGGAAAGGGGTACCACTTGTACGTGGACAATTATTACACGAGCGTGCCACTGTTTAGTCACTTGTTTGATCAGCAGATTGGAGCATGTGGCACCGTGCGACCTAATCGCCGGGGCTTTCCCCAGCGGCTTGTAGATTCCCCTCTTAGGCTGGGGCAGAGAGCCTGCTTGAAGTGTAATAATTTGCTCGCTGTGAAGTGGAGGGATAATAAGAATGTTTTCCTTCTTACCTCCCTTCATGCAGACACGACAGTCCAAATTCGTACGGCGGCTGGTGTTGTGACGAAACCCCTCTGTGTCCACGAGTATAACCTTAATATGGGAGGGGTGGACCTCAACGACCAGTTTTTGGCGCCGTACCTAGTTGCCCGTAAGGCTAGACGCTGGTACAAAAAAGTGTCTATTTATTTGTTCCAATTGGCTTTGCTGAATTCTCATGTGCTATACGGAGCTTCAGGCGGGACGTTACCCTTCCTTGAATTCCAGGGAGCGGTTGTCATGGAACTCCTGTATCCAGGCGATTCCACACCTCAACATCCCCTACCAAATGCAGTAAGCCGGCTGCATGAGAGGCATTTTCCTTATGTCCTCCCGAGTACCCCTACCCAACGAGCCCCCCAAAAAAAGATGTCGTGTCTGTAGCAAGCGCGGATGTAGGCGTGACACCCGTTATTATTGTCCACGCTGTCCTGACAATCCTGGTCTCTGCATTGGTGAATGTTTTGAACGCTACCACTCACTAGTGAGGTATTAGCGTAGGGTACAGCATTTCACAGGCTAGGATACACTTTCACAGGGTCTCAAGAATGCCATCGCATTTTGAGACCCGACCGTTGCAGTTAAAATTATAGTTACAGGGTCTCAAGAATGCCATCGCATTTTGAGACCCGACCGTTACAGTTAAAATTATAGTTTAAAAAAAAGTGTAAAAAATAAAAATAAAAAAAAAAGTACAAAAACCCCCCCCAAAAAAAAATATAAAAAAAAAAAAAAAAAAATAGTTGTCGTTTTATTGTTCTCTCTCTCTCTCTCTCTATTGTTGCTCTTTTTTACTCTATTCTATTCTGCAATGTTTTATTATGTTTTATCATGCTTGCTTTTCAGGTATGTTTTATTGTTAACCATTTTTTTGTTTTCAGGTGCGCCATTCAGTGTCAGCGCGGATTTATTTATCTTTACAGCAACAGCGTTTGCTCCCACGATACATAAAGCCGCGACTCCAACGCTGTAGGAGGTGATTTCACCACTACAGTTAAAAAAAAAGAGCATATATGCCGAAGCATGGGGGCAGCAGAGGGCGGAGGAGCGATTTTGCTCCTAATGCCACATACATACGGTCGAAATTCTGACGGAGGCTTGCCCGTGGAAAAGTCTGACCATGTGTACGTGGCATAACTTTTTTGCGGGAGGATGCCCCCATGCTTCGGCATATATAAATGGTGCATGTATGCCCATCATTAGAAGTGGGTGGATGAAGGGAGGTAATCTAATGGTGGGCATACCCACCGCGCCATTGGGAAATTGGGAAAGCATTTTATCACACCGATCTTGGTGTGGTCAGATGCTTTGAGGGCAGTGGAAAGATCTAGGGTCTAATAGACCCCAATTTTTTCAAAAAAAGAGTACCTGTCACTGCCTATTGCTATCATAGGGGATATTTACATTCACTGAGATAACAATAAAAATGATAACTAAGAAAAAAAAATGGAAGTAACAGTTTAAAAATAAAATAAAAAAGCTAAAAAAAAACAAAAACAAAAAAAAAAAAAAAAAAAAGCACCCCTGCACCCCCTTCTCTTGCGCAAAGGCGAACACAAGCGTTTGTCTGGCGTCATATGTAAACAGCAATTGCACCATGCATGTGAGGTATCACCGCGAAGGTCAGATCGAGGGCAGTAATTTTAGCAGTAGACCTCCTCCGTGAATCTAATGTGGTAACCTGTAAAGGCTTTTAAAGGCTTTTAAAAATGTATGTAGTTTGTCGCCACTGCGTGTTTGTGCGCAATTTTAAAGCATGTCGTGTTTGGTATCCATGTACTCGGCCTAAGATCATATTTTTTATTTCATCAAAAATTTTAGCAATATAGTGTGTTTAAGTGCATTAAAATAAAAAAAAGTGTATTTTTTCCACAAAAAATGCGTTTGAAAAATCGCTGCGCAAATACTGTGTGGAAAAAAAAATGCAACACCCACCATTTTAATCTGTAGGGCCTTTGCTTTAACAATATATATAGTGTTTGGGGGTTCAACGTAATTTTCTTGCAAAAAAAAAAATATGTTTTCATGTAAACAAAAAGTGTCAGAAAGGGCTTTATCTTCAAGTGGTTAGAAGAGTGGGTGACGTGTGACATAGGCTTCTAAATGTTGTGCATAAAATGCCAGGACAGTTCAAACCCCCCCCCCAAATGACCCCATTTTGGAAAGTAGAAACCCCAAGCTATTTGCTGAGAGCAATGTTGAGCCCATTAAATATTTTTTTTTTTGGTCCCAAGAGATTGAATAATGAAAAAAATAAAAATAATAATTAATACTCACCATGCCACTCAACAAATAGCTTGGGGTGTCTACTTTCCAAAATGGGGTCATTTGGGGGGGTTTGTGCTATTTTGGCATTTTATGGCCTTCGAAACTGTGATAGGTAGTGAGGAGTGAAATCAAAAATTTGCACCCTTAGAAATCCTGAAGGCGGTGCTTGGGTTTCGGGGCCCCGTACGCGGCTAGGCTCCCAAAAAGTCCCACACATGTGGTATCCCCATACTCAGGAGAAGCAGCAAAATTTATTTTGGGGTGCAATTCCACATATAACCATGGCATGTGTGAGCAATATATCATTTAGTGTAAAAGTAGGCAACCACAAATAGGTTGTCTCAACCCCGCGCCTGGAGAAAAGCTCTACAATTAAAAGATATAATTTGATAATTGCAATAGTAGTGCTTGAACTAAAAACTTGTTAGGTTTGGTTGTATTTTTACATACTAAAGCGGCTCCCTTTAAAAATCCTTGGATTTAATGGATGGTGTGGTTTTGTAAAACGGGGCGCTACTAAACCTACAAAAATATATATATCTAAATATAATTGAATGATAGTAAATTTCTGGTTTTAATTGATCTCTCAAGTGAGTAATAAGTGCCTCTATTTTGGTGTAGGTGTCCCTATTAGGGAAACCATGTGAGTTGAAATCTGTATTAATATGAATCTATTGTGCCATAATAAAAATAATAATACTAAAACATGTAATATATATAACACCTAGATAGTGTCAATTCCAGTGATCCTATCGGAATAGGTTACACTCCGCTGTGTATATAATAATAAATGATGAAAATATAAATTAAATTGCTAAAAGTCACCAACATTGCCTATTAGCTCAAAGGGTGCTAATGAAATATTGTGCTTAAAACATAAACATAAACTAAACAGTGGTAAGTGCTCCCGCATAGGATACCAAATCCTTCAATACAATTAACATCACAATAAACATCAGTGTAACACCGCTGCAATTGTACCACTAGATGGCTTCACAAGCCTTGAAAATCTCAAATGATCAGACTCCTCCTTTATAGAGTCCAATGTGCGTAACACAAAAAAATATAATATTATAACATATAAACACAGAAAGGAAAGTTCATGAAGCAATTCTTTAAGTTGAATGTTGAATTCACTCTTATCCTAGGAGGTGTGAGTCCCTTCACCACATTGAATTTCTTCCTTCACCCCAAACGTGATAATACAGATTATAGCTGGCCGCTTACCAGATGTTGTTGATTGCTTTAGTTAAAAAACAATCAAACGCACTTGTTACAGGACCTAGCCTGTTCTCAGATACACCAAAACTTTTAAGACAGCTCTTCCTCCTCACAGATCAGTTCAGGTCAAAAAATGGATGGGTACATGTGTGGGATCAGAAAAAAGCACTTCATAGTGTAATCTTGCTTTTATTTTTAAAATTAAATCAGAACAACATTAGCCAAATGGCCACTCACATTTCCCGGTGCCCGCCCGGCACTGGGGCTGCTCGCCTTTACAGTCAGTGGTGTGGTTTAGAGTATCTCTCCCTTGGTAAATTCCCGCTGTGGATCGGCGTGCGTACCACCTACTCCTGCCGACAACCAGGCAGACCGGAAATCCAGGGATGTTTGCGCTTGGTTAGTGATCAGGTACCGCCTCCGACGCACGTTTCGTGATGTCACGTCTTCAGGGTGGCGTGAAATGTGAGTGGCCATTTGGCTAATGTTGTTCTGATTTAATTTTAAAAATAAAAGCAAGATTACACTATGAAGTGCTTTTTTCTGATCCCACACATGTACCCATCCATTTTTTGACCTGAACTGATCTGTGAGGAGGAAGAGCTGTCTTAAAAGTTTTGGTGTATCTGAGAACAGGCTAGGTCCTGTAACAAGTGCGTTTGATTGTTTTTTAACTAAAGCAATCAACAACATCTGGTAAGCGGCCAGCTATAATCTGTATTATCACGTTTGGGGTGAAGGAAGGAATTCAATGTGGTGAAGGGACTCACACCTCCTAGGATAAGAGTGAATTCAACATTCAACTTAAAGAATTGCTTCATGAACTTTCCTTTCTGTGTTTATATGTTATAATATTATATTTTTTTGTGTTACGCACATTGGACTCTATAAAGGAGGAGTCTGATCATTTGAGATTTCCAAGGCTTGTGAAGCCATCTAGTAGTACAATTGCAGCGGTGTTACACTGATGTTTATTGTGATGTTAATTGTATTGAAGGATTTGGTATCCTATGCGGGAGCACTTACCACTGTTTAGTTTATGTTTATGTTTTAAGCACAATATTTCATTAGCACCCTTTGAGCTAATAGGCAATGTTGGTGACTTTTAGCAATTTAATTTATATTTTCATCATTTATTATTATATACACAGCGGAGTGTAACCTATTCCGATAGGATCACTGGAATTGACACTATCTAGGTGTTATATATATTACATGTTTTAGTATTATTATTTTTATTATGGCACAATAGATTGATATTAATATAGATTTCAACTCACATGGTTTCCCTAAAGCCCCATACACACGCGCAGATTATCAGAGGACCAGGTCCGTCGGACCATGTCCGTCATACTTTGTCTGATGTTGGTTTTGCGTACACACGGTCAGACAAAGTTGTCGGAAAATCTGATCATTCTGAACGTGGTGACGATTGTTGCCTACGACGGGACTACGTAGAGGCTAGTAGCCAATAGCTTTGGTCTTGTAATGTGATCTGAGCATGCGTAGCACTTTGTCCGGTCGGACAACCGTACACACGATCTGATTTGGTGTGATCGGACCGTGTTGTCGGCAAATCTTTCCAGCAGGAGATAAGACTTTGTCCGTCGGACAATCCGACGTACACTGTCCGATGGTGCATACACACGGTCTGATTTTTCAACAACATTGTCCGATCGGACAGAATCCATGAAAAAGTCCGACCGTGTGTATGGGGCTTAATAGGGACACCTACACCAAAATAGAGGCACTTATTACTCACTTGAGAGATCAATTAAAACCAGAAATTTACTATCATTCAATTATATTTAGATATATATATTTTTGTAGATTTAGTAGCGCCCCGTTTTACAAAACCACACCAATATATCATTTAGTGACAACTTTTTGAATACATTTTTTTTATTTATTTTTTTTGTCTTTATTCAATCACTTGGGACTAAAAAAAAAAAATATTCAACGGGCTCAACATGCCTCTCAGCAAATAGCTTGGGGTGTCTACTTTCCAAAATGGGGTAATTTGGGGGGGGGTTTGTACTTCCCTGCCATTTTAGCACCTCAAGAAATGAGATAGGCAGTCATAAATTAAAAGCGGTGTAAATTCCAGAAAATGTACTCTAGTTTGAAAACGCTATAACTTTTGCACAAACCAATAAATATACGCTTATTGGCATTTTTTTTACTAAAGACATGTGGCTGAATAAATTTTGGCCCAAATGTTTGAGTAAAATTGAGTTTATTGGATTTTTCTTATAACAAAAAGTAGAAAATATCTTTTTTTTTCAAAATTTGCGGTCTTTTTCCGTTTATAGAGCAAAAAATAAAAATCACAGAGGCAATCAAATACCATCAAAAGAAAGCTCTATTTGTGGGAAGAAAAGGACGCGAATTTCGTTTGGTTACAACATTGCATGACCGAGCAATTACCAGTTAAAGCAGTGCAGTGCGAAATTGAAAAAAGACCTCTGGTCCTTAAGCTGACAATTGGTCCGGGGCTGAAGTGGTTAAGGCTTAACATTAAAAATTAACTATTCCCATGTTCACAAAGGTGAACTTAGCCTTTAACTACCACTAGATATACAATAACCTGGATCATTGAGAACTTTCACAGACATATTGCCAAATCAGTGTCAAAAAGTTAATAAACATTTAGGACCTCATTCGCACTAGTGTGATTTCACCAACATCTGGGGTCACACTACAATGCACGACAATGGAAACCACATGGGCTAGCACAAAGGTACTCCGTAATAACAACAAAACACACCATATATCATTCAAAATATTTACTTATTGGAAATAATTGGCCACGGTGTTATCCAAAAAGGGGGGTTAATATTTTGAGATTATAAATGTAATAAATATAAATATAAAAAAGGCCTTCTCGCCTAAAATATATTTAAAACAAAATTAAGTGGTATCCATCCAGCCAATGCTGGACGACTATTCCCCCACTAGGATAACAACATGACTTGCTGAAAAACGGAAGGATGGGTGGGCACTGGGGTCCGGTCCAAACGGTCTGAGGAGACACAGCTTCAGGCCCTTTTATAGGCTCTTCAGTTCAGGTTACAGTAAACCGCCAAATTACACCAATCAGCTGCTCCATTAACCTAGCCAATCCCATGGCTGTTGCTGCCCAGGGAAACTGCAGTGACCAATACCAACCTGTGAATAGATAAAGCACAGCAGACTGTGGATCCCCCTTTGAGCTATCCCATGTTGGTCCAGCATATTGCTAAGACCTTTCATGGGCTAGCACAAAGGTACTCCGTAATAACAACAAAACACACCATATATCATTCAAAATATTTATTTATTGGAAATAATTGGCCACGGTGTTATCCAAAAAGGGGGGTTAATATTTTGAGATTATAAATTTAATAAATATAAATATAAAAAAGGCCATCTCGGCTAAAATATATTTAAAACAAAATTAAGTGGTGTCCATTCAGCCAATGCTGGACGACTATTCCCCAACGGCCGAGGACAGCCGCAAAGCTAATGGCTGAGGCCCCCCCCCCACCATGGCTGCAAATCCATATTGAAAATGTCTAAGCCTATTGGTGATAAATGTACCATATCATTTCTGAATAAACCTGGCACGAAACCTTCCAATTCGCAGTGGCGAAAAGATAAATCGCCAGATAGATTAAGAAAACTGTGGATCGTCCTGTTGAGACACCTCCTTATCCTATCTAAATAAAACAAATTACCATAAGGAGACCACAACAAACGTGGTATCGTTTCAGAAAAGGCCAAAACTATCTCTGGAAACATGAGTTTAATAGAAAAAAGGGTTCTTTTCATTTCACACATTAACTCCCAAGTACCTGTTTTTCCTAAATCATTTGCTCCGGCATGCACAATTAAAATATGCGGAGAAGGCCATATGGTGGCTAAATAATCTACCCGCTGAGGGGGCGTGTCCGGCCAGCGAGGATGATGGCCGCGTAATCCGGAGCTCCGGTTCCCTCACACATTCAGCGGCTCACAGCGGGGACAGGTGAAACGCTTCCGCGCCGCAATAGGACTCCCCACACAGCCGCCTATAGTGGGAAACACCCGGAGCAATGTCTAAGCGGCGTAAAGCTAACAAGCCGCCTCAACGGCTCACAGATTTTAACCTGGCGGCTCCTCCACAGGGCAGGAAAAATGGCGCCGGAACCTGCTCTAAGAGCGCGCACTGTACACAGTCAGCATATGGGAATCAGACCACACTGACTGATTAGCTCTGAGAGTTCTCCCCTCCTTCTACCCCCACCACCAGAAGCCCAGCCAAATCTAGACAGTGCAGAGATGAGGACCCACTCTCCCCTAAAATTCAGCAGGCCGCAGCACAGGCTGTATTGCAGGATGCAACTCAGGGAGCCCCAATAGAGATGTTCCCAGCGACGGAACAGCCTATCTCAGAGAGCACAATGAAAAATATGTTGCTCTCCCTGAGGAGAACACTGCATAGTGACTTTTCAGACATGTTTGGCCCCTTAAATGATGTAGTACAATCTCACACAGGTAAAATTCAACATCTGGAAACTAAAATGGCAGAACTGTATGCCGCACACAATGACTTGGTAGACGCATACACTGATCAAGAATCTGAGCTCCAACGCCTGCAAAACAAAATGGCGGATCATGAGGACCGCTCCAGAAGGAATAATATTAAATTCAGAGGCATTCCTGAAACTATACCCCCTAATGAGCTCACTACCTTTGTACAACGCCTCATGAAGGCCTTGATCCCGGCCAACACAGAGTGACATCGAACTCTGTGTTGATAGAGCGCACCGCATACCCAAACCCAAATTTTGTACCCGACACCGCGCCTGGAGACACTCTGGCATGCATCCACTATTACCACGTGAAAAAGCGCATTATGGTGGCCGCCAAGCAGAGCCCAGCAGTTCCGGTAGAATTTATGGGTATCTCCCTATTCACGGACATATCGCAGCAGACGGTTATCAATAGGATGAAACTTACTCCACTCACCAAAATCACCAAACAACAGCATCATATACCGATGGGGGTTCCCTACCAAACTACTGGTTAAATGGAATGGTAAATTATACCCCATCTATAGTGTGGATAAAGGTATTCAACTATTTAAACAGTGGCAACTTCTCCCACTCGACGCGCAGCCTCCAACTCCGCCCGCACCTGTACACCTACAACCCGACTGGACGTGAACAGCCTTCATGCCAGTAAAAGAGCCTTCACCTGTCCCTGTTACTTCACCTCTATTGTGGGGTCAGGAGCTCACTCATTCACTGGGTTTTTGCACCCGTTGACAGTTCAGTGTGCTGCACTGCTCGTTCTCTTGCCCTAGACCCTATAGCAGCCTTGCTGCCCATTGTGCCTGCATTGCCAGGAATTTCTTAACATGTTATTTTTGTTTTCTCCCTATCTATCCTATGTTTTGACCCTCTACACTCTTCTAGTCACCGTTTTATAAGCTGATCGCAAAGGAAGAATCCTTTACCCACGGCCTATGACAAAGTGGCAACCACTCAGACATGTGGATCATACCTCTCATCTATTAGAGCTGATTGCCCTGATCAACTCGACTGCAGGTGGAGTTGTCTCTATGATACTACTCCATACGTTCACCAGGTACGCATCTCCTACTCCTCCTCTGTATGATATCCTATTAGGCGACAATCTCACAGCCTTTACCCAACAGTTATCATGCCTTTAAAGATTATGTCTCTTAATGCCAAAGGGCTTAATAGTCCTTTTAAACGCAATGCCTTGTTACAGGAAGCTCGATCACTCAAAGCAGACATCATTTTTGCTCAGGCATTTTTTTTACTAAAGACATGTGGCTGAATAAATTTTGGCCCAAATGTTTGAGTAAAATTGAGTTTATTGGATTTTTCTCATAACAAAAAGTAGAAAATATCTTTTTTTTTCAAAATTTGCGGTCTTTTTCCGTTTATAGAGCAAAAAATAAAAATCACAGAGGCAATCAAATACCATCAAAAGAAAGCTCTATTTGTGGGAAGAAAAGGACGCGAATTTCGTTTGGTTACAACATTGCATGACCGAGCAATTACCAGTTAAAGCAGTGCAGTGCGAAATTGAAAAAAGACCTCTGGTCCTTAAGCTGACAATTGGTCCGGGGCTGAAGTGGTTAAGGCTTAACATTAAAAATTAACTATTCCCATGTTCACAAAGGTGAACTTAGCCTTTAACTACCACTAGATATACAATAACCTGGATCATTGAGAACTTTCACAGACATATTGCCAAATCAGTGTCAAAAAGTTAATAAACATTTAGGACCTCATTCGCACTAGTGTGATTTCACCAACATCTGGGGTCACACTACAATGCACGACAATGGAAACCACATGGGCTAGCACAAAGGTACTCCGTAATAACAACAAAACACACCATATATCATTCAAAATATTTACTTATTGGAAATAATTGGCCACGGTGTTATCCAAAAAGGGGGGTTAATATTTTGAGATTATAAATGTAATAAATATAAATATAAAAAAGGCCTTCTCGCCTAAAATATATTTAAAACAAAATTAAGTGGTATCCATCCAGCCAATGCTGGACGACTATTCCCCCACTAGGATAACAACATGACTTGCTGAAAAACGGAAGGATGGGTGGGCACTGGGGTCCGGTCCAAACGGTCTGAGGAGACACAGCTTCAGGCCCTTTTATAGGCTCTTCAGTTCAGGTTACAGTAAACCGCCAAATTACACCAATCAGCTGCTCCATTAACCTAGCCAATCCCATGGCTGTTGCTGCCCAGGGAAACTGCAGTGACCAATACCAACCTGTGAATAGATAAAGCACAGCAGACTGTGGATCCCCCTTTGAGCTATCCCATGTTGGTCCAGCATATTGCTAAGACCTTTCATGGGCTAGCACAAAGGTACTCCGTAATAACAACAAAACACACCATATATCATTCAAAATATTTATTTATTGGAAATAATTGGCCACGGTGTTATCCAAAAAGGGGGGTTAATATTTTGAGATTATAAATTTAATAAATATAAATATAAAAAAGGCCATCTCGGCTAAAATATATTTAAAACAAAATTAAGTGGTGTCCATTCAGCCAATGCTGGACGACTATTCCCCAACGGCCGAGGACAGCCGCAAAGCTAATGGCTGAGGCCCCCCCCCCACCATGGCTGCAAATCCATATTGAAAATGTCTAAGCCTATTGGTGATAAATGTACCATATCATTTCTGAATAAACCTGGCACGAAACCTTCCAATTCGCAGTGGCGAAAAGATAAATCGCCAGATAGATTAAGAAAACTGTGGATCGTCCTGTTGAGACACCTCCTTATCCTATCTAAATAAAACAAATTACCATAAGGAGACCACAACAAACGTGGTATCATTTCAGAAAAGGCCAAAACTATCTCTGGAAACATGAGTTTAATAGAAAAAAGGGTTCTTTTCATTTCACACATTAACTCCCAAGTACCTGTTTTTCCTAAATCATTTGCTCCGGCATGCACAATTAAAATATGCGGAGAAGGCCATATGGTGGCTAAATAATCTACCCGCTGAGGGGGCGTGTCCGGCCAGCGAGGATGATGGCCGCGTAATCCGGAGCTCCGGTTCCCTCACACATTCAGCGGCTCACAGCGGGGACAGGTGAAACGCTTCCGCGCCGCAATAGGACTCCCCACACAGCCGCCTATAGTGGGAAACACCCGGAGCAATGTCTAAGCGGCGTAAAGCTAACAAGCCGCCTCAACGGCTCACAGATTTTAACCTGGCGGCTCCTCCACAGGGCAGGAAAAATGGCGCCGGAACCTGCTCTAAGAGCGCGCACTGTACACAGTCAGCATATGGGAATCAGACCACACTGACTGATTAGCTCTGAGAGTTCTCCCCTCCTTCTACCCCCACCACCAGAAGCCCAGCCAAATCTAGACAGTGCAGAGATGAGGACCCACTCTCCCCTAAAATTCAGCAGGCCGCAGCACAGGCTGTATTGCAGGATGCAACTCAGGGAGCCCCAATAGAGATGTTCCCAGCGACGGAACAGCCTATCTCAGAGAGCACAATGAAAAATATGTTGCTCTCCCTGAGGAGAACACTGCATAGTGACTTTTCAGACATGTTTGGCCCCTTAAATGATGTAGTACAATCTCACACAGGTAAAATTCAACATCTGGAAACTAAAATGGCAGAACTGTATGCCGCACACAATGACTTGGTAGACGCATACACTGATCAAGAATCTGAGCTCCAACGCCTGCAAAACAAAATGGCGGATCATGAGGACCGCTCCAGAAGGAATAATATTAAATTCAGAGGCATTCCTGAAACTATACCCCCTAATGAGCTCACTACCTTTGTACAACGCCTCATGAAGGCCTTGATCCCGGCCAACACAGAGTGACATCGAACTCTGTGTTGATAGAGCGCACCGCATACCCAAACCCAAATTTTGTACCCGACACCGCGCCTGGAGACACTCTGGCATGCATCCACTATTACCACGTGAAAAAGCGCATTATGGTGGCCGCCAAGCAGAGCCCAGCAGTTCCGGTAGAATTTATGGGTATCTCCCTATTCACGGACATATCGCAGCAGACGGTTATCAATAGGATGAAACTTACTCCACTCACCAAAATCACCAAACAACAGCATCATATACCGTTGGGGGTTCCCTACCAAACTACTGGTTAAATGGAATGGTAAATTATACCCCATCTATAGTGTGGATAAAGGTATTCAACTATTTAAACAGTGGCAACTTCTCCCACTCGACGCGCAGCCTCCAACTCCGCCCGCACCTGTACACCTACAACCCGACTGGACGTGAACAGCCTTCATGCCAGTAAAAGAGCCTTCACCTGTCCCTGTTACTTCACCTCTATTGTGGGGTCAGGAGCTCACTCATTCACTGGGTTTTTGCACCCGTTGACAGTTCAGTGTGCTGCACTGCTCGTTCTCTTGCCCTAGACCCTATAGCAGCCTTGCTGCCCATTGTGCCTGCATTGCCAGGAATTTCTTAACATGTTATTTTTGTTTTCTCCCTATCTATCCTATGTTTTGACCCTCTACACTCTTCTAGTCACCGTTTTATAAGCTGATCGCAAAGGAAGAATCCTTTACCCACGGCCTATGACAAAGTGGCAACCACTCAGACATGTGGATCATACCTCTCATCTATTAGAGCTGATTGCCCTGATCAACTCGACTGCAGGTGGAGTTGTCTCTATGATACTACTCCATACGTTCACCAGGTACGCATCTCCTACTCCTCCTCTGTATGATATCCTATTAGGCGACAATCTCACAGCCTTTACCCAACAGTTATCATGCCTTTAAAGATTATGTCTCTTAATGCCAAAGGGCTTAATAGTCCTTTTAAACGCAATGCCTTGTTACAGGAAGCTCGATCACTCAAAGCAGACATCATTTTTGCTCAGGCATTTTTTTTACTAAAGACATGTGGCTGAATAAATTTTGGCCCAAATGTTTGAGTAAAATTGAGTTTATTGGATTTTTCTCATAACAAAAAGTAGAAAATATCTTTTTTTTTCAAAATTTGCGGTCTTTTTCCGTTTATAGAGCAAAAAATAAAAATCACAGAGGCAATCAAATACCATCAAAAGAAAGCTCTATTTGTGGGAAGAAAAGGACGCGAATTTCGTTTGGTTACAACATTGCATGACCGAGCAATTACCAGTTAAAGCAGTGCAGTGCGAAATTGAAAAAAGACCTCTGGTCCTTAAGCTGACAATTGGTCCGGGGCTGAAGTGGTTAAGGCTTAACATTAAAAATTAACTATTCCCATGTTCACAAAGGTGAACTTAGCCTTTAACTACCACTAGATATACAATAACCTGGATCATTGAGAACTTTCACAGACATATTGCCAAATCAGTGTCAAAAAGTTAATAAACATTTAGGACCTCATTCGCACTAGTGTGATTTCACCAACATCTGGGGTCACACTACAATGCACGACAATGGAAACCACATGGGCTAGCACAAAGGTACTCCGTAATAACAACAAAACACACCATATATCATTCAAAATATTTACTTATTGGAAATAATTGGCCACGGTGTTATCCAAAAAGGGGGTTAATATTTTGAGATTATAAATGTAATAAATATAAATATAAAAAAGGCCTTCTCGCCTAAAATATATTTAAAACAAAATTAAGTGGTATCCATCCAGCCAATGCTGGACGACTATTCCCCCACTAGGATAACAACATGACTTGCTGAAAAACGGAAGGATGGGTGGGCACTGGGGTCCGGTCCAAACGGTCTGAGGAGACACAGCTTCAGGCCCTTTTATAGGCTCTTCAGTTCAGGTTACAGTAAACCGCCAAATTACACCAATCAGCTGCTCCATTAACCTAGCCAATCCCATGGCTGTTGCTGCCCAGGGAAACTGCAGTGACCAATACCAACCTGTGAATAGATAAAGCACAGCAGACTGTGGATCCCCCTTTGAGCTATCCCATGTTGGTCCAGCATATTGCTAAGACCTTTCATGGGCTAGCACAAAGGTACTCCGTAATAACAACAAAACACACCATATATCATTCAAAATATTTATTTATTGGAAATAATTGGCCACGGTGTTATCCAAAAAGGGGGGTTAATATTTTGAGATTATAAATTTAATAAATATAAATATAAAAAAGGCCATCTCGGCTAAAATATATTTAAAACAAAATTAAGTGGTGTCCATTCAGCCAATGCTGGACGACTATTCCCCAACGGCCGAGGACAGCCGCAAAGCTAATGGCTGAGGCCCCCCCCCCACCATGGCTGCAAATCCATATTGAAAATGTCTAAGCCTATTGGTGATAAATGTACCATATCATTTCTGAATAAACCTGGCACGAAACCTTCCAATTCGCAGTGGCGAAAAGATAAATCGCCAGATAGATTAAGAAAACTGTGGATCGTCCTGTTGAGACACCTCCTTATCCTATCTAAATAAAACAAATTACCATAAGGAGACCACAACAAACGTGGTATCATTTCAGAAAAGGCCAAAACTATCTCTGGAAACATGAGTTTAATAGAAAAAAGGGTTCTTTTCATTTCACACATTAACTCCCAAGTACCTGTTTTTCCTAAATCATTTGCTCCGGCATGCACAATTAAAATATGCGGAGAAGGCCATATGGTGGCTAAATAATCTACCCGCTGAGGGGGCGTGTCCGGCCAGCGAGGATGATGGCCGCGTAATCCGGAGCTCCGGTTCCCTCACACATTCAGCGGCTCACAGCGGGGACAGGTGAAACGCTTCCGCGCCGCAATAGGACTCCCCACACAGCCGCCTATAGTGGGAAACACCCGGAGCAATGTCTAAGCGGCGTAAAGCTAACAAGCCGCCTCAACGGCTCACAGATTTTAACCTGGCGGCTCCTCCACAGGGCAGGAAAAATGGCGCCGGAACCTGCTCTAAGAGCGCGCACTGTACACAGTCAGCATATGGGAATCAGACCACACTGACTGATTAGCTCTGAGAGTTCTCCCCTCCTTCTACCCCCACCACCAGAAGCCCAGCCAAATCTAGACAGTGCAGAGATGAGGACCCACTCTCCCCTAAAATTCAGCAGGCCGCAGCACAGGCTGTATTGCAGGATGCAACTCAGGGAGCCCCAATAGAGATGTTCCCAGCGACGGAACAGCCTATCTCAGAGAGCACAATGAAAAATATGTTGCTCTCCCTGAGGAGAACACTGCATAGTGACTTTTCAGACATGTTTGGCCCCTTAAATGATGTAGTACAATCTCACACAGGTAAAATTCAACATCTGGAAACTAAAATGGCAGAACTGTATGCCGCACACAATGACTTGGTAGACGCATACACTGATCAAGAATCTGAGCTCCAACGCCTGCAAAACAAAATGGCGGATCATGAGGACCGCTCCAGAAGGAATAATATTAAATTCAGAGGCATTCCTGAAACTATACCCCCTAATGAGCTCACTACCTTTGTACAACGCCTCATGAAGGCCTTGATCCCGGCCAACACAGAGTGACATCGAACTCTGTGTTGATAGAGCGCACCGCATACCCAAACCCAAATTTTGTACCCGACACCGCGCCTGGAGACACTCTGGCATGCATCCACTATTACCACGTGAAAAAGCGCATTATGGTGGCCGCCAAGCAGAGCCCAGCAGTTCCGGTAGAATTTATGGGTATCTCCCTATTCACGGACATATCGCAGCAGACGGTTATCAATAGGATGAAACTTACTCCACTCACCAAAATCACCAAACAACAGCATCATATACCGTTGGGGGTTCCCTACCAAACTACTGGTTAAATGGAATGGTAAATTATACCCCATCTATAGTGTGGATAAAGGTATTCAACTATTTAAACAGTGGCAACTTCTCCCACTCGACGCGCAGCCTCCAACTCCGCCCGCACCTGTACACCTACAACCCGACTGGACGTGAACAGCCTTCATGCCAGTAAAAGAGCCTTCACCTGTCCCTGTTACTTCACCTCTATTGTGGGGTCAGGAGCTCACTCATTCACTGGGTTTTTGCACCCGTTGACAGTTCAGTGTGCTGCACTGCTCGTTCTCTTGCCCTAGACCCTATAGCAGCCTTGCTGCCCATTGTGCCTGCATTGCCAGGAATTTCTTAACATGTTATTTTTGTTTTCTCCCTATCTATCCTATGTTTTGACCCTCTACACTCTTCTAGTCACCGTTTTATAAGCTGATCGCAAAGGAAGAATCCTTTACCCACGGCCTATGACAAAGTGGCAACCACTCAGACATGTGGATCATACCTCTCATCTATTAGAGCTGATTGCCCTGATCAACTCGACTGCAGGTGGAGTTGTCTCTATGATACTACTCCATACGTTCACCAGGTACGCATCTCCTACTCCTCCTCTGTATGATATCCTATTAGGCGACAATCTCACAGCCTTTACCCAACAGTTATCATGCCTTTAAAGATTATGTCTCTTAATGCCAAAGGGCTTAATAGTCCTTTTAAACGCAATGCCTTGTTACAGGAAGCTCGATCACTCAAAGCAGACATCATTTTTGCTCAGGAAACGCATTTTGCGACAACCAAATGCCCGCGTCTGAACTTCTGGCACTTCCCTCATCTATATATGTCCAATGGCCCGAAAAAGGCTTGCAGAGTTTTTATTGCTGTTAAAGAATCAGTCAATTTCCGCCACATATGTACTATAGCAGATCCCCAAGAACGTTATCTCATTCTTATCTGCGAACTGAATCAAACAACATTCACACTAGTTAATCTCTATGCCCCAAATGTGAAACAGCGGCAGTTTCTTGTCCCTCTACTCACAAAGGTTTTGAAAGAAAGGCAAGGAACCATACTGATTGGTGGAGATTTTAACATAGCTCTTAAGCCAGATGTGGACTCTAGTGCCCCTTCAAAAAGACCTGTGCACACCATAGCTCCACTTCTAAGCAAACATGGTTTATATGACATCTGGAGGTGTTTCCACGGATCGGAGAAGGACTTCACATTTTTATCGGCAGCTCATGCCTCTTACTCACGTATTGACTTTTTCTTAACTGATAAATTATCTTTACAAAATGTTCTCTGTGCTGACATTGGTACAATTTCTTGGTCGGACCATGCCCCGATTACGCTTGAATTCGATGATAAACTTCGTAACTCTCCCCCTCCCTTGTGGAGACTTAATGCCTCCCTTCTGGGGAACAAGAATTTGTACCAAACAATAGTCCAGGAACATCATACCTTTTTTCAGTGTAATGACTTCCCGGAGCTTAGTAGGTTCACAGTATGGTGTACCTACAAAGCCTATATGAGAGGGATACTAATTAAATTAGCTTCTTATGCTAAGAAACAGAGGATGAAGCAGATAGACGACTTACTCCATTCCATAGCAGCTAAAGAAAGATACAACAAAGTAAACCCGACCCAAACCTTACTAGCTGAAATTCTTCAGGATAGGCAACAATTAAGATCCCTTTTACTGTATAAATTTGAGAACCATTTGAAATTTGTGAAGGCCAACTATTATGGTCTGCATAATAAAGCGGGTGCCTGGCTAGCTAAAAAAGTCAAGCTGCAACAGATTAAACAAACCGTTACCACAATTAACCATCCAGTATCCCACAAAACCCTATTTAATCCCAGGGACATTGCTAACGCCTTTGCTGATTTTTACCAATCTCTTTATGATCTTCGCAGTGATACCTCTACCCCTCAACCCTCTCCAGAGCTTATTAATTCTTTCCTGACTAAGGTTAAGCTCCCTAGTCTAACTAGTAACCAACTCCAGTCTATCTCACAACCATTTACTACTCAGGAAATAAGCTCAATTATTAAAAAACTCCCAAATCATAAATCTCCAGGAGATGATGGTTTCTCCAATGAGTTTTACAAACACCTCTCGAACGAAATTGCCCCACACCTACAAGCGGTCTTCAGTCTGGCCTCTACCTCTGGATCTTTCCCACCTGAAATGTTGACAGCGGTGATAGTGACTATTCCTAAGCCATGTAAAGACCCTACTAACCCGGCTAACTATAGGCCTATCTTGCTTCTCAACACTGACGTAAAGATCTACGCCAAACTGCTAGCTCTTAGGCTGCAAAGTATTCTACCTAGTCTTATACATCCTGATCAGGTGGGCTTTGTCCCAGACCGCCAAGCCCCAGATGGCACTAGACGACTTATAAACTTAATCTCCTGGGCCGGATCCTCTCGAACGCCTTCTCTGCTCCTCTCCTTGGATACGGAGAAGGCGTTTGATAGGGTCCACTGGGGATACCTTAAAGCAGTATTAGACTCCTTTGGTATTCAGGGATGGTTGCAGACTGCCATACTGTCCCTCTACTCTACCCCCTCCGCCAAGGTTCTCTCCTCTGGTATCACCTCCAAATCGATCAACATAACCAACGGAACTAGACAAGGTTGCCCTCTATCGCCCATAATCTTTACACTTCTCATGGAACCGTTAGCTGAAAGAATCCAATCGCACCCTAATATAACCGGCATCTCCGCGAATGGGACTGAACATAAAGTCAGTCTCTTCGCGGATGATGTCCTGCTTACATTCTCTAATCCCACTACATCACTACAGACGACATGGAACCTCTTGGAAGAATTCAGTGTAGTATCCTATTATAAACTGAATGCATCCAAATCCCAAATGTTAGGAATCAACATCTCCTCCCCCCTACAGTCGGCCTTGTCTAGAACCTTTCCCTTCCCGTGGTCCTCACACTCACTGCCATATCTGGGCATCCATCTGACACCGCACACTTCACAACTCTACAAACATAACTACAAACCCTTTTTGGAATCCTTACCCCAACAATTATCCCAATTGAGAAGTCATGGACTCTCAACAGCAGGTAGAATAGCGTCCCTAAAAATGCTACTACTACCAAAACTCCTCTATTTATTTCGCACCCTGCCTATCCCTCTGCCACGTAACTTCCTCACATCTGCTCAGAAACTCTTTACACAGTATATATGGAACCATAAACCTCCAAGATGCTCGCTCAACACTATGACTAGACATAGAAAACAAGGTGGGATGGGAATCCCTAATATCAGGGCTTACTACAAAGCCTGTTTTGTGGATCAAATTAAATATTGGTGGATGCCTTCCAAGTACAAAACATGGGCACACATGGAATCTGATACGATCTTACATACGGATCTTAGAACAGCATTAATCACCTTTAAAATAGGAGCCCCGCCACCTAGATCATTGGGCCCAACAGTACAAGCATCCATCAAGATGTGGCTAGATATTCCTTTCTCACCTCCAGAGAAAGGGTCATTATGCAAAACCCCTGTCCCATTATCTGTCCTCTACCACTTTATTCCACATATTGACCTGAGAATATGGGAAACCAGTGGAATCACCCTAATAAGAGACCTATACCGAGGAACTTCAATACAAACCTTTGCAGACCTTTCTTCTCAATTTCACCTCCCACCCCTGACGCAATTTACTTATTTACAAATCAGATCCTTCCTCCACAAACAATCCTTGCCCTTATACTTAGACATACCGGCTACTATACTTACATTCTTCCAAGAACCTAAAATTCCCCTGAAAGGGATATCCCTATTCTATACTATGTTTAACACACACAACTCACCTTCGAAACCCACCATCATTACAAAATGGGAGGGAATACTGGGAAAATCCTTTACAGATACTTACTGGGAAAAAACATTCTCTATCACATATGCCTCAACTAGATGTGCGAACCATTGGGAAATGTACCAGAAGGTCATACACTCATGGTATCTCACTCCATTTAAACTTTCAAAATTTTACCCCTCTCATACAGCCCTCTGCTGGAGGAATTGTGGAGAATCAGGTGCATTATTTCGCATTCTATGGTCATGCATATCTTTGAGATCATTTTGGAATAAAATCTTCTCCACACTTTCAGACATAGTAGGTAGTCATGTTACCCCCTGCCCCCAACTAGCACTCCTACATTTGACCATTCAGGAATTACCCCCCAATATTAGAGTTGTAACAACACATCTGCTTCTAGCTGCTAAACTCACAATTACAAGACTTTGGAATAAATCTAACCCATCCTCCCTGTCACGCTCCCTGGTGGTGATGAGTCTGATTGGCAGAGAAGGGCCTCCCTTGCGGCTCCCGCTCGCCGGTCCCCTGATGATGGGACAGTAGGACCAGGAGTCAGGAGGGGCACAGGTGCCTGGCAGGAATGGTCAGACCGGTACAAGAGCTTCCTGGATAAGCTCAGCGGATGAGGTAAGTAGGTAGCTGTAGGCAGACTGGAACAACAGGCAGACTTGGATCTGTATGCAGACTGGAACAACAGGTAAGCTGGATCTGTATGCAGACTGGAACAACAGGTAAGCTGGATCTGTATGCAGACTGGAACAACAGGTAAGCTGGAACTGTGTGCAGACTGGAACAACAGGTAAGCTGGATCTGTATGCAGACTGGAACAACAGGTAAGCTGGAACTGTGTGCAGACTGGAACAACAGGTAAGCTGGATCTGTATGCAGACTGGAACAACAGGCAGACTTGGATCTGTATGCAGGCTGGTACAACAGGTAAGCTGGATCTGTATGCAGACTGGAACAACAGGCAGACTTGTATCTGTGTGCAGACTGGAACAACAGGCAGACTTGGATCTGTATGCAGGCTGGAACAGCAGGTAAGCTGGCTCTGGAATGGTCAGACAGGCCGGGTCAGATATCAGGCTGGCAGCAAGGTACAGATGGAGCAAACAATAGGATGGTCAAAGACAAGCCAAGGTCGATACACAGGGACAGAGCGGATGGTCAAGGATAGCCGGGTCAAACACAGGTAAACAGTCTTCAGATCAGGTTTCAGACACAGAACGTTGTAGAGCAGACAGCGGGGACCGTCAGTCACAGGAGGGTTTAAATAGCCTCACTGGCGCCAATGGAGG
Source organism: Lithobates sylvaticus (assembly GCA_028564925.1). Taxonomy (NCBI): domain Eukaryota; kingdom Metazoa; phylum Chordata; class Amphibia; order Anura; family Ranidae; genus Lithobates; species Lithobates sylvaticus. The sequence continues at coordinate 368,628,689 of CM053026.1, read as the reverse complement.
CGCGCACCCGTCCGCGCACGCTCGCCCTCGTCTGCGGGCGCGCGCGTGCACGCGCGCGCTCGCGCATGCGCAATGGCAGCCGAGAACGGGAACCAGAGATACTGAGGCGCCGATTACTGGCAGGATCATCAGGTCGCTGGCCACGGATGGAGCCCTCATGACATTGCCCCCCCCTAAGGGGCAGCCTCCGGATGCCCCTCGGGGCAAATTTCTCAGGATGGGCTCTCTTAAAAGATTGGACTAGACTCTTAGCGTGGATGTTCTCCTCGGGCTCCCAGGAGTTTTCCTCGGGGCCGTAACCCTTCCACTTGATTAGGAACTGGTTCTGGTTTTGCCTTCTTCTGACATTAAGGATGGCTTCCACCTCGAACTCCTCTTCCCCGTCCACCATGACTGGATCAGGAGGGATGGCTCTCCGGTTGGGGAAAGGGTTACTAACCGAGGGCTTCAGTAATGACACATGGAAGACCGGGTGAATCTTCAAAGAATCTGGAAGTTCTAATTCATAAGCCACCTCGTTGATCCTCCTCTTGACCGGGAAGGGGCCCAAGAACTTGGGGCCCAGTTTCCGTGAAGGGCAAGCCAGTTTTAGGTTAGAGGTGGATAGCCATACAGTTTCGCCCGGGGCAAGCACCAGTTCCCCCCGTCTTTTTTTGTCAAATACGGTTTTGTTGTACTCCTGGGTCCTAGTCATGGTCTCCTGAAGAAGTTGGTTGTTGGTGGAAAAGAACTGGATTCGCTCTTGGACTGCTGGCACAGTGCAGTCAGGAAGTGAGTTCGGCAGAAATGCCGGGTGGTACCCATAGTTGGCGAAAAAAGGAGTCTGTTTGGTGGCGGAGTGGGTGGCGTTGTTATATGCGAACTCTGCCAGGGGCAGAAGGGAGATCCAGTCATCTTGGGCGAAGGAGGAAAAGCAGCGCAAGTACTGCTCCAGGGTCTGATTAGTCCGCTCCGTCTGCCCATTGGACTGAGGGTGGTACGCAGAGGAGAGAGAGAGTTCGATATCCAAGGACTGGCACAGGGACCTCCAGAATCGAGAGGTGAATTGCACCCCTCGATCCGAGACGATGTTAGCCGGGACCCCATGAAGGCGGACAATTTCCCTAATAAAGGCCCGTGCCGTCTCTGGAGCTGAGGGGGTGCCCTTCATGGGGATGAAGTGAGCCATTTTGGATAACCGATCGACGATCACAAAGATCGTCGTGTGGCCTTCTGCTGGGGGTAACTCCACAATAAAATCTAGGGAGATCATCCTCCAGGGACGATCTGGGACAGACAGGGGTTTAAGGAGACCCCAGGCCCTGGTTTTGGGATTCTTGTTCCGGATGCAGGTGGGGCAAGTGTCCACAAATTTTTTACAGTCAGCCCGTAGTTGCGGCCACCAGAAGGTACGCTGTACCAAGTCGGTGGTCTTAGCGACACCGAAGTGACCAGCCAGGGCGTGGTCATGGCACAGCTCCATAGTTGTTACCCGGAGCTGTTCCGGGGTGTAGATCTTGTCCCCGTACCAGAATAGTCCATCCTTCTCCTGTAGCTGGGTTTCGGAAGTGGGCCTTTGCCCTGCTGAGGCACGTTTGAATTTGGACAGTAAGTCCTCTTGAAGAAGGAGAAAGTTTCCAGGGGCCAGAATAGTGTCAGGGGGATCTTCTTCCTGGTGCTTGTGGTACATACTAGACAGAGCATCTGGTTTGACATTCTTGGATCCGGGCCGGTATGTCACATGGAAAGTGAATCGGGAAAAGAAAAGTGCCCATCTGGCTTGTCTGGGTTTCAGTCTCTTAGCTGACTTCAAATATTCCAGATTCTTATGGTCGGTGAGTATTAGAATGGGGTGAGAGGCCCCCTCCAGGAGGTATCGCCATTCTTCTAGGGCGGCCTTGATCGCCAGTAGTTCTCGGTCGCCCACATCATAGTTCCTCTCGGCCGAGGACAACTTGCGGGAGAAGAAGGCGACCGGGTGCAGCAGAGACTTGTCCCCCTGTCTCTGGGATAGGATGGCACCCACCGCGATCTCGGAGGCATCAACCTCCAAGGTGAAGGGTAGAGAGGAGTCCGGATGCCTGAGGATGGGTGCCGAGGTAAACAGAGTTTTAAGGGCATCAAAGGCCCCCTGGGCCTCGGAAGACCATCGGAACCGGGTCCCTTGTTTGGTCAGTTGGGTGATAGGCGCCACAATGGCGGAGAACCCCCTGATAAATTTACGGTAAAAATTGGCAAAGCCAATGAACCGTTGGATGCCCTTTTTGTCTGCCGGAGTGGGCCATTCCAAGATGGCAGAGATCTTCTGGGGGTCCATTTTGATGCCTGTACTTGAGATGATTAGCCCAAGGAAGGGGATACTCTCCTGTTCAAACTGGCATTTCTCTGCCTTGGCATACAGACCGTGGATACGGAGCCGTCCCAGGACCTCCTTGACGTGTCTGCGATGGGTCTCTAAAGAGGGGGAGAAAATCAAGATATCGTCCAGATATACCACGGCAAACAAGTCCAGGAAGTCCCGGAGTACGTCGTTAATGAAGTATTGAAAGGTTGCGGGGGCATTGCACAGGCCGAAGGGCATCACGAGATACTCGTAATGCCCATACCGTGTCCGAAAGGCCGTCTTCCACTCATCCCCATCCTTAATCCGGACCAAATTGTAAGCCCCCCGTAGGTCAAGCTTCGTGAAGATGGTGGCCGTGCCAAGCCTCTGGAAGAGTTCAGGGACCAACGGGAGAGGGTAACGGTTCTTGACCGTAATGCTGTTCAACTCCCTATAGTCCACACAAGGCCGAAGGGTGTGATCTTTTTTCTCCACGAAAAATATGCCTGCGCCCGCAGGAGAGGTAGATGGGCGGATGAAGCCTTTTCGGAGGTTCTCCTCAATGTACTCTTTCAACTTGCCTTGCTCCACTTCTGTCAGGGGGAAGACCCTTCCAAAGGGGATCTCTGCTCCAGGGAAAAGTTCAATTGGGCAATCATAGGCCCTGTGAGGAGGAAGCACCTCTGCTGCCTGTTTGCTGAAGACGTCTAGATAGTCGTGGTAGGCCTGGGGAATAGCCTGACGGAGGTCCATCTCAGAGTCCCCACTTGACAGAGTAGCCAGCTGGGAGGAATTAGAAGGTCTGCAAGACATCTGACAATACTGAGAGGAGAAGGAAACCATCCCAGTGGCCCAGTCGATGACTGGGTTGTGGGCCTTCAGCCACGGCATGCCCAAGATTATAGGGGATAATGGAGAGGAAATAATGTCCATGCAAAGAAGTTCCTGATGGTTGCCCGAGATGGTCATGAGCAGTGGGATGGTCTCTTGCGTAACCGGGCCTGAACGGATGGAGGAGCCATCCGCCAGGTAAACTGACAGTCCCTGGGATTTAGACTGGAGGGAGATCCGGTGTTGGGCAGCGAAGGAAGAGTCCATGAAGCAGCTGCATGCCCCGGAATCAATAATGGCGGGTACCTGAAGGATTCTTCCCGGAAGCTGTAATGAGACAGAAAGAGCAAGGTGAGAGGAGACCCGGGTTGAGGGGTCCATGGAGCAAGTAGGCATGAGAGGGCACTTACGAGCCTTGGCCGGACAGTTCCTTACGTAGTGCCCAGGCTCACCACAGTAAAGGCACAAGTTGTTGACCCGACGACGTTGCCGTTCCTCAGGAGTTAGGGAAGGCCTCAAGAGCCCTAACTGCATGGGCTCGGAGGAATCAGGGAGGGTTACTGACCGCTGGGCCGAGCCAGTCTGCAGGTGACTTGGAGCCTTGGGGAGCATCCAGGTAGGATGAGTGACACCGGATGCACGTTCCGACCTGCGCTCCCTTAGTCGTCGGTCAATCTGGATGACCAGGTTGATCAGAGTGTCCAGGGTCTGGGGTACCCCAACTCTCGCCAGCTCATCTTTTAGTGCCTCAGAAAGTCCTAGGCGGAACTGGTGACGCAGGGCCGCGTCGTTCCACTGGGTATCCGCACCCCAGCGCCTAAAGTCCGCGACATAGTCTTCCACAGGCCTTCGCCCCTGCTGGAGGGCGCGCAGAGTGGTCTCCGCGGTGGCAGCGAGTTGGGGGTCTTCATAGAGTTGGGCCATGGTGTCAAAAAATGAATTAAGACCGGCCAGTGCAGGGTCTTTCTGCTCTAGGAGGCGGTGGGCCCAGGTTCGCGGGTCTCCGGAGAGTAGGGAGATCACGAAGCCCACCTTGGTGGCTTCCAGGGAAAAAGTACGTGGCTGCAGTGCAAAGAATAGTTCACAGGAGTTACGGAAGTCCCGAAAGAGGTTGCGGGCACCCGAGAATCTCTCAGGGATTGGTACCCGGGGCTCTGGAGGGAGCATTATCACTGATGGTCCTGGACTTCCCCCAGATGGGGCTGTTGGTGGTAAAGCCAGCACCCGTTCTTCCAACCGGGTGTATCCCTGCTGGAGATTCTTTACCGCCTCGGTCAATCCTGCCAGGTGTTGGCACAGTCCTTCCATAGGAGAGGCCCCCTGCTCAGACTCAGACATGGCTGTCTGCTACTGTCACGCTCCCTGGTGGTGATGAGTCTGATTGGCAGAGAAGGGCCTCCCTTGCGGCTCCCGCTCGCCGGTCCCCTGATGATGGGACAGTAGGACCAGGAGTCAGGAGGGGCACAGGTGCCTGGCAGGAATGGTCAGACCGGTACAAGAGCTTCCTGGATAAGCTCAGCGGATGAGGTAAGTAGGTAGCTGTAGGCAGACTGGAACAACAGGCAGACTTGGATCTGTATGCAGACTGGAACAACAGGTAAGCTGGATCTGTATGCAGACTGGAACAACAGGTAAGCTGGATCTGTATGCAGACTGGAACAACAGGTAAGCTGGAACTGTGTGCAGACTGGAACAACAGGTAAGCTGGATCTGTATGCAGACTGGAACAACAGGTAAGCTGGAACTGTGTGCAGACTGGAACAACAGGTAAGCTGGATCTGTATGCAGACTGGAACAACAGGCAGACTTGGATCTGTATGCAGGCTGGTACAACAGGTAAGCTGGATCTGTATGCAGACTGGAACAACAGGCAGACTTGTATCTGTGTGCAGACTGGAACAACAGGCAGACTTGGATCTGTATGCAGGCTGGAACAGCAGGTAAGCTGGCTCTGGAATGGTCAGACAGGCCGGGTCAGATATCAGGCTGGCAGCAAGGTACAGATGGAGCAAACAATAGGATGGTCAAAGACAAGCCAAGGTCGATACACAGGGACAGAGCGGATGGTCAAGGATAGCCGGGTCAAACACAGGTAAACAGTCTTCAGATCAGGTTTCAGACACAGAACGTTGTAGAGCAGACAGCGGGGACCGTCAGTCACAGGAGGGTTTAAATAGCCTCACTGGCGCCAATGGAGGCGCGCACCCGTCCGCGCACGCTCGCCCTCGTCTGCGGGCGCGCGCGTGCACGCGCGCTCGCGCATGCGCAATGGCAGCCGAGAACGGGAACCAGAGATACTGAGGCGCCGATTACTGGCAGGATCATCAGGTCGCTGGCCACGGATGGAGCCCTCATGACACTCCCCTTCGGATGCTGTACGTACGTTAAATCACCAATGTGAAATGGAGAAATTACTAGCTATTACTAATCTTTCACTAACTTCATTTAGAGACAAATGGAACTTATGGTTATGCAACACTAAATGTACAGTCAAAGTCTGAAATGTTTAATGAGATCGGAGGTTTTACACATTGACTCGCGATCCACACCTTGAGCACGTTCTAAGATGGTGACTATTCTTTCCCCCCTTCCCCTTTCCTTCCCTTCCCTCTAACCTCCCCCATATTCAATGTATCTCAGCGATATAGGATCAATTGCAGGTTTAACAACCTCACCGACGCCTACTTGTTAACAGATACTCTACCTTCATCTGCTACTCCATGTTTCTGTTGAATTGTTAACTCTGTAATGTTGATGCAGATTTAAACCTGTTTCATTATTATTATTATTGTTGTACCACTTTATTATTATTATTGTTGTACCACTTTATTATCAACTCAATAAAAAACGATTGAAATGAAAAAAATAAATAATTAAATAAATAAACAATCTACCTGCTCTTTAAGATCCCACCACTGCAATCCTCTAACACCTGACCAAAAAATCATAAAAGAGTCATTGTCCAGACCTAAATTGGTGGAGTAGGTCCTAGTTCCGGCATGTTTGGCAGCCCAGAAAATGTAGGAGTGTCCTACTATCCACACCACTGTTTTGCCGAAATCTGAAAAAGAGAATTCATAACATTAGTAAATCAGGGCGGATATATAACTTGTATCTACTACTATCCCACCGACCAATCTTCATCAATTTATCTTCCGGGAAACCCAAAACCTCAGCTGTAGTGGCCGCCCCTATTCTAAAAGAATGGGATGAAAATGAAAAGCCAGAGAGATTCAGGCATTTCAAGCATGCGGCCAAAACAGCAGAGAATTGGTACCTGGATAGAGAGGATTTATCCTGATGAATAAAAAATGAACCTTCTGAACAAGGCCTGACTGATATGTAGTTAGATATGTGAAAAACTGGACAAATCGCTGGGTTTTCAGAACTAGACAAGGAAAACCATTGGCCATTAACTACCGGACGAGACTTAGACCTACAAAGAAAAAGGTTAACAGACTTCTTGTTTAAAAACACATGGCAACTACGGAGGTAGGATAAAGATTTCCGATTCATAGCTGTGAATTCCCCAATTCTAAGGGCCCCAAAGAAGGCTACTGAAAAAGCAGCTCTGAATAACAACAGCTCAAACTTGGAAGAACATACAGATCGTAAGATCCCCAGAAGGTCTACAAGTAGTTTGACAGAGATGGGGCGCCTACAGTCCCTAGAAGGCTTAGACCTCCTAAAACCTTTCAAAATTTGACTAACCTGAAAGAAAGAAGTAAGGGGTGGAGCACCTGAAAATTTCAGGAAAAAAGATACTCCCGCTAGGATCTTACCCACTGATGCCGGACTAAGCTTAGCCTGGATTAACCTCCCTGGCGGTATGATTCTGTCCGGAATTTAGTGCTGAAAGCGGTACAATTATTTTGCATGGAAATTCGTTTTTATATTGTAGGCATGCAATTCTTATGAATAACTCACTTAAATCTGTCTGAACAAGAGTCTAGTAGACATCCCAGGTATGATAAAGTTTGAAACACAAAATCATAAATTATAATATAATAAAAATATATATAAAAATGATTCAATGATGTAATCAAATCAAAAACACTGAAATTTGCTCAGTTGCACAATAGTCGCTGTCATTAAATTTATTGTTTGATGATAAATTGTGATTCTAATTTTTTATCGGTGTTTTCTAGCTGGTCTAAAACCACTTTTGACATAAAGGGACACTTTTTGGTTGCTATGGACAATCTCCAGTTTCCAGGCCGAAAAAAAATCTTTTTATTATATAAAATGACATGCAGGGCACTGGGCAGACCACTAGGGACAAAGGGGATGTGTATTTTTTGTATACAGTACTGTACTCTGTAAGATTACAGTACTGTATGTGTGTTGTGGTTTTAAACTTTTTTGAATTTGGCGCCGATCTCCACTCCCGTGCGTCGGAGCGTCGCAGGGAACGGAGATCAGCGGCACTCGGGCACTGTGTGAATCGAGCGAGCGGACGGCTCGCACACACAGCGGGGAGACATCGCAGGTTCAAGGGAAAAAGGTAAGTAACTTCCCCCTGTATCTTGCAACGCTAGCCCGAGTCTGGCTCGGGGTTACCACTCCTGGTAGAAAAAACTCAACCCGAGCCAGACTCGGGATTACCGCCAGGGAGGTTAAGGAAGACGTAAATGCTAATGCATCGTAAGAAGATACATTCAACTCATCTATATCTAAATTTTTGCAAAAGGCACACCATCTCAACCATGACAACTTATAGTCCGACCATGTCTTTGTGGACACAGAATTTCTGAGGTTGGAAAGAATCAGCTCCAAATTAAACCCCAGAGGGAATCTGGGCAAGGGGTTCCATCCTGATCTGCCGTCGGTGCCAACTCCCGTAACTTCTTGAACTGCAAACGAGATAAAGCATCGGCAATGTTATTATTTATACCAGCTATATGCTCGGCTTTTAGCCAGATGTTAAATCTCATACAGTGCAACACCAGAAAACGTAATAACTTAATGACTGGGTCAGATTTGGAGGATAATGTGTTAATGGCAAAGAAAACACCTCTGTTATCAGTGTAGACTTTGATCCTACGATACTTGAAAGCATCTTTCCAAATTACTAATGAGACTATAACCGGGAAAAGCTCCAGAAGGACCAAATTCTGAAGAATATCCCTCTGCAGCCAATCCCGGTGCCATTCGGCAGCGCACCACTGACCTTTCATAAATGCACCAAAACCCGAAGATCCGGCAGCATCCGTAAAAAATTCTAGTTGGTTGCTGTCAACAAATTTGTGCTGCCATACTGTGGAACCATTAAAGTCAGACAGAAAGGCATCCCAAAATATTAGGTCTTCCTTAATACCTTTGGAAATACGAACATGGGCATGAGGGTTTCTCAAACCACTAATAGCAAGGGAAAACCTGTGAGAAAATATTCTAGCCATGGGAATGATTCTAGCTAAGAATGCAAAAAGACCTAATAGCGACTGAGCCTCCTTAAGCAGGACCTTTTTACGCAGCAAAAAGGAACTGATCAAAGCTCTCATTTTTTGAATCTCAGGTACTGGCAATCTGAATTCCATCGTGGCAGAATCAATTGTGATTCCCAGAAATTCGATACTATTAGAAGGAAAAAACGTTTTCTCGTGCGCAATTGGCACACCAAAGTGTTTGCAAACAGTGAAAAAAATCTTTAAGAATTCTAAGCACACTAGGGATTCGCTTGGACCCACAAATAAAAAATCGTCCAGGTAATGGAGAGAACCCCCATGTGGGTAGTTAACTGATAAAACCCAGTTCAAAAGGGTAGAAAATGCTTCAAAATAAAAACAAGACAGTGAAACCCCCATTGGAAGGCATTTATCAAAAAAGAATCAACCTTTAAACTGAAAACCCAAAGAGTTAAAGCCTTGGGGGTGAACTGGAAGGAGGCAGAAGGCCGACTTAATGTCAGCTTTAAGCCCCATACACACGGTCGGATTTTCCGATGGATTCTGTCCTATCAGACAATGTTGTCGGAAATTCCGACCGTGTGTAGGCACCATCGGACAGTCCGACGGACAAAGTCCTATCTCCTGCTGGATAGATTTTTTGACAACAAAGTCCGATCACACCAAATCCGATCGTGTGTAGCGAATTCCGACGGACAAAGTGCTACGCATGCTCAGATCACATTACAAGACCAAAGCTATTGGCTACTAGCCTCTACGTAGTCCCGTCGTAGGCAACAAACGTCACCACGTTCAGAATGATCGGATTTTCCGACAACTTTGTCCGACCGTGTGTACGCAAAACCAACATCGGACAAAGTACGACGGACATGATCCGACGGACCTGGTTCTCGGATAATCCGAGCGTGTGTATGCGGCTTTAGCCAATAAGGAACCTTGCCCAAATTTATTTGAGTAAGGCTTCATCGAAGGAAGCATAGACCACCGGAGCATCCACATCCGAGACCTCATCGTTTAATGACGAATCTAATGGGTAAGAAAGGTGGTGGATCATCCGGAAGCAACCACTTTCTTTCTTAGGGACTATCCCGAGTGGGGATAAACTGAAATTTTTAAATGGAGGAGATGAGAAGGGGCCAGCAATTTAGATATTTTTTCTTTAACCACCTCAGAATAAATGACCGCTGACTGCAGATTCTGTACCATAGTGCAACCTGTTCCCCTAAAGGCCGAAACCAGAAAACCATCCCTGAAGCCGTTAATTAGCAGGGCTGCCATCCTGCAGTCTGGGTAATGCTCTAACCAAGGTAGCATTTCTTCCAGCTTCACTGGAGTCATTGCCTTTACCATGAGCTTCCCTGAGAAATGGCTGCAAAGAGGTTGCAGAGGATTTGCGAAAACATCTACTGGCTGCATGATTTCCGCCACAATCTGAGCATTCATGTTTATATTTGCAGTTTGATAGGAATTTGCATTGCCCATCATTAAAGGCAAAGCAAAAACCTTTGCAAAATACATTCTGAGGATTGGCTGCTGGCCTATTAGGGGTGAAATGAGGCCTAGGTGGAAGCATAAGGTTCAGCCATAATCCCACATCCTTAGAACCCCAGTGCAGTGAGGGGTGCACTGCTAGTTTCTGTTGGAAGTTTTCATCATAGGTAAACCAGACCGAACCGCCAAAATGGCGAAAGGCTTCGGAAATTATATCCAGATGCTGAAAGAGACCCGAATATTTGTCAGGGAAGCGTTCTCTTATAACAGCCGCATAAATACAAAACGCTTGTAACCAGTTCTGGAAGGTTTTGGGGATGGCCCTCCTCCTATCCTCCTCAGACCTATCCCCTGTTTTGTCATTTTTGTATAAAAATTCCTTTGACGCAGGTAACAATGATAATATATCTAGAAATTCCCCCCTCCAAATCTTATCTTTTACTGCCTTAGGTAAATGAAAGCCCAACGGTGACAGTGTACATGGAAGGGGTTCTTTAAAAGAAGATCCCCCGGTTAATAAGGCCGTGGGTCTGAGGGGCAAGGAAGGGTTAATGATTTTTGAGCGAGAAAATGTATCTTTAGTCTGAGTGGCTTCACTAGTATCCTGCCATATGGAGCCAACATCATTCAAATAATCAGAAAAATGCAAAGTATCTGTATTATTTTTATGTGCCCCTGAAGGAGTAACCTCCATGGCATTATAAGCTGTATTAATATCATTAATGTTAGCACCAGTGACCTGTGCCCTCTGACAAATTAGCAGCAACATTAACCTGCTGCATTTGTTCTGCACCAATACCATGTGCTTTAACATTTGTTTTAAAATGCATATTTTGCAAACCAAACTCTGCACCAGATACCTGTGCCCCACTTGATTTAACAACCAAATCATTATCATCACTCCATAAAACATTTCCTGCACCAAATAACTGTGCCCTCTGTGTTTCCATAATAACCTCATTAACATCAATATTTGCACCAGAAACCTGTGCCCTTTGTTTATTAACCATATTTTTATCAGCACCATTATCATGTGCACCTTTAAACTTTTGTAACACAGTAGATAAAGAATCAACCAAACACATGAAGTCAGAAGCATGAGACACCACACACTGCTCACCTTCACTAACATCTTGAAGCTGCTCACCCACTGCTTCAGCTGCAGACTGAGTAGCGCTGCTCTGCCTCAGAAGAGGAGCATACTGTACAGGTACATCAATGGCTCTCTCACCGCTGGTCAGCTGAGGAGAAGAAGTCAGTCTTTGTTTCTTCTTCTTCCTTCCAGGCTGCTGTCTTGTCCCGCCCCCGACTGGGGCTGACATTTTCTGTGACACAGGGAGAGTTACAGGAGGTGGAGCTGAGCCGCCCTCTTCCCCAAGGCACCGCAATAGCCACTCCTCACCACCTCTGCTCTCTGCCCTTTCTAGCAGGCGGCATAGGAGAGACTCACGACTGTCTGGGGAATGGCGCTTCATTACAGGGGCTCACACTGCGGTCTGTTCCAGCACTGGGGTCCGGTCCAAACGGTCTGAAGAGACACAGCTTCAGGCCCTTTTATAGGCTCTTCAGGTCAGGTTACAGTAAACCGCCAAATTACACCAATCAGCTGCTCCATTAACCTAGCCAATCCCATGGCTGTTGCTGCCCAGCGAAACTGCAGTGACCAATAGCAACCTGTGAATAGATAAAGCACAGCAGACTGCGGATCCCCCTTTGAGCTATCCCATGTTGGTCCAGTATATTGCTAAGACCTTTCATTATTCTCGATGGTGCCCATTCAAATTAATGCAACATGATGCAGTGACATTTTTTAAAAGGTTTCGATTCTCCATTAGGTGCAGTATGGTGCATTTTTACCCCTTATGCCGCATACACAAAACCGGACTTTCCGTCAAACTAGGTCCAACGGTCTTCCCGACAAACTTTCGGTGGAGTTCCGAACGAACAGACTTGGCCACACACAAATGGACTAAGTCCTTTGAAAGTCTGTTCGTTTTGAACGTGATGACGTAAACAGGACTAAAAAAGGAAGTTCAATTGCAGATGGGCACAATGAGGCTGCAGATGGGCATTGTTTACCCAGTAGCTGCTGCATTTTCCCACCCTAGGCTTATATTCGAGTCAATACGTTTTCCCATTTTTTTGTGGTAAAATTAGGTGCCTCGGTTTATATTCGGGTAGGCCTATACTCGAGTTTATACGGTACATGCATTTTTGGGTTCATTTTGGCAGGGGTTTGTGTTTAACAACCTGTCTCCTCCTTCAAAAAAAACAAACAAACACATAAAGCATAAATGTGCTAAATGCACATGATTATGAGAACATTGGGTTAGATAAAAATAATTTGTTGGTCTTTATTTGTAAACATAATTTTTATGCAAAAAATAAACCTTTTGTGAATCTGCTAGCTATATTTGCAGAGTATTGGAATGTAATAGAAATTAATTGTATTTTATTAATACATTGACATATGTTTGGATGACCTCAATTTTCTAATGCACATATTTGTTCTCCATAAATCACATCTAGACAAAAAAAAAAAAAAAAGAACAATTCCTTTAAATAACATGTTTGGGGGATGTTTTAAACTTGTGCGTGAAGTGGCACATCTATACAACAAACTACAGCAAAATTGACTCGGGGATCCCACCAAATCTGGCTGCACTAGATTTTCTAAATCTCATATAAAGTAAAATTAAACCCCAAACATAATTAAACCCCAAACAATTCTTTATGTTTATCTCTTTAAAATTGTTAACTATAATTATCTGCAGTAGCTTTTCATCATCCATCTTTTATTTGTTTGCAAATCCGTGGTTGACCCTGCCGCTATCGTGCATGTCACTACAGGGGGGGTCAATTTACTAAAACTGGAGAGTGCAAATGTGGTGCAGCTGTGTATAGAAATTCAGCTTCCAGGTTTTTTGTCAAAGCTTAAAGAGGAGTTTCCATGAAAAAAAAATTCAATAAAAGTCAGCAGCTACAAATACTGCAGCTGCTGACTTTTAATAATCGGACACTTACCTGTTCCAGGGTCCAGCAATGCGGGGGATGGAAGCCCCGCTCGTCCCCCCCTCCGCTCGGCGGCGCCGGCATTGTAACTGTGAAGCCACAGCCGGGCACCCACTGCACATGCGCACCGCGATTGGCCGCGCAGTTATCTGGGACCTGTCTCGTGTCCCAGATGACTGACAGGAGGGAGGGGGCAGAGCTGAGCCCTTCCTGTGCCGAGGGGAAGTGATGTCACCAGCCCAGGCACTGAAGGAGACAGACTACGAGGGACCCCCTAGCAACAGGTATTTAGAGGTGAGTTAAAAAAAAAATTCCAAATGTTTTTTTTTTTTTATTAGGAATTTTCATGATTTTATTATTTTTCTTTTTTGTGCAACACCGTTTTAATTGAACAAGCTGAAGTTAGAAGCTGATTGGCTACCATGCACAGCTGCACAAGATTTTGAACTCTCCCGTTTTAATAAATCAACCCTGTGTGTGGCAACCCTAGGGCAGCCCTTCTTCCAGCTCCTCTGTTGCCATCATCTCTGATATATCTGCTGTACAATCCATATGGACAACCATGTGGGGGTAGATCCATTAGAAATGAATGGTGAAAAACTCCTTGTCTGCTAGCCATCTCACATTACTGACATTCCATAGGCTTGCAAGGCAGCTCAAAGTGAGTGTTAGGCACCAGCTCTTGCAGAGAGCCTGACTGCCAGTTTATTATACAAGCACAGGAGCAGTGTGTTCCTTAGGATCTATTTTTTGTATAACACACATATTCATTCAACAGTTCAACTCAAGTGACCACAACAGCACCACAGGAGGAGAAAGGAAACTTCCTGTACTGATGTCTGCAGGCTGCATCACAGGATTCATACTTGCTCCCCCCATCTCTCAGTAAGGTGTAGAGCAGGTAGATCGTGTCACGTGACTGCAGGATAAAGTAACAGGAATTAATTAATGTAAACAGTACAATGTCTGTAGACTGTTGATTTTATTGGCATCTTCCCAGGTGAAAAGTATAAAAAAATGTATAGAAATAATTGGGTTTAATTACACTTTAAATATAATAGACTGACTTTTGTACAATAATTATTGGAGAAAGTGTAGCAGCTACTAAATCGATAATAAAGTGCAAAAGCCTATAAAGTGTTAAACCATCATAATTCTGTCGCACCCTTTACCTAGGAAGGTGCTAGAAGTTAGGATTTTTGTAGTATAGACAAATTTAGGCAGGCCTAGCTTGAAGCTAGGCCTGTTTGTTTTGATCTGTGTGGGCTGGGAGTCGCTCAGAGCAGCAGCTGTGACTCACAGACAGCATCACTCCACTGTCACCTCCCTCTTTCTTCTAGAGGATTCTATAAGAAGAGGAAGGGAAGAGAGGTGGAGCTGATGGGGTGTCTGAGGGATCCCTGACCAATCCCCAACTAGGATTGGTAGGGGGCAGGCCTCTTTGAAATACCCAGGGTCAGCCCAGCTGGGGAGTTGTTGGGTGGAAGAACTGAGGATGGAGTACTAGGCTGTCGGGGCCTTTGAGGGAGCTCCCCAGTCTGGGGGGGTGACCTTGGGCCTGGGACTCGGGTGCAGGATGGAGCTCTTCAAGAATGCATGAAGGATCTGGACAGGTGGCACAGGAGGAGTCAGAGAAGACAGCAGGAGCTAGTATTGCTGGGCAAGTCTTCAGGAAGGAACTACCGGTTGCAGCCAGGAGGGCTGGTGAGTGACATGTGTAGTTGGGAGGACTGGAGAGGCATGCCAGAGAGGACTGAGAGGAAACAGTCAGAGCTGGGTGTGGAACCAGTAGTGAGGATAGCAATGTCATGGGCAGTGAACTCGGGCAGCTGCAGCCAGGAGGGCTGGCAGGGCCTCAAGAGGACTGACTGGGAGCAGTAGTCCACTAGAAGGACAGTAAGTACTAATAAGACTTTGCATATTTTCTGGTACACTATAGGGGCCCGCGGTCCCTGCCTGCAAAGGGCAAATTCCTAAGGCCTGGTGGAGCCAGTGTCGGGCCTAAGCAAGTGCTAGCTGCTCTTAGAGAGAGAGAGAGAGAGAGAGAGCAATAGTCTGCAAGCAAGAGTGTACAAAGAGTGTAAATAGTCGACCCACGCAGTTTTGCTGTTATTCTACTGGGTATCCCATATTTTCCATACCCCATCCAAGTTAAATTCCCTCAATAAAATAAAAAAAACAAAGCAATGGACTGTTCATTGTCTTGGAGTGTCAGGGAAGTGAATGCTGGGCAGGGTGACAGATGGGCCACATCACTTAGCAGCCCCTACGAGGGTAACGCTACAATACCATTAACCCTATTTGTATAAACATTGATAATCGGTACAAATGCACATATTGGAAGAAACTTCATCTATGGGCATGTAGCGACTGCAAACTAAGATGGTCACTCTTTGATTGAGCTCTGCCACAAAGCTGAGGATATTTGTCCAATCCAGCCATCCCAATGCCACTGACAGGGAGCTCTCCACCCTCATCTGACCCCTCACAGGTCTGCAATGTCATGCAAGCGCAAAGAGCAGTCACAGCTGCACAAGCTATCGGCTTTTTTCATGCCCGTCGGCTGCAATATGCAACAAAATGGGGCCAGTGGCGGAGCCCATGGTCCACAGAAGCATGACGGAAGCGGCACGTTGACCTTGGCTATACAGGCTGCTATAAACTCCACACAGAGGACACAGCAGACCCCAGAGACTCCCTATACCACCAGCTCTGGGGGCCTCCACACCATCCATGAAGATCCTAGTTAAATCTAAGCTGTGGATGGCTGCACAACATCCACAAATGCCACAGAGAGCGCCAGAGTCAGTAAGAGAACACTTAATACAAATAGGTGACACAGATTCCTATACAGACCCCATTGTAGACTTCACTACCACCAACACCCCTACACTTGATACTATCATGAAAGAAATGTTGGTATAGCTGCGTGCATCCTTAAATGCGAACATTACATCCTCTTTAAGACAAGTCATAGATGACATAGAGGACTTGGGGGACAGGATGGATCACGTGGAGACAAAAATGAAGGAATTTGCCACATCCTTCAATGCACTGGTTGGCTCCATTACCAAAAAAGGCAACGACGTAGCCTGGCTGAAGGCTAAAGTTGCAAATGTGGAGGGTAGATCCCGGAGGAACAATATGAAGGTTCAAGGAATCCCTAAAATTGTGCTTGCAGATCAATTACCCACATACATCCAGCAGATGTTCCAATCTATCCTCCCAAACATGTCAGATGAGGAGTTACTAGTGGATAGGGTCCACCATCTAACGAGACCATCTTACCTGATACTATCCTTAGGGACGTAATTCTTTGTGTTAATTTATTTCACAAATTCTGGTTCTCTTTAGAAGTCCTGATTCTGTGCCTGCACCCTATATGGCCTTTCAAATGTTTTCCTGACATCTGATACAACAGGGCTCTCCATAACCACAAAATACCATTTAAATGAAGATATCCTAGCAACCTTATGGTCACACACAATGGCACCACAGCCTGAATCTCTTCACTAGAGCAAGGTCTGCCATTCCTCAGACAACATGGCATTTTTCCGGAGGTCTCTTCTTCAGAGTCAGCACATGCCCACCTGTCGGAAGATTGGCAAGTAGTTTCCTACAAAATGAAACACAAAAAAACATCTGGAGGAAGGCATCCTACAACTGAAATCCTTACTTGATCCCCAACGCCGGTGGGAGCTTAAGTAGGAAGCAAACGCTGCCCCTTTTTTTTTTTCTTTTTCCTGACCAGCAAAGTAAAGGAATAATATTACCATGCAGCACTATGACCGCATGAGAAGGGCTCCACGGGGATTTACGAAGATCCCACCATTGCTCCTAATCAACACTATAATGCCGCGTAACGTGATCGGAAATGCCGCCAGCAAAACGCAGATGAGAGCTTTTTGTCGGAAAATGCGACCGTGTGTATGCTCCATTGGTTGAGAGAAGGTTCTCTATTTTTCCGCCGGGAAAAGTTCCTATTCGAAAATGTGATTGTCCGTATGCAATTCGGACATGCAAAAAATCATGCATACTCAGGAACAATTTGACGCATGCTCGGAAGCATTGAACTTAATTTTCTCGACTCTTCGTAGTGTTGTACGTCACTGCCTTCTTGACGGTCGAAAATTCAGAGAACTTTTGTGTGACCGTGTGTATGCAAGACAAGCTTGAGCGGAATTCCGTCGGAAAAACCATCCAAGATTTTTCGGACGGAAATTCCGCTTGTGTGTATGCGGCATTAGATCCCACAATGGTCTTCAAAATCAAATATCTATCCTTAAATGCCTATGGTTTGAATCATCCAGCCTACTGTTCTTCTTTCTGGAAAGAAGCCCAATCACTTCAGTGTGACACCTTGTGTGTGCAAGAGACACACTTCCAGGCAGCCTCTCCTCCCAGATGTTCCAATAAACATTTTCCTAATATATATATATATATATATATATATATATATATATATATATATATATATATAAATATATGACCAATGTACCGGTCAAGATGAAAGGTGTCCTCATAGCTGTCAAGGATTCAATTTTATTTAGTCTAAAAAGATCCTGCTTTGACCAAGATAGGAGATAAATAATGTTGTACTTACTATTGACTCCAAACCATATACTTTAGCCAACATCTATGCCACCAATAAGCATCCAGTAGGCTTCCTTAAAAAAGTCTACAAACACATCACTGCTTCCAAGGAAGGCTCTCTGCTCATCTGTGGTGACTTTAACTGTGTTATGGATACACAGATGGACTCTACCTCCTGCACCAAGCCACATTCCCATTTCTTGACGCTGCCAGCATGCAGACGAAAAAGATTTTACCTTTTTCTCGACACGTCATACCACTTATTCCAGAATTGATGTTCTTTGTTCATAAGCATTTACTACAGAAGGTCTCCTCCTCTACAAGCGACAACATTACGTGGTCTGACCACACTCCTATTTCTCTAGTGATCGTGGAGAATTGGTGCACTTCTTCTATGCACCTGTGGCAATGTAATTCTAAGTTGCTACAATCACCTGACCACCAAACTGCCCTCCTAAAACACTTTGCTGAATTTTTTTGACAATAACGTTAGCTCAGAAGTAGATCCTTTCATCCTCAGGAACACCCATAAGACCTCCTACTCTCAAGCTCCTTTGTCTCCTCCTCCAATGCTCATCTCTAGGCTTTCTCCAGAACTTCTCCAATCCTCTAAAACTTTCTACCTCAACCTGTCCGGCTATATCCTACTCTAGCTGCATTCAGGCAATCCCTGAAAACCCATCTCATCAGGCACATTATCACGCCTCCAGCTAATCTTTTACCATTTCCATCAGCTCATTCCCCACAGTTATGACCTTTTGTACCACCAGCCCCACCCTATTAGATTGTAAACTCTTCTGAGCAGTTTCCTCTTAATCCTCTTGTATTGTATCATAATGGTATTGTCTCCCTTTTATATTGTAAAGCGCTGTGTAAACTGTTGGCACTACAGTATATAAATCCTGTATTATAATAATAATATATGAGGGGAACACTTATTCAGTTAGGTTCAAGAGATAAACAACAATAATGCCCCATACACACGGTCGGATTTTCCGAGGACCAGTTCCGTCGGATCATGTCCGTCGGACTTTGTCCGATGTTGGTGTTGCGTACACACGGTCGGACAACGTTGTCGGAATTTCCGGTCTGCAAGAACGTCGTGACGTAAGTCGTCTTCCACGAGACTAGAAAAGGGAAGTTCAGCACCACATCCTGCACCCGTTGGGCTCCTTCTGCTGATCCCGTGTTTATCGCGAGTTAGTTGAAGTTTGGGGACTTACAATTCGCGCTTCTCAGTTTTGTGACTCAGATCGTTACTGCTCTTCAGTTTGTGCTTGTCGTGCGTATCTGTTTATTAGTGCGTGTAGTCAGTTCGCATTTGTTGGTCATTGCTGCCTATATCTTGATATAGGACGCTTTGATTTTCACTGCTTATTGTCTGCTCGTTTCTGGTATTCATTTCGTTCTTTCAGGCCTTGCTGTTTATCGGTGCTTTCTGTTTGTCCGTTCTGACCAGCCAACCGTTTGTGAGCGATGTTTCCCGTACGTACTCGTCGCCGAGTTCGTGCTGTACGCGGAATTGGTGTTGGGCTTTTAGCTTTGAGCCAAGACCCGTCCATGAACAGACTGACGAGGAGTATGTGGACTAAGAATTGGTTGCTTCAGCGTGATCAGTTCTCGCACATGCCTTTGCTTCGTGAGATCCGGGAGAATAATCCTGATGATTTCAGGAACTTTCTCCGGATGACGGACCCCGTTTTTCACCGTCTTTTGGCTTTGCTGACCCCTTTTATCAGCCGGCAGGATACCTGCATGAGACAAGCCATCACTCCGGAGCAGAGGCTTGTTGCTACGTTGAGGTACTTGGCGACAGGGAGAAGCCTTCAGGATCTGAAGTTCTCCTCAGGTATCTCTCCCCAGGCCCTGGGAATCATTATTCCAGAGACCTGTTCTGCCATCATCCAGGTCCTGCAGGAGGACTATATTAAAGTAACATTTCTACTTTACTATTCTCTTCTACGTGTGCTCTGTTTGCTAATGTCTTGTATTTTTGCCCTCCTTCCCTAATTACCATGATTGCAATATGCTCTAATATGCTGTGCCCCTTTTCTCCTTCATGCATTTTTCCCTTCACTTACCTCCCCAGCATGCTCTTCTGGTCCAATAGACACCTATGGCCTAGTCACTTAAGCAATGTATTTTTTCTGCTGCATAGTATTGTTTTCCCCCAAACACCCCCTAAAATATGCACTAATGTTTGCTGTGTGTTTTACTTCATGCCAAGCCCCATTTTGTCCCCATTTTTTTTTGGGGGGGGGGGCCAAACTCATTAGGAACCCCCTCCCCCAACTGCTCTGTCAGATGGTACCAATCCTCTATCTGCTGGCTGTCCCAAGGTCAATACACACTATATACCTACAACTTTATAGTGGGCATCTTTAGGGATGAATTCAGCAAAGCATGTAGTGCAAGGGGCTGGCTCCATACTTTCCATTTGCTCTTTTTTTTGGCTTTTTTCCCTCCTATTAGCTTGCTAGGTAATTGCAGAATGTCAAAATGTGCTTCCCTTTTTTTTTTGGGGGGGGGGGGGATTTGGAATGTTCTTTTATCTTTCCTGTGGGCTGCCAATAGTGTTAAGTAAGGAGGGTCTGGCCAAACTAGCACACATTATTGAGCCATTTGGCAATCAATGAAGTGCAGAGGGTTACCTGTCCAAACCCCCCCCCCCCAAACCCCTAGTTATTGTCAATGGCCCATCAGAAGTGGGGGGATTGATGGGGGGTGAGTAATCTGCTAGGGGGACCCTCTACTTTTGGGTGCAAATACTTTCCATCTTAAAATGTAAAAGTCTGATCTTGTTCCAAGATGTTTAGTGTCTAATCTGCTTGCAATGTTTATGTGCAAAGTGACTAATTATTTTTTCTTGTTTCACTCCACAGTTCCCTTCCACGCCACAGGAATGGCAGACTGTGGCCTCCCACTTTGCCAGCCGTTGGGACTTTCCTAACTGCGGAGGTGCAATTGATGGGAAACACGTCCGCATCGTCCAACCCCCCAACTCGGGGTCCTACTATTATAATTATAAGGGGTTTAATAGTGTAGTGATGTTGGCGGTGGTGTCGGCGACATACGATTTTTTGTATGTGGACGTGGGGATGAACGGCCGGATCTCGGATGGTGGTGCCATTGCGCACACGGAGTTCTACTGGCATCTCCAAAGTGGCAGTCTGTGCTTGCCACCTCCAGAGGAGAATGCTGAAGGACTCCCCTTCGTCTTTGTCGCAGATGAAGCATTTGCGCTGACTCCCCATCTGATGAGGCCCTTCCCGATGAGGACCCTCACCCCAGACCAGAGGGTCTTCAATTACAGGCTGTCGAGAGCCCGCAGAGTGGTGGAGAACACCTTCGGGATCCTGGCCAGCTGCTTCCGCCTGTTTTTGACGGCTATTAACTTGGCGGAATACAAACTGAACCACATAGTTCTTGCCTGTTGCATATTGCACAACTTTTTGAAAAGACACAACAGCAACTATGTGGTGCCCGTTGGCCCAGATGTGGAGGGCCCTTCCAATGCCGACCTCACAGCCCTTCAAGCGGCACGTCCAGGCTTGCCCCCTCTAAATGCCCGCGAGGTCCGCGAGCAATATATGGACTACTTTGTGGGTAGGGGGGCCATTGCTCTGCCTGACGATGTGTGAGAGGCATTTTTAAATAAATATATTTTTTAAACAAACCTATGATTTCTTGTCATTTCCGTATTATTGCTTATTTGAGCTAGAAATTTTTGCCCTTTAGCTTCAACAGTGGGAATGCACTTTCTGGGCAAAAGGAGGTAACAGTCTCTTCTTCCCAAAAAGAATCTTCTCATGTTGTGTGTGTGATACCTAATCTTTTGTCTAGAGAAGGTTTGTAGTGCATAACTGACACCCAAAATACTCCTTTTCATCACCATGTCAGACATGTGTGTATTCCCAAAAATGGTGTGCTACGTGTTTTCGTACAAAGCACTGTGGGTGTCATTTACATAAGTCAAATCCACTGTGCACTACAAGTGCACTGCAAAAGTGCCCTGGAAAATACACTTGCAGTGCAAACTGGAATTGCCTTTAGTAAATAACACCCATTGCCCCCCAAATCCTTTACATTTGACATACCTAATGCTTTTGTGTTTTTAAATAAGGAAGCCACACATTTAGAAAATTACAAAAGTTTACTTGCAACACATTCACAAGTGCGTTTCCAAACTTCTTGGCAAAACTGACAAGATCTTGGTTCTTTCGAACATTGTTTACTAACATTCCGCATTTGTTAAAACCAGGCATGGAGCAAAACAGAACATAGGAACTTGCAAAGTTCAACTTTCTAAAGTGAAGACAAGATCAGACATGACTATATGTTCAAAAGTGTGTTTGATCTTGCCTTCATCACATGGGGTGTCACCCCTGGAAACTGGAAATTTAGAACATGCACACAATTTGGGTCTGAAAATGGACATTAGATGGTAAAACACATGCGTAGAATGTTCAAAAGTGCCATTTCCCATCATGGGGATCAATGGACGTGTTTTGGGGGTGCAACCCCTTCACCACACCCACTTTAGTAGTTAGTAAAGTGGTTGCACCCCCCAAAAAACGTTGTCATTCATCCACCATGATGGGAGCTAGCACATGTGGACACAATGTGTGCATGTTCCAAATTTCACACAGTTCTTAAGTTGCAAATGTTGTCACAAACAGCCACAAATGTGTGTTATTAATTACTTGGTGCGTTTTCAGATTTTCCCTAAAACATGAATGATGTTCTTTAATTTTTGTTGAACATCATTGATGTTTTGCTTTATCTCATCTAGATCTCGATTGCAGACCATTATCTCCCCGATGAGTACGTGTGCACTTTCAGTGGTAAAGTGCGATTCTTCTTCCACAACATCCACGGCACCTAAAAAAAACAACAAAAAAAAAAAATGTCTCTTGGAAATGAGGCAGGCATACATTGATTAACTTACCAGTAGCTGTGTTCTCCCACACTCACCTGTTGTGGTGACAAGTTCTCCAACTTCTATGATCTCTCCTTCCTCCTCCTCCTCCTCCTCTGCTTCTGGTCTTTCCCCTTCTTTGGGAGGTGTGGGTTTTCTGGTTTCCTCAGACGTCCCGAGTTTTCGCTCCCCTATGAGAATGTACAAAAGGAAGATTTAGCACCACAATCTATTGAGGGCAGAAATAGGAAATGTCAAACATTGCTTGAAAGTGAGGGACAATATTTTTGGTTGGCCAGTTACAAATGACAACAACATGAATGTAGTCACTTTGTAAAGGTGCTAAACTTACTAGCTTTTTGGTCGAAGTTTGTCTGATGGAGACACCCCTCTAGTATCCACTGGAGCACATGTGTGGAAAAGCATAATACAAAGGGGGTTTGGGTGTCCCAGCACTAGTGCTCTAGAGTCCAGATGGGTAAACAGCTACTGAGTGACCTCTCCTTTACATTGAATAAATTAGCTTGACATTCTTGATGACATCTCTATTGAGAACAAACTTCCTTTCACTAAAAACTTCACCAAACATCGTATTATAAGTGGCTGAACGATCGAGGTTGAGTACGATCGAATGGACACACACGAACATGACACTGGCAGAAAGATCGAGGTTGAGTACGATCGAATGCACAGACGAACATGAAAGTGGCCATTTTCTAATGTACAACATTGAAAAAATACAAACACATGGAGCAGTATGCAAGCAAAAAATCAAACACAAAACACAACTACTTACTTTTTTGAAGAACTCGCTTGATCTTTCTGTACTGATCGGGATCCCTCAGTTTCAGGTCTGACCAGCGTTTCCTCAGTTGCTCCTTGGATCGTTGTACCCCAAAATGATTGTACAGCCTCCTCACAACTGTAGACATGATCTTGGCCTTTCGGACATTGGGGTTGAGGTAAGGCCCATACTTCCCATCATAGTCGCTCCTCTTTAATATGTCCACCATCTCCAACATTTCTCCAAATGACATATTGGAGGCCTTGAATTTCAGGCTCCGGGATCGGGACGTTTCTGCCTCCGGCCTTTCCTCGTCCTCCTCCTCGTTGGTGTAATATTTGGGGCGCACCTGCTGTGTCCCCGCCATGTGCTCTCCCCACTGTGCCGTAAAGAGAAGGGGTGGGGAATAGACGAGAAAGATCGTCAGGTGCGGGCGGAGTTTGACGCATGCGCACTGTATATAAAACGTCACACGCCTGTGTCGTAGCCACGATCTGTGAGACGAGGGAGAGAAAGCTCACGCACGAGACGATCGCTAGAACGAAGGTACAATTTGAAGTTGGTACATAACTAGCCTAGACTGATTAGACCTTGAGGCTTATTTATGGAGAAGATTAGGAGAGTTTAGCCTGACATTATTTATAGTGTTTTGTGTGATGTTGTGTCTTGCAGAGATTATGCAGGGCTTCAACCATGTGAGTTTTCTCCCCCTCTTCATTGATAAGTATAGGGAAATGCCCCTATTATGGCAGGCTAAACACAGAGATTACAGCAACAAACCAAAGAGGTACGCAGCCATGAAGAAACTTGTGGAATTTGTAAAGCCAAACCGTGGAGAAGTTAAGACTAAAAATTGGCAGCCTGAGGAGTACCTATTTCAGGGAGCGCAATAAGGTCCTGAAGTCCCAAGCATCTGGAGTTGCAGCAGATCAGGTCCATGTCCCCACGCTCTGGTACTATGACAGGCTCCATTTTCTCAAAGACCAGGCTGATGTCAGGAAGTCACTCTCGACTCTTCCTTGCACGCGTCCTTCCATGCACGCCACAGCAACCTGGGCCTTCCAGTCTGGAAGATGTGGAGGAGCCCAGCTTGTGCCAGGTATAGTAGTTTTGTAACCATTTTTGGGAATAATGAATGATGTTCACTTAATTCAGGATCCCCATTTGCTTAGTTCCTAACGTGTTTGACATATCAACGGACAGTAGTGTTGGAGACATTTGGGGCAAGAATCTAAACTGCTGGGCTGAGAATTGTATGGTTTTCTATTTGTAAACATTTTGCAACAGTCACTAGATGAAAATTGTGTGTGTTTGATGAACAAATAACTCAAACTATGTCCCCTTTTCATACACAGGAAGACCTCAGCCAGGAGCTGGCTGTGGAATGTGGCAGTCAGGAGGAGGCAGGGGTTAGTGGCAGCCAAGAGGTGGGTAGTGGCAGCCAAGAGGGGGGTAGGCATGGGGGCCTGACTGTCTCCCAAGTCCCTCCCCTTCGCCTTCCCTACAAAAGGGCGAGAAGGGTGGGGGAGGTGAGAGAGTCAGCGCTCCAGCTGATCAGAGATGCTTCAGCCTCCCTACATGCCACACCCACCTACGAGGAGGCCTTTGGCTCCTTGGTTGCCACGAAAATGAAGGAGATAGAGGCGGGGCAACGCAGCATGTGTGAGGGGGTCATCCTCAAGGTCCTAAATAAGGGGATGGCTGGGGGGATGACCCCACTCACACATGTTTGCGATAGTGACCATGCTCCGCCTCCTCCTCCTCCTTCTGCCACCCCACCAGCACCACAGCCACAGCGTGGAAGGAAGCGTACAAGGAAGACCTGAGAGTGACGACCTGGATTCAGTCTGGTCTGAGAGAAGATGGAGCCTCTCGTAGTACCAGAGCCTGGGGACCTAGATGGCACCTGCTGCAGTTCCGGATGTTTTGGACTTCAGGACCAGATAAAACTCCCTTATTATTTAGATAGGTACTTCTCAGGCCACCAATTTTAGAAGCTTCAAAAATGATGTTTGCCGTGGGTGTCCAAGGCTTTGCTAATTCCCCAAGTTTCTCCATCGCTGCGTTCCTCTTTGGTTTGTTGCTGAGACCTAAATAAAGGTATTTTTGATTTGAAAAAAACATTGCCTATTGTGTTTTACTTTTCTACAATGACAGTTTATTTGTGAGTAGGCAGGTACATTTCACGAATCATAAAGTATAATTAACAAGGGGCACCAACAACAAACAAACTCCTACTAAATTTAAGCAACAAATACAAATGTTAATAATGTTGTTTTGCTAAGTTGAGACACACAACCCCCCCTCAAAAATCTAAATAAATTATCCTGAAAATATGTATTCCAAACAAAATTAAAAAAAGACAAATCATCCCAAAAATATAACAAACATTCTTTTACGATCTGAGGAAAAATAAACATCTAGTCAAGAAATCCTGAAAAAGAATAAATAAATAAGTTTGTGAGAAGTGAGTGTGAATAGGAGCAGCTAAAACACGTCATTCTTCTTGCATTGTAAAGAAAAAGAGAATGCGCTGCATTAAAGACATTTTAACATTGCCGTGTGACGAATGTGCTGTGTCGATTAGGAACGGTAGTTTTACCTGACCGATCGCTTCCGTCACAGAATTTCTTCTGAGCATGCGTAGCACTTTGTCCGTCGGACTACGCTACACACGATCGGAATTGGTGTGATCGGACTTTGTTGTCGGAAAATCTATCCAGCAGGAGATAGAACTTTGTCCGTCGGACAATCCGAGGTAAATTGTCCGATGGTGCCTACACACGGTCGGAATTTCCGACAACATTGTCCGATAGGACAGAATCCATCGGAAAATCCGACCGTGTGTATGGGGCTTTAGACTAAATCATTATGCCTCAGGGAACCAATCGAGTAAGATCTTGGTGAGGAGACTAGCGGTCCAGAGAACTAAAACCAAAATTCCCTTCCTCTTACTCCCAGCTAATAAACACAAGATTATTAACCCACAAGAGTTTGCTGACTCATTTGCTATCTATTACGAGTTCTTATACAACTTGAACGATGACCCCAATGCTATACAGTAGGGATGAGCCAAACACCCCCCCCCCCCCCCGGTTCAGTTTGCAGAAGAACATGCAAACACAAATTTGTGCGAACATGCAAACACTATTAAAGTCTATGGGACGCAAACGTGAAAAATCAAAAGTGCTAATTTTAAAGGCTTATATGCAAGTTAATGCCATAAAAAGTGTTTGGGGACCCAAGTCCTGCCCCAGGGGACACGTATCAATGCAAAAATTTTTTTTAAAAAGGGCAGTTTTTTCGGGAGCAGTGATTTTAATAATGCTTAAAGTGAAACAATAAAAATTGTATATTTCTTTAAATATTGTGCCTGGGGGTCTCCTTAGTCTGCCTGTAAAGTAGTGCATCTTTCCCATGTTTATAACAGTACCACAGCAAAATTACATTTCTAAAACAAAATTTTTATTTAAAACTGCTTGCGGCTATAATGTATTATCGGATCCCGGCAATATAGATACATTTAGATGTTGGTGGTGCCAGAACACTGTAACCCCTTAAAGTTAGTTATTCTTGTTGGGTCCAGGAACGGGCCCTGTTGTGAAATATTATATCAAAAATTTTAATTACATGCCCCTGTTTAACAGGGTTAGAAAAATTGGGCCTTTGGTTTTGGTGATGCCAGAACACTGTAAACCCACACAGTTACTCTTGCTGAAGGAAGGAATGGGTCCTGCGTTGAAATAGTATATCAAAAATTGTAATTACATGCCGATGTTAAGCAGGGGCAGAAAAATTGGGCCTTTGGTTTCGGGGGTGCCGGAACACTGTAAGCCCTCACAGTTACTCTTGTTGAAGGCAGGAACGGGCCCTGCATTAACATATTAGATCAAAAATTGTAATTACATCTACTCTTGTTAAACAGGGGAAGAAAAAATGGGCTTTGGGTGGTGGCGGTGGTGCCCTAAACCAAAAATATTGTTGGAAGCTAGCATCATCAAGATTGAGGAGAAATAGCATAGTCAGCATAGCCAGTCTTCAAGGGATCCCAGATCCATAGCAAATTCAATCAGTTACATCAGCATCAGGTGGTTGATAGCTGCTAATCCAAGACTGAGTTATGTTTATGAATGTGAACGGAGTCTGTGGACAGGAGCCCTCTTTGATCCGTTACAAACCCTCCAATAGTACTGAATGTGCGTTCAGAAAGCATGCTGGATGCAGGACAGGCCAGTAGCTCAATTGCATATTGAGCAAGTTCTGGCCAGTGTTCCATCCTCAAGACCCAGTAACCCAGTGGATGCTCTGTTTGAATGGTCTCCAAGTCTGCTAAGCTGGCGATAGTTGCTTGAACCGATCAGACCTTGACGCTGAGGACTGAAAAATTGTTTAAAGGCATCAGTCAGCTGGCCATCTTCTCCACCGCTCTTCCTCTGACTGAACGAAGCCTAAGGAACACGTTGTCCAGCACCAGGAAATGGTAACCTCCCAGGGTCTGGAAATGCATTACACAAACCTTTCTTCAAGGCCTCCTCAAGATGTTTCATCCTCTGTGAAGGCAGGATGAGTTCTGCAACATTACCCTTGTAATGTGGATCACGAAGGGCTGTATAGAGCCTCTAGCTAAATTGATCATATCACACCCAGAGATATTAGAATTTCGTACCCCAAGCGGGCAACATACCATCCAACTTTTCACTATGTTATATTAATTTTGACCAACTCACAACACTCTCTCCCCCATGCACTTAAGGTACTCCAACTTTTTCATACTATATCATATTATATATACTATATCTTATTATAAAATATAGACAGGTATCTGCACCCCCCTGAAAAGGTGCCAAATGTGACACCGGAGGGGGGGAGGGTTCCTAAAAGCGGAGGTTCAATTTTTGCGTGAACCTCCGCTTTAAGTATTCATTCAGCCATTCTGTAGCTCTCAGTAAAAGAAGCATAAATAGAGGGCTCACACAGTGCAGTCATTGTTAACCACTTGCCTACTGGGCACTTAATCCCCCCTCCTGCCCAGACCAATTTTCAGCTTTCGGTGCTCTCACATTTTGAATGACAATTACTCAGTCATGCAACACTGTACCCAAATTATGTTTTTGTCCTTTTTTCCCCACAAATAGAGCTTTCTTTTGGTGGTATTTGATCACCTCTGGGTTTTTTATTTTTTGCGCTATAAATGAAAAAAGACCGAAAATTTTGAAAAAAAATTTTTTTTCTTTGTTTATGATAAAATTTAGCAAATTATTAAATTTGTCTTCATAAATTTTGGCCACAATTTATACTGCTACATATCTTTGGTAAAAATAACCCAAATTGGGGCATGGCTTCTTGTGAGAGAAGGTGGCAGCTTAAATCCCTAGCTCCGTCAAACCCTAGCCTATTATCAGCTATCTGCGGAGATTTTAATACCTATTCT
Source organism: Lithobates sylvaticus (assembly GCA_028564925.1). Classification (NCBI taxonomy): domain Eukaryota; kingdom Metazoa; phylum Chordata; class Amphibia; order Anura; family Ranidae; genus Lithobates; species Lithobates sylvaticus. The sequence continues at coordinate 368,599,922 of CM053026.1, read as the reverse complement.
CACACCAAATGATGGGCACAGCATCCAGGAGCACATCCCACTCCAGATCGCGATCCCCAAGGGAACATACCAACCGAGGGACCCAGAATATATCGGAGCTGTTCAGAGCTCAGAGGGCTAATATGGCGACGTCCTCCTCAGCTCCCTCACAGAACCCAGACGGAATCGTCTTAACACCGATGACCTCACCTTCTTCACAGCTGGAGACATCACCTCCCGTACACCAGCAACCCAGCCTTACGGACCTCCGTACCATAGCAGCTGACATCAATAATACCCTATCCGCCGCTATCACAGACCTCCGGTATGAAATACAGGCCATAGCAGACAGAGTCCGTGAGGTGGAGAAGACGGCCACCATTCAACAAACGAAAATCACGAAGATGCACAGTAAAATGGACTCTCATACTCTACAACTCAGGGACATTCAAAGGCACGTTGAAGAGTTGGACAACAGGGGAAGAAGACACAACCTTCAGGTGAGAGGTCTCCCCGAAAGTGTTGAAGCCGACCGCATACTCCCCACAGTGACAGCTCTGTTTAATCAGCTGCTTGATAAACCTAGTCAGTCACCCATTGACATGGAGCGCATTCACAGGGCGCTCAGACCGCGCGGGAGAGAATCTGACCCCCCGAGAGATATTGTCTGTTGTTTAACAGACTACAGACTGAAAGAAGACATCCTGAAGCAGGCAAGAATCAAGCGACAAGCGAACTATGAAGGACATGCCATCCACATTTATCAGGATCTCTCTGCCATCACTCTCCACAATAGGAGAGATCTGCGCCCTTTACTGGATATCTTGAAAAACAAAGGAATTCCGTACCACTGGAAGTTCCTATTTGGGCTCTCTGCTACCAATCATGGGCGAACAGCGTTACTCAGAGTTCCCGAAGAATTGGAAGCCTTCTGCCACACCCTAGAAATTCCATTTGTAACGCTGCCCAACTGGTATCCTGATTTCAACATCTCCCGCTCAATGTCCAACCGCCACAATGATGAAGTGATGGAAACGCAGCACACCCAGTTTAGACGACATCGCTCTCCTTCACTGACAAGACCATCTAATCCTCCTTGGATACAGCCCCTGATACACAGCCCTACAGCTGCTCCCTTGCCCAGTAGAGCTCGCCGGGACCGCTAGATGAACGGCCTTCATTAAACAGCTAACAGAGGCTGCTCTATACTGCACCCTCTCTGCAGACAGGATACAAGACTACGCCTTTACCGCTTATGAGAATTCAACTTTCTACACACCGCCATCCCACTGACACGGATGAAGGATTTCTCCATCAGACATTGTGCCCCCACGTACAGACTATATCTCGAACTGCCATGTCACGACCACCTGATCAGCAATACCCGACTTCTCTTCCCTTTCCTTTCCTTTCCATCCATGTTAACGGATTAAAAATCCCGGAAAAGATAACACAATTACTCCTCTCCATGCAAAAATGTAAAGCAGATATTCTATTTCTTCAGGAAACTCATTTTCGGACCGACTCAATTCCAAAACTACACAATCACTACTACACAACAGTCTTTCACTCCACGACCGCTGACTCGAAATCTAAAGGGGTTTCCATTTTAATCTCTAAACACTGCTCCCTTCTAGATACCACCACTATACGTGACGAGACAGGCAGATTCCTTTTCTTGAAAGGTTCTTACAACGGGCAAATGCTTACCTTGGCAAATCTCTATGCACCGAACAATCACCAAGTCCCTTTCTTCCTAAACACTATACAAAAACTTACAGATTTCCATGAAGGCACCTTGATACTGGGTGGTAACTTCAATGTCCCACTGAACCCTTCACTTGCTGCATCCACTGGCACCTCATCGCTCCCGTACACTGCCCTAAATCTCAACTTCAAACCCTCCTACTTCACGACTCCTGGCGCACCTTATACCCAGACACGAAAGATTACACTTCTAGAATAGATTACCTCTTCATATCACAAAATGACCTTCCTATCCTTCAACACGCATCTATGGACCCGATGATTATTTCCGACCACCACCTAATCTCTCTAACAATTACATCCCTCTCCACTCACACTCCCTCGAACTCTTGGAAATTGGACCCATCCCTTCTCACTGATCCAGCGATAGCCCTGGAAATTGAACATGGTCTCACACACTATTTTGCAGAAAACAAAGCGGCTGATACATCTCCTCTTACTAATTGGGAAGCAAACAGATGTGTAGTGCGAGGAATCTTTATTTCAGCTGCTGCTAAACGAAAAAGAGATACACGTAAACATTTTAATGACCTTTCCAACAAAATTAGACTATTAGAAAAAACACATAAAATTACTAGAGCACTATCCACATTACATACCCTGATCCAAGCCAGGAAAGAAATGTTAGAACTACTAGGTAAACAAATTAGACGGAAATACATACTCACCCAAAAGACCTTTTATGAATTCGGCAACAAAGCAGGCAATTGCTAGCAAGGGCCCTACAATCCAAAAAAGCTAAAAATACGGTACACTCCCTAACAGACTCGAGAGGATGTAAAATTACCTCCATGCCAAACAATTTGTGACCTATTACTCCCAATTATATAACCTATCTGATCCACCTAAGACCCAACATCCATCTCAACGGAAACAACTTATCACCGACTTCTTACATCAATACAGTCCCACTTCAGTATCAGAATCTTCGTTTCATGCTCACGATACACCTCTAACTAAAGAAGAGGCTGACAGTGCTCTTAAACTTATGAAAACGGGTAAAAACCTTGAAAAGATGGACTGACTATTGGATACTACAAGACCTACGCACATATACTGACCCCTCTCTTCTTATCTTCCTTTGACACCTGTGCGTCCTACACTATTCCCCCTCGAGACTTATTAACAGCCCACATCTTGGTCATTCCCAAACCAGGAAAGGACTCCACACTAGTAACAAACTATAGACCTATCTCACTCCTCAATGTCGACCTTAAATGGTATGTCAAAATATTAGCCAACCGACTTCTGCAACAGCTTCAGTCCAAGGTAAGTATTTCATAATGAGCTAGTACTGTATGTGATGCATACTAGCTCATTATGCCTTTACATTACAGGTTTTTTTTTGTTTAGGGTTTACAACTTCTTTAAGCCCTTTATGCAGCTGAGAACAGAAGTCATACGATCACTTATAAACAAAAGAAAAAAGGGTATTTATATATATTTTATATATACTGTATTTATACACAAATAATTAATTATCCAACAATGAATGCACTGTTAAAATATCACACACTGTTCTCATTGTGAGGATAATAAGGTCCAAGGGCCCCTAAAGTAGAAGGGAAAGTCAGGTTGCACATGGTGTCACCCTCATTTCTCAAAAACATTTGTGCATATAGACAGAATGCACAACACAATGTACCCCAACACTGCAATTCAAAAAACACAGGTATAGTTTTGTTAAAGTAGATGTAAACCTTACCACAAAAATCTTATATAAGTGTTAACATAAGTATAATATTATTGTAAAAAGGTATGTTGAAAATGCAGCCGGAAATAATTAGGAAGTATGCTCTGGAAAAAAACACATGGAACCTGTTATCAGTGTAGTGCATGTGGACAGGGACAGGTGGTGAAAAAAAACTATTGCAGCCAGCAAAAAAAAAAAAAAGGAAATATGTTCAGTAAAAAAACCTCATGCAGTCTTTTATGAATACAGGGCCTATGGAGAGGATATAAAGACACCACAACATTAGACCCCTCTCACGCAGGCACCTCCGCTAAGCAGAATCCACTTGCTCAGTGGAGGATCTCTCTGCCGGTCTCCTCTGAGCAGGCGGGTGACAGGTCCTTGTCCACTCTGCTATGCAGAGACAGACACAGTCCCGCTCTTCTCTATGGGTCAATCAGATGGAAATGGACCGCATCTCTGTTTCCATCCGATGCCATCCAATCAGCCGGATGAATGGGGAATAGGACCACCAGCTGTCTGTTTTTGGCGAACAGGATCGGATCAGGACATGGGTCCGCTGACATCTGCTGCTCCATAGAAGAGACTGGAGGGTCCAATCAGGTCCTCCAGAAAAAGTGACAGACGGACCTGATTGGACAGTGCGTATGAAAGGTGAATGTAAAACACCTTCTCTCCCCTCACCGCCAAATTCCCCAAGATGCATAGTATTTTGCTACCTTAAGGAACATTCAGTAGGAGTTTATACATCTACTTTAAGAGACCAGTGTTTATAAGCCATATACTAATGTGTCCTTATACAGTACACTTTATCTGTGCGACTGCTTTCCCTATCATAGCTAAGAACATTGTCAATGTGGCTTCTGGGAACCCATCCTTTTATAGTGGCTTATCCAAATGCTCAGGAATAAACACAAAGACAGTAGTATTTGCATCTGTTTCAGTATTTGTTGACCAGCAACAAGGGTAAACTAATGAGACTGGACTTAAGACTAAGGTTACTTTCACACTGAGGTGCTTTGCAGGCGCTATAGTGCTAAAGATAGCGCTGCTTTACCGCCGGCGCCCGCCCGCCCCAGTGTGAAAGTAGCCTAAAAAACGCGTGCAGCTTGGTTCAGCAACACATCTGTCACTCAACTCGGTACCATATCGACAGCTTCTAAACCAGTGATATTTTCTATTCAGGGGATAAACAGAAAGGTTTCCCTTGCTAAGATTATAAATATGAAACAAATCCTTCCATCAAAGCATTCTTTCAGAGATCTAAAGTTTGAGCAGATGATTCTGAGCAGTTAAATGGACAATGAGGTTTGATTTTTCCATTGTTATCCTGTCTATAGTCAAATTTGCTATCTCAAATTTCAGAAACACAACCCATATCACCTGATTTCTGATGTTTCATTAGCTTAGCTAAAAATTAGGGTGGAAAAAAAATAGCTACCTGCCAATACTGTATATTCCAAAGCCAGTATCCAAAGAAGTGAAGAAAAAAACAGCAGTTTTACAAGCTAATTTTTCCTTCTTGCACATCCATTTTTCATTCATGCATGTCCACTTCAAGCCACTAAAATCTATGTGTGTGGGCTTTAGTCTAGGGACTAGTCTAGGCTTTATCTATGGATGATTAATACACTAAAATATATGCCGGACCCTCCAGATGCCACCTACCTAATTAATATGTCAAAAGGGGTGAAGCAATACTAACATACGGGGATTGGATACCCTCAAAAACGTTAGAGTAAAAATGACAAAATGAAAAAAGAGGGAGAAGGAGAGGACGGGAGCTTGCGGTATAGAGGTTGAAGGATAAACTTAAATTAAAATCCTGTAATAGCTCAACCAACCCTGTGGTAGCAAATATCTATGGAGCTTTACTCACCATACAAACATGATTAGCAAAAAAGATTTATTGGTGTCAAAATTAACCACTTGCCGACCGCTGCACGCCGATATACATCAGCACAATGGTAGCAGTGGGCAAATTGGCGTACCTGTATATCCCTTTTAAGTGGCGGGGCTATCAGGCGCACGTGCGCCTGCCACATACAGGGTGACCGTGCCTGGCGATCGCGTCACGGAGCCGCATAAACAATGTGTTTCCCCTTCTACCTTGTGTCATGACAGAGATCACTGCTCCCTGTCATCGGGAGCAGTGATCACTGTCATGTGAGTTGTAGCTCACCCCCCCCCCCCACAGTTAGAATCACTCCCTAGGACACACTTAACCCTGCCATCGCCCCCTGGTGGTTAACCCCTTCCCTGCCAGTGCAATTTACACAGTAATCAGTGCATTTTTATAGCACTGATCGCTGTATAAATGACAATGGTCCCAAAATAGTGTCAAAGGTGTCCGATGTGTCCACCATAATGTCGCAGTCACAATAAAAATCGCAGATTGCCGCCATTACTAGTAAAAAAAAATTATAATAAAAATGCCATAAAACTATCCCCTATTTTGTAGACGCTATAACTTTTGCGCAAACCAATCAGTATACGCTTATTGCATTTTTTTTTACCAAAAATATGTAGAAGAATACATATCGGCCTAAACTTAGAAAAAAAAAAGTTTTTTTTATATATTTTTGGGGGATAGCAAAAAGAAAAAAATATTGCTTTTTTTTCAAAATTGTCGCTCTTTTGTTTATAGCGCAAAAAATAAAAACCGCAGAGGTGATCAAATATCACCAAAAGAAAGCTCTATTTGTGGGGAAAAAAGGACGTTGACTTTGTTTGGGTGCAATGTCGCACAATTGTCAGTTAAAGCGACGCAGTGCTGAATCACAAAAAGTGCTCTGGTCAGGAAGGGGGTAAAGTCTTCCGGGGATGAAGCGGTTAAGAAAAAGACATTAAAAAACATCATACATACATTAGCATTGAAGCTATAAAAACAAAAGAACCATTTCTGAACAGGTGGTGCAATTGCACCCAAGTTGCAGGAGTTGCAAAAATGCTGTAATACAGCTGGGATGATATCCCCAGGTCTAAACGACCTATGAAGAGCGACCCACGTGATAAATCAAGGTTGAACTGATATTCAAAAAGGGAGGATGAATGAAGTCAAACCACAAAAGTGGAAGCTATGAGATGATATCAATGGTTCTCCCGATCTGCATTGGAAAAACTGTGGACAAGTAGATTGTATTAGGGTGGAAGGTAGCTGTGAAGAAATGGGGGAGCATTGCTGGGTAACAGTGGTCAAGAGGAGGTGTGCAAGTGGAATGGTAATGAATATAAGTGTCCAATAGGTAAAAAAGGGGGGTAAATACTGCGCTGTATGTGGTTATATTAGTGAAGCTGCTGGCATTGCCGAAAGATTATCGGTGGGTCAAGATTGGTATGTAAATAGATGCAGCGCTAGAGGAGAAAAATAGTACCTGAAGAAAAAGTACTACTGTGGTGTGGTCATGTGTGATATCTTAGTATAAGGAATATGCAAGGGAAAGAGGGAGGGTGTTTTTAATCTGTTTTTACACTATTAAAATCCTTTCCAAACGGTATTATGCTATGCAAGTTTTTTCCTTCTATTATGATTTCATAATACGTTTGACAACATGGACCATTGATGCCTATTCCCCATCCGATACACATCTCCCTGTGACCACTGACCCATGCGGCATCTGAACGAGCCTTGGAGCCATTGTGTGGAGCAGAGATCTGCCAATCCCTTAACGTTAAGCCTTTGCGACTTGTGAGGCATATGCCCCTTCAAGTCCAATTTATCTGGTAAGCCTTATTCCATTAGGCTCGAGAGCCACCAGACAACTATCACCCCACCTAGCACACCGAACAGAGTCACCTGTTGGAAACAGTGCCATTCACCCGATCACCAACCATCTTTATGGACTTAACTACCATACACTTAAGTGTATAGGTTTTTCACCCAGCACCAATTGCCTCAACCGCCGTTGAGTTCATATTGTCACCATTATCTATATTTATATATCTGTCACAATATATTTATCACGCAAACAAATTAGGATTAATTCACTACTTTTAATCACATGCGTTTTTTACCTTGTATTTGTTTTATTTCTATGGTGTTTTACTGTATTATAACTTTTCATACAGTTCTAATTTTATTATTATTTTTTATGTCATAAGATTTTATGCTTTTTTATTCATTTATATTTTAAGGTAGACAGAGGTTGGTACCACGCCACACTTGGTAAACACCCTCCCTCTTTCCCTTGCATATTCCTTATACTAAGATATCACACTTGACCACACCACAGTAGTACTTTTTCTTCAGGTACTATTTTTCTCCTCTAGCGCTGCATCTATTTACATATAAGTGTCCAATAAAATGATGTATGGCTCACTGGAACCATAAGAACATCCTTGATCTCCCTCTCACTGTACCAATCAGAGTCCCTATGAAGACTCGCTCTCACAGACCAAATAAAACAGAAAAGTGAAGGGGTAATCCTTTCCAGGAAGTAATAGTCCTTTCCTAAGAATGGTAAATGTATTGATACTTATCAGTAAGGATGAGCTCTGGCGTGTTCGCATACGGCACGTGCAGAGCACGCCAGGAAGTAGGCACTGCAGAGCGGTAATCACAGGCAGTGAGACATTTTCCCGATGCACCGCTGCAGAGATCGGGAAATGTCTCACTGCCTATGATTAGCGCAGCGCAGTGCCAACATCCTGGTGGGCTCTGCACGTGCCCTATGCAAACATGCCAGAGCTCATCCTTACTTATCAGCTTGTGATCAAGTCCACAGGTCCAGAATCCCAGGGTAAGTTCCTCCCTTGTCTTTGAAAACAGCAGTCTTTGTCCTTATTTGCACACATAAACACAATATAACTTATGTAATTCCTGCTAAATTGCCACTAAGGCTTGATTCACATCTATGCATGTTGCTTTTGAGCATTTTTGCAGTGCTTTTTGCGGTGCTTGCAGCGTTTTTGGACACGCATTTTTACCACGATTTTGCGGTTTGCATTTTTATTTAGATTTTTTTTACACTGTGGTTGCTTAGCAACCAGCTATATACAGTGTAAAAAAAAGAAAAAAAATTGCGGTAAAAACGCTGCAAAAACACAGTAAAAGCGTGGTACTTGCGTTTTGGATGCGGGTCCATTGACTTCTATTACATGCAAAACGCTGCATTTTGCATGAAACAAGTTCCCGACCCTTTCCAAAAATGCAGAGGCACAAAAATGCATTGATGTGAACATGTCCTATAGGAACCCATGTTAAAAAATTTCCCTGCATTTCTGCAAAGTGCATCAAAAAAACGCATTAGTATGAATCAAGCCTAAGGCTGGATTCACATCTATGCATTTTTAGTGCTTTTTGCATTTTGCAGATTTGCACTACAGAACGTGTTCCATAGGAAACCATGGTAAATGGACTGTAGTGCAAATCTGCAAAATGCAGAAAGCACTAAAACTGCATAGGTGTGAATCCAGACTAAGGCCTCGTTCAGTGGGGTGTGCTAAAGTATACACTCATGGAGGGCCCTGTTTACCTGCATCCCTGTGCAGGCAGTCCAATTTATGTCAATAGGGACACAGCAACTGCAAGGACAGATCTGACATTCATGCGGGTGTAGGTCTATGGCTCCAAATGCAGACAGTGTGAATTCAGGAACATGCATGCACCCACACGGATGTCAAGTTGGAAGTAGTGTCTGTGTCCTTGCAGTCACTGCATCTCAATTTACATGAATGAGACTGCCTGCATAGGGATGCACAGAACACCTGTGCATCCCTTTGCAGCTAAACACGGCCCTGTAATAGTATGCCATGCGTAAACAAGGCATTTGGCTTTGTTTAGACTTGCGGTTGGGGAGGGCAGCAAAAATGCACGATTGAGCTGCGTTTCTGCCACCCGCCAACTACACTCTCTAAAGCTGTAGTATGCAGTGGACAGGGGGTGTTTACATGCTGGGGCCATGTTGCTTTGCACCCATGGCAAAGTTGACCTAACTTGTAGTGATGTCGCCTGCCAAATGCTACACATTCAAATCAATGAGGAAGCGGCGCAAATGCCCCACAACTCTATGTCTGTTCTCTGAAATGAACATAGTGCTATGTGTATAGAACATACCTGTGTACAGTACATAGGAGGGGAGACTGACAACTCCCCCACATTCAAAGTGAATCCTGATATGTCCCCAGAGTCTCCTTTATTGTGCATACAAATCATCTTTCTGCCACTGATGTCATCCCCCACCACCATTCCTCTGCCACTGATGTCACCCCCCCACCACCATCCCTCTGTCACTAATCCCATCCCTATCCCCCACCCCCTGTTCTCCTATACAATCCCATCATCCCCAGTGCCATCACATGCCGTACAGAGCCATCACATGCCGTACAGTGCCATCGCATGCCGTACAGTGCCATCCCATGCCGTTCAGTGCCATCACATGCCGTACAGAGTCATCACATGCTGTACAGAGTCATCACATGCCGTACAGAGTCATCACATGCCCTACAGAGTCATCACATGCCATACAGTGCCATCACATGCCGTACAGAGTCATCACATGCTGCAAAGTGCCATCACATGATCCTGTAATACTCTATTTAGAATGAAGGAGACATTATTGCTATAGGGGTACTAGGTAATACACCAATTATGGGTGAGCAAAGCTCTGTCCATGTTTGAGGAGCTCTGGGCTTCAGTATGAAAATACAAGTAGATGTGAATGGAAGGTTTCATTGTCTTATATTAAAATCCAGATAGTCAATACAAGGATTCATTCACAATGTTAGCTCTTTTATTTAATTTTACCAGTAATGCATGGAATGCCTGTGTGCTGTCACATCCATATGTGTATTCTGCTTTAAAAATATATTGTTTTCACTTTGATAGATGGTGCTGTTTATGTAAATATCCTCTACGTATTACTATTAGTGACTTCTCCTACCTTAGTCATTGACTGAAGTGCTCTTATCTTTGCTGGATTTGTCTGATGATCAAAACATGCTGCAGAGGAGGTGGGAGAAGGGAGGGGGAGTGAGGGAGAAGACTCCGGAGCCAGACCATTGTCGGTATTACACTGTATGAAAGTCTGTAGACCCCCCCACAGGTATTTATCTCTATTTTGACAGAATGGGGGCACTTCTGAGAGGGCTGGAAGGATGTATAGATATCAGCAGCTCACATATAATAGATGTAAGCAAAAAAAAAAAAGGAAACACATACTTCTCTTTTAAGCAGAGAACATTTTGTGACAAATGGATCACTCCCCTTTTAAATGAAAACATACACACACTCTGGAGTAATGCTATTTACTCTGAAATGACAGAAAATGACCTCCAGATTAAATAATAGGTTACAATGATATGTCCCAGTCCACTTTCTTGGCTGTAGTTTTCTGGGCACATCCACCTCAGGAATTGTTCTTTTTCTAGGATGCCAGTCACTTTGTAAAATTATCTTAAACAAACATTTCATTGTAGAACTGCAGTTTTAAGAACGAGACTGAAGAATAACCAGGATAACCCAAAGGCACACAGTCTCAAAATTCAGGAAGATCCCTTGTTAAATGCTTTGTTTCAACAGACTATTCTGGCCTACAGCAACTCGTGGATCTTTGGTCTCTTAGGGACCAAGGTTCAAGTGGTATCCTGGTAAAATATACTAAAGTAGGAGAGCTGAGAAGGTTACTATGTTAACTTTTCAACCAGTCAGTCATAAATCCACAGTCAATGGGGTTTAGCCATAGGTTCTTCCTCAATAGTAACAACTTAGGAAAATATTAGAAATAAAAAAACTCTAGCGGCAGTCTGTCTGCTTCCTGAATAGCACAAAAATATAAATTAATACATTTATAATTTATAATTAATAAAATAAATATAAACTAATCTGTAAAATTAGTAGATTTCTATAGACTCATTAATGAAAATAAGTTGAGCCCTGCTGTCACACATTCTTGAAAACTTTAATAAATTGCAGTGTGGCTGCATTTGGCTTTGCATTTGGTAAATTTTTTATTCTTCTTAAATCAATATAGGTAGCTAGCAGTTTTAAACTGGCAGTGTGGTGCAAAGCTACAGTACTATGCTACAGTAACTTGCAAAATGTGATTTGGTGATTTGTGATTTGGATTTGATACTTTTGCAGCGTACACACGACCGGACTTTCCGTCAGAATAAACTCGACCGACCGAACGGACTTGAACACACACGATCACACCAAAGTCAGTTCGTTTTGAATGCGATGACTAAAAAAAGAAGTTCAATAGCCAATAGCTGCCCTTGCGTCGTATTTGGTCCGTTGGACCGGCATAAAGACAAACGGTTTTCCCGATAGAAATTGATTTCGCCTGAAAGATTTAAAGCATGTTCTATTTCTAGGTCCGTTTAAATTTTTTGAAGAAAAACGATCGGAATATCCCACACCTGATCGGGATATTTGACTAAATGATTACGTCTGACCTTTTCTGCCGGAAAGTCCGGTCGTGTGTACGCGACATTACACATTTCCTAGTTTTCAGATTTTTTCCAGTTTTTTTTTTACAATAGGTAGGTAATGTAGCATCCCAAGAAAAACAAACCAGCATACAAAGCACATAGATTGGTGTATCCATGGCTGTATTGCAAAATTATAAAAAAAATAATAATATGGTTTACAACTTTTTTTTTGTTATACAGAAAAATCATGAAATTGATTTGATAGCTTTATAATAAAAACTGTTTTTTTTTTTTAGGTTTTAAAGCATTAGTGTAATGTTTTGCATAGAATCATCTTCTAATATACAATTTGTTATCTAATTCCAATTAGATGTTTTGTCTTTATTGTTCAGCAACTAAAATAATATTTCCCCTGTAATATTTTAGATTAAACAGTTATCTATGTAATTTCTTTATGTTATTAAAAGTTTTCCATACTAAAATAGAAATCAATTTCTAAGCTGTCCATTTTCTAATTATAGAAGTGTTATCTTTCATACAAATTGTTGCTTTCCTGGCATGCAATATGATTATTTGGCAAACTGTATAAACATCTGCTTCTGTTGCTGTGTTCGCTCTTAACCACTTTAGACAAATCGCACAACCCTGGAGTGGATAAGTTGCATGGTGGAGACAATATAGAAGTTCCCTGAATTTTTTAATACTGTTGAGAACCATTACAACCATCAGAAAGACCAGATGGCAGAGATTCTTGACCTTAAGGCCTTTTTAAGGTGGTTTGAGTAATTAATCAGTGTACAGTGTAGCATGCTGGTAAGTAATGCACAGCAGCATTAAATAATAACCTTTATACAAATTAATTTAGGAAACTGGGTTAACAATATGACATCTTAATATAGCATGTTTTCTTGTTAATTTGTGCATCTGAAATACATATTGTACAGTATATGAGTTGTACTGTTTTACCTGTCAAAGAATTTTTATTTCTACCTTCTTTTCAAAGCCCTATCTGACAGGGAGAGGACCTGATCTTTTTTTGCCACAGTTTCACTCTCATTTACAGGTCTCCCCCTGTGACTGGATAGTGAATCGAAGAAGAGCACACTGCCAGCTTCTGTTGCCCAATTAATCACATATATAAAGAATGTGATTAGAGCTAATGAATAATAGCATGTCAAAGTGGCATATTAAATTTGACAGAGTACAAATGTGCATGTTCAAACAATTGTCTACAAGATTAAATGTAGTCTATATACCATTTGTAAATAAGGATACAATCGAAAAAGTTCAAAAGGGTAGTTTTACAAAACAACTTTGTTAAATTACTTTCTCATTCTTGTTATTAGTCTTGCGCTCAATATATTAACCCTCGAACCAACCAGCAGACAAAAGTTATTCAAACACTAAGAATGAAAAAAAAAAATCCAAATCTAAGAGTTTGCAACACCTGCACTTTATAGTGCTGGATTAAAAAATGTATTATATCAAAACAATACAAATAAAGAAATACTTTAAAAGAGTAAATTGAGCTTCACATCACTGCAACGCCTGCAATCCTCCCACCACCTTAAAGCGGAGGTCCGCCAAATTTTTTTTTTTTTTTTAAAAGTCAGCAGCTACAAATACTGCAGCTGCTGACTTTTAAAATAAGGACACCTACCTGTCCAGGGCACCCGCAATGTCGGCACCCGAGGCCGAACCATCCCTGGGTCCTCGGGTGCTGCCGCCGCCATATTCTGTAAGGAAATCAGGAAGTGAAGCCCTGCGGCTTCACTTCCTGGTTCCCTACTGCGCATGTGTGAGTTGCACTGTGCAATCCGAATGGTCCCTGCTGTCTCTGGGACATGTGTGTCTCCCAGCAGACAGTGGGGGGGACGGGAAGGGGCATAGACCCCCGCGGGAGTCTATGCCCGGAAGTGGGTGCAAATACCTGTATTATACAAGTATCTGCAGCCACCCCCCCCCCCCCCCCGAAAGGTGCCAAATGTGACTCTGGAGGGGGGGAGGGTTCCGAAAAGTGGAAGTTCCATTTTTGTGTGGAACTCCGCTTTAAGCCTCTGATGATGTCAGGAAGAATGATCATGCCATGGGTCCCAACACACAGCAGTAGATCAATGGAACACAGCAGGAGGACAAAGAGATGTGGTGTTTATTTTAAATAACCCCAGTGAAAAGGTAATTAAAAGATGACCTTCACTAAAACAAAGCACTGTACATTACTACAATGCCCCACCACCTGCAGCCTCCGATGACATCAAAAAGAATGAGTGGTTTAAAGGATTTGTAGTTGGCTAAAGGATAGATACCAAAATCTGGTTGTAAACCGGGTTCAATCATAACAGAGGCAAGTCACTAAGGGTATACAACAATGCTCTGTACTAGGTCCTGTTCTATTTAATCTTTATGTAAGTGATATACTGTAGCTAAAGGGTTGTTGGGCAAGGTATGCCTTTTTGTTGATGATACAAAAATGTGCAATAGAGTTGATATCCATGGAAGTGTCTGTAATATGGAACATGATTTAGCATTGCTGGAAGCAATGGAAACTTGAGTTCAATGTTTCTAAATGTAAAATAGTGCACCTAGGGAAAAAGAATCCCTTGATACAACATTGGGGTACAATGTTGGCCAACACTACATAGGAAAACGATTCGGGGGTACCTATTTCAAATGCAAACAGTGTGGCCAAGTAGTGGGGAAAAAAATAGCATCTTAGATGCATCCCTAGAGGAGCCACGAGCAGGAGAAAGGAGGTCCTGATGATTCCCCTATAGGTCTTTAACCACCTCAATACAGTGCATTTTCACTCCCTTCCTGACCAAGCCATTAAATTCAAGATTGAGAATTTCTTTAAGACTAATAGTGCATCTATCAGCGATCAATCTATGGTATGGTTAGCCCATAAAGCTTTTCTGCTGGGTCTCCTCATCAAATTTGGTGCTCAAGAATGTAAAAGACGTTCAGTGGAGTTAGATTCAATGCTGCAACAACTAAAGACTTTAGAAATAACGAACAAAAAATCACCCAATCAGGCAACATTTGAAGCGATTAGGGACCACAGATACAAATTAAGTGAACTCTTGCACCAAAAATTTGACTATTATGTCAAACGTTTAAAATTAAAAACCCATTCCTTTAGCAACAAATCTGGAGCCTTCCTGGCCAAGTAAGTCAAACGTCAGCAAATGCACGCAAAAATTCCCTACCTCCTAAATACACAAGGGGCACGTATGACCAACCCACTGGTTATAGCCAATACTTTTGCGTCCTTCTATGCTAAATTATACAATCTGCAAAAAGAAAAAAACACCACTCCACCAAATTCCGAAGACATGGAAGCCTTTCTCTCGTCCATACAACTCCCCTCACTGACTCCCACACAAGTAACCACACTATCTGCCCCATTCACGCTAGATGAAATCTGTAATACTATTAAATCCCTCCCACTTCATAAGGCCCCAGGACCAGATCGGTTCTCTAATGAATATTATAAACACTTCAACAACATCTTATCACCCCACTTATGCACTACATTTAACCACTATGCTTCCACAGGAAAAATACCTAACGAATGTCTCGAAAGCACTGATAGTGACCCTTCCCAAACCTGGCAAACCAACGGATTCTCCAGAGAATTACAGACCCATCTCCCTATTAAACACGGACACAAAACTGTATGCAAAGCTACTAGCTCTCCGGCTCTCCACAGTTATGAATCAACTGATACATATAGACTAAGTCGGCTTCATACCGGGTAGACAAACATCAGACGGGACCCGGCGGTTTATAGACATCATTCAATGGGTAGAAAACAATCAAGTGACTTCTCTGCTCCTTTCTTTGGCTGCAGAGAAGGCATTTGACAGAGCACAATGGAGGTACCTGGGGTGGTTCTACGTAAGTTCGGCATATCGGGCATATTCCTAAATGCCTTACTCAGTCTATACACATCCCCAAGTGCAAAAGTGTGGACCTCTGGTGTAATATCTAACCCTTTCAATATCACAAACGGCACAAGACAGGGCTGCCCACTGTCACCCTTAATCTTTGCTATGATTATGGAGCCCTTAGCCCAACAGATTCATTCTGCATCCCAAATTAAAGGAATAAACATTGGTACCACTGAAGGTAAAATCGGTCTTTACGCAGACGACGTGATAATTGCCATTACAGACCCAAAACAATCCATAACCGAGATTCAACATATTCTTGATCAGTTCAGTGCAATATCTTTATACAAAGTAAATCATAGCAAATCATTTATGCTAGCGATAGGGCTAGATAAACCAACCATACAACACATTTCAAAACACTCCTCATTCTTGTGGTCAAAAGACTCATCCCTAACCTATCTAGGAATCCGCTTGATTTCACCTAGCAAAAACATTTTGCGCACCAATTTGGCAGACCTTGTAGAAAAGCTTAAACAAATATCTAATGAACTGCACCACCCCTTTGTATTATGGGCCGGTAGAATTGTATATGTCTTCTTATATTCTTATGGCCCGCGCGTTCTATATGTCTTCCACACAATACCGGTACCATTTCTTTCAACACAACTACGGACTCTCCAATCTATCGTCAATTCCTTTATCTGGCAACAAAAACGGGCCAGGATAAACAGAACACAACCTAACGACCCCAATACGAATGGGGGGTTTTGGGAGCTCCCAATATAAATTTCTATTACAAAGCAGTCATATTGGATCAACTCAAACACTGGTGGACCACATCTACTCGTTCCAACTTGACACAAATAGAATCAGTAGTACTGCCTAAAGACACAAAATTTTAACTTTGTGCCTCGCTTCTTGCCCCTACCCCAAACACTTCCTGATGAACTCAATAACGGCTTCCCTAAGAGTTTGGACATCTATCTCTCAAATGTTGAAAGGTGTACCTCACACCATACTAGAATACATACCAATCCAAGCCATCTTACTCATACTTCCAGACCTCCAACTAAGCCATGGATTGATGCAGGTATTCAAAATATTGGAAACCTCTTTACTGGGTCCTGCTTAATGTCATTTGAACACCTTCAAACCAAATTTGGTCTTTCGCCAAGAACTTTTTATATATACCTCACGATCGGGTCTCTACTCAACAAATCACACTGGATTAAACAAGATAAGATCCTATCTTCTACGCTAAAATATCTTGATTCAAATAAAGATATACTTAAGGGTATCTCATACATCTATGGTCTATTCTCTCAATCTGCAGTGGTCCAAACATATCCCCTCAGCCCCTCCACCTACTCAATGGTATAAAGCGCTATTATTACCCTCAAAACTCTCTCGTACCACACACTGGGAATCCCTACAAAAGCTCTTCCAACATTGGTACAACACCCCCAGCAGAATTGCCAAAATTTACCCCAGCGTCTCACCTATGCTGGAGAAATTGTGGCCTTCCAGGAACTCTTTTCCATATCTGGTGGGAATGCCTAGCTCTCAAAGAATTTTGGAACCAAATACTAAAATTGCTCCAATAAATTGTTCCCACAGCAAATAACCTATCCTCCTTCTGGGCCTGATGGTTCCCACATGGCCCAGAAAATCTCAAACCATAGCCACCCACATCCTTATTGTCGCAAGGCTGGCACTAGCAAGAAAATGGAAAAATACTCACCCTCCTGACATCCAGGAAGTAATTACAATCCTAAACAGCAATTCCAAGTTGGAACACAGCTTCTCCAAAGTCCAACTTACCACTGAAACATTTTACAGAAATTGGGACTCATGGGTCAATGACCCCAGAAGTATACAGCTGGACTGACCTTCTATTCACAAAGGACTCATAATACTCTGTATGCCTCCATCTTACCCCTCAATAACAGACAGGCATCACACGCGCCTCCGCATCGTGCACCTAGTATCAATACATAATAGATTAAACAACATGTGTGATTGCCTACTGGTTCTACTTTCTATAGGTAGTAAGGTTAAGATTAAAGTTGAGTCTAAATCTCATAATGTTTCTGTTACTACATATGCAAGACAATGTACACGCATACTATAGCTCTTTTATTAGCACTCTTGTGAAATGTATACCTGAATATTATAGATACATACCAATGTGTATACATACCATAACCTGAGAATGTATCACTGTATTCCTTATGTTGCTTTTGTAAACTATTAACTAAGTGGTAATATGTTCCATCAAAATTGCATAAAATCAATCCTGATATTTTGCCTCTGTGCTGGAGGGAATGCTATATATAAATATGGCGGCAATGCCCTTTGATCCAGCCATATTGGGAGGAGGTATTATACTTGATTAAGAAGGTCATTGGGGCTGAAATTGGGCAAGACCCTTGGCAATGTCTGTTCCATGCGATGAGTGACTCAAGGAAAAACTATAGAGCAGCAATTACTCCATTCCTGTTAAATGCAGCAAAGACATTAATCCTGAAGCAATGGAAATCAAAGAAAATACAGACAATAAAGGATTGGTTTAGGGAAGTGGATAAAACAAGGCTAATGGAAGAACTCATATAGTTTCAAAATGACTCTGAAGTAAGATTCTATAGGACCTGGAAGAGTTGGTTAGAATTCAAACAATCCTGGATTTACTTGAGTTACATGGGTAGTGAGAGTGTTTTTTAGAGGCCCTCCCTCTGTTCCCTCTCCCTCCCCTATCCCCCCTTTTTTTTTGGTGGGGGGGTGGTTTTAGGTTGGAATCTAGCGGGGAGCTTTAAGTAGTTATCCTACCCTGGATCCACCCTCTTAAAATGAAATAAATTAAATTGTTTATTTTTCGATTTTTACTTTTGATTGTTACATTTTTGATACACGCAGTAATTCACAGTTTAGTGAGGGAGAATGGGAGTAGACAATTGGTAGGGGTATTTGATAATTTGGAAAGGAATTAGGGGAAATGGGGGTAGAGGGTTGATACCCCCCCCCCCCCCATCTTAAATAAAAGGGGAAAGATAAAGATTCACTTTACACAATAGAAAATTTGGCAGGGGCATTCAATATCCTATGAGAGAATAAGGGGAATGATCCACAATACACAATAATACTATTTTTTTCTCACATTATTTAATAGGGAGTGGGGATTTTGTATAAGGAATATGGGGGAGATGTGAGAAGGGGGAGGGGCGGAGTGAGTTAATGGAATATGGGCCCTTTCTTATTTATTTTTTTCAAATCTTTATTTATTTAAAGGGCAAAGATACAACATCCTCAAGTAACATAAGAAAAGGATACAATGGTGTAAGATGAGTTGAGCTACATAACAAGACATAGAAGGAGTGTCCAAGTACGCTTGGACCGTCAATCATAACTCTCCGTAACAACTAGCCTCCCCGATTTGAGGAGACTCAATAATTGCAATCAACCCCTTCCCCTGTTGTGGCAATAAGCATCTTACTTCTGAGGTTCTTCTGGGATCAATGGATGGTTCCGCAAACCCCGCCCTCATTTTTAAGTATAGTGGAAGAACAAAACAGTACCGGCACATGGGGGCCACAATTGGGACCCCATATACCATACATATAGGGACAGAGAGAGAGGATGAAGAAAGAGAAAGAAAAAGTTAAAAGGGGGGAAAGAAAGAGAAAGGGAGAAGGGGGGTAAGGAGAGCGAAGGGGAGAAAAAAAAGAGGGGGCGAGGGGGAGAGAGAGAGTTGGGGCTCATGAAGGCAGCACGCTCAACCCTCTCGGGTCCCAAACACAAAAAGGTACGATCGATTGGTAACAACCCTCCAGTCAATCTGTAATGGGGCTGACCTAGTCTGATGTATCACCTTCCAGAAGGGCTCGGCCTTCATCCGAGAAAATGAACACGTTCCAAATGGACCAAGTCTTGGAAAACTGTTCATTTTGATTACGGGCTGTGAGGATTAAATCCTCCATTATTTTAATTTCTGCCACTTTTTTAAGCCACATGCTAATGGTTGGAGATTGTGTGGATTTCCAGTTTAAGGGAATGCCTTTCTTAATTTTTACTTTTTCTAAGAACTTTTTGAGGATGATATATTCTAGGAGAGATCCATTCTTGTGTTTTTGAATGATTTGTATATATATTTTTGGAATGATATGTAAGATTTTTTATGTCTCATATGAATTTTGGGGGGGGAGTCCATGCCAGTTTTTTGTTAAAATCTAGTCTGGTATGAATTTGGGAAGAACCACTATGCTTTTTTATGTATTTTCTTTCCTCTGCAGGCCATATGGCCTAGCATGTTTCAGGAGGGGCATGCAAAACTATTGAAGAGGGGTCCCCCCAAAATCCATACCTGCCATGGATTTAAAAGTCGACCCTAGGCAAAAAACACAAGCCAAAATCCATATCAGATCCTTATAAAGACATCCAACCTGGCTAGTAAGGAAAGGGGGCAATGATTGTGTGCCACCTCCCAAAGCATACCAGTGTAATCATATATTAGATGGAAAAATAGTGATAATTATTGTTGTTGAGGCCAGAGTTCGCTAGCCACTTAGCCAGTATGAAATGTAAAACTCCACTATCACAAAAATGAATTATTCCCGCAGCAACTCGGTTCATCCAGAGAGATGCATTTTATTAACTCCTAGCACAGAACAAAGTACACAAGATACTTGCAACAGATGACAAAGTCCATCAGAGTATTTGTAAATATTACAATGAACATCAGCCCTCATCAGCCTAGGTAGCTTCCATGCATGCAATAATGTGTGTTACAATCTAGACCTGTGCTTCTATTATGATAAAAAATAAATGTGTGAATGAATTTCGATGAAATACTAGCATCTGAAACTGGAGGGCTTCATGATTGGTTGACCAAACACTTTTGACCTAATGTGTAAAAAATCATTCCTCCTGGCCTCAGACAGCTGCAGGTATACATTTAAATTTAATTTGTTCAGGGATCTCCAGTATTGTTTAAGGCAAAATCACATTCTCAACTACCCTTAAAGCAGTCATTGCTGGAGGCCGCCTCCATCTTTACCCATCTTCCTTCCGGGTCGGGATGACGTCACTCCCGTGCATGCATGGGGGGAGCCTCTATTTACAACACAGGATTCTGACTGAACAGCCTGGGTGGCAGTTCCTTCAGAGCGTATGCGCTGATGACGTCATCGACTGCATATATAGTAGATATCTCCTAAACGGTACTGGCTTACCTATAGGTACAATTACAAGATTGAGGTTTACAACCACTTTAAGTGGGTAAACAAGTTCCCCTTTGAAAATTGGTATTAACCATAAACTAATACTCAATAAATAATTAAGGCCCCTTTTCATGTTATCATTAGACACTGCCCTGCATTCCTACCTATTTGCATTAACAACTCCCATGGATCCTTACTATTGCTTTTAAGTTTGATCAGACAAATTTACATTTTACAATCGTGTGTATATAAATGTAGCGCTAAAATGGAAACGGTTCTTCTTAAAGAACTATTGATATAGTTTTAGGTGTGATACCTTATATACAAGACATAGGGATAAGGAAGAAGGCAAATTCCAAGATATACCTTGTCTGTCTTGGTACCATATAAATAGAGGCACAGAATAAAAATGTAAAACCTTATCAGAGCATAAATATAGTAAAAATTACTTATATAAAAATGTATGCAATAAAACTCAATACAAAAGGGGTTAAAACATACACATGGTTAAAATAGTGAGTTAATACCAGGTGGCTCTGTGGTGAATATAATATGTGATGATTACATAAACGAAATGACACGTGCTATAATAATCATGAAAAACTCAAAATTGAGATTAAAGTGCTGAGTGGAAAAAACTATATAGATAAATATATAGTGATGGAGTCCATTTAAAAAAAAAATGATTGGTGAATAAAATAGGTGACATAAATTCAGGTCCATAAAAAGATGATTAGTGATCAAACGGATGATGCTGTTCAAGCAGGTGTTCCATGTGCCGGGTGAAGTGATAGTTTTCTGATGGCAATTAAGCCTATAGGAATGAGGCTTACCGGAAATTTTGGACTTGAAGGGGCATACGCCTCACAAGTCGCAAAAGCTTATTGGTATAGGGCTGGCAAATCCTCGTTCCACGCAATGGCTCCAAGGTGTATCTCGATGTAGCATGGACAGGTAAAAACCGGAAGGGTGGATGGCCGATAGGGGATAGGCATCAATATTCCATAATTCAATCATGTTTATAGATCATAATGAAAAGAAAGCCTTGCATAGTGTAATACCGTTTGAATGCATTTTAATAGTGTAAAAACAGATTAAAAACACTCACATTATTTAGAAGTAAAACAGGCCTGTTTAAAATTGCGAAGAATGGCGTGGTGCTGTCGTAGTAGTCCACCCGACACGTTTCGTCCTCATAGACATCGTCTGGGGTGTGGACTACCTCAACTAGCAGCACGCTTAAATAGGGAGTGTGACCCCAAAGTGAATTTGCGGTTGTGCCGACCGGAAGTGACATCACTTTCGGTCCGGCGAGATTTTTGTTCACTTAATGTGTTTAGAAGTAGCAAAAGGAGTCTCTAAATAGCCCTTGATGGCTATCTAGTTAATTTAAAGTAGTATTAGTTAATAGTAAGCTGCAGTTTCTTATGCTGTAGCAGCGGTATGCTTGTTAAAAACGCTGACCTTCTGTGCAGCGTCATGGCGCTCTTACGTCACTTCCGCCCTCACAGCCCGAGCACCTGTTGTTAACCATGCCTCACTGTGGGACTGGGCGGAAGTGCGGCGGCGCTCTGCTGCTGCTAGCATTGTGGCAACATCCAAGCCTTCTTCTGGAGACTGGGGCGGCGTCATGACGTAACGCCGCACGCCGCTATGTCTCGTATGGAACGCAACCTAGAGGCATAGAGAGGAAACCAAGCCTCACTCCCGTCTGTAAGGGGAAGAACTGCGCTCGCAATGCAGGAAATGGGTTTTGAAGCATACTCCGGGACATACCTTGCTGACACTAAGTGCCAGAGCAAAGAGCCCCAAATCGCATCATGGCTGAAACTGTTATGGCTAAAAAGTTATTATTATTGAATTGAAATATATATACTAATTTTAAATTAATAAAAGAAGCGCATATTTCTCAATGGGGTCACATTCTTGCTGTTGTGTTATTTCATTGCAAATATATATATGAACACATTGCATGATGAGTATACGTTCTCATTAGAAATGAAAGAAAGAATGTAAACCGACAGAGTTCTAGCTTATTAGGGAGAGGAAAAATAGGTTCATCTCGCAGTTGGTATATTTAAAGGATTTATGTTAGTAAAAATACATATTTAAAAGTAAATATAAATAGACCAAACTCTGGCTTATTGGGGGAAAAATAGATAGATTCGTCATACAATCGGTATATTTTGAGGGATTTACATTACTAAAAATATAAATATAAGATCAAGATATATAAAAATATATATAAATATATAAAATATATATAAAAGAACCTATGATGGCCCCCGATGGTTTAGACTATATTTTTCTTGTACGGAAGGTATGTGTTAAAAATTAAATAATAAATACAAGTGGCATATACGAATGAATAGAATAAGAAAGAATTTTGGATTATAATGGGTTAAAAAGGTTGAGATTGAAAGGTTATGCATCTCATCAGGTGTGGATGGGCATCATGCTTTATTTAAAAATGCATTAATGTCCCATTCAATGTTCATACCGTATGAGGAGTAGGACTGCAGCTGGTAAATCCAGAACGTTTCCAATTGCGAGACTCCTCTAGTTTTGGCTACTCCCCTCCATGGTGCTATGAACTTATCTATAATTAAAATCAGAGTCCCTCTGGGGTCTCTATTATGAAATTGGCGATAATGCCTTGGAACGGTATGTTTGGTACTGCCACCTTTTATTTTTGTGATGTGTTCAGATACCCTTGTTGTAAATAAACGTATAGTGCGGCCCACGTATTGTTTTGAGCAAGGGCAAGTGATAAGGTACACTATATGGGTGGTCGCACATGTGCAAAAATGTTTAATTGGATATTTTACTTTCGTAACTGAGGATTCAAATTCTTTTGTTGCATGTCTCCCTTTTGCATTGTAATGGCATACCGTGCACCTCTTACAAGGGTAGTAGCCCTTAAGATTGTGGAAAAACAAGGGTTTTATTGGAGGATTAATAATTGTGGGGGCAATTTGACTTTTGAGTGACGGTGCCCCTTTATATATTACCCTCGCATTATCTGGTATCAATGGTCCCAGGATTTTGTCATTTTTTTAAATATTCCAATGTTTTACCAATATGGATTTTATTTGCTTGTGTTGTATTGAGTATGACGTTAAAAAAGACCACTTAAAATTCGGGGTTTATCTGATAAGAGACATGCTCTATCTGTCTCCAAGGCGCTCTTTAAATCTCGATCAACCTCTTCCGTGTTATAACCCCTTTCTTTAAACCTGACCCGTAGAGTGTTGGCCTGAATTTTACAATCCCCTGTAGATAACTCCTTTGACCCTTTTGCTATGTATATATATATATATATATATATATATATATATATATATATATATATATATATAATCCTACATAAATCGTCCAACAACAAGGCCACATGCTCTCAACATGATGAGGTTACCTTTCCAGGGGGGCGCCCCCAATATGGTCAAGTATGTCATCTGGAATCCCTGCTGCTGTGTTTGCATTACCACAATGCTGGGATTTGGACGTTGGATTTTCATTGGGGAATATTAATTCATTACATTTTTGCAATAAATAATTGTCTCATGGCGTAGGTATCTTTATTTACATTTAATTCTTTGTGGGAATGGGTAATGGGTATTAATGTACCCCTATATTCCATTCTCTGGGTGGGGCATGCCTAGATAAGGGTGTGGTTTGAATCATAAACCACGCACTTTTTTTCAGTATGGTTAAATGGTGTCTGGTTCCCCTCCAAATTTCTACAAGACCCTTGTCCAGGCATGCAGCAGCATAGCCAGGAAAAGGTGGGCAGCAAGCATGTGGTGCCTCCTTACTGTATCATTGCAGGCCACATGCCTTTCAACATTGAGGGAATAACCTGCAAAGAGTGGTGGCAATCTGTCCCCTATCTTGTATGACACCTTGTCCCATTGTTGAGGGACAAAGGTCTCCTCCCCACATCCAGTCTCCAAAAGGATATGGAGAATTTTGGGGGTACTTATAGGAATCTGAATGCCCCCTTTCTAATAAGTGTTGCAGATATCTATAATCTCAAGGGGATGAGTGCATGGGTACATTAGTACTCTTTACTAATTTCCACAAAGAGTTAAAAGCAAATCAATCTATCCACACTAAGAAAAAGCCCTTTATCACTCAAAAAGTTTAAACAATGCCCACCAATTAAACCATTTTTTTGTTTTAGGTACAACATCAGTTAGCTGTATGTTTAGATTGTGGATCATGGGCTGATTAGAAAACCACAGTTGTTGGAGAATGAGCCATATAAAATGTACCATTGTTGTGCTTAGCTCAACAATCTTTGCACAGTGGCATACACAGGGTCCATATGCAGAGTAGCAGTGGTGTGCTGGGTGCTGGAACAGTCTCTGTTTTTCACCATCTGGCACTGAAAGATATCAGATTTGTCAAATGGGGCGTACTTGACTTGGAGAAAAAGCTTGGTGTGGGATATGTGTTCAGTTAAGTAAACACTGAACACCAATTCTCTGGGGGATTATTAATATTGGTACAGCCAATCACTGACTGCCACCAATGCTAGGGGGTATTTTTTTACAGTTGGCTACCATTGCTTGTGGGGAGGGGGGTGGTTGTTTGTACAGCCAGCCGCTGACCATCAAACCTAGGATTTTATCTTACTGCCACTGATCACCAATATTGAGGGGTTATTGTTACAGTCAGTCACTGACACCAATGTCAAAACAAAAATAACAAACATGTTATACTTATCTGCTCTGTGCAGTGGTTTTGCACAAAGTAGCCCCAATCCTCTGCCACCTGCCATGGGGGCACTGGTACATGCTCTTTCCTGATCCCTGCTCTATGCGTCTGTCTAGCCGGGACAGAGGCTGTTGGAGGGGACTGAATGTGAGCCTATTGCCTTGCGATTATGGGCCCTGGCATTTGGGGGAACGGTGCTCTTTGAGCTGCATGCCTGGGGACCCCTGAGCTGGGGTTACTTAGATTCAGGTCCATGCTAGCCCCCCAAGACAAGACACAGGCTCGGTATATGTATTTGGCATATTAGCAATAGACTAAATGGGACACAAGCTGTCAGATGCTAATGTCATGAACTCAAGCCACCTGTCTGTTGTGTAAATGAGTATAGTCTGGTTTGTAGGAGTGTTCCACACATTGTTGTATGTGCTAATTAACCCTGCAATTGAATGAAGGAGTCCAGTGTTGATTAGATAATTAGCTCATGCTAATTAAGTTAGGTACTAGTCACATCGGCTGCTTAAAGGGATTAGTTAATTAGTTTATGTTAAGTTGTTACAAGTGTATTGTTAAAGTAATATGAGCAGGAGGGGGATCTCCTCTTCTACTGTATATAAATGTCATCTTTAGTTTTGTAATAAATCAGTCCATGTTGGCACTAAGCAATTGTCGTCTTGTTTGGTGCTTGGGAGCGGTTGGAATATCTGATATCCGTATCGAGACCGGAAGGAAGTGATATATGACGAACGCACTCAAGAGGAGTGTAGGGACGTTCCGTCACATTGTTGGCAAGCAGTGGGATCATACTTCCTGCAGTCTGGGACATCCAAACCTCCACCTGCATCCAAGGTCCGGATAGCAGGAGAGGTACAGATACCAGCCGCCATGGAAGACGAATTCAGGAGGAGGTTGCGAGAGATGCAGCTACAGCACAGAGGACCAGTATCAGAGCAGGTCCTGCTGGGATGGTTTGATTCTATTCGCTGCGAACTCTGGAAGGAAGCGCTAGCCCGTGAGCGGCGTCACCAGGGAAAAGTTCTCCCCTCCAACCAGGAAAGGAACTGGTCGCAGTATGGATTGCGGGTGCTGTTTTTGGGAGAGAAACCGCACAAGGAGCAGACAGCTGAATTAAGCAGGCTGATCTGGGCAGAGATGAAGCTGGATGAGAGTTACAGAGCCCTCCTGTGGCATGTTTCCCAAGCATGCCCTTGGATAGCAGATGACAGCCCAACGGAAGGCTTAAGCTACGGCGGCCTGGGACTGTTGTATGTGAAGCTGACAGGGGACTCTAACTTTGGGAGTGATTTGGAGTGGCGGTTGGATGAAATCATGGATTTCAGAAAAGGGCTACTGAACGTCTCGGAAGTGCACTGGGCACTGGAAGATTTGGAGTTTCTGGCCGATCAGGAATGGGAGCTGGAGATTGCCTACAGAAGGCTGCTAGACTCTGCTCAGTGCCAGGGCTGGGCTCCCTTTGACTGGGACTATAAGGAACTACCAGTGGACAACTCTGAAATCCTGGCTGAAGAGTCAGCAATGTGGCAGAGTAACAGTGTGCTTTGCCAACCTGCCCCTGCAGCTATGGATGCGGAGGTCTTATGGCGGATGCAGCAAGTGCTGACTGACCTTGATGAGCCTGTTTCTGCATGGGATGATCTTGGATGGAGGAAGGTGCCTGTCCAGCAGCATGCCAGAGAATCGGCAGTGGAAAATCTGGAAATTGCCATCCCCAAAGTTGAAGTGCTGACAACCGGCCAGAGCTCGCTCAACCTCTGCTCAGCACTGATAGCATCTTCTGGGTTCCATGGACAGGAGATGGTGAACCTATATCCCCAGACACCAGTTGCAGAGACTGGGGATTTGATAGACTTTTCTGCTGAGGAAAAACAACCTGATGAGCCTCCAGCAGAAGAGCGGGTATTAGGGCCAAACTTCACTGTGCTCTGCCCAGCACCAACGGCAGTATCCATGGAGTTACAAGGAACTTCCCCAGCTGAAGCTCTGGTCACCGGACAGAGGGTCCAAGACCTCTTCCCCACACTTGTGGCAGTTCTGGAGGCCCAGGGTGAGGAGGTGGTGGTCACTCCCAAGCAGCAGCTCAGGACCCAAGGAGAGGATGCAATCTGCACTTCACAACTGCAGCTTGAGCTGATATCGGTGGATGGGACTTCAGTCCCCACTTGTATACTCCAGGGAGGCTGGGCGGTCGGCCCAGATCCCCAACAGCATGATAGAGTGAGCCCAGTCTCCCTGTCTTCTCTCCAGCGGCTGAAAAGTCTCCATGGAGGAGGGCCAGTCCAGGCCTCTCCCCAGCGGCGAATATGTTCTCTGAGGGAGGCAGAGGTTGGCTGGGTGAGTAGTGCTCAGTTTGAAACAATTTGTTTGGGGTACTGTGTGGGTACAGGCATTAGAGGACTGGAACTATGGACTAACCTTGGAGTCAACCCGTCTGGGGTCTCCTCCTGTGTTAGTCTCCTGCCGAAAGAGGAGAAATGTGACAGACCTAGCCAGGACAGAGGCTGTTGGAGGGGACTGAATGCGAGCCTATTGCCTTGCGATTATGGGCCCTGGCATTTGGGGGAACAGTGCTCTTTGAGCTGCATGCCTGGGGACCCCTGAGCTGGGGTTACTTGGATTCAGGTCAATGCTAGCCCCCCAAGACAAGACACAGACTCTGTATTAGACATGTGCACAACAAAAAAATTTGTTTATTTTCGCTTCCGAAAAAAAATAGTTTTTTTCGTTTCGTTTTTTTCGTTTCTGTTGATTCGTAACTATTCGTACATTCGTAAGTCGTCAGTGTTTGGATTCGTAACGATTCGTACATTCGTAAGTCGTCGGTGTTCGTATTCGTAACGATTCGTACATTCGTAAGAGTTATTTTTTCGTTGATTCGTTTTTTCGTTAGTTTAATTTTCGGACGCATTCGTATTTATTCGTACATTCGTAGATTCGTAATCGGAGCATAATTCATAATTTTATGTAATGTGTATGCTATTATTACATTTTAATAATTTACGAATCGAAAAAAAAAGTTACGAATCGAAAAAAAAAAGTTACGAATCGAAAAAAAAAGTTACGAATCGAAAAAAGTTACGAATGTACGAATTTTTTTTTTGTTCAATAGACACGGAAAATTACAAATCGAAAAAAATAAATAAAAAATTGCGAATCGAAAAAAAAGTTACGAATCGAAAAAAAAGTTACGAATCGAAAAAAAAAAGTTACGAATGTACGAATTTTTTTTGTTCAATCCATTCGAAGCACATTTAGCAGCACCATTGTAAGGGACACGGAAAATTACCAATTCAACAAAGAAAAAAAGTTACGAATGTACAAATTTTTTCGTTCGTTTTCGTTTTTACGGATTTTCTTCATTAGTACATTCGTTGTTTCTAATTATTTTTTTTCGGATTTTCGTTGTTTTTCGGATTCGTTCGATTAGAATGATTCGTTAATCAGATTCGTACGATTTGAACGATTCGTTGCGATTCGTTATTCGGATTCGTACGAAAACAAACGAACGAAAATAACGAAAAAAAACGAAAAACGTAAAAATACGAAACTAATTGCACATGTCTACTCTGTATATGTATGTGGCATATTAGCAATAGACTGAATGGGACACAAGCTGTCAGATGCTAATGTCATGAACTCAAGCCACCTGTATGTTGTGTAAATGAGTATAGTCTGGTTTGTAGGAGTGTTCCACACATTGTTGTATGTGCTAATTAACCCTGCAATTGAATGAAGGAGTCCAGTGTTGATTAGATAATTAGCTCATGCTAATTAAGTTAGGTACTAGTCACATCGGCTGCTTAAAGGGATTAGTTAATTAGTTTATGTTAAGTTGTTACAAGTGTATTGTTAGAGTAATATGAGCAGGAGGGGGGATCTCCTCTTCTACTGTATATAAATGTCATCTTTAGTTTTGTAATAAATCAGTCCATGTTTGCACTAAGCAATTGTCATCTTGTTTGGTGCTTGGGAGCGGTTGGAATATCTGATATCCGTATCCAGACCGGAAGGAAGTGATATATGATGAACGCACTCAAGAGGAGTGTAGGGACGTTCCGTCACATCTAGGGGGTGTCTATAGGTTGCCTTGAAGGGGGGCAGATTTCCTGTGCTTAGAACTGTCCCTGCAAAAAGTGTCATTTTTGCAGGAAAAAAGCTATTTAAAAGCACTTGCGGCTAATTAATTTATGGCTCCCGTAACACAGAGAACTGTCATTCATTGATAAAAAACAAAAAAGCGTGGGGGTCCCCCCAAATTCAATAACCAGGCCCTTCAGGTCTGGGATGGATATTAAGGGGGACCCAAGCCAAAAAAAAAAAAAAATGGCGTGGGGTCCCCCTCAAAATCCATACCAGACCCTTATCCGAGCACGCAACCTGGCAGGCCGCAGGAAAAGAGGGGGTGACGAGAGCGCCCCCCCTCCCACCTGAACCGTACCAGGCCACATGCCCTCAACATTGGGAGGATGCTTTGGGGGTCTGACACCCCCAAAGCACCTTGTCCCCATGTTGATGAGGACAAGGGCCTCTTCCCCACAACCCTGGCCGGTGGTTGTGGGGGTCTGCGGGGGGGGGCTTATCAGAATCTGGAAGCCCCCTTTAACAAGGGGACCCCCAGATCCCGGCCCCCCCTGTGTGAAATGGTAAGGGGTACCCCTACCATTTCACCAAAAAAGTGTCAAAAATGGTAAAAATGACAGGAGACGGTCTTTGACAATTCCTTTATTAAAATCTTCTTTCTTCTTTCTTCTGGTCTTCCTTTCTTCATCCTTCGGTTTCTTCATCTTCTCCTTCCGACATCTTCTTCCATCTTCTTCTTCCATCATCTTCTTCCTCCAATCCGCTTCTTCTTACGCTGGTCTTCTCGTCCTTCTCGTCCGGCATCTTCTTCCATGGCGTCGGCGTCGGTGTCGTTGTCTCTTCTTGGGCCACTCCTCGCAATGGGAGGCTCCCGCTGTATGAGGCTTCGCTGCGTCTGACAGGTCTTTTATAACGGAGGGCACCTGGTGACCCCGCCACCTCTGACGTACGGGGACATCATGGGGAATTCCCTATGGCTTTCCCCATGACGTCAGAGGGGGCAGGGTCACCAGGTGCCCTCCGTTATAAAAGACCTGTCAGACGGAACGAAGCCTCACACAGCGGGAGCCTCCCATTGCGAGGAGCGGCCCGACAGAAGAACAGACGCCGACGCCATGGAAGAAGATGCCGGACGAGAAGGACGAGAAGACCAGCGCAAGAAGAAGCGTATCGGAGGAAGAAGAAGATGGAAGAAGAAGATGGAAGAAGATGACGGAAGGAGAAGATGAAGAAACCGAAGGATGAAGAAAGAAGAAAGAAGATTTTAATAAAGGAATTGTCAAAGACCGTCTCCTGTCATTTTTACAATTTTTGACACATTTTTTGGTGAAATGGTAGGGGTACTTTTGTACCCCCTTACCATTTCACACAGGGGGGGGGGATTTGGGGGTCCCCTTGTTAAAGGGGGCTTCCAGATTCCGATAAGCCCCCCGCCCGCAGACCCCCACAACCACCGGCCAGGGTTGTGGGGAAGAGGCCCTTGTCCTCATCAACATGGGGACAAGGTGCTTTGGGGGTGGGAGGGGGGTGGGAGGGGGGGCCGCTCTCGTCCCCCCTCTTTTCCTGCGGCCTGCCAGGTTGCGTGCTCGGATAAGGGTCTG
This sequence comes from Lithobates sylvaticus, assembly GCA_028564925.1. NCBI lineage: Eukaryota > Metazoa > Chordata > Amphibia > Anura > Ranidae > Lithobates > Lithobates sylvaticus. The sequence continues at coordinate 368,568,592 of CM053026.1, read as the reverse complement.
GTATGGATTTTGAGGGGGACCCTACGCCATTTTTTTTTTTTTTTTTTGGCTGGAGTCCCCCTTAATATCCATCCCAGACCTGAAGGGCCTGGTTATTGAATTTGGGGGGACCCCCACGCTTTTTTTTTAAATTTTTTTTTTTTTTATCAATGACTTTTTTTTTATGAATGACTTTCAATGAATGATTGTTCTCTGTATTACGGGAGCCGTCAATTCTCATTAGCCGCAAGTGATTTTAAATAGCTTTTTTCCTGCAAAAATGACACTTTGTGCAGGGACAGTTCTAAGCACAGGAAACAAGCGCCCCTTCACAGTCATACTATAGACACCCCCCAGGTACGAAATTTAAAGGAATATTACACTTTTATTGTTTTCAATTTAAGCATTATTAAAATCACTGCTCCTGAAAAAACGGCATTTAAAAAAAAAAAAATTGCATTGATATATGTCCCCTGGGGCAGGACCTAGGTCCCCAAACACTTTTTATGACAATAACATGCATATTAGCCTATAAAATTAGCACTTTTGATTTTGAACGTTCGCATCCATTATAACTAATAGGGTTCTAAAGCTCGCACAGACTTTAGGTCCGTTCGCGGGTTCTGGTGTGAGCCGAATGGGGGGGTGTTCGGCTCATCCCTACTTCTGAGGACTACATGCCTTGTGCTTTCTGCTTTCCAGAATTATCGCTGAGAGTGGGCAGCTCTCATGCAGTTTGTCGGCGGCTGCCCGTGGACTATGAGACAGAGACTGTTAGTTCGCTTTACATCCAGTTTGGATTTCTGGACCCAGGAGAGCAACCACAGCCTCTATGAATGCGCTTGTTTTTATCCACACAATGTGAATGTACTACATTCATTTGTCTATATCTTTTTTAATAAACTGTGTCACACTAGGGTCGGTGTGCCCTTTACTCTTACACTTTTGTGGTATAATTTTGTATATTTTGATCTAGCACGTACATAGAAAAGCTGCCTATTTACTTCTATTGCCTAAAGGCTCAAACCTTCTGTGCCTACTGCCTAGCTCTAATATTGATTGTCAGTTTGATAACCAGGAGTTTGCTAGATCAAACTTCTACTGCATCCGTGTAAAATAAAGAAAATAAATAAAAAGGTTACAAAAGTAATTTCACTGCTATTTTTTACTGGCTGATTTCATTAAAATTACATTACATTACAAAAGGAAAAAAAAATAAAAGGAATAAAATCAACCACCTATCTTTTGGCACAAACATATTTTTCATAAACAAAGCTTCCTTTACTAAATTGCACATAAACATTAAATATATAACAAAAGCAATCTTCAGACAAAAACTCAGCAGAATGTACCAGATGTTTTTTTTTTTTTTTTAATCCACAGAGGAATGTTATAAAGGAGAAATAAGATGAACATCTCTACAGGAGATCTTCCAATCGCCATAGTATGCAGGGTTGATACTTACATCCTGCATAAAATCACATCCATATAAAACTCTAATGAGTTGACATTCAGCAGGGATCCAATGAACTGGTGGTATTAACATCTGATTATTAAAACCATATTATGGCTAGGCATTGCGTTACATAGGGAAGTACATTTATACAGTGTGTGTATATATATATATATATATATATATATATATATATATATATATACACAGTGCTATGAAAAAGTATTTGCCTCCTTCCTGTTTTTTTATTACTTGCATATTTGTTACACTTAAATGATTCAGATCAGCAAACAAATGGTAATATTACACAAAGATAGCCAGAGTAAATAAAAAATGCATTTTTTTAATGATTTAATTTATTAAGGGAAAAAAATTGTCCAAACCTGCCTGCCCCTATGAAAAAGTAGTTGCCCCCTAAATCTAATAACTGGTTGTGCCACCCTTGGCAGCAACAACTGCAATCAACCATTTGCGATAAATGGCAATAAGTCTTTCACACCGGTGTGGAGGAATTTTGGCCCACTCTTCTTCGCAGAATTGCTTTAATTCAGCCACATTGGAGAGTGTTCAAGCCTGATGTTTTTTTTTTTCAAGCCTGATGTTTAACCACTTGACGACTAGCTGCCGCAGTTATACTGCAGCAGGTTGGCACGGCTGCGCAGATCGCTGTAGCTGTACTTTGGGGGATTTTAAGAGCTCTAGGGGGCATCCACGTCGGCCGCGATGTCCGCCGGTGACCCACAATCGTTCCAGAGAGAGACAGAATGGGGATCTGCCAATGTAAACAGACAGATCCCCCTTCTGTCAGGGAAGTAGAGAGAGATCTTCTGTTCCTAGTGATCAGAAACAGCAATCTCTCTCTACTCCCTGTCTACTCCCTGTCAGTACACTGCCCCCACAGTTAGAAACACCTCCCTTGATCGCCCCCTAGTGTTAACCCCTTCCCTGCCAGTGACATTTATACAGTAATCAGTGGCTATTTTTACCTCCAAAAAAGTGTCAAAAGTGTCCGATCTGTCTCCCGCTAAAAATCACTGATCACTGTTATTAGTAAATATTTGACTAGTAAAGAAAAAAAATTATAATAAAGATGTTACAAATCTATCCCCTAATTTGTGGACGCTATAACTTTTTTGCAAACCAATCAATATACGCTTATTGTGACTTTTTTTTTTTTACCAAAAATATGTAGAAGAATACCATATAGAGAAATTTGTTATTTTTTTTTTTTTTTTGGGGGGGGGGGGATGTTTATTATAGTTAAATGTAAAAATATTGTTTTTTTCTTCAAAATTGTCAGTCTTTTTTTGTTTATAGCGCAAAAAATAAAAATCGCAGAGGTGACTAAATACTACCAAAAGAAAGCTCTATTTGTGGGGAAATTTATTTTGTTTGTGTACAATGTTGCACATCAGTTAAAGTGATGCAGTGCCATATCGCAAAAATGGCCTGGTCATTAAGGGGGCAAATCCTTCCGGTACTTAAGTGGTTAAGGTTATGCCACAGCATCATAATCGGATTTAAGTCCGGACTTTGACTAGGCCATTCCAAACCCTTCATTTTGTTTTTTTTTAACCATTTAGAGGTGGATTTGCTGGTGTGTTTCAGATCATTGTCCTACTGCAGGGGTAGTGTGGGTGATGCCGCATCCACTTCAGGAGTGCATGCAAGGGATGGAGCTCATCCCAGTTTCTATAGTCACTGGAAGGAAAGGAGGAAGGATCCCTGGTGTCACACATCCACGGTGTCTTGTGATGGTTATTGGATAGACAACCTCAGCCTTGGTTCCTGCCAGGCCAAGTCCCCAACGCATTTCACTCTGCCACCTCAGAGCTTAGGGCTTGCTGGAGTCCCAAAGCCTTAGAGATGGCTCTGTAACCCCTTATAAACTGATTAATGTAAATTATTTACACAATGTGTCTCTTTTTGAGATCTTTTAGTGTGATTCTTTTTAAATTATTTCTTGATTTTACAGCTCTGGCAGTAATCAGGCCTGGGTGTGGCAAGTGAAATTTAACTCAACTTCCAAAAAATTTGGTTAATCACAGTTCATTCATGATCTAGCAAGGGAGGTGTTACTTTTTTACATAGGGCCAGGCAGATTTGGACAGCTTTTGTCCCTTAATAAATTAAATCATCATTTATAAACTGCATTTTGCATTTACTCTGGTTATTTTTGAGTAATATTAAAATGTGTTTGATGATCTGAATCATTTAAGTGTGACAAATATGCAAAAAAGTAAAAAATCAAGAAGGGGGCTAATACTTCTTCACAGTACTATGTACAGTTTATACTGTATATATATATATATATATATATATATATATATATATACACACACACACACATACTGTGTATATATATATCTATATATATATATATAGATATCTATATCTATATATAGATCTAATATTCTGTGTATATCTGCTTCTGTGTATATCTGCCTCAAAATATAATTGCTGTATGTGTCCCCACTTGGAATATTCACCCTGGTGACCACTGCCATCAAGATAGAAAAGTAGAGGAAATACTACATTTTAGAGTTGTTGCAAAATAAGGAGATGAGGGGAAATGTTTTAAATAAGACAAAAGTTTTGATGACAATTAGTCAGGGTTAAATTTCAGTACCATTAGCGGTAACCCCAAGCCACACTCAGGATTGCATTTCAGGATCCTGATGCAGGTTACTTACCTTGTCCCCAGGATCCTGCGATGTCCCCCCGCTGTGTCTGTGGGCTGGGTCCTCCGCCCGATGTCTGTGTGTCGGGCTCCTTTCCCTGCGAGCGTAGCAACGCACGGGGCGGAGCCCGGCGGCAAATTCAAAAAAATAGAAACTTCATAACATATACAGTACACTGTAATCTTACAGATTACATTACTGTTTAAAATCATTTCACATCCCTTTTCTCCCTAGTACTTTGTCCAATGCCCTGCATGCAGTTTTATATTATATATACTGTTCTTTCTGCCTGGAAACTTGAGATAGTCCATAGCAACTAAAAAGTGTCCCTTTTTGTCAAAAGTGGTTTTAGACCAGCTAGAAAACAGCAATAGTAAATTAAAACACTTGCAGAATTGAGTGATAGTGAATCGTGGAGAAATTTATTTTATTATTATTATATTATTATTTTTAAATAATTATTTATAGTTATTTATTATATTATAATTTATTTCGTGTTTCAAACTTTATCATACCCGGGATATCTACTAGACTCTTGTTTGGACAGATTTAAGTGTGTTATTGCTAAGAATTACAGACCTACAATATAAAACGCCAAATTTCTATGTAAAACAATTGTACCGCTTTGAGACGCAAAAATCTGACGTAATCATACCGCCAGGGTGGCTACAAGTCCAAAAGATTGTTAGCACACCCAAATCAAGAGCTGTCAGTTCTCATCACAAAAACCAACAGTTCAGGACCACTGCTTGTTCCTTTGTCAAGGTATATAAACAAGTTTATGCTTCTATGTCTTCTTAAGGCTTAACACTTTAACAATGAGATTGTGAACAAAGTGGATCTGACTTAAAAAAAACTGTTTGGTTGCTGTTTAGATCTTCTCTTTTTATCTTTTGAAATGATTGTTTTTGGTACAAATGATTTATTTTCTTTTTTTGGAAACTTTACCATCAGCTTTAGTCTCTCATTTTTTTTTACTTGTTAAACAGCATTTTTGTACTTTCTTCAGTCTGCTAAATAAGAGGAGCGGTTAACTGTTCACACTGTTCACAGGTATTATATATATATATATACAGTAAACCCCCGCTATATCGCGGTTCAGTTTTTGCGGTCCCGGTATATCGCGGTATTTTAATTAGGACCTGTTATTCTGATATTGTGGTAATATTTCGCCATTTTCGCAGTTATGTACTCTATTTTTTACTGTACTGTACAGTATACTGTACTGTTAAGACAATATTTTTGTGTTTTAAAAATCCTCTTGATCTCTCTCTCTATCTTTAATGTGTTTTTATTGCATAAAAGTATGTTTAAAGACCTTTAAATGCTATTAAAAAATTAACAAAACATGCCTAGGGTGTATTTAAATAGGGTCTTTCTATTTCGCGGTTTTTCACTTTTCGCGGGTGGGTCCGGAACATAACCCCAGCGATGGAGGGGGTTTACTGTATATATATATTTATATACGGTAACTACCTGGTTGACTTGAGTTGAGCTTGCTCACACTGGTACTGTTAACAAAGTGGGATTTGATCAAGTGGAACTTTCAAAAACAAGATTTTAAAATAAACTTAATTTTAAGTATTCACTTTATTGAAACCCAACATAAAAATTCTCAGATGGTGAAGTTAGCGGCAGAGTTGGCCGTCCTACGGGAACAGGCTCACTGTATCTAAAGCTAAAACGCAATTTGTTTATAATAAACAAAAAAACAAATGATGGCCCCTTTGAATATCAAAATAGTGAAGAAGGTATCATCCCTAAATAAACAGTACAGTAGGCAAAAATGGGCATGGGACTTTCAATATATCTCCAAAAGTAATTACACCTTTTTATAAAAACATTCAAATTGTATCCTATTAAAAATATAAAATCATGGTCATTCCATGCACTATAAAATACATTATATATCATGTGTGCAAGGTCGGCAAATAGTAACAAGTAATCTCTGGGACATCCTGCATAGAATGCCACAAATATGCTGAAGTGTGGGTCGATGCATTTTGCGGAAATACCATTTCCTCAGGCTCTCTTAGACCTTTCTTGTATCCACATAAAACACAATGTATTATTTAAAAATAAACATATTCAAATTGGTATCATCAATCACCATAGTTATATATATAGTACAATAACCAATGGGTTCAATGGCGTAAAGTGGTTAATGAGCATATTATGAGACAGATTACAAATAAACTTACATCAAAACATCACATGATACCCACAATACGGTGGAAAAAAAGTGCTGTGTTGCACAAAATGGGTTCTGGGTGGCATGTGGGGGAAGGAAAGGGCTCAACAGGTTGTACACAAATTTACCCAATGGTGCCAAAGCTAACAATACCAAAGAAAGATTATTATCATTATTTCTTTCTTTGGTATTGTTAGCTTTGGCATGGTTGGGTGAATTTGTGGACAACCTATGGAACATTTTCCCCCTGCGAGCTGTACAGTAAATACACTAAATCTTCAGAAATTGTGAACTGTTTCAAAGATTTTAATTCTGAGTTATATAATCTCTTGAATCCAATTCAAAAAGACGATCTCATAGGTAAATTTACAGCCTCAGATATACATGTTTCCCAATGAGGCTTGTTTATTCCCTCCACTCAGTGTCAGTTTTTACTCAGCTCACTGTTCTGTGATATGCAGTGTGTGATGTCAGATCCCTGCTCCCTGCCTAATTAAAGCTGATTATTGTATTTTGGAAAGTTATAAAGGAGAGAGGACTATAGATAAATAGATATAGCTTAGGGTGGCTTCACACTGCCCCACTGTGCTTTTACTAAAGTGCAGCTAACACATGTTTTTCATGTGGGTTATCTGCACTTTCCAATACACTTTTATGAGGTCCTCACAGTTTTGATGCCATTTCAAAAACTCTTAGCCCAAAGCGCAGCAGGACTACAGTGGAATGGTGTGAAACTGCCCCTACATGGGAGGATTGGCATCATCTCTGTGTATCACCTGGGGCTAGTCAATTCAGTTTATTATCACTTTCAGGGGATATGATCTCCAGGTATAAATTTATAACTGGTCCATGTAGAGAACCTGGCTCATAGTTAGTCACTTTAAGGTCATGACAAAGTATAAGAAGGCCCTGAAATATGTCATTTTTGACGACACATGTAGGGTAGAGCCCACGCTTCACATCATCATGTATTATGGAATCCAGAAGTTGTCTGTGTATTCCCCTGGGGAGTTTGACTTTTACAGGACTGTCTATATTTTTTGTACGTGAATAGTATATATTTTTTTAAATATTTGATACCATTGATTTTACACTATATGGAGCATTCTCATTTTTCATGTGCTTCTTTTGTGTGGCTGCCAATATGTATTGTGGAGTGAAGTGGCGACATCATATATCTGAAATTTCAGGTAATCACTTTTAAGCTCTATATGTTACTTCTCACTGTTGTGGGAGCACTGAGTGTTTTTTTTTCACTTGAAGGAGTTTTTCACATTATCATGTAGACATTTATATGAAGATGACTTCACCTAGAATTCACAATGGAGTTATTTTGTGTGTATGGACATTTTATGATAAATACACACACTGAATTATTATTAGTTTTGTTTTGACTTTGTTTTATGAGTGCTGCACTTGGTTAATTTGGTTTATGTGTTTTTACCATGAAGAGACGTCACACATTTGCGACGGAAGTGACGGTTGTACCAGGCTTTTTGTCTTCTGGAACGCCAGGGGAGCCCCACGTGGTATGCCGCAATTGCTGCTAAGTCCCTGCCATGGGCGGATTGTGGGGCGAACTGCAGACACCTGGGCTGTGTCAAGGCAGACAATCAGCGCAAAGCTTTTACTATATACATTGATGGAATACTCAAGGGATCCTCATTCGATCCCGAGTTTTCCATCAGGACGGCCATACATTCTATAGCATTTTGCAGATAGGTAAAATTTGTATTGTGACAGGTCGGATCCTGCTGTGCATGATTTGCGCTGTGGGCTCCTTCCCCGCGTTACTTTATCATACTCTTATTTTTACATTATAGATTTGTTGGTTTTCTATTTATTTATTTATTTGCTTTTAGCAACTCCATTATCCTGGAATCTTAAAATCAGGAATTTTCTCCATCTTTGGAAGATCCCTTTCCTATTGAACTACCAAGGTACATTTGTCTCACTCCACCTCACTATTTCTATCCACGATAGCTCACACATACTGCTGTTTTGATCACATTCAGTTCACCCACTTTCCCTGGGTTTTTGGTCTGTTCAGGGCTTTCTCTTATTCACTCCTTTTTTTTTTTTTCTTCTTCTTTTTCACTCTATTCAGTTTAATTTTTCTGTCTTTTCACCCCCAGAACACATTTCCACCTGCCCCACTGTAACTCTTCGTATTCACTCCACCTGGCCACCAATCCTTTTTGTTTATCCTTCCAATATTCACACATCACACTCTCAGACGTATAATCCCCATCCCCCCTTTGGCACCTCAACCAATTTCTTTATCCTCTTAATTTCATAAATATACTTTTATTATTATAATTTTTATTGAATACAGTATGTAGTTAGCTCTCTATGAATATTTAGCTGTCCACCTATCTTATTTAATGTTTTTGCATTATACCTATGAGAATTCCTATTTGTGCTAAATAAAAATGCACTTATAGTATTGCTCCTTGACACTTTAATCGCAGGTGCTGATTCTCCGACTCCGCGCCCCGCCATGGCATCTGGGAATTTTTCCACTAGTGTGACTCTGTGTAAGTCACGTTCTGGCGAATTGGGTTCCCCCTTTTGGTGTGCCGGCCGATCGGGGACCCTTGGTGGGATCCGGTTAAGGTGTTCTAGAGGACTTCAGGTTCAGGAGATTCGGCACAACAGAGTGTGTTTGGTAACTATACTTTAAGATGTTTGCTATTATCCCTATATTCATATCAATGAATTTCAATATACCGTATGTAAACTTTTCCACAGTGAACCAATCCTCTGACGATGACCCAGTGGGGTCGAAACGTGTCAGTTTCGTGTACTACCAACACTTTTGTGTTCTTATGTTGTGTACCCTTGTGTTTAGTTTCATCAGTGTTGTTCTTCTTATATCTCCTGTACCACAGCTTACATATTGACTGTCATTGTTATCTTTGATATCATTGTCGTTAATAAAATCCAGTAATTTTAAATTCCATGTATTATTTTTCTACCTATCATGGGGGATATTCCCTTTCTTGATAATACTCGGGGTGTGCAGCACTCTTCTTTTCTCATTCAAGTGTCTTCCCCTTCTTATGTGTTTTTACCATTTTTGCATCTAATGGGGTGCTAACTGTTAGTTTTTGGTTATCGCCCTTTAGCACAATTTTTTTATGGTAAAATAACACCAGTGACTGTTGATCCATGCCTTTGGGGAATCAGAAAGAAAAAAATATATTTTCCCCCACGGTATCGATTTATAGGATTTTTTTCCTTTCCTCTTGATCAATTGTGGGTATAAGCATTACTTTTTTTATTTCACAAACCACAATAGCTTTTTGTTATCTGGTCATTCTGGATATAAGTAACACTTGGTCAAAGTTTAAATTAACTACATTTAACTTTGAACTGTGCTTAGACCAGTAAATTTGTCAAACGAACATTTCAGAAAGTTAAAAAAGTAATCATTTTAAATGGATAGCAATCAAACTTTTGGCTTGTTTCATTACGATAATAATACAGATGGAATATTATCAAACATCATTTTTCTGTGTTACCACCATATGCTAGAGATCATAGGGCAATTAGACTGCATGGATAGTAAATATGAATATTACATTTTTTCGCTTCACTGACCTTGAGTCTTAAAAGCCATGAATTTTAGCAGTGATATGCTAAAAATGAAGAAACTCAACTGATTTATGTCAGTGACGTTCAGTACTTGATGATATCAGCTGCAAAAGGAGAAAAAAGGCACTGACCATTTTTTTAAATTAAAAAGAAAATATAGAAGTGTATTTCTAGTGAGCACATTTTAAAGTATATTTTGTAGCATTTTCCTTTAACTTTGAACAAATTTCCACTAGAATGTACACTGTATTTAACTCTGCCTCACTAAACTCGCTAAAACAATCTGCTTACAGTGTATCTAACCCCCAATATATATAATATATTGCTAATCACCCCGACGCTCCGCTGTTTCAAAGACACATGTCGACAACTGCGCATTTCCTCTAGCCCTGGACCTCTTACATCGGTTAAACTCAACCCAGCATTCTCACCTGGCATGTCCTCCAACTTTCTAGCGGATACCTGGCAACATGCAGAGGTTCTAGCCCATCACTTTTATAGATCGGGTGTATTTCTTAGTCGCTCCTCCCTACCAGCCAACACAGACAATAATAATTTTCCACTATGGACATATTCCCAGATCAGACATTTCCTTAAGAACGCTGACCGTATATCCTCCGTCTCTCGCATGCTCACAGCATTTGAACAACTATGTTCTCAAACTGCACCCCAGCAACACATGATCTCCAACATTTACAACATACTATCCTCTGGCAGTCTATTGAAAACGAACAAAGCCTGCCTAAGCTGGGAAAGAGACCTACAAATAGAAATGACAGAACCACAATGGGAACACATCTCTAGAGTGACACATAAAGGCTCCCTAAATGTCTCGATATAGGAAAATAGCTATAAGATTCTAATGCGCTGGTATAGAACTCCAGTAGTTCTTAACAAATTCAACCCTGCCCTTTCAAGTACATGTTGGAGATGTGTCAGGGACACAGGTACTTTAGAACACATTTGGTGGTCCTGCCCCCTCATCCAGCCATTCTGGATCCAAGTACGGGAACTGACATCACAAATTTCTACGTACACCCTAGAACATACCCCAGCACAGTTCCTCCTTCACCACTCCTATGCCAACACATCAATACCGCAAAACACTGTTACCACACCTAATAAACACAGCCAAAATCTGTATCCCTCTCCACTGGGGAGCAATCCATGTTCCGACCATCCCTGAATGGCTCAAACGAGCAGTGATGCAAGTAACTGAGTTAAAATAAACTGAGTTACCTAACGCAGTTACTTTAGAGGGTAACTAGTAATCTAACTGATTACTTTTCCCCGCATGGTAACTCAGTTCCCATTACTTTGGCTTAGTTACCCCAATTACATCTACCACCACTAGATGGCAGTAGTGTAATTCCGGTGTCCTGCCGACAAAGTTCCCCCGCCAGATAAGGACCCCCTGTACTGCGCAGGCGCAGGGCTTGCGCAGTACGAAGGACTACGGAGCTTCCGAAAATTGCAGAACCTAAACAGCTCTGAGTGAACTCTACACCACGCAGGCGCAGTTAACATGTAATTGTACGAGGCGATGTCGTACGCTCCCGATGCTCGTGCTACTCTGCAAGGGGCGTCTATCGTGTAACTAAGGGGCGGGTCTAGTATTACTGTAACCAAGGGGCGCATTTATTATTATTGTTATATATCGAGCTCTGCCCATTAATTTAACATTCGCCCTCTTCTGTAGCCATCCGCCCCTTACACAATATAATAATAATAGACCCGCCACTTGCTTACACGCTATAACAGATCTGCCCCTTGGTTAGAGTAATAATAGAGCAGCCCCTTGGTTACACGATATATAACAATAATAATAAATGCACCCCTTGGTTACAGTAATACTAGACCCGCTCCTTAGTTACACGTATAGAATATTAAAAAAAAAAGTCAGTTACTTTGCTGCGTAACTAATTACTTTTCCAATGTAGTAACTGAGTTACTAACGCAATTACTTTTTGGGAGAAGTAATTTGTAACTTAACTAATTACTTTTTTAAAGTAAGATGACCAACACTGCAAACGAGTTAGTAAAATCGCAGAAATGGAGGAACTTATCTCCATAGCCAAAGATTGCCCGACTAAATTTTCACACACATGGGCCTGTTGGACCCACTTCTGCACCACCGACCAATACAAAGTATTGATGAGCCAAAATACCATGAACCACACTCCCCGAGACGATGACAACTCTTAACGAGTCTTTTACGTCACTCATAAAACTGACCCCATCAAGGCATAGTACAAGTGCCCTCTCTCACCTAAACAAGGGAAGATTGAGGGAGGCCCCTTGTCAAATTAACTGAACATGCACCCAAATATCACCAGATTAAATCTCTCTACCCATAATACCCCAACCCTTCGTGATTGGTGGCAGAGTCTGTGAGGTACCCCAAACCCAACTCACCCCCACCCTTTTCTTCCCTTTCTTCCTCTCTCCCCCCCCCCCCCCTTCTCCCCTCCCTCCTTCGGTTTACACCATAAATCATCTCCTACACACAACATAACTCCATTCTCCTAAAACACTGCTTTGTAACCAACTTAGGCAATGTAGGCTATAGATATAACTGACTACTTAAAGTTGGCTATTTTCTCAAGATCTAGCAAGTGTCCAACCCTACCCGCGAAACAGACACACTTAGGTTCAGAAAAATGTGCTAGAAATGTGATAGACATTTGCAGCAAACAGGCCATATGTAAGAGTATCTCATGTTTCTCCTTAAATATATATACCAGTGATTTAAATCAAACGATGTACTGTGACGATCATTACTTGCTAGTTCTGTTAACAGTTATTGTTATATCTGTTGTAATGCCGCAAACACTTTGCTTACATATGTTGTAAACCTTACCTCTTTTTTCAATAAAACATTATGGAAAAAAAAAAATAATAATATATTGCAGCTTGCCAGTTGCTGGTTGTGGTGGATGCATTAGTTTAATGCCTTTAACACATTTGGGGGTCTGTTTATCATTGAATTAATGGCTAAATCAATCAACATTCCCCATGTATCATTTCATTTTGCACATTCACTCTATTTATCACAGTAGTTTTCATCCATTTTTAAAGGAGATGCAATGAAAATTTGCTAGGTGAAAATAGAATCATCATCTGCCCGTGTTAACCACTTAAGCCCCGGACCAATTTGCAGCCAAAGGACCAGGCCCCTTTTTGCGATTCGGCACTGCGTCGCTTTAACTGACAATTGTGCGGTCATGCGACGTGGCTCCCAAACAAAATTGGCATCCATTTTTTTGCCCACAAATAGAGCTTTCTTTTGGTGGTATTTGATCGCCTATGCGGTTTTTATTTGTTGCGCTATAAACAAAAATAGAGCGACAATTTTCAAAAAAATTCAATATTTTTTACTTTTTGCTATAATAAATATCCCCCAAAAATATATAAAAAAAAAAACATTTTTTTTTTTCCTCAGTTTAGGCCGATACGTATTCTTCTACATATTTTTGGTAAAAAAAAATCACAATTAGCGATTATTGATTGGTTTGAGCAAAAGTTATAGCGTTTACAACATTGGGGATAGTTTTATAGAATTTTTATTAATATTTTTTTTTTTTGCAAATTAAGGACTCTGGACGGCCGCACTCCAAGAAAAATTCAAAAGCCTTTATTGGTAAAATATGTAATCACACAAAAATGGGTCACAGCAAAGCAAGAAAATAGCTAATGCATTTAACACTACCCAGAGTGCTTACTCATAGCTGATAGCTAATGGCGGCGAATAGCGATTTTTATTGTGACTGCGACATTATGGCGGGCACATCAGATATTTTTGACACATTTTTGGGACCATTGTCATTTATACAGCAATCAATGCTATTTAAATGCATTGATTCCTGTATAATTACACTGGCAGTGAAGGAGTTAACCACTAGGGAGCAGGGAGGGGTTAGGTCTGTGACGTGTGTGTTTTTTTACAGTAGGGGGCGTGGCTTTACGTCTGACGTCACTGATCGGCTTTCCCGATGACAGGAAACAGCCGATCAGTGACAGGCAGTGTAGGAAGCACGGGGAGAGAGGTTTGTTTACACAGACCTCTCCCCGTTCTTCAGCTATGTGACCCGATCACGGGACACCAGCGGTTATCGGGTCCGCTGGTCCCGCGGCCGCAGAGCTCAGTGCTCCACCAGTCCATGGAAAGCTCAGGCATTGCAATCTTCACAGACCTCCCGACATGTCTCTGTCCACTCCCCCTCATGATCGGCTTATAAAGCCCCGCCCACTCCTGCCTATGTCCCACCTTTGCCACGCCTATACCCGCCCGCTGATCTGTGTCTATGCAGGCTTGTCCCTACTGTTTGGTTTTTCTTCTGTCAAGACGAGAACAGGCAGAGAAGCACACAGATTAATAGAAAAATCTGTGTGCAAACTAACCTGCAGTTAAAAACTTTAAAAACACCATTGTTACAGCAGCACATATCTTGTACTGACTTGTACTGTTTTACATAGCACATACCCAGCTATTGATTGGCAGATGGGCATGTGTTATCTAAAATAGACTGAGAATGATAGAAGGCATGAGGACTCATGGAATTGTAGTTCCCTGTGGGAGATGCAGATTCTAGCACAGTGGAAGGAAATGACATGCTAGCTCTGCTGAACCCTCAAAATATCACTAGCATTACGCAGCAAAGGAGGACTGGTGGAGGGGATTAGGGACCCCAATCACAGCTATTTGGTAGGGAAATAATAATTTCAATTATTATGTTTATTACCATGTATAACTTTTAGGTATTTATATGAGAATTTACTAAAATGTGTATGTTGCCTTTAGTTGTACTTTAAGACAAATCTGTTCTTCCAAGGAAAACATGTTTTACGGCACTGTTTTTATAATATAGTGAATGTAGATTCATTCTACAGTTAGCCACATTTGTGCACATTTTTGTTTTGCACAATATTAAACTATTTTTTTACTGATTTGGAGTGAGTGAAGGTGTATTTTAGAATGCTTCTTGCATGTATAGGATTTTCATGGTAGTTTTTATTTTTGTAATTAAAAAGATTAAAACAGAATGCACCTCCACCAAGTGCCTACTTGCTTGGCACGCCTAGCAATGCACACTGGTATCCCCATAGCAAGGGAGTAGTGAGTGTTTTGCCCCATGCCCACCCCCCACCATTTGAATATCAGCCCAAATGCCCATCAACATTATGGGGGTGCTTTGAGAAGGGTTCCCTAAAAAAAATGAGGGTCCATCTCCTAAAGCACCAGTGGCTGTTGCTTATGCACACTGGGATTTTAGGCACCTCCAGTGCGGGGAGGGGGTGCCAGAAAGAGAATGGGGCATGTGTGCCACCTACCCCCCTCTTCTCCACTGGGGCAAGTTTTTGGTCATCCCACTCTCTGGTAACCCAGCTTTAACCAGCTTAAGATGCATGCCGGTGAGTCAAAGTTTAAAAATAAAGATACAATCACAAACCAAAAAATGTATTATTAGTAATTTTTAAGTTTACCTTTCTTAGGTTCCAGTGATGTATAATTAAAACATAGTTCCCTTTTCTCTGACACACTGAGCATGTGCCCAGGGAATTTTAAGGATGGAGATTCCTGATATATAATTGCCCTATACTACAAATTTTACCAATGATGTCACACTAAGTCCAAATACGGGGAACTAGGTAATACTGGGTGGCATTTAACCCAGAAGATATTTGGTGTTGGATCAGTGATCAGGTGACTTATATGGGAACATCATCAGAGATAGGGATAGTTAAGTGACCAAAGCTGTTTTTCTTTTTTTTTCTTTTTTTTTTCACTGTGGCTGTGTCCTAACTCTTTTTAACCCCCAGCAAGAGTTGGGCATTCACCCAGTTTTTTAAACATCAACACTCATTGGTCAGATTATTTCCATTTAGCTGATCTCTTTTACATGTATATCTAAAAGTGATTAAAACACCACACATTCTCATCCTGTCCTCTTTGCCAAGATTCTTCAAACAGAATGAGCAAAAATGAATGCCAATGTAGAGACGGCAGTAATTAATAGCTATCGATTATATTTTCTTGTATGCGCATCAGAATAAAGAATATTCCCAGTTGGTTTGATACCCGCACCAGGTGTGTTAAGCCCCATACACACGCTCGGATTATCCGAGGACCAGGTCCGTCGTACTTTGTCCGATGTTGGTTTTGCGTACACATGGTCGGACAACGTTGTCGGAATTTCCGGTCTGCAAGAACGTCGTGACGTAAGTCGTCTTCCACGAGACTAGAAAAGGGAAGTTCAGCACCACGTCCCGCACCCGTTGGGCTCCTTCTGCTGATCCCGTGTTTATCGCGAGTTAGTCGAAGTTTGGGGACTTACGATTGGCGCTTCTCAGTTTTCTGACTCAGATCGTTACTGCTCTTCAGTTTGTGCTTGTCGTGCGTATCTGTTTATTAGTGCGTGTAGTCAGTTCACATTTGTTGGTCATTGCGGCCTATATCTTGATATAGGACGCTTTGATTTTCACTGCTTATTGTCTGCTCGTTTCTGGTATTCATTTCGTTCTTTCAGGCCTTGCTGTTTATCGGTGCTTTCTGTTTGTCCGTTCTGACCAGCCAACCGTTTGTGAGCGATGTTTCCCGTACGTACTCGTCGCCGAGTTCATGCTGTACGCGGAATTGGTGTCGGGCTTTTAGCTTTGAGCCAAGACCCGTCCATGAACAGAGTGACGAGGAGTATGTGGACCAAGAATTGGTTGCTTCAGCGTGATCAGTTCTCGCACATGCCTTTGCTTCGTGAGATCCGGGAGAATAATCCTGATGATTTCAGGAACTTTCTCCGGATGACGGACCCCGTTTTTCACCGTCTTTTGGCTTTGCTGACCCCTTTTATCAGCCGGCAGGATACCTGCATGAGACAAGCCACCACTCCCGAGCAGAGGCTTGTTGCTACGTTGAGGTACTTGGCGACAGGGAGAAGCCTTCAGGATTTGAAGTTCTCCTCAGGTATCTCTCCCCAGGCCCTGGGAATCATTATTCCAGAGACCTGTTCTGCCATCATCCAGGTCCCGCAGGAGGACTATATTAAGGTAACATTTCTCCTTTACTATTCCCTTCTATGTATGCTCTGTTTGCTAATGTCTTGTATTTTTGACCTCCTTCCCTAATTACCATGATTGCAATATGCTCTAATATGCTGTGCCCCTTTTCTCCTTCATGAATTTTTCCCTTCACTTACCTCCCCAGCATGCTCTTCTGCCCCAATAGACACCTATGGCCTAGTCACTTAAGCAATGTATTTTGTCTGCTGCATAGTATTGTTTTCCCCCAAACACCCCCTAAAATATGCACAAATGTTTGCTGTGTGTTTTACTTCATGTAGAGCCCCTTTTTTTTTTTCCCTTTTTGTTGGTGGGGGGGGGGATGCCAAACTCATTATGAACCCCCTCCCCCAACTGCTCTGTCAGATGGTACCAATCCTCTATCTGCTGGCTTTCCCAAGGTCAATACACACTATATACCTACCTCTTTATAGTGGGCATCTTTAGGGATGAATTCAGCAAAGCATGTAGTGCAAGGGGCTGGCTCCATACTTTCCATTTCCTCTTTTTTTGTGTTCTTTCCCTCCTATTAGCTTGCTAGGTAATTTCAGAATGTCCAAATGTGCGTTCCTTTTTTTGGGGGGTTGGGGGGGGAGGTGATGTGGGGATTTGGAATGTTATTTTATCTTTCCCGTGGGCTGCCAATAGTGCTAAGTAAGGAGGGTCTGGCCAAACTAGCACACATTATTGAGCCATTTGGCAATCAATGAAGTGCAGAGGGTTACCTGTCCAAACCCCCCCCCCCCCAAACCCCTAGTTATTGTCAATGGCCCATCAGAAGTGGGGGGATTGATGGGGGGTGAGTAATCTGCTAGGGGGACCCTCTACTTTGCGTTGCAAATACTTTCCAGCTTAAAATGTAAAAGTCTGATCTTGTTCCAAGATGTTTAGTGTCTAATCTGCTTGCAATGTTTATGTGCAAAGTGACTAATTTTTTTTTCTTGTTTCACTCCACAGTTCCCTTCCACGCCACAGGAATGGCAGACTGTGGCCTCCCACTTTGCCAGCCGTTGGGACTTTCCTAACTGCGGAGGTGCAATTGATGTTAAACACGTCCACATCGTCCCACCCCCCAACTCGGGGTCCTACTATTATAATTACAAGGGTTTAATAGTGTAGTGATGTTGGCGGTGTGTCGGCGACATACGAGTTTTTGTATGTGGACGTGGGGATGAACGGCCGGATCTCGGATGGTGGTGCCATTGCGCACACGGAGTTCTACTGGCGTCTCCAAAGTGGCAGTCTGTGCTTGCCACCTCCAGAGGAGAATGCTGAAGGACTCCCCTTTGTCTTTGTCGCAGATGAAGCGTTTGCGTTGACTCCCCATCTGATGAGGCCCTTCCCGATGAGGACCCTCACCCCAGACCAGAGGGTCTTCAATTACAGGCTGTCGAGAGCCCGCAGAGTGGTGGAGAACACCTTCGGGATCCTGGCCAGCCGCTTCCGCCTGTTTTTGATGGCTATTAACTTGGCGGAATACAAACTCAACCACATAGTTCTTACCTGTTGCATATTGCACAACTTTTTGAAAAGACACAACACCAACTATGTGGTGACCGTTGGCCCAGATGTGGAGGGCCCTTTCAATGCCGACCTCACAGCCCTTCGAGCGGCACGTCCAGGCTTGCCCCCTCTAAATGCCCGCGAGGTCCGCGAGCAACATATGGAGTACTTTGTGGGTAGGGGGGCCATTGCTCTGCCTGACGATGTGTGAGAGGCATTTTTAAATAAATATCTTTTATAACCAAACCTATGATTTCTTGTCATTTCCATATTCTACCTTATTTGAGATATACATTTTTGCCCTTTAGCTTCAACAGTGGGAATGCACTTTCTGGGCAAAAGGAGGTAACAGTCTCTTCTTCCCAAAAATAATCTTCTCATGTTGTGTGTTTGATACCTAATCTTTTGTCTAGAGAAGGTTTGTAGTGCATAACTGACACCCAAAATACTCCTTTTCATCACCAGGTCAGACATGTGTGTATTCCCAAAAATGGTGTGCTACGTGTTTTCGTACAAAGCACTGTGGGTGTCATTCACATAAGTCAAATCCACTATGCTCTACAAGTGCAGTGCAAAAGTGCCCTGGAAAATACACTTGCAGTGCAAACTGGAATTGCCTTTAGTAAATAACACCCATTGCCCCCCAAATCCTTTACATTTGACATACATAATGCTTTTGTGTTTTTCAATAAGGAAGCCACACATTTCGAAAATTAAAAAAGTTTACTTGCAACACATTCACAAGTGCGTTTACAAACTTCTTGGCAAAACTGACAAGATCTTGGTTCTTTACAACATTGTTTAATAACATTCCGCATTTGTTAAAACCAGGCATGGAGCAAAACAGAACATAGGAACTAGGAAAGTTCAACTTTCTAAAGTGAAGACAACATCAGACATGACTATATGTTCAAAGTGTGTTTGATCTTGCCTTCATCACATGGGGGGTCACCCCTGGAAACTGGAAATTTAGAACATGCACACAATTTGGGTCTGAAAATGGACATTAGATGGTAAAACACATGCCTAGAATGTTCAAAAGTGAAATTTTCCATCATGGGGATGAATGGACGTTTTTTGGGGGTGCAACCCCATCACCACAACCACTTTAGTAGTTCGTAAAGTGGTTGCACCCCCAAAAAAACGTTGTCATTCATCCACCATGATGGGAGCTAGCACATGTGGACACAATGTGTGCATGTTCCAAATTTCACACAGTTCTTAAGTTGCAAATGTGTTCAGAAACAGCCACAAATGTGTGTTAATTACTTGGTGCGTTTTCAGATTTTTCCTAAAACATCAATGATGTTCTTCAATTTTTGTTGAACATCATTGATGTTTTGCTTTATGTCATCTAGATCTCGATTGCAGACCATTATCTCCCCGATGAGGACATGGGCACTTTCTGTGGTAAAGTGCGATTCTTCTTCCACAACATCCACGTCACCTAAAAACAACCAAAAAAAACAAAAATGTGTCTTGGAAATGAGGCAGGCATACATTGATTAGCTTACCAGTAGCTGTGTTCTCCCACACTCACCGGTTGTGGTGACAAGTTCTCCAATTTCTCTGATCTCTCCTTCCTCCTCCTCCTCCTCTGCTTCTGGTCTTTCCCCTTCTTTGGGAGGTGTTTGTTTTGTGGTTTCCTCAGACGTCCCGAGTTTTCGCTCCCCTATGTGAATGTACAAAAGGAAGATTTAGCAACACAATCTATTGAGGGCAGAAATAGGAAATGACAAACATTGCTTGAAAGTGAGGGACAATATTTTTGGTTGGCCAGTTACAAATGACAACAACATGAATGTAGTCACTTTGTAAAGGTGCTAAACTTACTAGCTTTTTGGTAGAAGTTTGTCTGATGGAGACCCCCCTCTAGTATCCACTGGAGCACATGTGTGGAAAAGCATAATAAAAAGTGGGTTTGGGTGTCCCAGCACTAGTGCTCTAGAGTCCAGATGGGTAAACAGCTACTGGGTGACCTCTCCTTTACATTGACTAAATTGCCTTTACATTCTTGATGACATCTCTAGTGAGAACAAACTTCCTTTCCCCAAAAAATTCACCAAACATCGTATTATAAGTGGCCGAACGATCGAGGTTGAGTACGATCGAATGGACACACACGAACATGACAGTGACAGAAAGATCGAGGTTGAGTACGATCAAATGCACAGACGAACATGAAAGTGGCCATTTTCTAATGTACAACTTTGTAAAAATACAAACACATAGAGCAGTATGCAAGCCAAAAATCAAACACAAAACACAACTACTTACTTTTTTGAAGAACTCGCTTGATCTTTCTGTACTGATCGGGCTCCCTCAGTTTCAGGTCTGACCAGCGTTTCCTCAGTTGCTCCTTGGATCGTTGTACCCCAAAATGATTGTACAGCCTCCTCACAACTTTAGACATGATCTTGGCCTTGCGGACATTGGGGTTGAGGTAAGGCCCATACTTCCCATCATAGTCGCTTCTCTTCAATATGTCCACCATCTCCAACATTTCTCCAAATGACATATTGGAGGCCTTGAATTTCAGGCTCCGGGATCGGGACGTTTCTGCCTCCGGCCTTTCCTCGTCCTCCTCCTCGTTGCTGCAATATTTTGGGCGCACCTGCTGTGTCCCCGCCATGTGCTCTCCCCACTGCGCCGTAAAGAGAAGGGGTGGGGAATAGACGAGAAAGATCGTCAGGTGCGGGCGGAGTTTGACGCATGCGCACTGTATATAAAACGTCACATGCCTGTGTCGTAGCCACGATCTGTGAGACGAGGGGAGAGAAAGCTCGCGCACAAGACGATCGCTAGAACGAAGGTACAATTTGAAGTTGGTACATAACTAGCCTAGACTGATTAGACCTTGAGGCTTCTTTATGGAGAAGCTTAGGAGAGTTTAGCCTGACATTATTTATAGTGTTTTGTGTGGTGTTGTGTCTTGCAGAGATTATGCACGGATTCAACGACGTGAGTTTTCTCCCCCTGTTCATTGATAAATACAGGGAAATGCCCCTTTTATGTCAGGGCAAACACCCCTATTACGGCCACAAACCAAAGAGGTACACAGCCATGCTGAAACTTTTGGAATTTGTAAAGCCAACGTTCCCCACGGCAACTGTTCGTAAGTTAAGACAGAAAATTGGCAGCCTGAGGAGTGCGTATATCAGGGAGCGCAAGAAGGTCCTGAAGTCCCAAGCATCTGGAGCTGCAGCAGATGAGGTCTATGTCCCCAAGCTCTGGTACTATGACAGGCTCCATTTTCTCAAAGACCAGGCTGATGTCACGGAGTCACTCTCGCCTCCTCCTTCCACGCTTCCTTGCGCGCAGGCCACCCCTAATGAGGCTTCCGAGGAGCAACCTGGGCCTTCCAGTCTGGAAGATGTGGAGGAGCCCAGCTTGTTGCAGGTATAGTAGTTTGGGAACCAATTTTGTGAAAAATAAATGATGTTCAGTTAATTCAGGATCCCCAATTGCTTAGTTCCAAACGTGTTTGACATATCAACTGACAGTAGTGTTGTAGACATTTGGGGCCAGAATATAAACTGCAGGGCTGAGAATTGTATGGTTTTCTATTTGTAAACATTTTGCAACAGTCACTAGATGAAAATTGTGTGTGTTTGATGAACAAATAACTGAAACTATGTCCCTTTTTCATACACAGGAAGACCTCAGCCAGGAGGTGGCTGTGGAATGTGGCAGTCAGGAGGAGGAAGGGGTTAGTGGCAGCCAAGAGGTGGGTAGTGGCAGCCAAGAGGGGGGTAGGCCTAGGAGCCTGACTGACTCCCAAGTCCCTCCCCTCTGCCTTCCCTACAAAAGGGCGAGAAGGGGGGGTGAGGTGGGAGAGTCAGCGCCGGCTGATCAGACCCCACTCACACATGTTTGCGATAGTCAACTTGCTCCGCCTCCTCCTCCTCCTTCTGCCACCCCACCAGCACCACAGCCACAGCGTGCAAGGAAGCGTGGAAGGAAGACAAGAGAGTGACGACCTGGATTCAGTCTGGTCTGAGAGAAGATGGAGCCTCTCGTAGGACCAGAGCCTGGGGACCTAGATGGCATCTGCTGCAGTTCCGGATGTTTTGGACTTCAGGACCAGATAGCACTCCCCTTAAGATACGTACTCCTCAGGCCCCCAATTTTAGAAGCTTGAAAAACGATGTTTGCCGTGGGTGTCCAAGGCTTTGCAAATTATCCAAGTTTCTCCATTGCTTCGTTCCACTTTGGTTTGTTGCTGAGACCTAAATAAAGGTATTTTTGATTTGAAATAATCATTGCCTATGTGTTTTACTTTTCTACAATGACAGTTTATTTGTGAGTAGGCAGGTACATTTCAAAAATAATAAAGTCCAATTAACAAGGGGCACCAACAACAAACAAACTCCTAGTAAATTTAAGCAACAAATACAAATGTTAATATTGTTGTTTTGCTAAGTTGAGACACACAACCCCCCCTCAAAAATCTAAAGAAATTATCCTTAAAATATGTATTCCAAACAAAATAAAAAAATGAGAAATCATCCAAAAAATATAACAAAGATTATTTTACGATCTCAGGAAAAATAAACATCTAGTCTAGAAATCCTGAAAACTAATAAAGAAATACGTTTGGGAGAAGTGCGGGTGAATAGGAGCAGCTAAAACATGTCATTCTTCTTGCATTGTAAAGAAAAAGAGAATGCGCTGCATTAAAGACATTTTAACATTGCAGCGTGACGAATGTGCTGTGTCGATTAGGAAAGTTTTACCTGACCGAGCTCTTCCGTCACAGAATTTCTTCTGAGCATGCGTAGCACTTTGTCCGTCGGACTACGCTACACACGATCGGATTTGGTGTGATCGGACTTTGTTGTCAAAAAATCTATCCAGCAGGAGATAGAACTTTGTCCGTCGGACAATCCGATGGAAACTGTCCGATGGTGCCTACACACGGTTGGAATTTACGACAACATTGTCCGATAGGACAGAATCCATCGGAAAATCCGACCGTGTGTATGGGGCTTTAGAGTATACTGATGGTGTGACTTGCTGCCAATCTATGCATTATTTATAACTTATATTGTGTTGTCTATAGGGATGGGCCCGATGTTCGAGTCAAACTTAAGTTCGACTCGAACATCGGGTGTTCGCCTTTTGGCCGAACAGCAAACAATATGCGGTGTTCACAGGAAATTCGAAAGCCACCGAAACACTGTTAAAGTCTATGGGACACTAACATGAAAAAAGTGCTAATTTTAAAGGCTTATATGCAAGTTATTGTCATAAAAAGTGTTTGGGGACCTGGGTCCTGCCTCAGGGGACATGTATCAATGCTATTTTTTTTGTAAACTGACGTTTTATCGGGAGCAGCAATTTTCTTAATGCTTAAAGTGAAGCAATAAAAATGAAATATTCCTTTATTCCTATATTGTGCCTGGAGGGGTCTACAGTATGCCTGTAAAGTGGCACATTTTTCCCATGCTTAGAACAGTACCAAAGCAAAATTACATTTCTAAAGGAAAAATTGTCATTTAAAACTGATCGCGGCTGTAATGAATTGTCGGGTCTCGGCAATATAGATAAAACTCATTGAAAAAAAGGAGCATGGGTTCCCCCCCAGTCTATTACCAGGCCCTTTGGGTCTGGTATGAATATTAAGGGGAACCCTGAACCAAAATTTAAAAAAAAATTGTGTGGGGGTCCCCCTAAAATCCATACCAGGCCCTTCAGGTCTGATATGTAAATTAAGGGGAACCCTGCGCCAAATTTATAAAAAAAATAGCATGTGGTCCCCCCAAAATACAAACCAGGCCCTTATCCAAGAATGCAACCTGGCAGGCCGCAGGAAAATAGGGGGGGTGAGAGAGTGCCCCCCCTCCTGAACCATACCAGGCCACATGCCCTCAACATGGGAAGGGTGTTTTGGTGTCTTCCCCTTGGCTTCCCCATGGCGTCAGATAGGGCGGGGTCACCCATTTAAGTCACGGGTGGCCCTGCCCTCAGCTATATAAGAACTGTCAGAAAGAAGAAGCGTCAGTCGGCGGGAACTCTCAAAACTCTCCTCTATCTTTAGGCTCAATTCACACTGGTGTGATGCGGGAAACCCTGCAAATCCAGTGTGGGTTCCCGCATTCTACCTGAACCCACTGGGAGTGTCAATACAAAGTTAATGACACCCCCAGAGCAGTGCTAGCTGTGAATTCGGATAGGAATCGGATCACATGGCTCTGAACACCCATGCAATCCTATTCTGATACGGACAAAAAAAAGGGTCCTGCACAAGTTTTGTCCAAATGCAATGCGAATTCAGCCATACAATGTGTATGGCTGAATTTACATTGCACAGACATCACATGTGATCTGCACAGCAATGCTGTGTGCGAATCACATGCAATGTCTGACCATGCACAAGTATAAATCGGCACTTAAAAACAAAAGATCAAAAAAAAAAATATCTTTTGCTTTAAAAAAAATATTAATTTGTTTAATTCTTGTCAGAACTATTGAAGTTAAAAGGACTGATTTCTAATGGTCTAAACATATTATTTTTACATGTGGTTTCATGAGCAGCTTAGGAGCCATCTTGTTAAAAAAAAATTTTTTAGGAGTTCATGTTTGTGGACAGAGATCTTTTTTTAAAGAGACTTTAAGGGCCCCTTGCACATGATCCCAGATCATAAATTAAGAGTCTCAGACACTTAATCAACCAGACGAGATAACAGGAAGACCAAGGGGGCCAGTGTTTATGTTATAATTAGAGTTGAGCGGACACCTGGATGTTCGGGTTCAGCGGGTGCGGCCGAACTTCGGAAAAAAGTCCGGATTCGGGACTGAACTTGACCCGAACTTGACTCCGAACTTCGAACCCCATTGAAGTCAATGAAACCCGGACTTTTGAACACTAAAATGGCTGTAAAAAAGTCATGGAAAGGGCTAGAGGGCTGCAAAGGGCAACAAAATGTTGTTAAGCGCATGGCAAGTGATCTGCAAACAAATGTGGATAGGGAAATAACTTAAAATAACATAAAAAAATAAAAAATAAAAATAAAATGCTGGAGGCCCCCTTCTCAGCAGAAGAGGTACAGGAAGTCACTAAGAACCTCAGAAACTCAACGGCACGATGCCGCACATATGGTGGAAATACCCCAGAATACGCACTTTCTGGAAAAAATTATTAACTTTCATCAGGAGACTGGGTGGGAGACAATGTGAAGGAACCGGAGGCACTGTCAGCAACCCAATCTACTATCGCCTGTACTTGTCCTGGCCTCAACATTCGTACAGCCTCATTAGGCGCGCCAAAATACCGCTGCAGGCTCTGTCACCTACTCGCACCTGAGGAAAGTGTTTGACTAGTGCGTGTAGCTGGCACAGATCGACCACATGCTCTCCCTGCAACAGGAGCGCCACCAGCAGCACCATGACCCAGGCCACGTCCCCTTTTTGATGATCTCCTCATATTTTCAAAATTTATGATCTCGCCCTAAATGGGTGTTTTTGTCTATAGCAGAATACACGTACAGTGTCTAAAGCGTTTATGAACACGCAGAAAATGCTATTGGGAAAGAAAAATCACTGCAAAATTAAATTTTTTTGCAATGTTTTTCCAATATCAGAATACACCGATAGTGTCTAAAGCGTTTATGAAAACGCAGAAAATGCTATTGTGAAGAAAAAAAACACTGCAAAATTTAATTTTTTTGCAATGTTTTTCCAATATCAGAATACACGGATAGTGTCTACAGCGTTTATGAAAATGCAGAAAATGCTATTGGGAAGAAAAAAAACACTGCAAAATTTTATTTTTTTGCAATGTTTTTCCAATATCAGAATACACGGACAGTATCTAAAGCGTTTATGAAAACGCAGAAAAAGCTATTTGGAAAAAAAAACACTACAAAATTAAATTTTTTTGCAATGTTTTTCCAATATCAGAATACGTGGATAGTGTCTAAAGCGTTTATGAAAACGCAGAAAATGCTATTGTGAAGAAAAAAAAACACTGCAAAATTAAATTTTTTGGCAATGTTTTTCCAATATCAGAATACACGGATAGTGTCTACAGCGTGTATGTATGAACACGCAGAAGATGCTATTGGAAAAAAAAAACACAGCAAAATTAAATTTTTTTGCAATGTTTTTGCAATATCAGAATACACGGATAGTGTCTACAGCGTGTATGTATGAACACGCAGAAAATGCTATTGGGGAAAAAAAACACAGCAAAATTTATTTTTTTTGCAATGTTTTTCCAATATCAGAATACACGGATAGTGTCTAAAGCGTTTATGAAATGCAGAAAATGCTATTGTGAAGAAAAAAAACACTGCAAAATTAAAATTTTTTGCAATGTTTTTCCAATATCAGAATACACGGACAGTATGTAAAGCGTTTATGAAAACGCAGAAAATGCTATTGGGGAAAAAAAAACACTGCAAAATTAAATTTTTTTGCAATGTTTTTCCAATATCAGAATACACTGACAGTATGTAAAGCGTTTATGAAAACGCAGAAAATGCTATTGGGAAAAAAAACACAGCAAAATTTAATTTTTTTGCAATGTTTTTGCAATATCAGAATACACGGATAGTGTCTACAGCGTGTATGTATGAACACGCAGAAAATGCTATTGGGAAAAAAAAACACAGCAAAATTATTTTTTTTTGCAATGTTTTTTGCAATATCAGAATACACGGATAGTGTCTACAGCGTGTATGTATGAACACGCAGAAAATGCTATTGGGAAAAAAAAAAAGAGCAAAATTACATTTTTATGCAATGTTTTTCCAATAGCAGAATACACACAGACTATGGTGTATCTCTTAGTATATGCAGTGTCCTAATGGTGCACTGAGCTTGCTGGCAAAACTTTTATATTTTGTCTGGCACTGGCCTCATGGCACTGTTAAAAGACTGTGCACTGCACCCCAGCCAGGGTACAATTGATTTAGGAATCTCTTCAATAATTCTCTCTGCCTCTTTCTTTTGCTTAACCACTTCAGCCCCGGACCAATTGGCAGCCAAAGGACCAGGCCCCTTTTTGCGATTCGGCACTGCGTCGCTTTAACTGACAATTGCGCGGTCGTGCGACGTGGCTCCCAAACAAAATTGGCGTCCTTTTTTTCCACAAATAGAGCTTTCTTTTGGTGGTATTTGATCGCCCCTGCGTTTTTTATTTTTGCGCTATAAGCAAAAATAGAGCGACAATTTTGAAAAAAATGCAATATTTTTTACTTTTTGCTATAATAAATATCATTTATATAATATAATATAATATATAAAAAAACATTTTTTTTCCTCAGTTTTGGCTGATACGTATTCTTCTACATATTTTTGGTAAAAAAAATCGCAATTAGTGATTATTGATTGGTTTGCGCAAAAGTTATAGCGTTTACAAAATAGGGGATAGTTTTATAGCATTTTTATTAATATTTTTTTTTTTACTAGTAATGGCGGCGATCAGCGATTTTTATTGTGACTGCGACATTATGGCAGACACATCGGACATTTTTGACACATTTTTGGGACATTTGTCATTTATACAGAAATCAGTGCTATTTAAATAGCACTGATTCCTATGTAAATGACAGTTGTAGTGAAGGGGTTAACCACTAGGGGGCAGGGAGGAGTCAGTGTGACGCGTGTGTGTTTTTTTACAGTAGGGGGGCGTGGCTGTACGTCTGACGTCATTGATCGGCGTTCCCGATGACAGGGAACCGCCGATCACTGACAGTCAGCGTAGGAAGCGCGGGGAGAGGTTTGTTTACACAAACCTCTCCCCGTTCTTCAGCTCCGTAACCCGATCGCGGGACACCAGTGGCGATCGGGTCCGCTGGTCCCGCGGCCGGGGTCACGGAGCTCCCGACCGGGTCGCGCGTGCCGCTGGCGGCGCACGCGCGACCCACAGGCAGGCAAATGCACGATCACGTACAGGTACGTGATTTTGCCTGCCCGTGCCATTTTGCCGACGTATATCGGCGTTAGGCGGTCGGGAAGCGGTTAATAAAGAAACTCCCTACTCTACTCTAGCTATGTAGATCGCTCACTGATATAACTAATTAGAAGCAAAGTTAAGGAATGCTGACTGCCTGACTGACTGAATCACACTAACTCCTAAAATCCTCTCAGCAGCACAGGAACCTGTCTATAGCAGAATGACACTGTGTGCTGTGTGTCTGGACTATATATAGAGGCTGGGTCACATGCTGCACTGGCCAATCACAGCCATGCCATTAGTAGGCATGGCTGTGATGGCTTCTAAGGGCACACTAGTAAAACGATCGTCGATTGGCTGCCCTGCAGCTGTTAAAAAGGCGCCAATACAGCGCCGAACACCGGACCCGAACCCGAACTTACAGCCAATAGTTCGGGTTCGGGTCCCGAACACCCAAAAGTCCAGTACGGACCCGAACTTTACAGTTCGGGTTCTTTCAACCCTAGTTATAATGAGACCAATGTCTCATGTTTCAAGTGAATAATGAACATAGACACGTATATTTTTTTTCCTCTTTTCATGACTGAGAAAATGTGACGTATTCAAAAGCTGTTTTTAAGAAGTCCCTTGTATTATATATTGTAAATAATTATTTTGGCAATAATTCCTATTATATTATTATTACATTATAATAGAGCAAGTATTTGCATTCTTAATTGAATAATCTCACTAATTTGGGTTTATGTATTTTTATAATGTAACACATTTATTCATTATATTATTGTTTGTTTATATCCATATAATATTAAGAGAAGGATAAAGTTTTGTAATATTATGAATATTTTTTTTTTTTTTTTCAAATAGATTTTATTGAAAGAAAAGGCAGTACATGGAATCACAATAGATGATATACAACATTTTCTCAAAGTAATAACCATAAGCCAGTAGTTAAGGCACTTACAAACATGGGTGTAGATAAGTAACAAGAGTAGAAGTAACAGGTGTTTCAAAACACTAAAAAAGAACCATGTCGCAGTAACTGAATGGATCATTATTGAGAGACCCTAGAGAGCTACTGGTGGAACAAACAAAAGGAGAGGAGGAGGGTAGATTGGGGGGGGGGGGGAAACAACACCATTGCGTAGATCATAGGAAATAGAGAGATGAAATCTAAGAATGAAAGCCTCTTGGGCTAGGAGTCAGACACGGGATGTGCGCTCACGTGCATAGTAGAGTCGGTTGAATTTGACGGAGGTGGGATAGTGCGAGTAGGGAGGACGACGTCTGAATCAACTGGAGTCACACGTGAAGGGTTGACGGCAAAAGAGTCAGCTCCTGCAGGAGTGATAATGTGGGGACCATAGTAGGAGAAAGAGAAATTTTCTAAATTATGTAATTCCTCACTTGATAGGGTTGAATGCATGAAAGCCCACCATTTGGAGTAGAAACGTACGTTGGATTTTACTTGTTTGAAGTCGGTGTTAAGTTTGTCTTTGTGAAGTAGATTCAAAAGCTCCTTTATAAGTTGCGAGATTTGTGGGCAGTGAGAAGAGGTCCAGTTTTTCAGAACTAATCTTCTGGCTAATAAGAGACCAATCAAGACCCAGTCTTTGTGGTGAGAGTGGGTGGTAGGGGACCACGGTAACAGTTTATCGTCCCAGTATCCGAAGATCAGTAGAAGGGGGTCCTTGGGCAGTTTCAACAGCGTTATGTCGAAAAATAAAGGATATGACCTGGGTCCAGAAGGTGGAGATAGAAGGGCATGACCAAAATCGGTGAGAGAGGGATGGTTTAGGTTGGCGGCACATGGGGCAGCTGGCTGCATCTAAGTCCTTCTTGTCTGAGAGAAAGGGTATGTAAGCCCGGTGTAATATCTTCAGTTGGGTTTCTCTCCAAATCTCATTGGGGATCAGTTGAAGCGTTTTTTTGTAACCTTGCATAATCTTTCCCACTAAGTCTGAGTCTGGAAAGTCTTTACCCCAGTTTGCTACCGACGATGAAGCAATTGAGGGAGTAGACTTCAACAAGAACGGTTTGTATATGTCCGAGATTGTATAAGAGTCACTTTGTAGTAGCAGATCCGTGAAGGATGTACGAAATCTTTTGCGTTCTTCTCTGCAGGAATCCCTCAGGAAACTGACGCATTGCGCGTAATGTAACGCATGGGATTGAGGGAGGGAAAAAGTTTCAGCAATGGCAGAGAAATGAAGGGGGCGACCTGTGTCCATGTTACATAGGGCGGAAAAGTTTGTCAGTCCTTTTTGTCGCCATACAGAGAATTGTTTGTAATCCAGCCCCGGTGGGAAGCTAGGGTTTCCTTGAATCGGGAGGTGTCTGGACAGAAAAGGCGATAGTTTTAGCTTTCACAAAGCCAGATTGAGCTGGGTGAATCAGAGAGGGGACAATGGTGGCAAATCTGGAAGCTATTATTTTTGAAAGTAGCTTTACGTCTAAGTTAAGGAGAGAAATGGGTCGATAAGAACCTGGTTCTTGGGGGTCTTTGCCTTTTTTGGACAGTAATTTAATGATAGCCTGGTTCCCAGTTGGCAGATATGGACCGCCGGACCAAATACCATTATATACTGCAAAAAGAACAGGCTCAGTAATAGAATTTAAGGACTTATAAAATTCCCCCGTGAACCCATCTGGGCCCGGGGCTTTAGAGGGAGCTAGATTTCGAATGGCGTTTGATATTTCGGGCAGGGGGATAGGTGCATTGAGGGCTTCAAGTTGGGAGGAAGAGACCGTAGGAATGGATAGTCTGTCTAGGAAGGAATTGGCTACGTTCATGTCAATGGGGTCTGTGGCATAGAGCGCGGAATAGAAATCTAGCATAACTTTGTTGATATCCTGTTGTGAGGATTTAATGGTGCCTGAAGAGTCCCGTAGGGAGGTGATGTGCGTCGGGCGGAAAGGACCTTTGCAGAGTCTTGCTAGCAGTTTGCCGGCTTTGTTGCCAAGTTTATGGAGGGTTGCCTCTAAGTGAGCCCTATGTGTTCGTTCAAGGGTATCTGCCCAGGTGTCGAAGGACCTTTTTGCTGCCTGCCATTTTTGTCTGTTTTCAGGGGAGTCCCTAGTGTAGAGAGAGCGCTGTGCCAGGCGTAAATCTGCACTGGCTTTCTTATAGTTTGTCAGGGTGTTTCTCTTAAAAGAAGCAGCGTAAGAGATGACGCGGCCTCTGAGGAAGGCTTTACCTGCTTCCCAGAAAAGGTTTGGGTTTTCCGCATGAGGAGAGTTGGCTGCAGAGTATTCCGACCAAGCTCTCTCCATATAGTGTTGGAAATTCGCATTATTTTGGAGATAGGAAGGAAAACGCCAAAGCTGAGGAGAGGGATGCAAGTCAGGAGTGTCTAGTATCATCGAGATAGGTGCATGGTCGGAAATGGCGAGGTCATGGATGTCAGTCCCTGAGACCATCAGGATAAGGTTGTCAGAACAAAAGAGGTAGTCGATTCTAGTAAAGATATTGTGAGGGTTGGAGTAGAAGGTGTATTCTCTGTCCATTGGGTGGTGGAGTCGCCAAATATCTTGGAGGGAAAGGGAGTCCATAGTGTGTGCGAAGTGTGTATGGTCATTAGACGCAGGTGGTGGTCGTAATCGTTTTGGGTAAGATCTATCCTCTGTTGGGTGCAGCGTAGTGTTAAAGTCTCCCCCAACTATGTGTGGTGTGAGCGGGGCACGTAACATCCAGGTGGACATCTCACAGAGAAATTGCTTACCGGGGTTGTTGGGGGCATATATGTTGGATATCATCAGTTCTCTATTTCCCAGCTTTATGTGTATAGAGATAAAACGCCCCTGGCTGTCGGTATCTACGGATAGCACTTCGCAGGGGAGGTTTTTGTGAATCAAAATGATAACCCCTGCTTTGCGATCTAGTGCACCTGAGCCCAGGACAGTGCCTACCCAGAGTTTTTTCATGCGTTGGATGTCAGGGGGAGTTAGGTGGGTCTCCTGGAGTAGGGCAATATCAGTTTTTAGTCTCTTCAGATGCCAAAGTATTTTAAGTCTCTTGAAGGGAGACCGAAGCCCTTTAACGTTCCAGGAGGTGACTCTCATGTGGGAAGGGTTGAGTGTGTGTTGTGAGAGGGTTTACTATACATAGCATGTGGAGACCTGAGGAGAAGGGTGGAATTGACCATGAGCACCAGGATGAACTGGTCGTGGGAAAGAGGTGTTGCCTGAGTGTCTGCTGAACGAAGGGTGTAGTTGAGAAGAAGGGATAAAAGAGGGGGGGGGAGGGGAAGGCAGGATCAGTTAACAAAGACATAACCAAACAATGAAAGAACTTCTCTTTTTTCCACATAGAGTCCCTGTGTAAACCAGCTCTCCCTAACGATCCAGGTGCTGTGACGCGTGCATGCCCTAGATAACTCAGTGTCTGACTGAAACCGCGGAGGCGGGCCGCACGTAGGCAAGGGATCACGAGGAGCGCAAACACAGTGAGGCTATAGGAGGTATAGCAGAAATAATAAAAAACAGAGGAGAAGCGAGATGTTACCAATAACATAAGCAGTAGTAAATAAAAAAACAGTCACGTGTAAATGAGCCAAATACCTGAGTTGACTATCGAAGTAAGCATAGGTATTATGTAACAAGCAATAGCTTGGGATCATAAGGGAAGCAAGAAGGGCGAGTAGACGTCATGTTAGCGTAGGGAGTTCCGGTGGACAGGTCCAGATGACCTGAAGCGTTTCGGGGAGTCTTTCCTCGGGCTTCGTTGGTCCAGAAGCCGGTTGTTTGGAGAAGCTTTGTGCAGGGGGTCAGTGTACGCGTCGGATCGCAGTGAGCGTAGGAAAGCTTCCGCTTCTGATGAGTCCTGGAAGGACAGTTGATCCCCATTGGAGGCTTTGAGGCGGAGAGTCGCGGGGAATGCCAATGTAAATTTTATCTGTCTCTGGTACAATTCCGTACAGACTTGTTGGAATGCCTTCCTCTTTTTTGAAACCTCCAAAGAATAGTCTGCAAAGATCAAGACCTTGATACCGTCAATTTGGAGAGATCTGGTGTTCCTGAAATTTTGCAGGATAGTGAACTTGTCATTGTAATTGAGGTACTTCGCGATGATCGGGCGGGGAGATTTGCGGTCAGGGGCAAAGGTTCCCATGCGGTGAGCCCTTTCAACCTTGCATGGGTCAGGAAGGCCCATCGCCTCTG
The DNA here is from genome assembly GCA_028564925.1 of Lithobates sylvaticus. Lineage (NCBI taxonomy): Eukaryota > Metazoa > Chordata > Amphibia > Anura > Ranidae > Lithobates > Lithobates sylvaticus. The sequence continues at coordinate 368,535,074 of CM053026.1, read as the reverse complement.
GGATGCGTCTGGCACAGAATTCCATGAGGTCTGATGATTGTAATGATTCTGGTATCCCCACAAATCTCAAATTGCTCCTCCTGGATCTGTTTTCCAAATCGTCCAGGTTTTGGAGTATATATTGATTCGTTTTGTCTTGTGCTTGTTCGGTGGTTTGCGCCTGATAAACTTCTTCCTCCAGACTTGAAAGGCGGTGTTCAACCTCATCGATTCTAGTAGAATGTTCCCCTAATTGCGCTTTGATTTGCCTCATCCCCGCATCCACCGCCTTTTCCACTGAGGCGGTTATCATAGGGGACAGGAGAGCAGCTACAGCCTGGGCAATACGGTCAGTATTGCAGTCCCCCAGGTTAGAAGATGAGGAAGCGGCATGCGGGGAGAGGGTGGACTGAAGTGAGGAGGGAGATTGAGTGTGGGAGCTCACCTCCATAGCTGGTTCGTCTGCCGTGTCGTCCGGAGAGGCCGAGACCGGGGCCTCGATTTGAGACTGGGTCGGGTGAGTCGGTGCGGCCGCGTGAGAGCGTGTGCCGGTCTTCTCCACAAAGCGGTCCATATGCAAGTGGGATTCCCCCAAGGAGGAGGCCAGAGTGTGCTGAGAGGGGTCAGGCTGGTACTTTTTACTTTTTTTTTTAGTACCTGGCTGGAAGTGAAGGCCGAGACCAGGGCCTCAATTTGCGGCTGTGTGGCCGTTTGCGGGTAGGTGCTATTAATAAGGCCCTGGAGGGTACTCGTGAGGCTGGGGGGGCACCCGGTGAGGCAGCTGGCAGCAGGAGGGGGTCCGGTAGGTATTTCCAGGGCCCTAAATGAGTAGAACCAGTCTGTGAAGGCCGAATCCGGGGCCTCGATTAGCGGCTATTGCCGGTTCGGGCGTTGCAGCCGTTCGCGGGCAAATGCCTGTTCTGTGGCGCAGATAGGTCCGGGTGAGGGTGGGGGGGACACCCGATGGGACAGCAGGCGGCAGGGGGGGTTTTAGCCAACGTTTTCTGGCCCTGAATCGGATGGCGAGTTCCGTGTAGGCCGAGACCGGGGCCTCAATTTAGCGGTCAGGCTGGGTGTAGCGTCGCAGCCGTACAGGTGCCCTTGCAGGAGCTCTAAGGGGCCGATCGGGTTGTAGGGGGGTGGGGGGACACCCGAATGAGCTGCAGGTGGCAGGAGGGGGTCGGGCAGGTATTTCTAGGCCAGTTTAAGGATCGTGAATGCGGGAGCTGAGAGGAGACTCAGCTACTCCATGCGGCGCTGGATCCGGAAGTCTATGAATATTTTTAAATGAATAGGAATTCTAAGTGTGAAGTGTGTATACAATGTGTCAGGAACGTACCAGTGCTGATCAGGGGCGCGGGTGTTTTGTCTGCAGCTCTGTACCTGTGTTACCTGAATCTTTCCTGCTGATTGTTTACTGACCCGGCTCCATCTGACTTCTCTACGTTCTCCAATCCGACCCGGCCTGCCTGACTCTGCTTATCCCTGCTGTGAACCATTTCCGACTCCTGCCTGCCTTACTGACTCTGCTGTTGTCTGCTGCTCTCATCCGCCTGATCACCTGCCAACCCGGACCGTCTGACCTTGCCTGCTGTGTTTCTCCTGCCTATTGCCTGCTGACCTGGACTGTCTGACTCTGCCTATTGCCTGCTGCCTTGTGTTGTTGTGTTCCGGCCTTCTCATCCAGCTCCAGCAGCCGCTGTTCCTGCATCTCCTGACACTCAGCTTACTGATTGCTCCTGCCTGCTGTTATCTGCAGTCCAGCTATCCCTGGAGGATCGCCATACCGTTCCTGTGTCGACTGCTACAACTACCAGAAGGCACCCCTACCCACTGTGCTCACGAGACCACTGTCCCCATTCCAGTATTTTCCAGCCAGGCTTCAAGTCTGGCATATCTGTCATAGATGGAACCCTTATCATACTTTATTGTGTTTTTAAAGCTTAAGTTAAAGGTTATTTGAAGATTGATTTTTGACTTGTTAAATAACATTCTAAAATCATTTTTAATCCTACACTGCCCTCTGTTGATCACTGTGCATAAGGAAAATACTGCCCCCTGTCAGTAGTTATAGGGGAATTTACATATATATATTTTTTTTTACTCAATACATTTTTATTAAAGATTTTGCAAACAGTACAAAACAAATATACATTCAGATAAGGCATTGTAATAATTTAACAGCTTGTTGTGGTAGTAGTAGTAGAAGGGTGTAGAAGGGAATGAGGCAAAAGTATGCAGTACACGGCAAACACAATGTGCTAATCAATATCAGATAACGTTGTGAGTAGTAATGAAACCATTATGTGAAAACTTTGTGGTCTCCAATCAATTATGTGTAAGGTGTCTGGGGATCAGTTCTGTCCGGACACCCCTGGTAGGGTACTATTCTGTGTCCGTGCAGAAATGGCCCCTAGAAGAGGCAAAAAGCCTCAATCAATGAAACAAAACAAACAATGAGTGAACCAGTAGAAAATGTTAAACATTAGGGTTGTAGCTAACATTTGTAGAACCTGTTAGTATTAGCTGACAGAGATGTCAAAGTGTTCAATAAAGTTTGAGGTTTCAGTCCAGTCAATCCAGGGACTCCAGGTCTGGTTAGTGTACTTCCGTTCACTTCTTAGTTTCAGGGTGGTCCGTGTATAAAATGAGTGTGCACTGTATGTATCACTTCCTTAACGGTAGGTGGTTCTATGTTTTTCCACCTCTTGGCAATGTTAAGTCTAGCCGCTAGTAGGATATGAGTTACAATAGACTTCATGTGAGTAGGGTACAGGTCAAGATCTAGAGATAGGAGAGCCAGTGAGGGGTTACTAGGAAGGGGTATGTGAGTTACGTCATGGAGTATGTGGAATACTTGTTCCCAGTATGTCTTGAGTTTGGGGCAGTTCCAAAAGGTATGTAAAAGGTCACCTCTGAGTCCGCAGTTTCTCCAGCAAGTGGATTCTGTTTTCTTATCGAATTTGGATATTCTGTCGGGAGTCAGGTACCAACGATATGTGAGCTTGAGTGCTAGTTCCCAGAGGGAAGAACAGCAGGTGGCTTTGTATATAGATTTACAAGCTGCCTCACATTGGTCTGTTGAATATGTTTGTTTTAGGTCAGCCTCCCACCTAAGTAGTGGAGGTGTTTTGGTGAACGTGGTCATATGATGTAGTACATTGTAGAATAGTGAGATGCCCTTACGATGGGGTATTGGTGCTTTATAAAAGATCCATGCCTCCTGGGGAATTGAACATGTCCAGAATTTTAGGGATTCTAAACAGTGACGAGTGCGGAGATATAAGAATATATCAGAGTTAGGTAAGTGAAATTCAGCTTGTAGCTCTGGGAAAATTGTAATCCTGCTACCTACAGTTAGGTCGGTAACATGGGTAATTCCGTTTCTTTTCCAGGATGTTAATGATGTATATTCCATCAAGTGGTGGAGAGAGTCTATCGGGATCTGTAATGTAGCAGGTATTGAGTGTTCAAATGGGGATTGTACAAGTTTGGACCAGGCCTTGTATGTAGCCACTAAAGTGGGGGAAATGTGGGATGGGATCTTCGCCCCCAATGAGACAGCATGGAGCCAAGCCGGAAGGTTGCCAGTCTGAATTGCAGCTTACTCGATCTTTCCTCAAATTGTGGGGAAAGGGGGGGGGAACCAATCCTTGGCTTGTAATAATATGGAGGATATGTAGTAGTCATGGAAATCTACATATCCTGTGCCACCTGCACGTCTATGTTTTATTAATTGGTGGTGTTTGCACCTAGATTTTTTACCTTGCCAGATGTAGGAGGATAGGAGTAATTGCAATGATCTAAAGAAGAGTAATGGTAGAGGGATGGGTATAGTACGGAAAAGATAGAGTATTTGCGGTAAGTGGAACATTTTAAATGCCGCTAGTCGTCCCAGGCACGAGAATTCAACAGACGCAAGTCTGGTCAGTTGTTGTTTGAGTTTGAGCTTAAGTGGAAGATAGTTAGCTGAAAATAATTATTTTGTTGATTTTGTTAGTTAAATACCTAGATATGTTATATTGTTGATAGCCCATGTATAGGGAAAACGCTGTTTAAGATGAGTGCAGGTACTAGCATGCACGTTAATATCTAAAATACTCGATTTAGCTTAATTTACTTTGTAGTAAGAGATGTCACTAAAACAGGCGAGAGTTCGCTGAATTTTGGGCAGGGATTGTTCCGGTTTACTGATCATAAGGATCACGTCGTCCGCAAAAAGGCTAATTTTGTGTTCCATACCTCCTATCGAAATGCCGGAAATTAGTGTGTTGGATCTGATGGATTCAGCCAAGGGTTCCATGGAGTTTTGGAGGAGTCTAGATGGTGGATGATGTTGATCATACGTCTAGTGGCAACTGACGCTTGGCGACCTTTAGTGATTCCAGATTGGTCTGGGGAGATAAGGGAGGGAGAATATTTTCAAGTCTGTTGGCGATAATTCTAGCGTAAATTTTAATGTCAGTGTTAAGAAGTCATATGGGGCGAAAATTCTTGGGGGATGAAGGTTCTTTACCAGGTTTTGGTAGGGTTACAATCATGACATTAAGCATTTCCTTCGGGAAAGTGGCAGATGTTGTTGCCGAGTTAAATACTTGGCAAAGGGTGGGGGCTAACATTTTTTGGAATTGTTTGTAATATTCCCCAGTAAAGCCATCAGGGTCAGGGGATTTGGAGCTGGGCAATTTATTAATTACGGCGAGAACTTCATCTATGGTGAAAAGGTCATTTAGGGAGGCAAGTTGTGTTTGTGAGAGGGACAGGAGCGTCTGTTGGTTCAGGAATGTTTGAATCGCATCGCTGGAGGGTTGTGTAGTAGTCGGGTCATTCTTGAGGTTATACAAGTCTGCATAATATGCACTGAAAGCGTCAGCAATTTGTTGTGGTTTGAGGAGTTTTTCGTTGGAGTGTGGGTGGTGAATGAAAGGGATTCTGGTTTTGGTTCTGAACCCTTTGACTCTCAGGGACATGGCTTTACCAGCTTTGTTGCCTGTTGTGTAAGAGGTAGCTTTAAGAATCTTGTATGATTTCTCATATTTTTCTAGGAGGAGGGATCTTAATTTGCGACGAAGAGTGAACATTTGTGCCTGAAGATTGGGGGAAGGGTGTAGTTTGTTTAGAGATTCGGTCGTGGATATGTCATTCGTCAGGTCATCCAGTCTTTGGGTACGTTTTTTCTTAGCTCTGGCTCCCATTTGCAAGAATATACCTCGTAACACAGCCTTATGGGCATTCCACACCACCAGCGGGTCAGACACTGAGTCCTGGTTGAGAGAGAAGAATTCTTCTAATCGTTGTGTGATGGGGGTTTGATAGCATGGGGTATTAAGGAGGTAGTTGTTCACTCTCCAAATATATGTGGCTGATTGGGGTAGTTCCCCAGACATGTGCACAACAAAAAAAATCATTTTTTTTCGTTTTTTTTTTTTTCGTTTTTAAAAAAAAAATCGTTTTTTTTTTTCGTTTTTTTTTTTCGTTTCCGTTGATTCGTAACGATTCGTACATTCGTAAGTCGTCGGTGTTCGTATTCGTAACGATTCGTACATTCGTAAGAGTTATTTTTTCGTTGATTCGTTTTTTCGTTAGTTTAATTTTCGGACGCATTCGTATTTTTTCGTACATTCGTAACGTTCGTACATTCGTAATCGGAGCATAATTCATAATTTTATGTAATGTGTATGCTATTATTACATTTTAATAATTTACGAATCGAAAAAAAAAGTTACGAATCGAAAAAAAAAAGTTACGAATCGAAAAAAAAAAGTTACGAATCAAAAAAAAAAGTTACGAATGTACGAATTTTTTTGTTCAATCCATTCGAAGTACGTTTAGCAGCAACATTGTAAGGGACACAGGACATTACCAATTCAAAAAAAAAAAGTTACGAATGTACGAATTTTTTCGTTCGTTTTTGTTTTTTTCGGATTTTCTTCATTAGTACATTCGTTGTTTCTAATTAGTTTTTTTCGGTTTTTCGTTGTTTTTCGGATTCGTTCGATTCGAATGATTCGTTAATCGGATTCGTATGATTCTAACGATTCGTTATTCGGATTCGTACGATTCGAACGATTAGTTTATTCGTACGAAAACGAACGAAAATAACGAAAAAAAAACAAAAAATAAAAAAAAAACGAAACGAATTGCACATGTCTAATGGTGACGCTAACAGGGGCGTGGTCTGACCAGGTGGTGGTGTGAATGGTAGATTGCGATATTGTGTGCAGTAACCGTTTATCGGCCAAGAAGAGATCTATTCGTGAGTAGGTGTTGTGACGCGGCAAAAGGAAAGTAAAATCCCTCTCGCTCACATGACAACACCTCCACACATCATACAGGTCATTATTTGTAATAAAATTGTCCAGAGGGGACGCATGGCGTTTAGCAGTAGCAGTAGAATCGAGAGAATTATTTGGTACCAGGTTAAAGTCACCGCATATTAGTAAATGGCCTTTCTGTAGTTTACGTGCCATACGGAGTGTTTTCCTGAGAAAGGTCATTTGACCCATGTTAGGGGCGTAGATGGAGACCAGAGTGTACTGTACGTTATTAAAGCGGTTCTGCACACATTTCATTTAGTAAATCTCTTTGCCTTCCAAATCAGGCAAAGAGTACTAAATGAAATTTTTTTTTTTTTTTTTCACTTACCTTGTAATCGATGACTTCCGGTCCTCTGTCTCTGCGGGGGTGGGCGGGGTCTGTGCGGGCATCTTCAGAAATCTCGCGAGATTTCGGCACATCTTCCGAAATCTCGCGAGATTTCGGACACATCTTCCGAAATCTCGCGAGATTTCGGACACATCTTCCGAAATCTTGCGAGATGTCGGCAGATGTGCCGACATCTCGCGAGATTTTGGAGAACGTGAGCTGCACTTTGCCGTTACTGCGCACGCGCGAGCTTGGCGCAGTAACGGCGGTGCATGCTGGGCCATCTAAAGTGCCTGTGGGGTTTCACATGCCCACAGGCAAGATGGCCCCCAGCAGAAAAGCAGCAAATAAAGAACTTTATCGGAGGAAAACCGGCTGCGATCGCGATGGAAGATGGAACAGGTGAGTCCCCCAACTTAGTTATTAATACTTAGCATATTCCCCCCAAAAAAAAAAAAAAAAAAACCCAGTGCAGAACCGCTTTAATGGAGCATATCAGAATAATAAAGCGGCCTTTAGGATCCAGTACGCTCTGGTGCAGTTGAAAATTGACAGTGTCTTTGACAGCAACCATCACTCCTCTTTGTTTCTTTGGGTATGAGGAACGAAAAATATAAGGAAAGTGCCTATTCTGACATTTGGGAGGAGCATCAGCAGCAAAGTGAGTTTCTTGCACGCAGAGGACATCACAGTTGTGGGAAAGCGCTGTCTTCCAAAGAGACGCCCGTTTACCCGGGTGATTGAGTCCTTTTGCATTAAGGGAGAGGATTGTGATTCCCATAGTGGGTGTAGTAGCAAGGGGTGTAGGTGTAGAGCTCACTTACAGTTTGTTGGTCAATGTTCGGTGATCTGTGATCCGAGCGATGCTGGATGAGAAGGTGAGTACACACTGTGGAAGAGTCAAGCTGGATTGAGGTCAGTTGAGTCCAGGGCCGATGGGTGAGTGTTGGCGTCAAAGGACCAGGTGATGCTGGACAAGAAGGCTGTGATCGATGATGGAAGGTTCAGACCGGAGTGGAGCGGTAGGGTTCTACTAGGATAGAATACAAGTTAGTGCAACAGAAACAATTAATAAACTGTGAAGTGTTTGCCCACTGTCGTGGAGTAGAAATGTAGAGCCTCAAAAGAAAAAAAAGGAAAAAAAAGGAAAATTGAAGTCAGCTACAGATAACTGACTGTCAGGTAGGTCAGTGTGGGGTGTCCCAACTGGGCGACTGACCAGAGTGTGGGGGAAAGTTCGGCAAGCAGATGAAGGTGACCAGACCGGTCCGGGTTAGATGCCTACCGTGGCAAGTGGGCAAGTGAATCAGGGCATCTTGTTCTTGAATTTAGCTTGATCTGATCCAAAGGAGAAGGGGTTTGGCTGGTTATGAGGATGTTGCAGATTGTGGGGGGGTTCGGGGATAATACCCCAGGAGTGCAGTAGTTTCATGCCACCTTCCAGAGTTGAAATGGTATGAGGTATACCGTTGTAAGTGACTAGAATCGTGGCTGGATGGTGCCATTTATACACAATCTTGTGGTTGTTGAGAGCCTTGGTGACTGTTTTAAGTTGTCTCCGCATTTGGAGAGTGTATTGTGACAGATCTGCATACAGTTGAAGGTCCGAGTAGGGTGGTGGTAATGGTGACAGTTCCCTGGCTTTTAGAAGGATTTGCTCCTTGGCCTGGTAGAAGTGGATCCTCAGGAGGGCATCTCTGGGTACCTCCGCTTCTAGGTGGCGGAGTTTGGGCAGGCGGTGAATCCTGTCAATAGTAAGCTCAATTGGGGATAGGTCAGGGAGCATACTGGAAAACATGGTGCTAGCATAATCACAAAGCTCTTTGGGTTGTACAGATTCAGGAATACCTCTAATTTTTATGTTGTTGCGTCTGGAGCGGTCCTCGAGGTCTGCGAGATTTGCTTTAACCCAGAGAGAATCCTCTTTCTGTTCAGTGTAAGCATCAACAAGCTCATTAACAGTGTCAGTGCAGTCCTCCATTTTGTGTTCCATAAACACTACTCTGTTGTCTATGTGTTTCAGTTCCAGGGAGAATTGATTAATCAGGGTAGAGAAATTTGACATGAGGGAGGATTGTAGGGACAGGAGCATATCCTTAGTAGTGTCTAAAACTGGTTGTCCCGTGGTGGGGAACTGAGCTATGGATGATTGCAATGAGGTAATGGCAGACATGTCATGCATCCCTGTACTCACTGCGCCTGAGGCCTGCTGCTGCATATCCAGCTTCATCCTGGATTTCGCTGGGCTGTGTACATCAGGGGTTGTTGGTGATATGTCAGGGGATGTAGAGGGTCCCATTCCAGGGTGTATGAGCAGCAGATGGTGTCCAGGTCTGGCTGGGTATCCAAGGGCCTGATGTGCTGTGTCGCCGGCGGCACCATCTTGGGCCTTATTGTGTGGACGGCGCGGCTGGAAGGAGAAGGATTCTAGCCGCTTCGGCCCCTTCTCCTGGTTCCGTTTGTGGGACATCATGATCGGTGGGTTGTGGAGGGTCTTTTGTGTGTTTTGGGAGCCGGGTGAGGTCGTTGTAGGGCAGGTTTGTCGCTTCCCGGCCGGTCTGGATGGCGGAGCTCACCGCTCAGGCGTCCATTCAAGTCTGCGTGCAAGCCACGCCCCCCAATTTACATATATTTGACGTTGTTCAAGATGTAATAGTGACATACACACTTTATTGGGCCATTAGATCTTGGTAGTATTGATTGGATTTGAGAGATTTCTGCCTGCAGTATGAGATTTTTTTGGTTAAATTAAAGATAAAATATATACAAAAATATATATGAATCTCACAAAACTACTGTAATAACGAAACCAGATTATTGACTCACACATTCCACAGATCGCTACCACGGCGACCACAGCTGCATTGGATGACCTCCCACCAAGGCACAGTTAGATCCCAATGGGGGTGCCTGGGTGGGATGGCCAAACCCCTGATCTTCTGGTACAACAAGTGCAGTGAAGAAACCCTGGACACTTTTCGCGTTTGAAACGCTCCACCTCCATTATATGACTCCTCGATGCCACTGCTGTTACTGACGAGTTGTGTTTAACACAAGTCAAGTTTACTTTTAAGCTTTCGTATTTGCACGCTATGCCACATGGTGTATTCCAATTGTGTTTGACTCACTTCTCCCCTGTAAGTTTGATAATATACTTCATCCAATGTTTTACTGCATGCACTGTCTGTAATATGCAAAATCTCTAATAAAAACTTTGAATCAAAATAAATCTCACAAAACTAATTTCAGTTTTTGTGAATTGCTTAGTTATGAGGTATGTTTAAACAGAAAATGCATTAGAGATCAATCTTTACCTTAAATACAAGTCTTGGTTAAATCACCAAGCTTTGTGCATGGTATAACATTGTGTCTGTGTGCTTTTAAAGTTTGAGCTTGCAAGATCTGTGTGTTTGAGAGAAGTTGCGTGTTAAAATCATCACTTGTTTGTCTTCTTAATCTGCAAAGCCACTGAGAATCTGTTAACTATTTCCAAAGCAGTTACTAAGTTTTATGACATTGATATTTTAAAACTAGAGCTTGTGGTTATTGTGTCATCATCTGTAATACCCATATTATTGATATTTGGATTTATATTCTGTGTTTATGTTTTGAAATTATTTTGCACTGATTTTTAGTAAAAAAATATATATTTATTTTTTGCTAGGGCTGTTACTGATTAAAATTTTCATGTTTGATTAATCGATTTTTTTTAAATCGATTAATCAACTAATTTTGATTAATTATAACGCACATACAGATCCAACTACTTTTAGCTGATCGCCTTGCATTGCAACTCTGCATTAGTCAGTGGTAAATGTGGTATACATTATATCCAATCACCCAACACTAGTTAGCTTCCACAATCCATGACTTAACTTCACAGTTCACACAAATATGTTTAAATGTAAACTGTAGAACTGACGTAAGTATTTTTTTTTCCACAGTAGCATGACAATCCCTCCACCTCCGGTCTAACTAATCACTCACCTTATGGCATGGACCCCTGTGCAAACAGGTGGTCATACAAGCGGGTATCAAAAGGGTTAGCACGGACAATAAACTTCTCTCATGAAAAAATATAAGAAATGTGGCGCTGGCCAATTACAGACACTGTCAAATGTAATAAATACCAATAAGATTAGATTATATAAGATAAAACAAGATTAAAATTAGTGATATACTTATATATAGAATTACTTCAATGAGTAAAAAAATATAGGGCGCTTGAACAATGGATTAAAAGATATAAAGAAAAAATCTTAAATGAGAATAAATATATAGAATTACTATAAAAAATGTGGCGCTTTAATCCGGACCCAGAAACCAATCCTAAGGGGGAGGGAAGCTCCAAAGAATGGTTCCACAGAAGCGTCTGCTAGTTACTGTCAAAATTCCAACATGTATAGCAACAACGTAACAAACCGTGCTATATTAATGCATAAGAGATAGATCAGACTGATCAATCCAAAGTGAGGCGGTGCAACAATAAATAAATGAATAAATCCATAAATAATGAATAAATAACAATAAATAAATAATAAAGCGTATAAATAAATACACCCAACCAATGCGTAAATCAATAAATAAATACCGTGAATAGTACGTAAATATATACGTGCTAAAAGATGTGCAAAATGCAAATAGGTGAAAGGAGGTATTCAATTAGTGCAAGAAATAGCAAAAAACATGCAATCAAATATTGTGAAAAAATCAATCAAAAAAATATTTTTTTATAGAAAATGTGTGAAAGTCCAAATAACTGTGTAAATAAATAGACATCCAGTGCACTCTAAATTGCTGTGCTAAAATAACGTGTCCAGTGCAATCCAAATTGCCAATATCGATTAAGTTCCCATACACGATGCAATCGATATCTCCTGTGCAGTGGCTCTTCCTACTCAGAATATAGCCTTTATATGGTGGTGGTGATCTTTTCCATGCAAGAAAAGTGCCGATCCAAATTAGTTTTCCCCAGCCTCTTACCTTAAGGCAAGAGGGTAACAGCCTTTCAATAACAGGGAAGACAGATCACCTCCATTGGACTTCTCCAGATGGGTATCCTTACTACCCTCTTACACTCTCTCCATAGATCCCGTGGACATGGGAACAGAAAGAGGGAGACATTCCATTGTGTAGAAGTAAAAAACGGATTTTATTAAAATAAAAGAACTTACAGTTGATGCATAAATTAACAAGCGGCAGTAGTTACAGAGCGCGACCCCGGCCGAGATCGCACTTTGGTCACCTGACTCTGACTCCTCACGCGTATCGCCACGCCCACGGGGCTTTCTCAAAGGATTTTAGAGTCAGGTAGACGATGGTGACTTAAGTAGCACAACAGTTGCCACAGCAACCTTCAAACTTCAGTTTAAAAGGTGAATAATTAATTCCACATGGGGCAATCATATAGGTCTCGGGATGACCACAATTAAGGGCCATTCACAGTGGAGATGTTGATTAAAATAGCGATAACTTAAGTAGCATAACGGTTGCCACAGCAACCATAAAACTCCGGTTTGCAGGTTGCCACAGCAGCCATAACGCTTCTGCTTAACGAGCAAAGATTTAAGATTGCTCGTTAAGCAGAAGCGTTATGGCTGCTGTGGCAACCGTTATGCTATGTGAGTCATCGCTGTTTATCTTAATTAGCACTCCTGCTGTGAATTCCCCTGAATTAAACCCAGTTTGAGACCTATGATTGCCCGATGTGTTAATTAAACGATTGCCCTGCAAACCGGAGTTTTATGGTCAGAGTCAGGTGACCAAAGTGTGATCTCGGCCGGGGTCGCGCTCTGTAACTACTGCCGCTTGTTAATTTATGCATCAACTGTAAGTTCTTTTATTTTAATAAAATCCGGTTTTTACTTCTACACAATGGAATGTCTCCCTCTTTCTGTTCCCATGTCCACGGGATCTATGGAGAGAGTGTAAGAGGGTAGTAAGGATACCCATCTGGAGAAGTCCAACGGAGGTGATCTGTCTTCCCTGTTATTGAAAGGCTGTTACCCTCTTACCTTAAGGTAAGAGGCTGGGGAAAACTAATTTGGATCGGCACTTTTCTTGCATGGAAAAGATCACCACCACCATATAAAGGCTATATTCTGAGTAGGAAGAGCCACTGCACAGGAGATATTGATTGCATCGTGTATGGGAACTTAATCGATATTGGCAATTTGGATTGCACTGGACACGTTATTTTAGCACAGCAATTTAGAGTGCACTGGATGTCTATTTATTTACACAGTTATTTGGACTTTCACACATTTTCTATAAAAAAATATTTTTTTGATTGATTTTTTCACAATATTTGATTGCATGTTTTTTGCTATTTCTTGCACTAATTGAATACCTCCTTTCACCTATTTGCATTTTGCACATCTTTTAGCACGTATATATTTACGTACTATTCACGGTATTTATTTATTGATTTACGCATTGGTTGGGTGTATTTATTTATACGCTTTATTATTTATTTATTGTTATTTATTCATTATTTATGGATTTATTCATTGTTGCACCGCCTCACTTTGGATTGATCAGTCTGATCTATCTCTTATGCATTAATATAGCACGGTTTGTTACGTTGTTGCTATACATGTTGGAATTTTGACAGTAACTAGCGGACGCTTCTGTGGAACCATTCTTTGGAGCTTCCCTCCCCCTTAGGATTGGTTTCTGGGTCCGGATTAAAGCGCCACATTTTTTATAGTAATTCTATATATTTATTCTCATTTAAGATTTTTTCTTTATATCTTTTAATCCATTGTTCAAGCGCCCTATATTTTTTTACTCATTGAAGTAATTCTATATATAAGTATATCACTAATTTTAATATTGTTTTATCTTATATAATCTAATCTTATTGGTATTTATTACATTTGACAGTGTCTGTAATTGGCCAGCGCCACATTTCTTATATTTTTTCATCTATTTTTGGTGTGTGAACACTTTAATGGTGGCTGCGGCAGCTATTCATATTTAGTTGTATATTGTTTCTTTATATTGATCTTTCCTTGGTGGTTTGCGCATTTGGTTCCACCCTGTACGCAAACTTCTCTCATGTCTCCTTAGATCTCAGCAAGGACGCCAGGTCATGGGTAGAAAGAAAAGATCTAAGTGCTCACCGCTTAAGTATAAGATTACATTTTTGTGTTCAAACACAAACTACTCACATAAAGATGATAAAAACACAGCATGTAAAGCCGACAATCGTGTTAGTTCCGTAGGGCAGCAGCGGATGACGTCATGCGTAGCTCCTCCCCTGTGCGCGTTGCATTCAATCAGAACTTTGACGTCACCGGACTCCTCCCCCATTCCCTTCGTTAGCAGATGGAGGCACTTGGGGAAGGGGGAGGAGTCCGGTGACATCATCTGACGGAACTCCCTGAAGACACGGAAGCCGGCAGAGGTGAGTACCGATCAAAAGAATTTTAATCAATCAAAAAATTTTGATTGATCAAAAAAATGTATGATTAATCGAGAAATTAATCTTTAATTTCCACAGCCCTAATTTTTGCACATCGTTGTATTCCTTCATCTTCAAGTTAGTGCAGATAAACTAATTTGAGTCATTTGGTTGATTTGTGGAAATACATGGAAATCTCCTAAATTAAAAATTCTTGCTTATTTCCATAAATATAACACTGTTTAATATTTCAGTATAAATACCCTGACATTCTGCACACAAACAGAGTAGAATTCCAACTTTAATATCATTATAAATTGTTTGTTTTGGCCAAGCTGGTACAAACAAACTATTTCCATTACAAAATGACGCAGCTGCTGTTTGTGCTGTAATGTACAGTACTGTAGTAGCATTAGCAACATATGGCAAATTGTGCTGTGTTCTGGCAGCATGACTGGTGACTTCCCACCTGCTGTTGGAATTAGAAAAATTTGTGTTAAGTGCTTCTCCATCATTTAGGGGAAACATTCAATGGCAAGGGTTGAAACCATGACTAGGGTTGAGCGAAACCGAACTGTAAAGTTTGGGTCCGTACCAGACTTCTGGGTGTTCGGGACCCGGACCCGAACCCGAACAATTGACTGTGTGTTCGGGTTCGGGTCCGGTGTTCGGCGATGTATTGTCGCCTTTTTAAAAGCCAATCCATGTTAGTTTCACTAGTGTGCCCTTAGAAGCCATCACAGCCATGCCTACTAATGGCATGGCTGTGATTGGCCAGTGCAGCATGTGACCCAGCCTCTATATAAGCTAGAGGCTCACAGCACAGCACGTCACTCTGCTTTAGACAGGTTCCTGGCTGCTGTTGCTGTGAGGGAGAGAATTACATGATAGGAGTCAGTCCACATTCATGAAATATCTTCTAATTAGTCAGCGATCTATATAGCTATAGAGTGTAGGGCAAGGTTCCTGTGTCTGCTTTGAGGGATAGAGAATTATCCAGATTCAGAAATCAATTCTAAGACCTTTTAAAACTTAAGAAACTTTTATCTGCAAGCTCAGTGCACCAGCACTGCATATGTTACTTTGAGATACACCTTACTCTGGGTGTATTCTGCTATTGCAAAAAATAAAAATTTGCAGTGTTTTCTGCATGTTTGCAGGAGTGTGTGACATATTCAATCGATCTATTTTTCTTCAATTGTGCTATTCCAAATAAAAAATCTGAGTGAATTTTTTTTTTTTTCATAGCATTTTTTGCAGTTTTGCAGTTTTTGAGCTACACGCTGTACATACTCTGGGTGTATTCTGCTATTGCAAAAACACCCATTTAGGGCAAGATCATAAATTTTGAAAATATGAGGAGATCGTCAAAAAAGGGACGTGGCCCCGGTCGTGGTGCTGCTGGTGGAGCTCCTATTGCAGGGAGAGGACGTGGTCGATCTGTGCCAGCTACACACACAAGTGAAACACCTTCCTCAGGTGCGAGTAGGCGACAGAGCTTGCAGCGGTTTTTCGGCACGCCTAATGAGGCTGTACGAATGTTGAGGCTAGGACAAGTACAGGTGATAGTAGATTAGGTTGCTGACAGTGCCTCCGGTTCCTTCACATTGAACTTTCATCAGGAGGCAGGGTGGGAGACAGAGTTGGCACCTGCAGCCGATGTCCATCAGTCTTTCACCTCACCCCTTTGCAAATCAGCCAAGCAGTCTGAGCCCCAAATCATGCAGCAGTCTCTTCTGATTTTTGATGACTCTGTTAGCAGGGTTTTCCAGGGCCATCCACCTAGCCCTGCCCCAGAAGTGGAAGAGATTGTGTTCACCGATGCCCAACCACTTATGTTTCATGATGAGTACATGGGAGGACCATCGCAGCACGTCTCGGATGATGACGAAACACAGGTGCGAACTGCTGCTGCTTTCGCCATTGTGCAGACCAACAAGGAGGGCAGGGGTGAAGACTGGGTGGAAGATGATGTGGAGGATGATGAGGTCCTTGACCCCACATGGAATCAACGCCATGCAGGTGACCAGTGTAGTTTGGAGGAAGAGGCGGTGGTCGCACAGAGCCACCAGCACAGCAGAAGAGGGAGCAGGGTGCAAAAACAGAGCGTCCGTCCCCTAGACAGTACGTCTGCTACTGCATAACGCAGTAATGGACCGAGCACACCAAAGCCAGGTCCAAGGAGTTCCCTAGCATGGCAGTTCTTCGGACAATGTGCTGATGACAAGACACGAGTGGTTTGCACGCTGTGCAATCAGATCCTGAAGCGAGGCATAAACGTTCTCAACCTGAGCACAACCTGCATGACCACGAGATGCAGTGGAGTAGACACCTCAAAAATCAAGAAAGGTCTCTGGCTCCTCCTGCTTCCTCTTCTGCTGCAGTCTCGGCCTCTTCATCCACCTCTGTAGTGACAGTGGCACCTGCCAACCCGCAAACAGAGGATCTGCCAGCAACACTACCACCTGGGTCACCAACCATCTCCACAATGTCCCATGGAAGCGTTCAGCTCTCTATCTCCCAAACACTGGAGCTGAAGAGGAAGTATGCCCCTAGCCACCCGCGATCCCTGGCCCTGAATGCCAGCATTTCAAAATTCCTCGCCTTTGAAATGCTGTCATTCCGTCTGGTGAGACGCAGAGTTTTAAAAGGCTGATGGCATTGGCTGTCCCACAGTACGTCGTGCCCAGCCACCACTACTTTTCCAGACGAGCTATCCCTTCCCTGCACAACCAAGTGGGGGACAAAATCAGGTGTGCACTGCACAACGCCATCTGTGGCAAGGTCCACCTAACTACGGATGCGTGGACCAGTAAGCACGGTCAGGGACGTTAAATCTCCCTAACAGCACACTGGGTAAATGTAGTGGCAGCTGGGCTTGATGCGGATAGCAGTTTGGCGCATGTCCTTCCACCACCGAGGATTGCAGGGCGCTTCAGTTTGTCTCCTGTTGCTAACTCCTCCTACACCGCCTCCTCATCCTCTACCGCCTCTTCATCCGGTCAGCGTAACACCTTCACCCCCAACTTCAGCACAGCCAGGGGTAAATGACAGCAGGCAGTTTTAAAACGTTCCTGTTTGGGGGAAAAAACCCACACCGAGCAGGAGTTGTGGAGGGACATGGAACAACAGACTGATGCGTGGTTGGTGGCAGTGAGCCTCAAGCTGGCCTGGTTGTGTGCGATAATGGGCGAAATCTCGTAGCAGCTCTGGGCCTAGCCGGTTTGACGCACATCCCTTGCCTGGCGCATGTGCTGAACTTCTTGGTCCAGAGGTTCCTTAAAAATGACCCCAATATGCCAGAGCTGCTGCAGAAAGTGTGGGCCGTCTGTGCGCACTTTCGGCGTTCTCACCCTGCTGCTGCTCGCCTGTCAGTGCTGCAGCGTAACTTCGGCCTTCCCGCTCACCGTCTCATATGTGACGTGCCCACAAGGTGGAACTCCACCTTGCACATGCTGGCCAGACTGTGCGAGCAGCAGCAAGCGATAGTGGAGTTTCAGCTGCAGCACGCACGCGTGAGTCGCTCTGCAGAACAGCACTACTTCACCACCAATAACTGGGCCTCCATGCGACACCTGTGTGCCTTGTTGCACTGTTTCAAGTACTCCACCAACATGGCCAGTGCCGATGACGCCGTTCTCATCGTTACTATCCCAGTTCTATGCCTCCTTGAAAAAACGCTTCAGGCGATGATGGAAGAGGATGTGGCACAGGAGGAGGAGGAACCGGGATAATTTCCGAGGCTTTCAGGGCAGTCAAGTGGTTACGAGGGTGGGTTCCTGCACCAACAAGCGCCAGTTACACAATTGTCCGTCAGCGAGGGCACAGTTCTGGAGGATGACGAGGTGGAGGATGAGGAGGAGATGGAGGAGGAGGAACCATGTTCACAGCAGGGTGGCACCCAGACCAGCTCATGTCCAACACTGGTACGTGGCTGGGGGGATACAGAGGACACAGACGATACACCTCCCACAGAGGACAGCTTTTCCTTGCCTCTGGGCAGCCTGGCACACATGAGTGATTACATGCTGCAGTGTCTCCGCAACGACCGACACATTTTAACTGGTGCTGATTACTGGGTGGACACCCTGCTGGATCCCTGTTACAAGGACAATGTGCCATCCTTAATTACCTCACTGGAGCGTGATTGTAAGATGCGCGAGTACAAGTGCACGCTGGTAAACGCGCTGCTGGTGGCATTCCCACTTGACAGCGGGGGTACGGGGAAGAACAAGGCGAAGGCAGAGGAGGAGGAAGAGGTCACCAACGCAGTCGGGGCACCGCCAGCACCTCAGAAGGCAGGGTTAGCATGGCCGAAATGTGGAAAAGCTTTGTCAGCACGCCACAACAACGAGCACCACCAGCTGAGATGGAACGTCTTAGCAGGAGGCAGCATTTCACCAACATGGTGGAGCAGTATGTGTGCACACGCCTACACCTACTGAATGACGGGTCTGCCCCTTCAACTTTTGGGTCTTCAAATTGGGCACATGGCCTGAGCTTGCCCTTTAAGCCTTGGAGGTGCTGACCTGCCCTGCAGCCAGTGTATTATCTGAACGTGTATTTAGCACGGCAGGGGGCGTTTTCACAGACAAGCGCAGCCGCCTGTCCAGAGCCAATGTGGACAAGCTCACGTTCATTAAAATGAACCAGGCATGGATCCCACAGGACTTGTCCGTACCTTGTGCAGAATAGACACGTATACCGGTGTTCTGACAAAAACTGTCTGGCCATCGGATAGTGTCCGGCCACTTACTGCGCAGGCGCAGTGCTTGCGCAGTACGGAGGACAAGGAGATTCACAAATTCTCTGAAGATGAACGGCGCCTGCGCAGTGAGTGCAGGTTCAAGCCCCCCCATCCAAGTGGACATACGGTAGCACATAGTAACAGGGCCCCTCACGGGCCCGCTTCTCTCGCCACGCTTAGGGCATGGCCTCGATTGGCTCGGCTTCAAGCTGGGATGATGTGGTTTGAACCTGGACTCACCGCGCATCGTCTTCAGAGAGTTTTGAAATCTCCTTGTCCTACGTACTGAGCAAGCGCAGTACAGGGCGGACACTATGCGACGGGGGACAGAATTCGAGACATCACCAGCCTTACCCAGCCATTGTTGTATTTTTGAACCAGTGTTGGCTACCTCGTCCTCCTCCACCGCCGCTTCCACCTACACAGCCACATCCACCGCCACCTCAACCTCCTACTTGTCAGGTCACCTTGAGGCTAGGTGACAGATGCACACCGTGGTGATCAGCAGTGCACCGCAAGGTAGTAGACCCTACGGCTGACTGCAGCGGATGGGAGTCAAGGTGATATGGAAGACAGGGCCGCCGGACACCAAGATGGATCCCACCGGGGTTAGAGCGTAAGAGTCTAAGAGGCGAAGAGTCTAAGAGCCAGCAGGTGTTCACCAGAGCCTCTAGTGGTGAGGATGGACTGGGCTGCAACTGGCTCCAGGTCGCGACCCCCAGGGTCCCCCAGTTCACACCCACAGTAGGCAACAGGAGGATAGGAATAGTGAGGGATAAGCCAAGGTCAGGGCCACAAGCAGACAAGGACAGCAGAGTTCACGCCAAAGGTTCAGGGTCCCAGGCAACCAGGGATAGTCAGAGACACGCCAAAGTCGGTAACAGAACAACTGAAGCGGACACAGCAGGTAACAGAAAGACAACCACACAAAGGTTGATCAGCAGGGTTGGCCTGCAGTACACAGGTTAATATAGAGTTCTCTGGTAGGAGCTAGGGTGGAGCCATGCCAGAGGAGGGATTATAAAAGCAGTCAGGTGAGGGTTCGGCTGGTCTCTAGAGATGAACACATGGAGACAGGTAAGCAGACAACTCTATTGCATAACCATGACACTACTCCATATGGACCTAGTCCTCCTAGGTCAAGATTATAATTTTTTATTTCTTTTATTTCAAAGTATTTTATTTTCCCACCAACTTATGCATTAAATTGAATATTTTTTTCCAGAAGGGGCGTATTCTGGGGCATTCCCACCATATGTGTGGCATCGTGCCGTTGAGTTTCTGAGGTTCTTAATGACTTCCTGTACCTCTTCTGCTGAGAAGGGGGCCTCCAGCATATTATTTTTTTTTATGTTATTTTAAGTTATTTCCCTATCCACATTTGTTTGCAGAGCACTTGCCATGCTCTTAACAACATTTTGTTTCCATTTGCAGCCCTCTAGCCCTTTCCATGACTTTTTTACAGCCATTTTAGTCTTCAAAAGTTTGGGTCCCCATTGACTTCAAGTTCGGAGTTCGGGGTCAAGTTTGGGTCAAGGGGGCGTGGCCTGGCCGGACTAGGAGATGGCTGACTGAAAGACTTGCTCCCGCCGCTGCCTCTCTAAACCTCACATTTACCGGAGTCTCACTTCACGTGGCAGATGTTTAAACTATAGGAACGGCATCCCGCCACTCCTCAGCCTCGAGATCCCGTTCCCCCCGTGAAAATCCGGGGGCTGGGGGCCAAAACATCCCAGAAATGTTCCGGGCACCGAGGAGCAATATGGCGCCGGCCCGCCACAACACCTCACGGACCTCTGCTGCGCCGGCAACTGGGCCGACACTATCACTTCAGCCCATCCTGTCTGACGGGTCCCGGGACCGGGATTTTAACCCACAGCCACAACTCAGCATGCAGGATCTTAGAACAATTGCGGCCGATATTAAAGACACTCTTTCAGCCGCCATTGCGAATCTCAGGGTAGACATTTGCGCGCTTTCTGACAGGGTCGTGGAAGTGGAGAGGACGACCTCGCAACACGATGTAGTGCTCCACAAGGTCACCAGAAAGATTGACGACCATACCCTCCAGCTTAGAGAAGCCCAGCGACACATTGAGGACCTCGAGAACCGCGGACGCCGTCATAACTTGCGGGTCCGCGGTATGCCTGAGACCGCAGAGCCTGAGGGTATGCCGGCTGAAGTCAGGGCGCTCTTCAACAACATCCTGCAAAGGCCGCCGGAGACTCCCATCGTTTTCGAACGGATTCACAGGGTGCTGCGCCCCAGAGGGAGAGAATCTGATCCCCCGAGGGATATTATCTGCTGCATAGTAGATTACAGCATCAAGGAAGATATCCTGAAACGTGCGAGGGCTATCCCTCGCCTACAACACTGTGGAACACCCATCCAAATTTTTCAAGATTTATCTCCTATAACTCTTCAACACCGCAGAGACCTTAAACCACTTCTGGAGACACTGCGCTCGAATGGCATACAATATCGGTGGAAGTTTCCCTTTTGTTTATCGGCCACATACCAAGGCCGGACGACCTTACTGAAATCACCTGAAGATTTGCGCCATTTCTGCCGTACACTCGACATCCCTCTTGTGGATGTCCCGAACTAGTACGCAGCA
Source organism: Lithobates sylvaticus (assembly GCA_028564925.1). Taxonomy (NCBI): domain Eukaryota; kingdom Metazoa; phylum Chordata; class Amphibia; order Anura; family Ranidae; genus Lithobates; species Lithobates sylvaticus. The sequence continues at coordinate 368,513,681 of CM053026.1, read as the reverse complement.
TTCCGCATGTATCCAACGAGACGACCCCAGCCACCGGATGACTCGATGGACACCCAGGATTCCCAGCGTTGCAGGAGATGATCCCCGTCGGGCTCCAGACTCCGCACCCCAAGACCTACTGATGGCGGCTCGACCCCAGCGGACGCACCGGGAACCAGGAGGACCCGCCGAGACTACTGATGACATTCTCCTCACACCGTTCTTACGGCTGAAGGTACTGTGTCACCCAAATCGCTGATCTCAATATAGGACTACACATTTGACCCGTAGCCGCCACCGCTGTATAACAGGATGACTGTTAACCGCTGTCCGTTATACGGATCCCTCACTACATTGCCGGTTCTTTATGTCATCATCAGCTATCCTTCACGCTATACAAGAAAAACTCTTATGCTCGAATGCTATTGAACTCCCTCGCCCATATACTTACCCAGCCGATGATTGACGCTTCCAGTCTGAACTACTACGGGTTTATCTCCACTGAAGATACACTGCTCTAACTGCCTCTATCACCCCTCGTGCAGAACTAGGCTCATCCACTCCGTGTATTGGTGTAGTTTAATCTTTTCTTTTTTATTTAGGAAGCATCAGTCTACGTTTGGCGAACCCTGGAACCGCCGTGTAATTGACACTGCCTGAAGGGATCTAAATGCCCTACTCATTGTGATAAATGTGCTACAGCTTGATGCTTATGCTGGAGGTTAGGTAATGTAGGCATACTGTTCAACTCTTACTCATATTTGTTTCACCAGTCTTCAGATATGTTTCTATACTACATGTTTTACGAGCAGATGTCACTTATTTAGATCATTGCACCCAGACAACAGGCTAGGTTCGGGTGAGACCATAATGGGTTATGTTGGAGGGGGACTGTACCAGAATTCATAAGGGTTTATTAGGCTCTCCCGCACAAGCACGGACGTGCTTGATAAACATTGAAAACACTAATCTCTTATCTGCATGCTGTTATGGCTTCCCCGAGACTGCCCATTATACACACGATGACTGTAGGTTCAGTCAACGGTTGCATAACTATAACTCGATACCTCCCATAATTCTGCAGGATAGGATTATAGGTTTTTTTCTGTCACACTTATGTCCTGGCTGATTAGACGCATACCATGGACACTAGACCTCACTATATGCCCTGTAATCACTTGAGCTTTGAACCTCCACAAGATCCCTTCAGTAGGTTAGACTCATACTTACCTCCTGCAATGGCTTTAACTTCCGCTCTAAGCGTGGTTCTAGCAATAAATACACACACAAAGACAATTAGTATAACTGCTTACTGAACGATCAATTACGGTCTACTGTATGGAAAGTTATACCTGAGTGGTGATTCGTTTAGATTCACAGACACACATCACGTATAAGGTGGATGACTCGCTCACTATGCTACCCCGAGCAGTCAGCCTTACCTTAACCTATTTACAGCCCTATGGCTGAATGGATGCTGCCTAATGCCAGCTGGTAGAATGCACAGTGCTACACCCTTATCTGCGCATTCGCGTTAATGGTATTATTTTTCTCACATACGGTGTCACCCATTTATCCCACACACGGGTACGACTTATGTCACTTTAGCAGTGATACACCCCCACATTCTCACTGATGACATTTATCATATATCGCAACTATAACGTGACCTAGATTTCTGTTCATGGACCCTAATACTCTATGGTGACCAAAAGTTTAACATGAATAGGCTGATCGTGTACTCACCAGATGTTTCCTCTGAGGGTAACCCCCTGCTGTTTCCCACAACAGAATTTATGATTACCATCTGGACCCTCACGGGCAGATGTCGCCTTAGTCAGACATGTTTTTGGATGATTGGTTTTATATTTCATAGGTTATATCATTGTTTAAATGGTTTTTACTTTGGTTTACTGTAACATAAATACCACCGGAGCCTCTCCCTGTTACACATACTCGATCAAAGGTCCTTATACACATTCAGATACCTATGACCATATTCTCATATCACCGACTTATACGCAAGTCTCATAGTTCCCATATGTCCTTACTGCTCTCTCTCCTCAATTTTCAGAACACGGCAAACATGCACACACAGATCTCCTAATTACTTATGATCGTCGCCCACTGTACTGATTATTAGACAGAGCTAACTCTGCCAGTAAAGTATTATTTTACCTATCGCTTTTTTCTCCTCTCATACACAAGTCTGAGAGGCAGCGGCGGTATCGCCATTTTATTTCCTCCACACCCTATTTGGTTTCGGACGACCCCAAACAGCGCAGTGGGTGGATCACCATCACGCCCACTGACTTTACGCTGTACCTTACTAGTCTATTGCCCAGTAGACTAGGTTATTCTAGTACTCCCTCCCCCTTCCCCTACATTACATATATCAGTCCTTAATTACTATCCTAGTACTGTCATCTCTCCGACCCTCACGTCTATTCACCCCTGCGGATTCTTGCACTTCGATCTAGCACATGAGTTGTCGTAGTAGCATGACGGATCAGATACCTACTCACACTGACCATGTGACGGCGCCCGCCGACACACACTTTCCACGAGTGAAATTTTGCTCACTGAATGTCCGTGGCCTCAATATCCCTGAAAAGCGGTCACAATTATTATATACCTTAAGGAAAGACAGAATACATATTGCATTCCTGCAGGAAACCCATTTCCGTTCTACTACTATACCCAAACTCACTAATCACTACTTCCCCACGGTTTATCACGCCACTTCTGACATCTCCAAATCCAAGGGGGTTGCCATTCTACTGTCCAAGCACTGCCCATTAAAAGTTACGGAAGTCAAACAAGACACTGAGGGTAGATTTCTCTTTCTTAAGGGTACACTACACAATAGGCCTATAACATTAGCTAACCTGTACGCACCCAACAAACGTCAAGTACCCTTCTTTCGTGAAACACTTCAATTACTTACTGACTTTTACTCGGGCATTCTGGTGGTAGGTGGAGATTTCAATGTTACCCTCAACCCCGCTCAGGATTCATCAACTGGCTCCTCCTCTCTGCCTTATAGAGCGTTGAAGGCCATTAAACTAAGATTTCAAGAATTGACACTACATGACACGTGGCGCACATTACACCCTAACGACAGGGATTTTACATTCTACTCCACGCCTCATAATAAATACTCTTGTCTAGACCATTTTTTCATATCCCAAGCTGACCTGACGCTCCTCGCTAGTGCCACAATTGATCCCATGGTAATTTCAGACCACAACCCCATTTCCATGACACTATCCTTGCCTCTTACACGACCTCCTCACCCTATCTGGCGCCTAGATAACTCCCTTTTGACTGATCTGGCTAATACTCAGAAAGTCAACACTCGACTTACCCAGTACTTTCAAGAAAATGTCACCCCTGACACAACTCCATCGACAACTTGGGCGGCCCACAAATGCGTTATCAGAGGTGAATTTATCTCTATGACAGCTCACAGAAATAAACTGCATCGTCAACACATAGCTAAACTCTCAGCAAAGGTTCATTCTCTCGAACGCCTTCATAAGCCTTCACTGGCCGATCAAACCCTCACACAACTGCTTCAGGCTCGGGAGGAACTCAAGAAAGGTAAATTCCTTTTGACTCAAAAGCTGTTCTACGAGTTCGGGAATAAATCAGGCAAATTATTAGCTAGGGCATTGCAACACAAAAAAGCTTCTACGACAATACATAAAATCATTGACCCCACTGGAACTCCACATGTATCCCATACGGATATCTCTAATCAATTTGTCACCTACTTTTCTAAACTATATAACTTACCATGCTCAGAACAGACTGACATCACTTCTCACAGAAAAGACATGATAGCTGATTTCTTGATGCACTATGGCATGCCCCCGATATCCCCTGAGGAATCACTGTTATTAGACGAACCTATCACAACTGATGAAATTAGGGCTTCCCTGAAACAGCTTAAAACGGGCAAAAGTCCAGGCCCAGACGGCTTAACTGTCGGTTATTACAAAACATTCCAGGAAATTCTCCTGCCCCATCTCATGAAGACCTTTAACTCTTTTTCCACCCCTGACCACATACCCACGGACCTTTTAGAGGCCCACATCACCCTAATTCCCAAACCTGGCAAAGACGATACCATTGTATCGAATTACAGACCTATCTCCCTCCTAAACGTGGACATGAAATTGTATGCCAATATACTTGCCAATAGACTTCTTCCACTTCTCCCTAATTTGGTTTCCCTGGATCAGGTTGGTTTTATCCCTGGTAGAGAGGCCAGGGATAACACCATTAAAGCCTTGCATATCCACCGATGGCTATCACACATGTCTAAACAACAGGGTTTCTTTCTGTCACTTGACGCGGAGAAGGCGTTCGACAGGGTGGCATGGGACTATATGTCAGCAACCTTACAAGCTGTGGGATTGCCCCCAAGATTCTTACAGATGATTCTAACACTATATGCTCATCCCACGGCAAAATTACGGATCAACGGCCATCTGTCGAGCACCTTCTCCATCTCGAATGGCACGCTCCAGGGTTGCCCCCTATCGCCAATCATTTTTATTCTTTCTTTGGAAGCTTTCTTGCGCAGACTTAGGGCAAACCCCGATATAAAAGGGATACAAGTGCGTGATAAACAATATAAATTAGCAGCATATGCGGATAACATTCTTCTTTTTCTCTCTGATCCGGTCATCATGCTACCCAACCTCCTGAAGGACTTTGCCCTTTTTCACAAACTGTCCAACTTACAAATTAATTTCTCCAAATCTAAGGCTCTTAACATCTCCCTACCTTCACAGGTTGTAGCCCAATGTAAGCTGAACTTCCCCTTTAGCTGGGAAGCCAAAGCCCTCACCTATCTGGGGATTCAACTGCCAACACTTTTAGATGACATTTACGATCTAAATTTTCTCCCACTACTACGATCCATACAAAACGATCTCCTCAGATGGATGTCTGGCCAATTTTCCTGGTTTGGTCGGGTGGCCATACTGAAAATGAACATTTTACCCCGCATATTGTACCTCCTGCAAACTATTCCAATTAAACTTCCCGGGTCATTCTTTTCGTCACATAAGAGAATGTGTCGTAACTTTATATGGGCAGCCAAATCACCCAGAATTAAATGGGAATCACTGACGTTTCCCAAATCCAAAGGAGGTTTGAACCTACCTGACATACAAAAATACTACTCTGCATGCCACCTGACCAGAATTCTTGACTGGAACATTCATAAACACTCTAAGGACTGGATTACACTGGAAGAGGCCTTTGACCCTATTCCTGTGACCAACTTACTATGGATCTCCACATCTAACACACCTAAGGCGTATTCATCTCACCCACTTACCGATGCATCTCTACAAATCTTTAGGTCTGTAACTAAATCGCTCGGATGGTTACCTTATCCTGGCCCAATGACACCGCTTACTGACAACCCTGACTTTCCTCCCAATATAACTGCTTGTGACCCCTCTACTGACTCATTACCACAAACACTCAGAGCCTCTCATTTCTTCCGTAACCTCACCATCATGACATTCCCCGATATACTCTTAAGTTTTCCTGAACATCGAATCCCTTTTTACAAATTTCTTCAAATCAGACACTTCCTTCAAAGTGCACGACCTACTTCACAGTGGTGCAGGACACTCACCCCTTTTGAAGTTATGTGTTCCAACGAAACCCCACTACGACACCTTATATCCACAACATACTCAATGCTGTTCGATGACCTCGACCCAAAACAAAACACAGTGGTTAAAACTTGGGAAAGGGAACTTGACATTGATCTACCGACCGAAGACTGGGAACATATTTTCCATTATATCCACAAAAGCACGGTTAATGTTTCTGCCCAAGAAAACTCTTATAAAATTTATGCCAGATGGTACAGGACTCCAGACGTAATACACAAATATCTGCCCAGTGTATCCCCTCTCTGCTGGCGTTGAAACCTGCACGCCGTCTCTCCCCTTCATATATGGTGGGATTGTACACTGCTCAAGACCTATTGGGAGAAAATCCATGAGGTTATATCCATTATCTCGACTTACACAATTGCCTTTACACCATCTCAATTCCTCCTACATCATACCTCCCTCCCACATTCCACTTACAAAAAATCTATAATACCGCATTTACTGAATGCCGCAAAGCAATGCATACCAATCTATTGGAAGACCCCAACCACGCCTACACTACTAGACTGGGTCAAACGTGTGGATAAGATTTCAGAGATGGAGAATATCATCCATCAAGCCAAGGATACCCTATCCACATATACCACTATCTGGGCCGGTTGGCTTCATTTTAGGGATTCGCAGTATTATCGTGACCATGTCCATTCCTCCTAAAAAGACCCGGTTTATACTGTATCCTCATACAAATACTGTAGCCTAAAGGGGGCGATGGTCCGTCATGCTATTACGACACATTACGACATATTAAGACTTTTTACCACCAATAGATCCACCATATCCATATTTGATCCGCTAAAATTGATCCTTCCCACCATTCGTATAACCCCTTCCCCCCCCCACTTGTACCACCCCACGTTCTACTCCCATCATACACCACCACATCACGGTTATCTTGTATTATTCATGTATTAATGTATCTTACACTCTTGATCCCGAAACATTGACACCACTTACTTGGCATTATAACTCCTCTATGGAGCCTCAGCTACTCCGCATCCCTTGCACAGCAAGTTCCCTCTCGGGGTGTAGGGGTGGAGCGGATGTAGCCTCACTTCCTCCAAGAGATAGTTAACTATGTGCACCATTTACATTGAGGACAGTGATCTATTCTTGTTTGCCATTTAAGGCTACAATACTTTTACAACTGAAGGGATCACTTAGTTTGTGACCCACAGTAATTAATATAGATTTACATGTATGGAAAAGTTTTTTCTATGTTGCCCTCCTTTAGATTTTCTGGCTTCTTTGTTACTGCTGTATACAGGGTTGTATATTTATGCAGAATGTTTCCTCTATATACACTGTAGTAATATGCTACTATATGCAAGAATGAATAGATCTCCGGTGATGTATTGTATTGCTTCTGATCTGATTTCATGTATTTGTATTTGCTTTGATATTTTCAATAAAAATATTTTGGAAAAAAAAAAAAAAAAGTTTGGGTCAAGTTCGGTCCCGAACCCAGACTTTTTTCCGAAGTTCTGCCGAACCTGCCGAATCCGAACATCCAGGTGTCTGCTCAACTCTAACCATGACTTCATTCATCTGCCTCTCCACCTTGCATAGACAGATAAGCCCAGAACCCATAGCAGGTGGGGAAGCAAGAGCAGGGTGGAATGTTACTGAGTATGTAGAAGTGATCCATTCTACTAGAAATCTGTCAGCCTGGAGTAATAACATAAAACATAAAATGTTTGTATATATGTCAGCTGTGCCACAACCAAAGATTTGAGGCCCTAGTCTGATGTATTCTGCATCCTAACTATACTTGCTCTGATGACAGGCACGCTAATGACAATGACACATTTACCATGTGTAGGGTCCCAGCATCCATAATCCTACCAAGAACATTGTGTTCTTTTGTGACACAGGCTGTGCCAAAACGGCTGCCAGAAGCCATAGCTGAAGACACTCCCAGTCTGTGCTATGAGTTCTATTTTCCTTAAACACCAAAAATCAGTTACAAAATGTATTAAAAAAATACAAAAGTCACCCAAATCCATAATAGTTTATTTTTTAAAGCTGCAGAGCCATAACATTTTCCACTATGCTTCTTGGTAGTTTTCCCACTTCCCCAAGATTTCAGCAGTAGCAGATTATAAAGGGTTCACAACAGGAACAAGAAAAAGAATAAATAGTGTGGTCTTGTGAGTGAAAGGTTAAGAGTGAGGATGGAGATAACCCTGGAGCAGGAACACATTATTATAAGCCTCTGTGGCTCTCAGCTGGCAGTTAGGTGAAAAAATACATGTACTACTACTGGTACTATTACATGTATTCCTAAAGTTGTTTTCATTTGATGAAGGATGTCCCTGGAGAATATTCTATAGGTTTGAGGGGATGCGGGTAAGAAAGATGAATGCTTAATTCAGAGCTCACCTCTGCCTGAGCTCATTGGTGACATACCCCCAGCAACAGGCAGAGGGAAGCTCAATGCCACTCCTGAACCTGCCTCAACGTGTCTCAGCCAACATGCCTAAATGCACCATGTCAATGCAATAAGTACAGAAACTGATGGACTTTTAACCAGCAGCAGAACATCAAAGGAACCAAGATGGTATTGGCCTGCTCAGGGACAGCTATTTGGGCTTGCTCTCCTCCCCAAGCAACAACACACTGGGAATGCTGCACACAGCTGGGAATGACAACACTAGTTTGGGTTAATCTTTTCCATCATCCAACCCTAACACATGCAGCCCTACCAAGAGCAGAAATAAGATGGAAAAGATGGCAGTTTTGATACAACCCTGTCCCATAGACACTGATTTGCCATTACCAGGGCAGCAGCATTAGACCATTATTGAAAATGTCCATACTGCTGACCAATCTGCATTGGGAACCTCTATGAAAAATATGCTAATCCCCGTTGACTAAAATATCTAAGAACTATTTTCCATTGTTAGCCTTATGTACAGGACAATACAGATAGATGCATATTTTTTCCAATATATTGGCTCAATATATGGTGCATAATGATATTGTATTTGCTTATAAGGATCATGAGATACAATGGCTTAAACTTGAAATCGCTGACATGGAAGATCGCTCTAGATGCAATAACATTCAACTTAGATGAATCCCTGAGAGTGTTCCACAATCTGAACTCACAGTTTTTCTGAAACAGCTTATAAAGAGTTTTCTAGAGTATTGTATTGACAATAGATTTCCCAAACTTAAATTTTGGATGGACCTGGAGCCTAGAGATGTCCTGGCATGAGTTCACTTTATTCTTGTTGAGGGAAAAATTATTTTGTCAGTTATTCTTTCTATATGAACCTGTTCCAAATAGTTGTCTAAAATAAGACAAATCTTGCACCCCTAGCTAAGGAAATAGAGAACAACATTCAACAAGTCATACACAAATGTCATGACACAAAATTACTGGTGTCATGGCAAAAGTGTGAGATGTGTGAGACATGGGGTGGAGAATTATAACACAGATAAGGCCAGAGCTATTCTGTACAGACTGCAAGGGATTTATACCAAGTCAAATTCAGGTACACGTTTAATGATATATTAATGAATTTAGAGCTGCATCAGTTTGTGTCTTCCTTCCCTGCATGGTGGTCAGCAATAAATAGTTCAAACAAATCTATAATTCTAATGCCCCGTACACACGGTCGGAAATTCCGACCACAAAATCCGTCGGATTTTGTCCGACACTGGTGTGCATACACACGGTCGGACAAAGTTGTCCGAAAATCCGATCATCCTGAACGTGGTGACGTTCGTTGCGTACGACGGGACTACGTAGAGGCTAGTAGCCAATAGCTTTGGTCTTGTAATGTGATTTGAGCATGCGTGGCACTTTGTCCGTCGGAATTCGCTACACACGATCGGAAAAAGTACGATAGGACTTTGTTGTCGGAAAACTTGAGAGCAGGATCTCAAACTTTTTTCGGCGGAAATTCCGATGGAAAAAGTCCGATGGAGCCCACACACGGTCGGAATTTCCGACAACATTGTCCGATAGGACATTTTCTGTCGGAAAATCCGACCGTGTGTACGGGGCATAATTATTATTATAGCATAAACAGTATATACATATACTGTATATTAGCTATTGTTTTCATTACAATTCCCATTTCTGTTTTACAAATATGAAAATATTAAATCCATGCTGCCAGCACAATATGAATTCTGGGAAGTGGAGGTGGACCTTTTTTGGTTGGCTGCCACAATGGTCACATGATTGTAAACAATGATAGGTAGCTGTAGTCACACAAAAGCTGTCCCCCATGGACACATATATGCAGCGGGTCAGTGTTAAAACCCACCCAGCACTGCATATATGTGTCAGTCAGCAGAAACAGGTTAAGAACCATACCGATTAAAAAACAAATGTGTTGACTGGTTGTGTGTTTGAGTCTCTGTGAGGTGCATACAATAAATATTTGATAAGGACATATCAAAGACCAAGTTATATTTGCATGAGAGGATTGGTCTGCAGGCTTGCAGAAAGTCCAAAATGTCAGGGATAGAGGAAACTATCATTAAAGTGTTGTTACAACAAATATGTGCAGCGCATAGTTTAGGAAGGGTATGAGCTATTTTGCATCCATCCCCTAAAATAGTTTCCACCGGGGCAGAGTTACAGACTTCAATAAAAAATACCCACTTCTTTGGCTAGGAGAGATAATACACTGAGACTAAGTGATGATAAAAACGTCCCTGTCATTGGTGAATTGCTAGCAAATACAGTCTAACATTTACATATGTCTTTTATTGTTAGTTTACCTTTAGTAAATTAAGTTTTACTGCAACAGTTATATATAGTAATCTTCTATTTTAAAACACTTTTAATAATGGATCTAAAATACACCAGAGTGTCCCTTAAAACTTACCAGTGAGACTGCAATCTATGTACAGTAAGCTGACACTTGGCTATAGATTTTTTTTTTTTTTTTTTTTTTACAAACTTTTTTATTGGGATTTTAATTAGGTATACAGCTTCCTCAAAACGTATTTATATTTAAATTAGTTTACAACTATTCACATATGCTCATTAAGAATGTAAACACCATGTATATGGTATGTTAAATCATCAGAGGCATTTACAATAATATATGCACATTTTGTTTTCCTTACAACAAAACAGGAGAGCCTAGCGTGACTGTATCCTTAATTAGCATTCTTTTATTTATATACATATATCAATATATATATATATATTATATATATATATATATATATATATATACTGAGCAAAGTTATAAACGCAACACTTTTGTGTTTTCCCCTATTTATCATGATCTGAACGCAAAGATCTACGACTTTTTATATGTACATAAAGGCCTATTTCTCTCAAATATTATTCACAAATCTATCTAAATCTGTATTAGTGAGCACTTCTCCTTTGCCAAGCTAATCCTTCCACCTCACAAGTATGGCATATCAAGATTATTGCACAGGTGTGCCTTTGGCTTGCCACAATAAAAGTGCAGTTTTACTGTATTGGGGGGGTCCGTGGGGTCCAAAAACCAGTCAGTATCTGGTGTGACCACCATTTGCCTCACGCAGTGCAGCACATCTCCTTCGCATAGAGTTGATCAGGTTGTTGATTGTGGTTTGTGGAATGTTGGTCCATTCCTCTTCAATGGAGGTGCAAAGTTGCTGGATATTGTCAGGAACTGGAACAGGCTGTGATATATGCCAATCCAGAGCATCCCAAACATGCTCAATGGGTGACATATCCGGTGAGTATGCTGAACATGCAAGAACTGGGATGTTTTCAGCTTCCAGGAATTGTGTACAGATCCTTGCAACATGGGGCCATGCATTATCATGCTGAAACATGAGGTGATGGTTGTGGATGAATGGCACAACAATGGGCCTCAGAATCTCGTCACGGTATCTCTGTGCATTCAAAATGCCATCAATAAAATGCACCTGTGTTCGTTGTCCATAGAATACGCCTGCCCATACCATAACCCCACTGCCACCATGGGCCTATCGATCCATAATGTTGACATCAGCAAACTGCTCACCCACACAACGCCATACACGCTGTCTGCCATCTTCCCAGTACATTGAAAAACAATTTTCATCCGTGAAGAGAACACCTCTTAAAAGTGCCAGATGCCATCGAATGTGAGCATTTGCCCACTCAAGTCGATTATGGCGACAAACTGCAGTCAGGTCGAGACCCCGATGAGGACGACGAGCATGCAGATGAGCTTCCCTGAGAGGGTTTCTGACAGTTTGTGCAGAAATTATTTGGTGGCTGGTCTCAGAGAAATTAACATTCAATTCAAGGGCAACAGCACTGGTGGACATTCCTGCAGTCAGCATGCTAATTGCACGCTTCCTCAAAACATGCAACATCTGTGGCATTGTGCTGTGTCATATAACTGCACATTTTAGAGTGGATTTTTATTGTGACCAGCCTAAGGCACACCTGTGCAATAATCATGCAGTCTGATCAGCATCTTGATATGCCACACTTGTGAGGTGGATGGATTATCTTGGCAAAGGAGAAGTGCTCACTAACACAGATTTAGACAGATATGTGAACAATATTTGCGAGAAATAGACCTTTTGTGTACATAGAAAAAGTCATAGATCTTTGCGTTCAGCTCATAATAAATAGGGGCAAACACAAAAGTGTTGCGTTTACAATTTTTCTCAGTGTATATACTGTGTATATATATATCTATATATATATATATATATATATATATATATATATATATATATATATACATCCCTGGTACATAGCTATAATTGTTCAAAAGGTTATTTTAAAATAACCAAAAATGTATTTTAGTCCACAGTATGCATTTTCAATCTGGGTCATTAAGTAATTAGACAGTTGCACAGCAGTATCACACCTATAAAGTAGAAATAATCGTTATTGCACAAACTCACACAATGATTATTATGTCATGCCACAGCAAGGTTTTAAATGTTACAGTGGGAATCTTTAAAGTATTAATTAATTTCTCTGCATGACACTCATGCTAATTAGAAACACCAACTGTCATTGTACTACAACTGTATATGTGTGTTGCATCACAGAAGTTAAGTGCAGTGGAGGTTCTGTACTGAAAGAACTGTAAAAGAAAAAATAAATAATAATAATAATAAAGTTTGCTTTCAAAGGCAGATATTTTAAAATAAATATTCTATTAAAAATCTATTAAAATGTACAATATCCTATTTCATATATGAATATACTGTATATATGCAAATGGCCTCTGAGTATGTGTGGTTTAGTCCAAATACATTTCAGACTGAATGGCTGATCGGGTTTGAATGCCCATTTGGCGGAAGCAGAAACATATATAGTAGCGGTATTTCTACCACTACTATCTATGACAGCTTCTTATCAGTCAGTAGTTGCTAAGGACCTGTCTCATTCATGTCCTGTCTCATACATGTCTCTACATCTCTACATCTATTATACATTTGGTCTTCAGAAACAAAGCTATACCTATTCTTATATGGAAAAGTCTACCCCAGAGGGATTTTTTCCGCAGCAGAAATCACAGAATTTAATCATTTAAAAAGATTCTATTAGAAATAGTGAATAAACAAGTCATGAACACACATAAACACTTAAAATATGAGCTCCAGTCAGAGATATGCGTGAATATTCAATTTTCCAGTATTACAATCATGCAACAATCTTTTTCAGTATTAAAAAAAATGCAAATTTCCAACGCGTTTCAACATGTGTGGTCAAAGTCTTCCTCAGGGGATTAATTTGCTGTCAAGAGACATATGTACAGTCATTATTCATATATTAACCATGCCAATTTTAACAATGCAAGATCCCTCCTATGCATATAGGAGCAAAATACAAAGACAACATATTTACCAATAAAGGATGCACACAGAAAATTCTCCTGGCCGGAGTTCCCTTAAAAATCATTTAGACGATCCCATACCCACACGTTCCAATGGGGGAGATCCACTCACATGTGGCAAACAAGAGGCCACAATCAAGGCAGCCAAAGGGCAAGCGGAAAAGGGGGGATTCCAAGTACCTGCAGCAGAGGTCCCAATAATTATTCTGTAATTTATTGCAGTGTGGTTTTAAGGGAAAAGTGATCTAAATGTGATGAATGGGATGTAGGGGATACCAAAAACTATTGGTAAATATGTTGTCTTTGTATTTTGCTCCTATATGTGTAGGAGGGATCTTGCATTGTTAAAGTTTACATGGTTAATATATGAATAATGACTGTACATACGTCTCTTGACAGCAGACTAATACACTGAGGAAGACTTTGACCACGCATGTTGAAACGCGTTGGAAATTTGCATTTTTTAATACTGAAAAATTATTGTTGCATGATTGTAATACTGTAAAATTGAATATTCAAGCATATCTCTGACCGGAGCTCATATTTTAAGTGTTTATGTGTGTTCATGACTTGTTTATTCACTATTTCTAATAAAATCTTTTTAAACTATTAAATTCTCAGATTTCTGCTGTGGAAAAACCCCACTGGGGGAGACTTTTCCATATTATGACTCACTTGCGGTGGCAACAATATATATCACTCACATTCATGTGTTTTATTTCTTTATGCTATACCTATTGTTACTCATATTTGATGTGTTACTTAATACTTTAAACTCAAAAATCCCATACCACTTTTATGTACCTTGACATGTACATTGTTATGCTTCAATAAAATATTTAAACAATAATGAGTAGGCCCTCGAGAAGAAGTCGGAAATGACGAAACGCGTCAGGGCGTAGGTCAGAAGGAAGTGACGTCATCACGCTTGCGGTCCACTGTGCGTTCCAAGACCATCAGGAAGGAGAGACACCGCTCACACACTCAGCAGAAATCGTTTCTTCCACATCCTGTGGACTGGATTCAGGCACAGTAGATTCCTACATTTATCTAAAGGCTCATTGATTATCATTTTGTGGTACGCAGTTACTACTAGGGGGGATCGTTTTTTAAAGGGGAAGTGTTTTCAATAAAATTATTTTTAAGCAGTATTACACTATGTGGTCCTCCATTTGTCTTCTCATACATTATGTGACTGCGCTGGTGGAGTAATGATCAGGTGATGCTGGACAGTGGATCTGGTCCTATTTTCGCGCTGGGGGATGGTCTGATGTTGGAGGAGAAGGCCCACATTGGTTAAAACTACAGGCACATTTAAAGCAGTTTTCTGGTGAGTGCATCCCCATAGGGGGACGAGTCTTGCACAAGGTGGAAACCTTCGGTGGTCGGATCACTCAAATACCCAAATTCTGAACTGTTTGTTTATACCAACTGTCACTTGGTGGATTGGTGGTTTGCTGCAGTCTAGCTGGATCAGTTTGACAAGTTTTGTTTTATGCGGACTGGAGACACAGAATTGATAATTATTCATCTTTTTATTTGTTCATTATCTTTTTTATCACATATATGATTCACTTGAATGCACTTTGATTTTTATATATTTTATAATTTTAAGCACTTATGAGAATTTTTACCACTCTCACTAGATCCATATTTATAATTTTATTACATATATAAGATTAATTTTTTCACAACTCCATGTGAGATATGGTGTTCTATTTTGAGTGTATATATTTAATGTTTTTTCATTCACTTGAAAAATTCCGAATAGCGCTGCTACAAACGCCAATTTGAGTGGACCAAGCACGGTCCACCCAATGCTGTTTGTACTCTCCCAATAATGAGTACCCCTTACTCATTTGCACGGGGAGGTGGTATCTGGGCCCCATTATTGTTAAGGGGGCTTCCAGATTCTGACAAGTCTTTCACTCACAAACCCCCACAACTATAGGGCCAGGGTTGTGTGAGGATACCCTTGATCCAATCAACAAGAGAACAAGGTAACCCCAATGTTGAGGGCATGTGACTTAATATAGTTCAGAAGGGGAAGGTGCATGCATGCTTGCATCCCTAATTGCTGGCTTGCTAATTTGCATGCTAGAATAAGGTATAGATTTTTTCCTTGTTTTTTGCATGGGGTTACCCCATAAAATTCATATCAGATCCAAAGGGTTTATTATGGATTGGGGGGGGGGGGGGCATTTTTTTCTTTCCACACCAGATCCTCACAAAGGAATAGAAATGGTAGGTATTATTAGGTGTTTTTTTTTGGAATCCCCATTAACATTTGTATGAGTCTCTCATCTAGAATAAGTATCTGGTATTGATGCAGCGATTCTCCAACCATGTTGTTTATAAACACAAGTAGAGCATCTAAAGCTGTCATTTACCAGCAAGTTAAACTACATTTTTTTTTGTAAATTTAGTAGGTTGTAAACATCCTGCTGATACACCACTTTACACGCAGGATACGGGTATCCTCAAAGCGTGTTGTTTAAAGAAATGTTGCTTTTTAGAGAACTGACAATCTTATTTTATTAATTTTAACATACAAAAAAGAAGTACAGGACATTCAGGTTGCAGAAATTCAAAAGATCTGAGACACAAGCATCTGAGTAGAGGTATAGCAGAGAAACTGCTAACAGAGTCACTCCAAAGGTTATCAACTGAGATTATGGTAACAGAAGGAAATCGTCAGTCAGGAATTTAGCATTTTTAATGTGTCAGCATTACTAAAATCACTGCTTCATGTCAAATGGCATTTTTAAAAAATGTTTTGCTTTGGTACATGTCCTCCAGGGCACTGCCCAGCTCCCCATGTCATTTGTTTGAAAATACCTTGCCTATTAGCCTATGAATTGCTCATTACTGGGCCAATGAGAGCATTGCCTTCATTAGGGTTGGATTGGGTACCTGAACTTTAGTTATGTTCTTCAAACCTGCTTTGAACCAAACACTGGTACATTCTGCTCATCACTAATTGTCAGGTAGGCGTTTTACCCACAAGAGGGCATTCTCCTTAGGAGACTCATGCTGCAAAAAGTAGCATGTGTGTGGACACAGGAAGCTGGTTTCCAGATCTGTCCAGTTTACAGACAGGCATCTTGTTCAGATTGTGGTCTGATGCAAAGTAAAGCCCGGCTAGTTGCCATAACCGCAGTATTATTTTGTTCTGTGGGCAATTCGGCATCAGATAAAAGTGATCCCAGTGGCGGATTCGCCACAGGATCACTATCATGTACCAAGTGCTGGAGACCAATGGAGAGAGGGCTTCCTTTGCAGCTAAGTTCCAGACTCTCCTGAAAGTGAGACAGGAGGAGCCGGGCATGACGTAATACAGGTTGCCTGTAATGTTGCTTGCAGAAAACTCAGGAATACTACAGTTGTGATGAGCAGAGTCTGTAGGCAGGTGGGACCTGTGAGGCGTGACAGGTCTGTAAAGTCACTGAAATAATAGAGTAGTCAACACAAGCCGAGATCAGGTCCAGGTGGAAAGTAGATGTAACGTACCTGGTGGAGATCGAGCTGTAGAGATGGCTTCTCTTGCACCTCCTGTCCTACGCCCCTGATAGAGACAGGGAGTGAAGGACACATATTGGCAAGAGGGCCGATAGGTGCATGTGTGTGCACGTGTGCACCTGCTCACGCATGCGCCAATACATGTTTTTCTTTGTGCACAAGCTGGTGTGCCTGTGCCAGCGTGCCAATGCGTGTCTGTTAACCGGACTTCTCTTACATTGCCCCCCCAATGGGCAACCTCCGGATGCCCATTTGTAACCTCTTTTTGGGGTGAGCCTGGAAGAATGCCTGCATCAATCTCTTGGCATGAAGATTGGATTCTGGTTCACAAGAGTTGTCTTCTGGTCCATAGCCTTTCCATTCAATAAAAAACTGGATAGCGTTCCTTCGTTTTGTACAATCCACAATTGTCTCGACCTCATAGCATCGCCTATGGATATTTTTAAGTACCATAGTTTGTCGCCATTCCACGAGCTAGCACACTTTTGAAGCATGACATGTTAGGTATCTATTGATCCAGTGTAACATCATCTTTATCATTATACAAAAAATTGGGCTAACTTTATTGCTTTGTTTTTTGTTAATTCATTAAAGTGTATTTTTTCCCATAAAATTGCATTTGAAAGACTGCTGCGCAAACAGTGTGACATAAAATATTGTAATGATTGCCATTTTAGTGTCTAGTCTCTTTGCTAAAATATATATATATATATATATATATATATATATATATATATATATATTTATATATTGTGACATTGGGGGATGTCTAGCTCAGTGGTAGATGTATTTTCAGTAAGTTCAGAGCGAACAGGAACTTTAGTTTAAGGGCATGGTAGCCCACTTTTATTAAAAAGGAACAAAATAAAGGAAAGTTCATACATGCACTTGAATGCCCACACAGCGGTTCTTCTCCCAAAAACAATAACACATGAAAAATGCCAAGCCACCTGTCTCTCTTTAGCAGTACTGCCACTTAGGCTTTACACTTCAGCCCTCTTGGCCTTTATACAGGGTTCCCGTACAACTACTGTACCTCTTTTCAGCTTCCTTGCTGCTCAGGCCTACCACTTCAGGCTCTCCTCTGTCTCCTTAGATGCACACAGCTTCAACGCACACAGCTTCTATCTAGAAAGCAGCCCCTCACTGCTCTGATCCTCAGACTTGGGTCTCTCTGGGTGGAGCCCAGAACCCTAATCCTGACTCTGCTATAAGCCCAGGACCCACCTGCTCAATCAACCAGCCAGACTCCTTGCTGTTCCTAAAACCCGGTCCCAGGATTGGAGATTCCGTCCCACCCATAACGCTATGGAATCTCCAGGCTCCAGGTCCCCAACTAGATTTTACAAACTTTGGAGGAAACTGATAAAACAGATTCCTCCACATTAAATACCCCTGGAGCCCCTCAACCTGCATATTTGAGAACCCTGGGCAACATTTACTAGGACAGGGAACTGTACTGTCACAATATATATATATATATATATATATATATATATATATATAAAGTTTGGAGGTTCTAAGTAATTTTCTAGCAAAAAAACTAATTTAAACAAAAAGTTCCAGAAAAGGCCTGGTCAGCAAGTGATACAGTATCTCACAAAAGTGAGTACACCCCTCACATTTTTGTAAATATTTTATTATAACTTTTCACTGAAGAAATTGCACTTTGCTACAATGTAAAGTAGTGAGTGTACAGCTTGTATAACAGTGTAAATGTTCTGTCCCCTCAAAATAACTCAACACACAGCCAATTAACGTCTAAACTGCTGGCAACAAAAGTGAGTACACCCCTAAGTGAAAATGTCCAAATTGGGACAAAAGTGTCAATATTTTGTGTGGTCACCTTTTATTTTCCAGCACTGACTTAACCTTCTTGGGCATGGAGTTCACCAGAGCTTCACAGGATTCCACTGGAGTCCTCTTCCACTCCTCCATGATGACATAACGGAGCTAGTGGATGTTAGAGACCTTGCGCTCCTCCACCTTCCGTTTGGGGATCATGCTCTGCTTCAGTATGTCACAGTACATGTTGGTAATCATGCTCTGCTTCAGTATGTCACAGTACATGTTGGTATTCATGGTTCCCTCAATGAACTGTAGCTCCCCAGTGCCGGCAGCATTCATTCAGCCCCAGACCATGACACTCCCACCACCATGATTGACTGTAGGCAAGACAAATTTGTCTTTGTACTCCTCACCTGGTTGCCACACCACACACTTGACACCTTCTGAACCAAATAAGTTTATCTTGGTCTCATCAGACCACAGGACATAGTTCCAGTAATCCATGTATTTAGTCTGCTTGTCTTCAGCAAACTGTTTGCATGCTTTCTTGTGCATCATCTTTAGAAGAGGCTTCCTTCTGGGATGACAACCATGCAGACCAATTTGATGCAGCGTGTGGCGTATGGTCTGAGCACTGACAGGCTGACCCCCCTCACCCCTTCAATCTCTGCAGGCAGCACTCGTATGTCTATTTCCCAATGACAACCTCTGGATATGATGCTGAGCATGTGCACTCAACTTCTTTGGTCGACCATGGCAAGGCCTGTTCTGAGTGGAACCTGTCCTGTTAAACCACTGTATGGTCTTGGCAACCATACTGCAGCTCAGTTTCAGGGTCTTGGAAATCTTCTTATAGCCAGAGGTGTTAAATAGACAGAACCTCACCATCCCAGTTTAAGATATAATTCAGTTTAATAAATGTGAGTGTATCTTAAACTGGGGTGGTGAGGTTCTGTCTATTTAACACCTTGTGTATTGCACTATTATAGGCACCTTTGTTTTTTATGTCACTTTGAAACTGCCGGAGAGTAATGTGGAGCCAATTTAGAAGTAGCCATATTGGAAGGATACTGCACTTAGTGCAGAGCATGTCTAACACTCAATGGGCATACCAGGTTTCGCTGATGACTGCTGTGTAGCCATTCTTAAAGGAGAATTGCACTGTGCGCAAGGTGTGTTTGACCCCCTGTGGTGCATTGCACTCAGTGACGGGAGCACTTTATAGAGTGGTGTGGAGTCTCAGTGAAGCACGTTGGATTAGAAAATTAATTTTTTTCACCTTTATAGGAAGATTTTACACATACATGTCACAAATGGACTCCAATTGAACTTTGTGCACTTTATGAACTTTATTGTTATTTATATGTTGATTTTGTTTATATATTTGGTTCACCAGCAGCGCTATCACATTTTATTACTTGACATATAATGATATTAATTCCTTCATCTTCCAGGAACTGGCTACATACTCTCACCACATGAGGCCGGGCATTGTTGTGCACCAGGAGGAACCCAGGACCCACCGCACTAGCGTAGGGTCTGACAATGGGTCCAAGGATTTCATCCCGATACCTAATGCCAGTCAAGGTGCCCTTGTCTAGCCTATAGAGGTCTGTGTGTCCCTCCATGGATATGCCTTCCCAGACCATCACTGACCCAACACCAAACCAGTCATGCTGAATGATGTTACAGGCAGCATAACATTCTCCTTGGCCACTCCACTTTCATGTCTGTCACATGTGCTCAGGGTGAACCTTCTCTTATCTGTGAAAAGCACAGGGTGCCAGCGGTGGACCTGTCAACTCTGGTTTACAATGGCAAATGTCACAGTGCTGGGCAGTGAGCACAGGGCCCACTAGAGGATGTTGGGACTTCAGACCACCCTCATGAAGTCTGTTTCTGATTATTTGGTCAGAGAAATTTACACCAGTGGCCTTCTGGAGGTAATTTTGTAGGGCTCTGGCAGTGCTCATCCTGTTCCTCCTTGCACAAAGGAGATACTGGTCCTGCTGATGGGTTAAGGACCTTTTACAGCCCTGTCCAGCTCTCCTAGAGTAACTGCCGGTGTCCTGGAATATCCTCCATGCATATGAGACTGTGTTGGGAGACAAAGCAAACCTTTTGGCAGTGACACATATTGGTGTGCCATCCTGGAGGAGTTGAACTGCCTGTGCAACCTCTATAGGGTCCAGGTATTGCCCCATGCTACCAGTAATGACACTGAACCTAACCAAATTAAAAAATAATGAAAAACAGTCAGAAAAGATGAATATGTGTACATATATATTTTGTTTGTTTTTTGTTTTATTTATTTATGTATTTATTAATTTTTTGTTACTGTGCAAAAGTTTTAGGCAGGTGTAAAAACAATACTGTAAATTAAAAATGCTTTCAGAAATAGAAGTGTTATTAGTTTATATTTATCAATTAACAAAATGGAAAGTAAATGAACAGAGAAAATCCAAATGAATGATGAGAAACCCCATATCAAATAAATATTTGGTGTGACCACACTTTGCCTTCAAGACAGCGTCAATTTGTCTACGTAAACTTGCGCACAGTTTTTGAAAGAACTCAGCAAGTATCTTCTGTGGATGTAGGCAAATCCTTTTGTCTCTTCATGTAATCCCAGACAGACTTGATGCTGAAATTAAGGCTCTGTGAGGGACACACTTCCAGGACTCCATGTTTTTTCTTTACGCCGAAGATGGCTCTTAATTATATTGGCTGTATGCTTGGGGTGGTTGTCTTTTTTGCAGGATACATTTGGGCCAATCACACGCCTCCCTGATGGTATGGCATGATGGATAAATATTTGCCTGTATTGCTCAGCATTAAGGATCCTGATCAAATCTGCATCTCCATTTGTATAAATGCAGCCCCAAACTTGCAAGTAATCTCCACCATGCATCACTGTTGCCTGAAGATACTTAATATTGTACCATTTTTAAGCCATTCCGTGAACAAACTGCCTCCTATTACAGCCAACTATATCAAATTTTAACTCATCAGTCCAGAGCACCTGCTGCTATCTGTCTTCATCTCAGTTCCTATGTTTTCATACATTGTTGGGTTTTTTAGCTTTGTTTCACATTGGATTGCGTTTTAGCTATGATTCTCTCAGGAAGACCGCTTCTTGACAAACTTCTCTAGACAGTTAATGGGTGTACCTGGGTTCCGTTGGTTTCCATCAGTTCTGTGCTGATGGCACTGCTGGATATCTACTGATGTTAAAGGGAAGTAAGCATGATGTGTCTTACATCTGCTGTATTACATTTTTTGGCTGACCACTGCATTGACGGTCCTCAACATTGCCCAGTTTTTGTGCTTCTTCAAAAGAGCTTGAACAACACATCTTAAAACCCCAGTCTGCTTTGAAATCTTTGCCCGAGAGAGACCTTGCTGATGCAGTATACCTACCCTATGTCTTGTTGCTGTGCACAGTCTTGCCATGATGTATGACCTTTGACATTAAACTATCGTCCACAACCTCACCTTCTTAGCAGAGTTTGGTTGTTCCTCACCCAGCTTTAAGCCTCCTACACAGCTGTTTGTGTTTCAGTTAATGGCTGTGTTTCAACCTATATATTAAATTGATGATCATTAGCACCTGCTTGGTATAATTGATCAATCATACACCTGACTCTAATCCTACAAAATCCCAGACTTTATGCAAGTGTACAAAGTATGGCTCTCATTTAGTCAGATCCTGTATGAGTTGTTCTTTGTCTTTTTTCAGTTTAGAACCTAAACTGATAGATTCAGCATATATTGTGCACTTGTAAGCTTTGTAAAAAGATGTGTTTAATGCCCCTCTACACAAGCTTAACAGCCTCTACTGTGTAGAAATGTATAGAGGGAGTCCAATTTTTCAGTTTTTTGCACAATAAATCTCAAGGAGAGAAAAACCTGATAATTGATTTTGGTTTGTGCTAGAGTAAATATACATAGGTAACATTAATGTGTGAATGTCAATGTCCAGCTCTAGATCGTCATCAAAATAGTTTGGGGCAAATAACAGCTCTCTATTCAGTAGTTGGTCTCCCCTTGTGGATAAGAGAATATGATGGGAGATTTACAGCTAGGTTGTCCATGCTGTCTTACTATGATTTGCACCACTCACTGGAGCTTCTCCTGGGTCATTTCCCCTCCTCTTATCCTTGTGATGATTCCTTCTTGTGCAAAAAAAAATGTCTGTGAGGAAGTTGAGAATTTTCTAGGGTTTGTATCTGATTGTGAAGTAGGCTGTGATCATATACCTTGATTTCTGTTGACTCTCTTTAATCTGCTTTCATATTTCTAGGCACAAACCTGGTCCTCCTGATGATCTATGATGTCCCACCTAAATTGTTTTCTACTGTTGCATGTGTTTCAAGAAAATATGTTTGCTTTTCCCTTCTGCCTGAAGTTTCTATGCATGCATATAGGGAATTAGCCAGTTTGTCAGATTTAGCTATTTCACCCTGCATACCCTGTATCCTTAGTACACATCATTAGAGGTCTGGACTGAACTTGTTAAGGGTCTGAGACCAAATTGAGGGGGCATTACAGATTATCAGGAGAATGGGTTTATACCTAATACTCCTGAAATAATTGCATTTTTTACAAACTACATACTTGATACCTGAAGAACATGAATAGAGAATGTGACCTCTATGTAATTATTTATTTTGTAAGTTGGCCATACGCTGTAAAATCTGATCACACAATCCCCTTTAGATCTACAGTACCATAAACTTTATAGTGCACATGTTTGCCGGATGAGTTGCTAGTTGATAAGATTGTATAGGTTAGCCTGTATAAAACATGGTCTGGGTGAATCTGCGTAGGGAATGTATAAATATTGCACAGTGTGATTGTATAGTGTATGGCTAGAAAGAGGTTACTCTCTGCTGTATATATGCATTACTGTATTTCCTGCTGTCTTTTTATATACACCATATATAATAAATACAGTACATATATATTAAATACAGTGTGTATAGAAAACAATCAACGCCTTTAAAATAATCACATTTTGGTGCTTAGCAGCCTGAAATGAAGACAGACACAGTTTTTGTTTTATCCAGCTGTATTGCAACTTATAACATCAGTGAAAATTAGAACAGCAACTTTTCAGAAAAAAATAAATAAATTCAAAAACAGAATTACTGGGTTGGAGAAAGGATCACCCCCTTATGTGAGTATTTTGTTGGACCAGATTTTGCATTAATTACAGTCTTTTAGTCTTTTGGGATATGTCTCTACTAACTTTGCACATCTAGACTTTGCAGTATTTGCCCACTCTTCAGAACTCCTCAAGTTCAGTTAAATTTGATGGTGACCGTTTGTGGACTGCAGTCTTCAAGTCATTCCACAGATTTTCAAAGTGGTCCAAGTCTGGGCTCTGACTAAGCCATGGAAATACATTCACCCTTTTCTCCTTCAACCACTGTGTGTTCATTTTTATTGTGTGCTTTGGCTCATTGTCATGTTGGAAGGTAAACCTTCTTCCCATTGACAACTTTCTGGCAGAAGGCAGCAGATTCTCTTCAAGAATGTGATGGTACTTTGCCCCATCCATTTTTCCTTCTATCCTGACAAGTGCTCCAGTCCCTGCTTCAGAAAAACACCCAGTAACAGGATATTACCACATCCATGATTTACTTTAGGAATGGTGTTATTTGGATGGTGAGCTGTATTGGATTTACGCCAGACATATCGTTTGGTGTTGATGCCAAATAATCCAATTTTAGTCTCATCTGACCTACTTAACCACTTCAATACAGGGCTTTTAAACACCCTTCCTTACCAGAGCACTTTTTGCGATTCGGCACTGCGTCACTTTAACTAACAATTGCGCGGTCGTGCGACGTTACACCCAAACAAAATTGATGTCCTTTTTTTCCCACAAATAGAGCTTTCTTTTGGTGGTATTTGATCGCCCCTGCGGTTTTTATTTTTTGCGCTATAAACAAAAGAAGAGCGACAATTTTGAAAAAAAACACAATATTTTTTATTTTTTTGCTATAATAAATATCCCATTTTTTTTTAAAAAAAAACTATTTTTTTCCTCAGTTTAGGCCGATACGTATTCTTCTACATATTTTTGGTAAAAAAAAATTGCAATAAGCGTATATTGATCGGTTTGCGCAAAAGTTATAGCGTCTACAAAATAGGGGATAGATTTATTGAATTTTTTTTTTTTTTTTTTTACTAGTAATGGCGGGGATCTGCGATTTTTTTTTCGTGACTGCGACATTGCGGCGGACACTTCGGACACTTTTGACACATTTTTGGAACCATTCACATTTACACAGCGATCGTTGCTATAAAATTGCAATGATTACTGTGTAAATGTGACTGGCAGGGAATGGGTTAACACTAGAGGGAGCTGGAGGGGTTAATGTGTTCCCTAATAGACGTGATTCTAACTGTAGGGGGAGGGGACTTAAGGGGAGGAGACCGATCATGTGATCCTCCGTACTGGGATCACATGATCGGTCTCCTCCCCGCTGACAGGACGTGGAGCTGTGTGTGTAAACAACTGGTCCCGCCCAGTCCCGTTGTTTTAACGGGCAATCGCGGGTGCCCGGCGGACATCGCGGCCGCCGGGCACTCGCACCGGGTCCCGAGCGATGCCGCGGGCGCGCCGCAGGCGCGCTCGCGCCCCCTAGGTGGCCGGGAATCCGAGGACGTCATATGACGCCCACCCAGGATGGGAGATCCACCTTGTGGGCGTCATATGACGGCGGGCGGTGCTGAAGCGGTTAAAAGGCACCTTGAAATTTCTGAGGCCCCATGAAAAAAGGTGTTATGGTCAGATGAGTCTAAAATGTTATTATTTGCCCTCAACACCAATTTAAAAAAAAATGTATAGTCCGAATGAATATAAAGTCACAAACTCCATTCAATCTCTTATAGTCAGTGAACAATTTCCAAATTTAATAAATATTCGATGATGCATGCTTCAAATTATATATCTATATATATATACATATATATATATAATTATATATATATATATTATTATATATATATTTATTAACCCCACAACATATGAATTGCATGCACTTTTGCACATTTTATTATTATTTTATAATTTATTCACAGACATATATTAAAAACACAGGTCGATCTAGTTCCTCAATAGTGGCATGTAGACCCTGCCCAGCATGATGACATCACTGCCCTGTCTGACTTTAGTATTTTGGAGTTTTGTTATATAATCAAAAAGACTTTAGAGGAGGGCAGGGGGGATATGAGGTAAATATACTAAAAGGCTGTGATCAGAAAGTAGGAACAATAGGTAATTTAGATGAGTAAAAGTAAAGAGAGTTAAGAAGGCAAGGTTAAGAGAGTGTCTCATGAGGTTTATGGGTACATTTTTACATTTTGTGATGGACCAAATGATGTGGTCTAACACAAATGCAATTAATCCATTATTGAAAATGATAAAAATTATCATTACATTGTAATGCTTTAAAAAGCATACTATGGCACATATAGTTAATACTATGATTTTATACCATGCAAATAATTGCTTTAGATTTCCATATTTTTCTAAAATTTGCATCATTATTTTTATCCACAGACAAATATATCTGCATAATATTAAAAGAACATATATTTCAAATATTATAGTGAGCCCATGTGCTTAATTATCTTGGAAATTGTGGAAGAAAATAGTGGAAATTAAATGTACTCTGCCTTTATATAAGGCTGCTGTGTTATATAAACCTATTCTAAAGTATTCATTTTAATGGACAACTATTTCTATCCATGATGGCACAAAGCAACTATATTTAAAATAGTTGTAAGCTAAATTCTGAAGCAATATGTGCTAATTATTAACAAAGAAATATTGTGCAATAAAATGTGCTAATTAAAGCTAGTGAAGATAGTCTTAATATATTTAGCATGCTAGCTCTCAGTATAGTCCACTATGTGAGAACTAATTAAGCCATGTGCAGACTTTTCTAAATAATTCTGGCATGAAAAAGCACCATCTGGCCTTCTTTCCACAAGGTTGCAGTAATCAAGTAAAGTATCCACTGATCACTCCACATTATGGGGAGATATTATGTACTTCTGGCAAAAGCACCACAACTACTTAAACTCTTAAGTCACTCATTAAAATCAGTTACATACTGTTTGCATTAGGTATTTTTTGCTTCTAAACATCTGCAGATTTGTTCAAAGACAACTCATTGTTTTTGCACAGATTTAAATATTTATTCAAGAATGAATTAAAGAGACATTGCAGTAGTTAAAGCAATGTGTAAAGCATAATAATATAAAATAACTGATACACATCTTTAGAAAAAACTAAAAACTAAACAAAGGGGTTGATTTACTAAAGGCAAAAACACTCTGCAAGTGCAGTTGCTCCAGAGCTTAGTAAATGAGCAGAAGCTCTGCTGATTTCCATCACCAAATCATGTGCAAGCAAAAATTCTTTTTTTTTTTTTTACTTTCCTTGATCAGGTCCTCTTTGCAAAGCCTTACCTCATTTACTAAGCTCTGGAGCAACTGCACTTGCAGAGGGCAACTGTACTTTGTAAAATAAAATAAGAAATACAGGCACAGAGTGTAGACTTAAAATTTATATGAAATTCACAATAAGTAAAACTCACATGTTGGAAAACAATTACTGGCACATCATTGTAGGTTGCTTGTCCAGTGGTGCATCAATTGCACTGGTCTGTAGTAGAGAGCTGTCCCAGCGGAAAGCCATAGCTGAGGCTTGGAACGCTCCCTGAACCACAGCGCTGATCAGGATGACGTCACCGGCTTGCTCGCAATGCGTTTATGTGTGGGCGCACCCTGGCGGTGGGAGGAATGTGAGCTCCTTTTTCAATCTATCTTTTGATATGTGGAAGAAGGTGCTCTGGTCAGATGAGACCAAAATTTTACCTTTTGGCCTAAAAGCAAAACGCTATGTGTGGCGGAAAACTAACACTGCACACCACGGTAAACATACCATCCCCACCTTGAAACATGGTGGTGGCAACATCATGTTGTGGGGATGCTTTTCTTCTGCAGGGACAGGAAAGCTGGTCAGAGTTGATGGGAAGATGGATGGAGCCAAATACAGGGCAATCTTATAAGAAAACCTGTTAGAGTCTGTAAAGGACTTGAAACGGGGGCAGAGGTTAACCTTCCAGCAGGGCAACAACCCTAAACATACAGCCAGGGCTACAATGGAATGGTTTAGATCAAAGCATATTCATGTGCTAGAATGGTCCAGTCAAAGTCCAGACCTAAACCCAATTGAGAATCTGTGGCAAGCTTTGAAAATTACTGTTAACAGATGTTCTCCATCCAATCTAACAGAGCTTGATCTATTTTGCACAGAAAAATGGGCAAACATTTCACTCTCTAGATGTGCAAAGCTGGTAGAGACATATCCAAAAAATCTTGCAGCTGTAATTGCAGCGAAAGGTGGTTCTACAAAGTATTGGATACAAATGCACGCCACACTTTTCAGATATTTATTTGTAAAAAAATTTGAAAACCATTTATCATTTTTCTTTCCACTTCACAATTATGTGCCACTTTGTGTTGGTCTATTACATAAAATCCCAATAAAATACATTTACGTTTTTTGGTGTAGCATGACAAAATGTGGAAAAGTTCAAGGGGAATGAATACCTTTTAAAGGCAGTGTATGTACTGTATAGTCTTTTCTTTTTTTTAACTTTATCTTCATGTTAAAATGCTGTTCATACATATACTTTGTAACTTTGTTCTAGGCTTGGTACAAATGTACATCTGGAGTATGTTGCTGGTAAGGAAAAATAAACAATTATAATTTCCATATTCACTACGATATTATTATTATTATGGCCTCAAAATCATATTACATTACTTTTCAAGAACATCACAGGTCCAGTTTAATAAAGCCTTTCTCAAGGAAATATGTATGCTTTCATTGATGCTAGTGAATTCTCACTTTGAAAATGACAGCTGCTTGATAATCAGGCTGATTGTCTTGCAATAACAATAACAATTAACCATCATGCTCTGGGTCCACCATATGATTTTCCTCTAACTAATCTTGTTCAAAAGGGTTGCACGTGTTTTTTTTTATAGAATCATTGCTTCAAATCTTTCTTCAGACAATTTTTGGGGCTGTCATTGCTGACCTTCTTCTGAAAATTCTAGTTTCCAGGCTATTAGGCTGAGCCACTGGCTTCATTACATTTATAATCACTAAACCAGAGTGTGCAGATAAGGATTTTGGACTTCACTTTGAATTTTCTCATATGCATACTTGTTCATTGTCAGTGACTTAAAAAAGTAATACCTATTCCATAAGTCTCGTTGAAAAAGTATAAAGGCAAATGCCTTTGTCAGAGGGGAGTTTACAAGCAAGATTAAGAACATGGTTGGATGAAATTGGACACAAGAAAGATAGATGGCCTGTATCCAATGATATAGAAGAACATGCAGTAGGTAGCTCCTGCAGGAAGCCAAGGCAACTTGCCGTGCAGCTTCTAAAGATTTTGTTCGGGATAAGTGCATTTTTTTAAAATGTACTCTTCCAGTAGTTGCAGAATCCACTCCTCAGATGTTTGCAGGTGTCAGATGTGCCCTTTTATTTTATTTATTTTTTAAATAAAACATGGCTGACAGGCATTTTTCTATGCTTTTTAAAGCATGTACCGGTATGTATTAGAGATAAGTAAAAAGCAGTGTAGCGCTAATAGTGAATTCATATAAGTGCAAAACCGGTGATTATAAATGATTCAAATAACGTCATATATGTAATGTATGACATACATAAAGAAAGTATATAACTAAAATATAGACAGGTAAAAGTCACACAAATTGATAAAACCAGTGAACTGAAAAAGTTAAAGTCCAGTTATGGTGAGCAAGTCCATTTAACGTATGTATTGAGTGAAAACATAATCCAAATTATGATGAGTGGATCCCAAAGTAGAGAGATCATCACAGTGAAATAATCTGCCACCAATAGAATATGAGGGGGCTTACCAGAACATATGGACCCAATTTAGCTTATACCAAATGGGTCAATACAAGTAATGGTGTTTCAACACCTGGTAGAGAATCTCCATTACAATCATCTCTGGACGAACTGTAAGATGCTAGGGGGATTGTCAACCAACACCAATGTAGCAATAGTGCACACTGTAAACAGGACATTTCAAAGTAGATTTCAGAGGTGGAATCCTCTCATCATCACTCCATTAATACATAAATCCAAGGAGAGAAGATAGAAGACTAAAGTAATATTATTAAAAATATAAAACACTCACATTTCAGTAAACATCAGAGCGCATGATGAACAATTCTTGTTAGATGGTGGAACAGGGTGAAATGGCATAGACAGGACAGTGGACCCGATGCATTTTGTCTTATACAGACATCATCTGGGATCATGTATGTATTAGAAACAGTAGGTATGCACACCTAATAATTAGTAGAGAGGGCATACAAAGGTTCTTCAGCAACCGGGATAACATTCAAATTTGTAAAATTCAGATAAATATACTGATAAAACAAGTACATTTGAAAAAGTAGCTTTCTTGATATTCTTTTCTTTTTTTACATTTCACACAAGGTTATTATATTGTTTAAAGCATGGTGGATGTTGTTGAAACCCAACTGCAACATTCTGTCCCCCTTAAATCATATGCATACATTTTTTCAGGGGGTGTTCAGTAAGGATGAGCCCGGTGTTCGATTCGAACCCATGTTCGAATCGAGCACCGGGTGTTCGCTCGCTCGGCGAGCCCAGAACTATTGGGGCCGCTCGCATCAAATTCGTGTGATGCGAGCGGCCCCGCAATGCATTGCGGCCCGCGCAGTGCAATGCTGGCTGATGATTGGCCAAGCATGCACTGTGACCCCGCATGCTTGGCCAATCACAGCGCCGGCAGCGAGGAGAGCCATAATTGGCTACAGGCAGGATGCCTGTAGCCAATTATAGCTCAGGGGCTTTAATACACGCCCCACGGTATAAGAGGCGTGTATTATGGCGGCCTCGCATATTATGTTTCACTCACAGTGTCAGCGTGTCAGTGTGCTGCTGACTGCTGACAACAATATGTGCTTTATTTCTGGGGATATGTGTGTGCATGCTGTTAGAACAGCATTGCAGTATCACATCTGGGGGGTGTCTATAGGTAGCCTGTGAAGGAGGGCAGGTTTCCTGTGCTTAGAACTTTCCCTGCAAAAGTGTCATTTTTGCAGGAAGAAAGCTATTTAAATCACTCGCGGCTAATGAATTGATGGCTCCTGTAACACAGAGAGCTGTCATTCATTAATAAAAAAAAAAAAAAAAAGCGTAGGGGTCCCCCCAAATTCAATAACCAGGCCCTTCAGGTCTGGGATGGATATTAAGGGGGATCCCAGCCAAAAAAAAAAAAAAAAAAAAAATGGCGTAGGGTCCCCCTCAAAATCCATACCAGACCCTTGAGGTCTGGTATGGATTTTAAGGGGAACCCTAGCCAAAAAAAATGGCGTGGGGTCCCCCTCAAAATCCATACCAGACCCTTATCCGAGCACGCAACCTGGCAGGCCGCAGGAAAAGAGGGGGGGACGAGAGCGGCCCCCCCTCTCGCCTGAACCGTACCAGGCCACATGCCCTCAACATTGGGAGGATGCTTTGGGGGTCTAAGACCCCTAAAGCACCTTGTCCCCATGTTGATTAGGACAAGGGCCTCTTCCCCACAACCCTGGCCGGTGGTTGTGGGGGTCTGCGGGCGGGGGGCTTATCGGAATCTGGAAGCCCCCTTTAACAAGGGGACCCCCAGATCCCGCCCCCCCCCCCCCTGTGTGAAATGGTAAGGGGGTACAAAAGTACCCCTACCATTTCACCAAAAAAGTGGCAAAAATGGTAAAAATGACAGGAGACAGTCTTTGACAATTCCTTTATTAAAATCTTCTTTCTTCTTTCTTCATCCTTCGGATTCTTCATCTTCTCCTTCCTTCATCTTCTTCCATCTTCTTCTTCCATTTTCTTCTTCCTCCGATCCGCTTCTTCTTGCGCTGGTCTTCTCGTCCTTCTCGTCCGGCATCTTCTTCCGTCGGCGTCGGCGTCGGTGTCGGTGTCTTCTTGGGCCGCTCCGCGCAATGGGAGGCTCCCGCTGTGTGAGGCTCCGCTCCATCTGACAGGTCTTTTAAAACGGAGGGCAGACCCCCACAACCACCGGCCAGGGTTGTGGGGAAGAGGCCCTTGTCCTAATCAACATGGGGACAAGGTGCTTTAGGGGTCTTAGACCCCCAAAGCATCCTCCCAATGTTGAGGGCATGTGGCCTGGTACGGTTCAGGCGAGAGGGGGGGCCGCTCTCGTCCCCCCCTCTTTTCCTGCGGCCTGCCAGGTTGCGTGCTCGGATAAGGGTCTGGTATGGATTTTGAGGGGGACCCCACGCAATTTTTTTTGGCTAGGGTTCCCCTTAAAATCCATACCAGACCTCAAGGGTCTGGTATGGATTTTGAGGGGGACCCTACGCCATTTTTTTTTTTTTTTTTTTGGCTGGGATCCCCCTTAATATCCATCCCAGACCTGAAGGGCCGGGTTATTGAATTTGGGGGACCCCTAAGCTTTTTTTTTTTAATTTTTTTTTTTTTTTTTATCAATGACTTTTTTTTATGAATGAGTTTCAATGAATCACTGTTCTCTGTGTTACGGGAGCCGTGAATTAACATTAGCCGCGAGTGATTTTAAATAGCTTTTTTACTTTCAAAAATGACACTTTGCGCAGAGACAGTTCTAAACACGGGAAACATGCGCCCCTTTACAGGCATACTATAGACACCCCCCAGGTACGAAATTTAAAGGAATATTACACTTTTATTGTTTCAATTTAAGCATTATTAAAATCACTGCTCATGAAAAAACGGCCGTTTTTAAAAAAAAATTTTGCATTGATACATGTCCCCTGGGGCAGGACCCAGGTCCCCAAACACTTTTTATGACATTAACATGCATATTAGCCTTTAAAATGAGCACTTTTAATTTCGAACGTTCGCATCCATTATAACTAATAGGGTTCTAAAGCTCGCACGGACTTTAGGTCCGTTCGCGGGTTCTGGTGCGAGCCGAACGGGGGGGTGTTCGGCTCATCCCTAGTGTTCAGTCTGTTCACATAAATGTTCTCTTTTTCTGATGGTGGGTGGATAATGATTGCTGCTGAGTGATGCACTTTCCTTTAAATCTAGAACTGCCTAATGATGTTCCTTTGTGGGTAAAATGCCACAAAGCAGTAGTTTAACCTGGAAGAGAACCAGCGCTGGATCACAGAGCAGTAAGCAAGCGGTGCACAGAGCCAAAGACAAGGTGAACATTGCAGATCTGTCTTTTTCATTTCAGAGTGTTTAGTGCATTGCGTTTTTTCTTTTTTTCATTAATCTGCAGTTGGGTTTTAATAACCATTAACTATGATGGTGCCATGGTTGTAGTGCAGTGTAGCTACTCCTTTGCAACATAAATTCCAATTTCACTAAATACCTTTCATTTTATTTTGATAGACTTAGAAAAAGGAAATACTTAACTTCCTGACACAAAGCATGACAGCATACACGAATAGGATAGGCTCCACCTCTCGCCCAATCAGGACTGGTTATACTATATTTAAATATGTATATCAAGAAACCAGTTTGAGTTGATTTGAGCTTTGTGACATGGTGCATTATGGAAGTAGCAAAAAGAAGATGGGTACAATGTAGTCATAAATGGATGGACATGGTCAGTAACAATACTCATGTAGTCCGTGGCATTTAACCACTTGCTTACCGGCACTTAAACCCCCCTCCCATCCAGACCAATTTTCAGCTTTTGGTGCTCTCACACTTTGAATGACAATTACTCAGTCATGCAACACTGTACCCAAATTCATTTTTTGTCCTTTTTTTCCCCCAAATAGAGCTTTCTTTTGGTGGTATTTGATCACCTCTGGGTTTTTTATTTTTTGCGCTATAAATGAAAAAAGACCAAAAATTTTGAAAAAAAAAAACGTTTTTCTTGGTTTCTGTGATAAAATTTAGCAAATTATTAATTTTTCTTCATAAATTTTGGCCACAATTTATACTGCTACATATCTTTGGTAAAAATAACCAAAAATTGGTGGAAATTATTTGGTCTGTGTGAAAGTTTTAGAGTCTACAAGCTGTGGTGCAAATCATAAAAAAATTATCACATCTGATGTACTGAGGCCTATCTCATTTCTTGAGACCCTAACAAGCCAGGAAAGTACAAATACCCCCAAATGACCCCTTTTTGGAAAGTAGACATTTCAAGGTATTTAGTAAGAGGCATGGGGAGTTATTTGAAGTTGTAATTTTTTCCCACAATTCTTTGCAAAATTAAGATATTTTTTTTATTTTTTATTTTTCACAAAATTGTCATTGTAATAGCTTATTTCTCTCACATAGCATATGTATACCACAAATGACACCCCAAAATACATTCTGCTACCCCTCCTGAGTATAGCGATACCACATGTGTGGGACCTTTTCACTGCCTGGCCACATACAGAGGCCCAACATGCAGGGAGCACCATCAGGTGTTCTAGGAGCATAAATTACACATCACATTTCTCAACCTCCTATTACACTTTTGAAGGCCCTGGAGCCCCAGGACAATGGAAACGCCCACAAAATGACCCCATTTTGGAAAGCTAACACCCCAGCGTATAATCTATGAGGCCTAATTAGTCTTTTGAATGGTTAATTTTTTTCCAGAAGTTTTTGGAAAATTTGGAAAAAAAATGAAAACGCATTTTTTTTTACACAAAGTTGTCCGTTTATAAGATATTTCCAACATGTAGCATTTAGATAGCACAAATGACACCCCAAAATACATTCTGCTACTCCTCTTGAGTATAGCGATACCACATGTGTGGGACTTTTTCACTGCCTGGCCACATACAGTGGCCCAACATGCAGGGAGCACCGTCAGGTGTTCTAGGAGCATAAATTACACATCACATTTCTCAACCACCTATTACACTTTTGAAGGCCCTGGAGCACCAGGACAATGGAAACGCCCACAAAATTACCCCATTTTGGAAAGCTAACACCCCAACGTATAATCTATGAGGCATATTGAGTCTTTTGAATGGTTAATTTTTTTCCAGAAGTTTTTGGAAAATGTGGGAAAAAAATGTAAACGCATTTTTTTTACACAAAGTTGTCCATTTATAAGATATTTCCAACAGGTAGCTATTAGATAGCACAAATGACACCCCAAAATACATTCTGCTATTCCTCCTGAGTATAGCGATACCATGCGTATGAGACTTCTACACATT
Source organism: Lithobates sylvaticus (assembly GCA_028564925.1). NCBI lineage: Eukaryota > Metazoa > Chordata > Amphibia > Anura > Ranidae > Lithobates > Lithobates sylvaticus. The sequence goes on along the minus strand of CM053026.1, from coordinate 368,478,619 downwards.
CTGGCCACATACAGAGATCCAAAATGCAAGGAACACCATCAGGTATTCCAGGGACACATAGCATGCACATACCAAGAATTACACCCCAAAATACATTATGCTGAGCAAAGCGTAAACAAAAGCTTACCTGTGGTTGTAGTAGCGCAGTTGTACACAGGAGGATAGCACTGGTCCAGGCAGCAGGCAGGGACTTGGTCAGCAACGGCGAACACAATTGTCCAGGCAGGGATATTGTCCATATAAAGTCCAGGGTCAGTGCAGGCAGAGATATTGTCAGCAGTGGCAAAAATATTGGCCCTGGTAGTAGGCAGGACATGTGGTGTGGTCAGTGCGACAGGCAGAGGCATGACGGCAGGAAGTCCTACAGGCAGAAGGCAGAAGTAGGGCCTCGTTCAGGACAGAATGGGGACAGGGGTAGAGGCTTCTCCCACCCAAATCTCTTTGAAGCCTCCGAGCCTCCAGACCCTAATCTAGGATTGAGAAAACAAAAAAAATAGTTTTCTTCATCCAGAAAAACATTTCTGGAGCCCCTCACATATAAATCCCACTGGTCCAGTAGCAGGGTACAAGATCAGTCTAAGAGGCAGGCAAATATCATGGTCAAACAGTCCAAAGTCAGTTCCAGATCAGGCAGAGGTATTTACAGAATCGTTAGGCAGAAGCATGGTCGAATAACAGTCCAGGGTCAGTTCCAGATCAGGCAGAAGTAGGTACAGAATCGTTAGGCAGAAGCATGGTTGTATAACAAGCCAGGGTCAGTTCCAGATCAGGCAGAGGTTGGTAAAGAATCGTTAGGCAGAAGCATGGTCGTATAACAAGCCAGGGTCAGTTACAGAGCAGACAGTGGCATAAGGGGTGTGAAGGTGTGTAAGGGCAGGAACTGAAGATTACGTTTACCATACTTCACTAATAATTTATTGAAGTATGGTAACGGCGAAAACAGTCACCTATGCAGAGGCCTGGTTGGGAAGGACAATCTGCACAATGATAAGATGTGTCTCTTGTGATTCCTGCTTTGGTACACACCTTACATTTTTTTTGACGGCCTTGGCCTGTTGGTTTGGGATAGATTTTATCAGGAAAGTGGCAGTGGGAGAGTCGACTAACAACATCTGATTGGATATTTTCTGGTGGGCCGCTCGGGAATACAAGGACAGTGAAAACTTCCTCCTGGTAGCCAAGGAAGGGTTTGGGGTTTTGGGTGGAGTTCCGGTAAATGACATACGAATTATATATTGCCAATTGAAAAACTAATATTGCAACTTTCTTGTACCAATGGTATGTCCGTCGTGTAGCAAGATATGGTTCCATCATTTGGTCGTTGAAGTCAACTACCCCCATATACAAATTATAATCATAAATACATTTGGGTTTGTTTATGGGGCCATTTCTTCTGGGGATTTCTACAAAGGTATTATTGTGGATTGAAGACAGCATGTAGACATCCCTTTTGTCCCTCCACTTCACTGCCAAAATCTCTTTGTTTCTCATGCTTGCCGTTTCTCCTTTTTTCAATTTTTGATTCACGAGACTTTGAGGAAAGCCCTTCCGTTTTTTTTTAACGGTGCCACATGCTGGTGTCTTCATCCGGTGGAGGTTGTGGAACAGGGGCAGAGATGTGTAGAAGTTATCTACATATAAATTGTAGCCTTTCTCCAGTAGGGGATATATGAGGTCCCAAACAATTTTCCCGCTTGATCCCAAGTAGTCCGGGCAATTAGGGGGCTGCAGCTGGGTGTCCTTCCCTTCGTAGACTTTGAAGACATACATGTACCCTGTGACTCGGTCACATAATTTGTACACCTTCACTCCATAGCGGGCCCTTTTGCTGGGAATGAATTGTTTTATTTTGAGCCTGCCACTAAATTTAATAAGGGACTCATCCACACATATGTGTTGGTCCGGGGTAAACAGCTGGGGGAATACTTGAGAAAAATAATTTAAAAGTGGGTGAATTTTGAAAAGCATGTCATAATTTGGGTCATTTCGGGGGGCACTGGGAATTGTCGTTGAAATGAAGGAACCTCTGTATCATGAGGTACCTGTTTCGGGACATAACCTTGGAGAAGACTGGCATGTGTTGGAGGGGCTGGGTTGACCAATAGGACATCAAAGTGTTTTTTTTGGTGAGTCCCATGTTGAATGTGAGGCCTAAAAAAACCTTGAACTCCTCCACCGTTAGGTCTCTCCATTCATAGGGACGGGCATAATATGAGGTTGGGTTTTGCAAAATAAATTGCTGGGCATAAAGATTTCACTGGGCCACAATTGATCCTAACATGTCCTCCGTAAAAATTAAATTAAAAAAATCTATTGGGGTAAAATTCTGTGTGTCCACCTGGACTCCTGGCTGGGCAGTGAAAGGGGGAATGTTGGCTTCTCCTGAATTAGGTGGAAGCCACAAGGGGTTTTGAAGGGCATAGGGAAGGCTGGCATGGGTCCTTGGCCTTTCTTGCCGAGGTACTGCGGTGCTGGTGGATGGCACTGCGGTGCTGGTGGGTGGCACTGCGGTGCTGGTGGATGGCACTACTTCCTCACCAGAATGCCTTCGTTTGGCCGGCCGAATATCTTCCTCCTCCGAGTCACTCGATGTTTCGCTACTGAGGACTGGCTCGTAAGTTATGTCAGTCTCAGAATCGACGTATGAAGAGGAATCTGAAGAGAGCTCCCCGTTGCTCTGGTCGGCCTGGGAAAGAATTTGGAACGCCTCCTCTGCGGAAAATACTCTTTTGGACATGCTGCTGGTTGCTGGTGCTACTACACAGGTGTGTACTAAGCCTGCACTGATGGGCACTGATGAGGCAGCACTGATGAGCACAGATGGGCACTGAGGTGGCACAGATGGGCACTGAGGTGGCACAGATGGGCACTAATGAGGTGGAACAAATGCGCACTGATGAGGTGGAACAAATGCGCACTGATGAGGCGTCACAGGTGGACACTGATGAGGTGGCACAGGCGGGCACTGATGAGGTGGCACAGGCGGGCACTGATGAGGTGGCACAGTCGGGCACTGATTGTGAAGATGTGCAGATGGACACTGATCGGCACAGGTGGACACTGATCGGCACAGGTGGGCACTGATCGGCACAGGTGGACACTGATCGGCACAGGTGGGCACTGATCGGCACAGGTGGGCACTGATCGGCACAGGTGGACACTGATCGGCACAGGTGGGCACTGATCGGCACTGATTGGCACAGGTGGGGCACTGATCGGCACAGGTGGGGTACTGTACTGATGGGGCACTGTAATGATGGGGCACTGTACTGGCTGATGTTTCTTACTGTTGTCACAGATCCTCTCTCTCCTCACACGCTGTCTCTGTGTGAGGAGAGAGAGCCGGCAATGAGAGATGATCTCATATGTTTACATTTGAGATCATCGCTCATTGGCCAGGGCGATCGCGCTGTAAACGGCCGCTGTGATTGGCCGTTTACAGCGATCTGTGATTGGCTGTGTCCAAGGGACACGGCCAACACAGAATTTCCCTGATGCGCGCTCGGGGAGCGAGGAAAGGGGAGGCCGTCATATGATGGCCTCCCGGGATTTGGCACTTCGCCGGATGCGAAGTGGTTAAACAATGCTCAATTGGTACTAAGGGACCCAAAGTGTGCCCAAAGTGTGCCAAGAAAATACCCCCCCCACACCATTACACCACCACTACCAGCCTTAACCGTTAATAGAAGACAGGATGGATTCATGTTTTCACATTGTTTATGCCAAATTCTGACCCAACCAGCTGAAATTGAGACTCATCAGACCAGGCAACATTTTTCCAATCGTCTATTGTCCAATTTTGGTGAGCCTTTGTCAATTGTAGCCTCCGTTTCTTGTTCTTAGCTGACAGGAGTGGCACCAGGTGTGAGCTTCTGCTGCTGTAACCCATCTGCTTCAAGTTTGAATTAGTTGTAACAAGTGGTTATTTGCGTTACTGTTGCCTTTCTATCATTTCCCACCAGTCTGCCCATTCTCCTCTGATATCAACAAGGCATTTTCTTCCACACAACTGCCGCTCACTGGATATTTTATCTTTTTATGACCATTCTATTTAAACCCTAGAGATGGCTGTGCATGAAAATCCCAGTAGATCAGCAGTTTTTTTGAAATAATCAGACCAGCCCGTCTGGCGCCAACAACCATGCCACATTCAAAGTCACTTAAATCCCCTTTCTTCCTCATTCTGATGTTTGGTTTGAACTTCATCAAGTCGTCTTCTCCACATCTAGATTAGGGTTGCCACATCATCCCTTTAATCCAGGACACATATGAATTACAGAGGTTCTGAGGCTGATTTAATGCAGATAAGACACCAAGTGAGTTTAATTACCATCTTTATCAGACACAGAACCTGTGTAATTAATGTGTGTCCTGGATTAAAGGGATGATGTGGCAACCCTAATCTAGATGCCTAAATGCATTGAGTTGCTGCCATGTGATTGGCTGATTATCAATTTGTGTTACCAATCAATTGAACAGGTGTACCTAATAAAGTGGCCAGTGAGTGTATATTGTTTTTGTTCCATCAATAGAAGGAACAGAAAAAAATGTAAATACACCTTTCCTTCTCCAAACTAATATGTTAAAGTACCGATGTCCTGTGAATGCAGTAATTCTTTGAATGATGTGAAAGTAGTTTTTAATAATATATTGTGAGTGTTCAATTCAGTGATTTAAATTAAAATGCTTGAAAAAGTATTCTTATAATTATATTGGTTATGATTTAACTTTGGATGCCATTTAGTTCATTTAATTTCATTTTCTGAGGCACAGATTTTAAGAGAAATAAAACTTTACATTACATAATTGAATAGGTTGCTTACTAGGAGCCAGGAAATAATTATTAGTTGTGAACAAGATTCATGCTCAGAGAAATTATTATTCTGAGCATTTCTGTGTATTTTCACTTTACCAGATGACACCTGCAGTAAATTGGGTTATGAAAAGAAAAAAAATTAAAGTTACAATTCAATACCCACAAATACCTCAATGTCACAACGAGCTACAGAGATGAGGAATCTTGTCTGCACAGCAAGAAAACAAATTAAGTATTTGTACTATTTGTTCTCTTAATGTCATATAGCATATTTCCTTGAAAAAAATATAGATACTTTATCTACTATAAGTTTTTTAAAATACTCTTTTCATATACAAATGTAATAAAGGTATATGTGTGTGCAATATTAATGCTGTGAAAAAAAAAACAGATAGATAGATTTATTGTGCCTCTACTTTTAACTTGAGAGTAATATTAGTGGACAATCAAAGGAGTAAGATAGCTGCCTATTTAATGTGGAAAGGTCAGCTCTGGTAGTGACATAAAAACTGACACAGCCTGGTAGCTAGTCATATACAATGACAGATAACCTTTCCTTTCCTGTTTTGAATTCTAGAGCAGTTTGCTTGTTTACTGACACATGGGGAGTGATTTACTTTACTTTAAGGCCAAAAAGGCTATCCACTTTGCAAAGGAATTTTCACTTTGCAACAAATACCCAATCATGTGCTTGAAAAAAAAAAAAGGAAGTATTTTTGCTTGCACATGATTAGATCATGGAGTGTCACCTCATTTGCTACCTTAAAGGAAAATTCCCTTGCAAAGTGAACAGCCCATTTGATTTCCTAAATCAATCCCATGGATACCAAACACCTCCTCCATGTAAATTAAAGCATAAGTTCACCTTAAAAAAAGAAATCAACATATTTTTCGGGCAAAAAAAAATGTGCATTTATTATTTTTTTAAACTGCAGCCTGTAAAGCATTGCACCCATGACTATCAGATCATGGGTGCAATGCCAGGATCCTGCAGACTTTCAGGCTGGGTTCACACTTGTGCACATTGGATGTGGGTTTCCCTGCATCCAATTTGCATGTCAGGAGCCTGTGACCAGCTCTCTATGGAGCTGGTTCACACATCTCCGAGGTAGCCATGGAGCAAATTGCACCGGGTCCTGTGCACCTTCTGGTCCATTTCAGGTCCGAATTCAGACGAAAGTTTGGTCCGAAATCAAACCTGAAACTGTGAACGGGGATGCACTAGACCCCGGCTGTGAGCAACTCTGCACAGACATGTGAACCCAACCTCAGTAAGCTGTCTGCATGGGCAGACAGTTACTGAAGTGCAGGAAGAAACAATGAACTATGAGTGCTCATCAGCCCCCTTGTGCTTCATTGAGAACTACAAGTCATCTGCCACAGCGGCTGATGGTAGTTGTAGTTCATGAATTAACAAAAAACTGTGCACTGAGCAGCACACCACATAGTAAGGCTGTTTTCAAATTGTGACAGAGCAGGGAGCACTGGTGGTGGGAGGTGGGTGTATGTATAGGAGCATGTTACATGTTACACCCTAAATATAGGTGTAACATGTAACATGCTCCTAAAAGTGAACTTGTCCTTTAAGCTGTATGATCTCTCTCCTAAATTAACATAATTCGTCTCAGTGTTTTTAAAAGAGACATCTGCTGGAAAAAGGCACTAGCCATTCAGATGACAAATACATGCCAGCTCTGAGAAGCTCTGTAAATAATGTACTTACCTACTGTTGTCATCGTTGGTATTAAAGGAAATCATTGGCAGTTTTTTAGAAAGTCATAGCTGGCTACATATTTAAACAGAAATGTAATGTTCAATAAAACAAAATGTCATGGAACAATTTGCATAAACAAAAGGGATGCTTTGCTTTTAATAGCAGCAATATAGTTATCAGAAAATGAGCTAAAAATATTAATTAAAATATTAACCACTTCAGCCCCAGAAGGTTTTACCCCTTTAATGACCAGAGCATTTTTTGCGACGCTGTACCTAATCAAAATTGATGTTCCTTTTTTTCCTTCCCACAAATAGAGATTTCTTTTGGTAGTATTTGATCACCTCTGCGTTTTTTATTTTTTGTGCTATAAACAAAAAAAGTGCCACAATTTTGGAAAAATAAAAAAAGAATTTACTTTCTGCTATAATACATATCCAAAAAATTAAAAAAAAAAAATTTATCATCAGTTTAGGCCAATATATATTCTTCTACATAATTTTGGTAAAAAAAAATCACAATAGGCGTATATTGATTGGTTTGCGCGTCTACAAACTACAGGATCAATTTAGGGACAATTTTTTAATTGTTTTTACTGGTAATGGCGGCGATCTGCGATTTTTAGCGGGACTGCGGCAAATCTGACCCCAAATTACACTTTTTGGGGACCAGTGACATTATTACATTGATCAGTGCTATAAAAATGCATTGATCAATGTAAAAATTACACTGGCAGGGAAGAGGTTAACACTAGGGGGTGATCAAGGGGTTAAGTGTGTTCCCTCAGCATGTTCTAACAGTAGGGGGATGGGCTTACTGGAACATGACAGAGATCACTGCTCCTGATCACTGGGAGCAGTAGAGCCCTGTCATGTCACTAGGCAGAACGGGGAATTGCCTCTCCTCGCCATGATCACGGGCCGCCGGCGGACATTGATTCCGTGGGACCCGCGCGCGCCCGCTATCCTGCTTTTATGGACTGACATACAGGTACTTCAGTTTGCGCAGGAGAGACATTCTGCAGACGTATATCGGTGTGAGCCGGTCGGGAAGTGGTTAAAGTATGTGTTTTTATATAACTTGCTGTATTCTCTAGTAAATTAAATGTTTGTAGACAGTGTGGCTTTCTTTACATAAACTGGTTAAGTATTTTCAGGAATTACACTAAATATACTGTAGAATACATATTCGTAATCACAATTTACATTATTGAAACAGCTTCCCTAAAAATGCTGGAAAAAAGTCATATGAAAAGGTAAATAATTATTTAGGATCTGCAGTGCTGTGTGGGTCCTTAAAAAAAAGAAAATGCTTTTATAAATTAACATATATTTAAATTATAGTCTGCTGAAAGCCCTCCCTTAGCAACCTTCTCATTTTAATATAACAAAACAAGATAAAAACAGATCTTTGTGCCAAAGCATGTGTTCAATGTTTAAAGTTGCCTTTATAAAGCCAGACTTACTACATTGCATTTAGGGATGTTCCTGAAGCACAGCCAGATGGTTGCCTGGGGCTCAGTGGATTTAGCGGGGACCAGATGCTGTGTCATGTTTTAATTTTGCAATACTGGTGGTGCTAACGATCTCCATTCTGGCTACATCACTGCTATGCACAGTGCTAGACATGTATTACTGATTACAGCATAGCATAGAACACCCAGCATATGTGTGAGTGAAAAAATAACTATAAAGCAGGGAATCTTTGTTGTGCATCTTATTGGAGAAGCGGAACTCGGTGCAGATGTCTCCTAATAGCTGAAAGGCTGTTCCACGATCTAAAGAACAGCTTTGTGGGAGTTAAGTTAGGTTTTGATGTTTTTATTGGACAGGAAACACAATAGCATATCTAAGTACAAGCACTCATCTCTGTGCTTCATGGACATCAGCTATTCACATAGATAATGACTAATATCTCAATGTATCTTCTCTTCTTCCTTCAGGGTCAGGGGACAACAGTGCAACAGGGTCAGTTCACACATCTCTTCATTTTTCCTTAGCTAAGCCACCCCCCAAAATGAGTCATAACATGCAAAGAGAACATGAGCAGGGCACACCTCATCCTCAGCCTTACAATGCAACAGTAATGACCCACAAGAGGACCCATAATACAATTACCTTCACTAAGCTTTGCATCTATTAAATCTTAATATGTGTGTGCTTCTTTTCACTAACCTATCTAACCTAAGGTTCCAGATATATTTCATATTTCATGTTCATAGTGTTATGGGTTTTTTTGTTTTGTTTTTTATGTTTTTTCTGCCACACGTTCACACCTTACTTGGCTATGACATTGGATTACAGTCTAATGCCCCGTACACACAGTCAGATATTCCAATGGAAAAAGTCTGTTTGGATTATGTTGTTGGAAAATCCGATCGTGTGTGGGCTCTAGTGGACTTTTTTCATCGGAATTTCCAGCAGAAAAAATTGGAGAGCAGGATCTCAAATTTTCCGACAACAAAATCGGATCAGACTTTTTCCGATCGTGTTTAGAGAATTCAGACGGACAAAGTGGCACGCAAGCTTAGATCAAATTACGAGACCAAAGCTACTAGCCTCTACGTCTGTCGTACGCAACAAATGTCACCACGTTCGGAACGATCAGATTTTCCGACAACTTTGTCTGACCGTGTGTATGCAACACCAGTTTCGGACAAAAACAGACGAATTTTGTGGTCGGAATTTCCGACCCTGTGTACGGGGGCTAAGCCTACATAACCAGCAAAAAGATGTTCCCCAGCCACTCAGCAACGTACTATGGCATTGATGTAGTAATGTAATAAAGGATTTTTAGTGATTGTGCTGGAATTTCATATTGTAAAGAAAACCCAATCACACCCAAATAACACATACAGCATTTTTCTTGCACAAGTTTGGCTGATGAAAGTAATTAGAGTTTCACTTCATTCGCTAAGCTCTGGGGAAATTCCCTTTGCAACGTGCAAATTCTCGTACTAAGTGACCAGTCTATTTGTCCTTAGTAAATCAACCAGAATATTTCTGTTCTCTCAAAACCTGAATATATCTGAAGACATTTCATGAATTTATCCTTTTTATAACAGAATCTTAAGACATTCATGCCAAAAATTCATGAAGTATAAGATGCCTGATTACCCCATCCACTGGACCCTTTGAGTTACTTATTTACACTATCATGCTACCATTTCGACCATGTATGTGGAATCCTATACTAAGGAAATGAATGAAAAGGATGAAAATACTAATATATCAGACTAAGGATATAACTAATTCCTTTTCCAAGAGATACATTTTAGGAACAGTTGACAACATGCCATATGCACTCTTCTCTTTCAAAGACTGTGCCCTTTTTCACATCTTAATACTTAATTGCTTATTTGCAATGCACCAGGCACAAAATACCATTCAACCATTCCTACTGTGGATCCTTGGGCTCTATGGGGACATTTGCCTTATATACCTTATATCTTCCTCCACTTAATTAGAAAACACGATGAAAAATGTTTAAGAAAGCTTATACTGTACATGTTAAAAATACACTAAACAACTTATATGGAAGTTCTTGAAGAGATTACTAATAAACACTCACAAACCTATTTCAGGATACCTCAGCAGAGAAAACCTCAAAAACCTTCAGAGCCCTTAAAAAATAAAAAAATGTTTTCAAATATTGGGCTTGGTCAATACTTGGTGTATGCTAATCAATAAAGTGTTAAGGCTGGTAACACAACATAAAAAAAAATCTTTGGCCTTTAGGGTCACTGAGGCATTATTGCTTGCCCACAGGGAACTTTAGAGTGCCTTAGAGGCCAGAGCTAAAAAATATCAAAACATTTACTATGATTATGGACATAAACATGTGAAATTCTTAGCAAGGGTCCTTAACCCCTTGACGTTGAGAAAACGCAAATATGCGGCCCACTGGACGAGGCTTTTTTCTGTGAGGCCACATATTTGCATATCTCCCTTTGTGCGGTGTGCTTCTAGCACAGAGAGCAGGGTCTCACTGAGAGCCCTGGGCCCAATACTAACGATCAGGACCCAGAACTGCCAATTCTGGGTCCCTGGTCGCTGTGATAGCCTCTGATTGATCGCAGTGTCTTTGAAGTCTTCACTCATTGAGTAAGTCCAAAAAATCCGTTGTACGCCATATGTTAAACGCAGCAAAAACAATTATTCCCACACATTGGAAATCAACACATGTACCCATGGTAACAGAATGGCTATCTGCCGTGGACTCACTTTACAAGATGGAGGAGACAGTAGCCATGGCTTCAGAAAATACTGACAAATTCCACAAACTATGGAAATCACGGTTCATTTTTAAGTACACTGATTCCTTTGCCAAGATGCAAAATGGCTGACTAGATAAAATAGGATCATTGATCACTGAAACTTGACTCAAATACCAGGTTCTTAGCTAATGAAGGTCCTTAAGGCTAGAACCCGTGGGACTAACATGAATACCATTTATGTATAACAGAGGCAAAATAACCTAAACCCCCCCACTCTCCCCCTTTTTTTTACCCCCCCCCTCATTACTATTACCATTTAATCTCTTAGGTCCCTTTCACACTGGGGCGGTTAATCGTCGGCGGTAAAGCGGTGCTATATGTAGCGCCGCTTTACCGTCGTTTTAGTGGCGCTATTCGGTCGTTAACAGGGCAGTTTTAACCCCTGCTAGCAGCCGAAAAAGGGTTAAAACCGCCCGCAAATCGCCGCTGGAGCGGCGCTTTGCCAGCAGGTTTGCAGCGCTGCCCCATTGTTTTCAATGGGAAGGGGCGCTTTAGGAGCGGTAAATACACCGCTCCTACATCGCTCCAAATATGCGGCTTGCAGGACTTTTTTGACTGTCCTGCAAGCTCAGCGCCAGTGTGAAAGCCCTCAGGATTTCACATTGGAGACACAGCAGCGGCTGTTTTAGGGCTCTTTGCAGGTGCAATTTTTATCGATGTAGCGCCTGCAAAGCACCCCAGTGTGAAAGGGGCCTTAGTTCTTGTCTGTCCCTATTATGTTCTAATACTTAACCTTGTGACACTCACAAAAACACAACCCTTGACTACTTAATATAATAATACACAAAGGCTATGGGTTATTAATAGTTTTATTAATAGTTATAACAGTTTGAATTGTGAAATGGGTTTTCTGCACAAACAGAAACCGTATTATTACCCGAGAATGAATCTAGCACAGCACTCATTGGATGTAATGTATGACACCCAGCAATAGAGTTTTGTATACTTTATACACTTTGTTATGACTATGTGTTTGCTCAATAAGAACTTTTATTGGAAGGGCTTTGAAGCCTGCCGCCATGTTTTCTTTCTCTGTAAATGGAAGAAAGAGATACATTGTATCTCTCTGTCCTTGCAGAGAGAAAAAAGTTTGTGTAAAAAAATATTAAAATAAAATACTTAGATCAAGATATTATCTAGATCAGTGCCAGGGTTAGTGTTAGGGTCAAAGCTCAGGGTCAGTATTTTTTTGGACAGGATTTTGTTTTAATTACTGTAGTATAAGTTTCAGTTAGTTAGTGTCAGTGTATTTTAGGTAGTAAAAAAAAAAAAGCAAAATTCAGTTAGTTAGTGTCAGTGTATTTATGGAGAAAGTCAAATGAGCAAGCTGTCAAGATTGATTTAGCCACATTGTTTAGGACAAATACTGAACATAAAGATCAAAAGATAATGTCTTATGATAGCAATCAAAGAGGAGACACCAGGTCAAATATAGGTGATATTAATATGAAAAGCAGAGCTGACCAAAATCATAATAAAAAGGTATCTAAGGCTTGGATACCATTTTCTCAGTTAAAACAGAAATATGACCACTTGAAGATTGAGTATGATAAAATGAAAAATGGAACATTACACATTGCTGGGACAGCTAAACAGATTACATTATCCAGATCTGTTTTTGAATACAAGTGACATTTCTCTAGCAGTGGGGGTGGATTAGTTCAACCTGTGGATGTGTAAATAGTCCTTTGTTTTAACTTCAAAGAATGTTTAAGGATCTTGCTAATTAGTTTTGTTGGAGAGTTTTTTCTTTCTTTCAGATATTGAAGATACTGCATCCGCATAGCATGTGAACTGCAAGCTGAAATTTCTGGCTTTGGTGAATCAGGTTATGGTAGTAGCAAGAAATATACAGCTACATTACATTTCTAAATAAAAAAATATGTTTTACTATTTTAGGCCAGTTTTGCTTTTTCATAATAAAAAAATCAGGAGATATCCATTACCATTTACCACCAAATAAAAGCCCAAATTGTCCTGAAAGAAATGCAGTATAATCCACCTGGATGCACAAAGTAGTCATATGTACAGTTTTACTAACACATGTCAAAGTTGCAAAATTGTGCTTAAAGTGTTACTAAACCCACAACAGTAAAATCAGTCTGTATATGCAGCATAGCATGCTTGTTAAACTCACTGTGAAACTTAAGAGGGTTAATCCTCTTCATTGTGTAAAAATGCTGTTTTATCCTGTATGCACAGATCCTCCCCTCCCTGCACTGTCTATCTGGGAAAGGCCAGCTAACACAGGCAGAGTAGCTAACCTGCACATGCTCAGTTGGGTCTTTTATGTTGGAGAGAATATTTACTTTCTCTCAGAGCTAGCCAGGTCACATGATATTGACATCACACATGTGGGCATGTATATACGCTGTAGTGGAAATCTCCTCCTACTTGAACTCTCAGCACTGGAGAAACTGTGCCCTTTATGATGTAACTGTGGTATACAGATCATCCAAAAAGGTATATAGTAGCAGTATTTTAAGATTTATTTAACCCTTAGGCGGGAAGAGGTTAAAGAATCTAAATCTGCAACACAAATCCTCAGCATTAGAAACAAACAAGCCAAAGTGTCAAGCCTAACCATAAAGAGTTGAAGCTGTTAGAGCTGCAAAGGGTGGGCCAACTCAATATTGAACCCTACGGACTAAGACTGGGATGCCATTAAAGGACGGACTTTGCAGCTGAGGTCCGCCAGACTTTCAAATGAACAGCCACACACGATCACTCCAAAAGTCAGACGGATTTGAACGTGATGATGTAGAATAAGGAAGTTCATAGCCAGTAGCCAATAGCTGTCCTAGCGTTGGTTTTAGTCCGTCGGACTAGCACACAGACGAGTTCGTCGGAAAGATTTGAAGCAAGTTTTATTTCTAGGTCCGCTGGACTTTTGGGAAGAAAAAGTCTACTGGAGCCCACACACGATTGAATTGTCTGACGGATTCCAGTCTGCCGGACCAAGCCCGTCGAAAATTCCTGTCGTGTGTACGCGGAATTACTGGTATTCTGCACGATGTTAATCACAACATTTGTTAATTAACTTTTTGATTGGACTTTTTTTTATTTTTATTTATTTTTTGTTTGTGATGATTTTTATATGTACATTTATATTAATTAATGGGATTATGCATATTTAATGATTAATTACACAGCACATTGGCACTGTATATATGTTGGTATTCTGTATAAGCACTGTATATACGTTTATAATAATTGTTGCCTTGGGTGTGGGAACACACTTTTGGTGTACGCTACAGCCTCTCAGTGTTTATATATTTTTGCATTTATATATTTTTTATGGTGAACATGGTTTTCTGGTTTCACTGTAAGAATAGCTGCAGGGGAAAACCATACAGCCATAGGCTGCCCTCCCTTCTACAACGCAATGGGAAGCACAGGCAGTGGCATATGGAGGTGGAATATTCTATGGCCAGGCAGCAGAAAAAAATGAAGATAGAATTAGGCTGCCTTAGAATTTGCCATAGGCTGCCCATCCTTACCCAAATAAGTACCTTCCCCAAAAAAAGAAAAAAAAATGAATGGTAGGCACAGTGGAGACTCACAGGTGCTATGTGTGGAGGTAGTAGGTGTCGAGCATATTTGACATGCACTCCTATTTTTATTGCATTCTTTTCCTCCTCCTCCTACTTCTTTACCTCCTTCTCTGAATCCATCCCCTCTATTATTTTTTCAGCACCTCCACCACCTCCTCAGACTTTCTAATCCCCCAATCCTCTGCCAAGCAGACCAATCCCCCCCCCCCCCCACTTTCGTATTAAGGCATTCCTTTTGTGTCTTCTGTTCCCTAACCCCCCCAACACTCTTAAGGGTGCAGGGCAACTAGTTGCCTTAAAGTGCTGCTAATTTGTCCTTTTCCTACTCCTCAATGGCACATTGCAGCCACTTTCTTTTATAGTGTTGCTAATGTACCCTTTCCTCCCCTTTAAAGGGTGCATTTCAGTGTTTTTATAATGCTACTAATATACCATTTTCTGCCTCCTCCTCCTTCTCTTCAAGGGTACATAGCAGCACTACTACAGCCCGCAGAAGGTACCACCCTATTGTCTCTTGTTTGAAATCTCCTGACATATATCCTGTGCTCTGATGTTACACCTGCAGACAGGGGACCAGCATGGCAGGTGTCGACGGGTGGAACATCTGTTTGCTGATTTCTCCTTTTGATGAATGAACATTGAATTGACATGTATTAGCCTATTATGTGATATAAAAAAAGCTAATTGAAAAAAAAAAAGTAACATGTAAAAGACCCCAGATCTCTAGGTAAAGATAACCTGTTACAGCAAGATTCTTTCTTTAGACAAAACGTTGGGTAATATATTGTGTTTCTGTGCACTAAAATTAACTTTATAGTATTTTTACCAAAAATGTGTGTTTGATAACCATATGCGCTAATATCATGTGACAACAAAATACAACTACCACCATTTTGTTTTTCAGGGTCTTCGTTTTCAAAAAACTGTAATCTTCAGGCCTAAAATGTACATTTTAACTTGTGTGCAAAAACAAAGAACACAGCATTAAGGAAAGGTTATTTTTTTTTCTTTGTAAATGTCACTTTTGCCTCTGTACATTGTAGAGGTCTGGAATTTCACAGGTATGTTTTTTTAAGCATCCCCAAGCAAGCTTTTTAATGGAATTTTATGTTTTATTCTTATCCTGTAAGCCTTAATAAAGAACCTGCTCCCTGCTGCACTGTATTTTAAAAGAGTACATTGGTACATGTGCACCAAGACAGTGCCCAGCTCCCCATGCCCCCTCCCCAAGATTGTCGGGGCTCCCAAGTAGTTTGTTTGCAGAAAAAAAACTAGGCCTCTAGGGAAATGTCGTTTAGCGACAAATTGTAAATGTTACAGGCAGCTGTGCAGCTTCCTGTAACTTATATTGTAACTGTATATTTAAAATATTAGTACCGTATATACTCGAGTATAGGCCGTCCCGAATATAAGCCGAGGCCCCTGATTTACCACAAAAAAACTGGGAAAAGTTATTGACCCGTGTATAAGCCGAGGGGGGGAAATGGAGCAGCTACTGTAAGTGGAAAAGAGGGTCAGCAAATGCCCATCTGCATGTCCCCTGTGTCCTATACAAACCCCCGTGTCCCCAGTGCAGCCTACCTGTGCTGATCGATCTGTCTCCCGCCGATCTGCCACCTGTGTCAGATCGCTAGCTATCCGATGTCCGCTGTCCGCTGTCCGGTGTCCGCTGTCCGGTGTCCGGTGTCCCCCCCATTGCTGATCCTGGCGATCAGTGTGTAAGGCGCCATTACATGTTTAAAAGCCGCGCCTCCTCCTCGTCCGTGATAGGAGGAACACTCGGTTTTCCCAGCAGTCAGTGTGCAGTGTTCCGCCTATCACGGACATCCTCTCATCCTCGTCCATGAGATGAGAATGACAGGACGTCCGTGATAGGCGGAACACTGTACTGCTGGGAAAATTAGTGTCCGCCTATCACGGACGGGCGGGAGGAGGCGGCGCAGCTTTTGAACACTGCTGTCTGTCTGCATGACAAGCTGTTCATGTAGGCAGACGGCACTGACTCGAGTATAAGCCGAGAAGGGGACTTTCAGCCCTAAAAAAAGGGCTGAAAATCTCGGCTTATACTTGAGTATATACGGTACATGTTTATTGTTTCACTTTAACCACTTGCCTACTGGGCACTTTTATCCCCTTCCTGCCCAGCCCAATTTCCAACTTTCAGCACTGTTACACTTTGAATGACAATTGCGCAGTCATGCTACACTATACCCATATGACATTTTTATCATGTTTTTCACACAAGTAGAGATTTATTTTGGTGGTATTTAATCACCACAGGGCTTGTTTGTTTTTTGCTTAAATGAACAAAAAAAGACAGGAAATTTAGAAAAAAATATGTTTTTCATAGTTTGTTATAAAATTTAGCAAACAGGTAATTCTGATGGTCATTGATATGCTACACTGATGGGCACTAATGGGCATTGATGAGGTGGTACTGATGGGCACTGATAGGCTGCATTGATGGGCACTGATGAAGCGGCACTGGTGTGCACGGATGAGGTGGCACTGATGAGGCTGCACTGATAGGTGGCACTAAGGGGCACTGATAGGTGGCACTGATGGACACTGATAGGCGGCACTGATGGACATTGATAGGCAGCATTGATAGGTGACACTGATGAGGAGGCACTGATGGGCACTAATTGACAGCACTCATTGGTAGCACTGGTGGACACTGATTGGCAGCACTGGTGGATACCAATAGGCAGCACTGGTGGGTACCAATAGGCAGCACTGGTGAGCACCAATAGGCAGCACTGGTGGGCACTGTTGGGACTGCACTGTTAATGAGGACACTGATAATCAGTGCCTTGATTTTCAGCGTAGATGTCTCTTTCACACAAGCAGGTTATCAGCTCTCCTCTTCTTCTGCCGATAACCGGCTTGTGTTTACATCGCGATCAGCTGTCATTGGACACAGCTTATCTCATGGTAAAGGTCTGCTGTGATTGGCCCTTTACACTGATCTGTGATCAGCTGTGTCCTAAGGAAGCAGCAATCACAGAGCATGCTGCCTTTACAGTGCGGGAGGTGCACTGGCAGAGCAATCGTGGAAGAACGTCCGTGAACGCACCCCAGCAATGTAAGCCTGTGCTGTAGACGTCTTTCAGCTATATCACGGGTGAGAACTGATTAAAAGACTAAACTCCATTTCCTACTTTATCCCAGTTTTAGAGACCCTAATGCCGCGTACACACGTTCGGACTTTGTCCGCCGGACCTAGTCCAGCAGATTGTCCGCCGGACCTAGTCCGGCGGGACTTCCCCACACACGCCGGACTTCCGAGCGTGTGACTTGCCCACACACGCCCGGACTTCTCCGGCGGACAATCCGCTGGACAAAGTCCGCGGGACTTTTGAAAATGAACGGACTTGCCCACACACGGAGCAGTCCGTTCATTTAGAACATAACTTCAGGTATACGTAGCTAGCATAGGCAGTGAATGCCACCGCGCTAGCTCTGTCACCTGGCATGGATTTAAAGGGACTCCCCACGCTGAAAAACGGCGTGGGGGTCCCCCCCAAATCCATCTCAGACCCTTATCCGAGCACGCAGCCCAGCAGGCCAGGAAAGGGGTGGGGACGAGCGAGCGCCCCCCCCCTCCTGAGCCATACCAGGCCGCGTGCCCTCAACATGGGGGGTGCCCTGGGGAAAGGGGGGCTGTGCGGCCCCCCCACCCCAAGGCACCTTGTCCCCATGTTGATGAGGACAAGGGCCTCTTCCCGACAACCCTGGCCATTGGTTGTCGGGGTCTGCGGGCGGGGGGCTTATCGGAATCTGGGAGCCCCCTTTTATAAGGGGGCCCCCAGATCCCGGCCCCCCACCCTATGTGAATGAGTATGGGGTACGATGTACCCCTACCCATTCACCTAAGGTGTAAAATGTAAAGTAAAAAAACACACAATTTTGAAAAAATATTTTATTGCACTGCTCCGGGGGTCTTCTTCCGTCTTGGGGGTCTTCTCGCCGGACTCCTCCGCCATTTACCTAGCTCTTTTACAGAGAAGAGAAGTCCGGCTACCTTCTTCGTCGTCGCCGCCGTCGTCTGGGGGTCTCGATCCGCCTTCGGGGGTCTTCTGGGGTCTCTTCTGTTCTTGCCGCGGTCATCGTTTTCCGCGCCGCCTTCTTCTTCTTCTTCTTCTTCTTCTTCCGATGTTGACTCGTCGCTGTCTCTGGCCGGAATGCCAGAGCCGCGCTGTGCTGGGACTTATATAGGGACAAGGGGACAGGGTCACATGCTCATGTCACATGGTGACCCCGCCCCCTGTGATGTCACAGTTCCAGCATCCTCCGGGACTGTGACATCACAAGGGGGTGGGGTCACCATGTGACATGAGCATGTGACCCTGTCCCCTTGTCCCTATATAAGTCCCAGCACAGCGCGGCTCTGGCATTCTGGCCAGAGACAGCGACGAATCAACATCGGAAGAAGAAGAAGAACAAGAAGAAGAAGGCGGCGCTGGCGGCGCAGAAAACGACGACCGCGGCAAGAACAGAAGAGACCCCGGAAGACCCCCGAAGGCGGATCGAGACCCCCAGACGACGGCGGCGACGACGACGAAGAAGGTAGCCGGACTTCTCCGCTCGGTAAAAGAGCTAGGTAAATGGCGGAGGAGTCCGGCGAGAAGACCCCCAAGACGGAAGAAGACCCCCGGAGCAGTGCAATAAAATATTTTTTTCTAAATTGTGTGTTTTTTTACTTTACATTTTACACCTTAGGTGAATGGGTAGGGGTACATCGGTAGGGGTACATCGGTACACATAGGGTGGGGGGCCGGGATCTGGGGGCCCCCTTATAAAAGGGGGCTCCCAGATTCCGATAAGCCCCCCACCCGCAGACCCCGACAACCAATGGCCAGGGTTGTTGGGAAGAGGCCCTTGTCCTCATCAACATGGGGACAAGGTGCTTTGGGGTGGGGGGGCCGCACGGCCCCTCTTTCCCCAGGGCACCCCCATGTTGAGGGCACGCGGCCTGGTATGGCTCAGGAGGGGGGGCGCTCATTCGTCCCCACCCCTTTCCTGGCCTGCCGGGCTGCGTGCTCGGATAAGGGCCTGAGATGGATTTGGTGGGGACCCCCACGCCGTTTTTCGGCGTGGGGAATCCCTTTAAATCCATGCCAGGTGACGGAGCTAGCGCGGCGGCATTCACTGCCTACGCTAGGTACGTATACCTGAAGTCACGTGCTAAATGAACGGACTTTCCGATGAGCGGCAAGTCCGTTCATTTCAAAAGTCCGGCGGACTAGCCTACTAACGGCGGGATTGTCCGCCGGACTGCCAGATTGTCAGCCGGACTGCCAAGTCCAGCGGACAATTTTAAAACAAAACTTAAAACCTAGTCCGCCAGACTTTTGGCGCCAAAAAGTGCGCCGACGCCCACACACGAGGGGATTGTCCGGTGGACTTGAGTCCAGCGGATAATCCCGCGGGATAGTCCCTTCGTGTGTACGCGGCATTAGGCTACTTTTACTCTGAAAGCGTCTGACGTTAGCGGCAAAGCACCGCTAGTTCTAGTGGCACTTTACTGTAATTTTAGCAGCACTTTTCAGCCATTAGCAGGGCACCTTTAACCCCCGCTGGCGGCCAAAGAAAGGATTAAAAACGCCTGTGTTACGGCACTGCCGAAGTGCTTTTCAGGCCCTTCGGCAGTGCTGCCCATTCATTTCAATGGGCAGGGCATTTTGGGAGCGATGTATACACCGCTCCCACACCGCCCCAGAGATGCTGCTTGCAGGACTATTTTTTCCCATCCTCAGAGGCGCTTTTCAGGTGCTTTACACATGCTATTTTTAGCGCTAAAGTGCCTGAAAAGCGTCTCAGTGTAAAAGGGTTCTTAAGTTTAGGAAACATTAATTCCACCAGAACACTCCGTCTATGATTCACCTTTGGATGCAAAGCAGACAAGTTCTATGCGTATCTTCTATATTACAATTTAACCAATTTAGCCCCGGACCAATTGGCAGCCAAAGGACCAGGCCCCTTTTTGCGATTTGGCACTGCGTCGCTTTAACTGACAATTGCGCGGTCGTGCGACGTGGCTCCCAAACAAAATTGGCATCCTTTTTTCCCACAAATAGAGCTTTCTTTTGGTGGTATTTGATCGCCCCTGCGGTTTTTATTTTTTGCGCTATAAACAAAAATAGAGCGACAATTTTGAAAAAAATTCAATATTTTTTACTTTTTGCTATAATAAATATCCCCAAAAAATATATAAAAAAACTATTTTTTTCCTCATTTTAGGCCGATACGTATTCTTCTACATATTTTTGGTAAAAAAAATTGCAATTAGCGATTATTGATTGGTTTGCGCAAAAGTTATAGCGTTTACAAAATAGGGAATAGTTTTATAGCATTTTTATTAATAGTTTTTTTTTTTACTAGTAATGGTGGCGATCAGCGATTTTTATTGTGACTGCAACATTATGGCGGACACATCGGACATTTTTGACACATTTTTGGGACCATTGTCATTTATACATCAATCAATGCTATTTAAATGCATTGATTCCTGTATAAATGACACTGGCAGTGAAAGAGTTAACCACTAGGGGGCGGGGAGGGGTTATGGTGTGTGTCGTGTGTTTTTTTTTTACATTAGGGGCGGGGCTGACGTCTGACGTCATTGATCGGCTTTCCCGATGACAGGGAACAGCCGATCAATGACAGGCAGTGTAGGAAGCGCGGGGAGAGGTTTGTTTACACAGACCTCTCCCCGTTCTTCAGCTCTGTGACCCGATCGTGGGACACCAGCGGCGATTGGGTCCGCTGGTCCCGCGGCCGTGGTCCCGGAGCTCCCGACTGGGTCGCGAGCGCGCGGGCGGCGGCGCACGTGCGACCCCACGGCTAGGCATTTAAAGAGGACGTATATATATACGTGCTTTTGCCTAGCCGTGCCATTTTGCCGACGTATATTTACATGCGGCAGTCGGGAAGCGGTTAAAGGCAGGTATAGTCAGGAAACAACAATAGTTTAAAATTATTTAAACAAGAGAATAAAGAAAAGCAAAGATGAGATAATATAGCAGTAAAATTGTAAAATTGCTTATGACTAGTTATAGTGTAATTGAAATACTTTGATGTGGGGACAGTCTTTTTCTTTTCTATAGCCAACACACTAGTTATTTAACGGTGCTATTTTATAAAAATAAACTCAGTGGGTCTGATGTACTAACATATGTACCCATACAATTGGACATCGATGCTCTGCTGATAAGCAAAATCTATGTTCAAAGAATGTATCTGCACTAGGCAAGCATCACATTAGTAAAATTTATCAACAAGGGTACTTTGCTATACGGAGAGGAAAATTTACTAAAACTGGTGCACAGAGAATCTGGTGCAGCTATTCATATTAACAAATTGTCAAAGCTTAATTGAACAAGCTCAGGTTAGAAGCTGATTGGTTTCTATGCACAGCTGCACCTGATTCTGTGAAACAGGTGTGACCAGACATGTGTGGACTTGCACAGAGAATACCAGGCACAAGTATAATGTAAAATAATGTAATTTATTAAGAATAAGTGGATAACAAAAATACGAACGCACCTCCAATATTCCAGAACTGCATAACGCAAACCAGAGAATCTAATAAGTGAGTGAACAAACAAACAGTAAACAACTGCCCAAACCAAATATATACAGATAGCAGGATATGAAAAGCATAGCCAGTGTCAGAGCCAGGGTTATACACATTAGATCAGGCAAAAAGAGCAAGGAGCAAGCCAGGACAGGGAATAAGCAGGGCGGTAAGGGATTAGGGTGCGGGTCAGGGTGCAGGATCAGAATGCAGGAACACAGGTCGGAGGCACATGGACAACACCAGGCAAAGAGGAGTAACACAGGCAGAGCTTCAAGATTAAATAGATTCAAATTAAGATTATGTTGAAATTAAAATTAAAATTAAGATTATGTTGTTATTAAAGCTTTTTCTGTAATTAGCCAATATTTTAATCTAGCAACAAGCATCAGGTGATGGCTGATTTCCATGAGCTTCTGGCTGCATCCATTGGTGGACACCAGAGCTGCAGCCAATAGGTCTGGGAGCCACAGTGCCATTGTGGTGCACCAGTTTTGGTAAATCTCCCAAAAGGTGTGCTCCAATCTTTGAAAACAAATATTAAAATTTGGGTTTATGGGGCTAAACACTGTTAGACATTTGTTGTTAGGTATACTGATTTAACTTTCTGGCTGTTACCCTCGTGTCTGGGAAACATGGGCTGCTAGTGTTTTCCTTCCATCTTACACTTCTTTTCCATTTTGTGATCTTCCTATGCTCCACCTCCACTCTGGATGATCTCCGGTATCACCAATATATTTGCAGTGTGTACATTTTATCAGCTATATAAGTCTATATGCATTCTTGTTATGGTATATGCTGTTTCCTCTAGATGTTTGTACATGCACATTTGGTTATGTAGCATACTTATTGTGTGTGTTTATGTTAGAGAATCCTCCATTGTGCTATCCAAGGGCAAATCCCTGAAAAAGACCACACTGGTCAAAACGCGTCCGGAGTGGTTTGCAAAACACATAATAGAGTATCTATTTGGATTTACTGTTTTATATTACCTTGTACATGTTTAATGCTATTTGTATTTTTAATGTTCAGTAGTAGGGATGAGCCGAACACCCCCGGGTTCGGTTCGAACCAGAACCTTCGAACGGACCGAAAGTTCGCGCGAATTTTCGAACCCTATACGTTATAATGGACGCGAACGTTCGAAATCAAAAGTGCTAATTACAACGGCCAATATGCATGTTAATGTCATAAAACAGGTTTGGGGACCCGGGTCCTGCCCCAGGGGACATATATCAATGCAAAAAGAACTTTTAAAAACTAACGTTTTTTCGGGAGCAGTCATTTTAATGATGCATAAAGTGAAAAAAAAAAAGTGAAATTTTCCTTTAAATATGGTACCTGGGGGGTGTCTAAAGTATGCCTGTGAAGTGGCATGTGTTTCCCGTGTTTAGAACTGTCCTTGCACAAAATGACATTTGTAAAGGAAAAAAAGAAGCCATTTAAAAACACTTGCGGCTTTAGGTTTGATCTTAAGTAGAATCTGAACAGGTACATTATGAAGTGTAGCTCCATCCCAAAAAAATCTATTTTTAAGCTTTTTGGAGAACATAGGGAGGGGTTATCACCCCTGTAACATTTGCTGTCTTTGCACATCTGTTCAGAACATGTCACCTCACTTTCCGTCCCAATGACAAATGTTTTGGAAAAGTGGGGTTTTAATTGAAACAAGGATTGGTGATAAAGTATCAGTAGAGAGGAGATACCTTTTTCCCAAATTAAATCTAACAGGATAGAATTTCCCTTCCTAGGGGTAGATTTCCTCTCACTTCCTGTTTTCTCTTTCCATTTGCAAGTAGGAGTCGTTTGTAAGTTGGATGTTTGAAAGTAGGGGCCTGGCGTATATACTCTGCAGAAATTTGCCCTATTAGATGTTGGTGTAGCCACAAGACTGGTGGGCACAGGAATGGGCCCTGCTGTGAGTTAATAGATCAAGATTTGTAATTGCATGCACCTGTTGAACAGGGCAGAAAAATTGGGGGTGGTGGTGGTGGTGGTGGACGGTTTTGCCACAAGACTGTAAGCTCTCACAGTTACTCTTGGTGGGCGCAGGAATGGGCCCTGCTGTGAGTTATTAGATCAAGATTTGTAATTGCAAGCACCTGATGAACAGGGCAGAAAAATTGGGCCTTTGGCGGTGGTGGTGGACGGTGTTGCCACAAGACTGTAGGCCCTCATAGTTACTCTTGGTGGGCGCAGGAATGGGCCCTGCTGTGAGTTATTAGATCAAGATTTGTAATTGCAAGCACCTGATGAACAGGGCAGAAAAATTGGGCCTTTGGCGGTGGTGGTGGACGGTGTTGCCACAAGACTGTAGGCCCTCATAGTTACTCTTGGTGGGCGCAGGAATGGGCCCTGCTGTGAGTTATTAGATCAAGATTTGTAATTGCAAGCACCTGATGAACAGGGCAGAAAAATTGGGCCTTTGGCGGTGGTGGTGGACGGTGTTGCCACAAGACTGTAGGCCCTCATAGTTACTCTTGGTGGGCGCAGGAATGGGCCCTGCTGTGAGTTATTAGATCAAGATTTGTAATTGCAAGCACCTGATGAACAGGGCAGAAAAATTGGGCCTTTGGCGGTGGTGGTGGACGGTGTTGCCACAAGACTGCAGGCCCTCATAGTTACTCTTGGTGGGCGCAGGAATGGGCCCTGCTGTGAACTATTAGATCAAGATTTGTAATTACCCGCCCCTGTTAAACAGGGGCTGAAAAAATTGTGCCTTAGGCACTGGTGCTGGTGCCACAACACTGCAACCCCTCACAGAGACTGTACTTGGAGCACAGCAGTCACACGTGTTGCGAAGCATTTTTTTTAAATAATTGTAAGTACACGCCCCTGTTAAACAGGGGCTGAAAAATTGTGCCTTAGGCACTGGTGCTGGTGCCACAACACTGCAACCCGGCCCTCACAGATACTGTACTTGGAGCACAGCAGTCACACGTGTTGCGAAGCATTTTTTTTTTTAAAATTGTAAGTACACGCCCCTGTTAAAACAGGGGCTGAAAAATTGTGCCTTAGGCACTGGTGCTGGTGCCACAACACTGCAACCCGGCCCTCACAGATACTGTACTTGGAGCACAGCAGTCACACGTGTTGCGAAGCATTTTTTTAAAAAATTGTAAGTACACGCCCCTGTTAAACAGGGGCTGAAAAATTGTGCCTTAGGCACTGGTGCTGGTGCCACAACACTGCAAACCGGCCCTCACAGATACTGTACTTGGAGCACAGCAGTCACACGTGTTGCGAAGCATTTTTTTAAAAAATTGTAAGTACCCGCCCCTGTTAAACAGGGGCTGAAAAATTGTGCCTTAGGCACTGGTGCTGGTGCCACAACACTGCAACACGGCCTCACAGAGACTGTACTTGGAGCACAGCAGTCACACGTGTTGCGAAGCATTTTTTTTAAAAATTGTAAGTACACGCCCCTGTTAAACAGGGGCTGAAAAATTGTGCCTTAGGCACTGGTGCTGGTGCCACAACACTGCAACACGGCCCTCACAGAGACTGTACTTGGAGCACAGCAGTCACACGTGTTGCGAAGCATTTTTTTAAAAAATTGTAAGTACACGCCCCTGTTAAACAGGGGCTGAAAAATTGTGCCTTAGGCACTGGTGTGGTGGCATGGATCATTGAGGAGGAGGAAGAGGATAGTCAGTGAACATAAGAGGACAGTCACTCAGCATCAGCATAGGCAGTCTTGAAGGGATGTGACATTAAAAATTATTCGGTTATATCCGCCTCAGGTGCCTGGTAGCTGGTGGTGATCCAAGACTGATTCATTTTGATGAATGTCAGTCGATCAACCGAGGCGGTGGACAGGCGCACCCTATGATCAGTCACAAATCCTCCAGCAGCACTGAATGTGCGTTCGGAAAGAACGCTGGAGGCAGGACAGGCCAGTAGCTCAATTGCATACTGTGCAAGCTCTGGCCAGTGATCCATCCTCAGGACCCAGTAAGCCAGAGGATTTTCGGTGGGAAAGGTGTCCAAGTCTGACCTTGCCCCAAGGTATTCCTGCACCATGTATATCAGACGCTGGCGATGGTTGCTGGAACCGATCATACCTTGGGGCTGCGGACTAAAAAATTGTCTGAACGCATCGGTCAGACGTCCACCTTCCCCACCGCTCCTTCTGCCACTGACCGAAGCCTCAGCAACTCGTCGCCCAGGACCAGGAGTTTGTAGCCTCCCAGTTTCTGGGAACGCGTTGCACAGACCTTTCTGCAAGGCCTCCCTGAGATGTCTCATCCTCTGCTCCCTCTGCGACGGCAAGATAAGGTCCGCAACCTTACCCTTGTACCGCGGATCAAGGAGAGTGGCCAGCCAGTAATGGTCCCTCTCCTTGATCCGAAGAACACGAGGATCCTTCCGCAGGCTTTGCAGGATCAGGGAGGCCATGCAGCGTAGGTTAGCTGAGGCATTCGGTCCGGAGTCTTCTGGGTCACTGAGGATGACATGATCGCCAGCCACCTCCTCCCAGCCACGTACAAGTCCACTGGCTTGTTGGGACTGTACATCATCCCTAAAAGACTGCTGCTGCTGATGCTGAGTGCCAGGCTCCACCTCCATGCTCACACAATCCTCCTCCTCCTCCTCTTCCTCCTCCTCCTCATCCTCTTCCTGTGTGATGGGTGGGACAGAAGGAACACTGTCCGGATAAAGGGGGCCTTGAGAGGCAAGGAAGTCCTCCTCTTCCTGCCTCTGTTCTGCCTCAAGTGCCCTGTCCATTATCCCACGCAGCGTATGCTCCAACAGGTGGACAAGAGGGACAGTGTCACTGATGCATGCACTGTCACTGCTCACCATCCTCGTGGCCTCCTCAAATGGTGAGAGGACAGTGCATGCATCCCTGATCATGCTCCACTGACGTGGGGAAAAAAAACCAAGCTCCCCTGACCCTGTCCTGGTGCCGTAGTCGCAAAGGTACTCATTGATGGCCCTCTGCTGCGTGTGCAGTCGCTGCAGCATGGCCAACGTTGAGTTCCACCTGGTGGGCATGTCAGATATTAGGCGGTTCTTGGGCAGGTTCAGCTCCTTTTGCAGCTCAGTCAGCCGAGCACTGGCATTATAAGATCGGCGGAAATGCACACAGACTTTCCTGGCCTGCCTCAGGACATCCTGTAAGCCTGGGAACCTGCCCAAGAACCGCTGCACCACCAGGTTGAGGACGTGAGCCATGCAGGGCACATGGGTGAGCTGCCCCTGTCGCAGGGCGGAGAGGAGGTTGGTGCCATTGTCAGAAACGACCATTCCTGGCTTAAGCTGACGTGGCGTCAACCACCTCTCGGCCTGCCCCTGCAGAGCTGCCAGAACCTCTGGCCCAGTGTGGCTCCTGTCCCCCAAACACACCAGCGCAAGCACGGCATGGCATCTTTTTGCCTGCGTACTTGCGTAGCCCCTTGTACGCCTACGGAGCACCGCTGGTTCCAAGGACAGAGCACTGGAGGAAGAAGAAGAGGAGGGGGTGGAGGAGAGAGGTGTGTCACAACCAGTAGCAGTAGTCGCGTTTTGGAGGCGTGGTGGCGGAACAACCTCCAACACTACTGCACCTTGTCCTGCATCCCTCCCAGCTGCCAATAGAGTGACCCAATGGGCCGTGAAAGAAAGGTACCGTCCCTGTCCATGCCTGCTGGACCATGAGTCAGCGGTAATATGCACCTTACCGCTGACCGCCCTGTCCAGCGAGGCATGGACATTGCCCTCCACATGCCGGTAGAGAGACGGAATCGCCTTCCGCGAGAAAAAGTGGCGTTTGGGAACCTGCCACTGAGGAACCGTACATTGAACAAACTCACGGAAGGGGGCCGAGTCTACCAACTGAAAAGGCAGCAGTTGAAGTGCTAGCAATTTAGCAAGGCTAGCATTCAACCGCTGGGCATGTGGATGGCTGGGAGTGTACTTCTTTCTACGGTCCAGCAGCTGGGGCAGGGAAATTTGCCTGCTGCATTCGGACGTCGGTGTACTGCAAGTACTTGGTTGTGACACACGAATTCTACACCTTCAGTCCTCTCAGAGCAGCTTTCAGAGAGGACTGAAGGTGTAGTGGGGATGGAGATCCCAGCTGAGGAGGAGCAAGGAGAGGTCCGCTTAGTTCTTTGGTGTGGGTCTTTTATGTGTGCCTGCCAACGAGCTGCATGGCAGGTCGCCATATGTCTGGTCATGCTTGTCGTGCCCAAGCGGCTGATGTTTTGGCCACGCGAGATACGCTTGAGACAAATATTGCAAATAGCAGTGGTGCGATCTGCTGCACTCGTCTCAAAAAAGGCCCACACCAAAGAACTTTTCTGATAACGTGCAGAGGCAGCGCCCTGCACAGGCGGAGCTCTGCGGTGTTGTACAGTTGCTGTGCTGGCCTCTACCTGGCCTCCAGGGGGCATCCTGCCTCGTTGGACATGTGACGCCGCATCCTCCTCCTCCTCGTCCTCCTCCTCATCCTCTCTCCCTTGAGGCACCCACGTGGAGTCAGTGACCTCATCATCCCCTCCCTCTTCACCACTAGAGCAAACCTGGCAGTAAGCTGCAGCTGGTGGAACTGTACTGCCAGATTCCTCAAGCTGGGTATCGTCATCCGAGCCTTCGAATCGTTGGGCATCCTCCTGGAGCATGTACCCAACACTGTGCTCAAAGAGTTCGGGGGACTCCTCAGGAGGACATGGTGGGTCTAGGGAAGGGGTGGCTGATGATGCTCTGTCAGTACCCTGAGCCTGGGTGAGAGAGGATGAGGAGGATGAGGAGGGCTTGGTCATCCATTCTACCAAGCCTTCAGCATGATGCGGCTCCACATGTCCAGCTGCCGAAAACAAAGACGCGCGTGTCCCATGGCCACGTGCTGATGACGATGCACGACCACGTCCACGTCCATGGCCACGTCCACTAGAAACAGAGCCTGCCTGCCCTGTGTTCTTGGCTCTGCACGCTCTGCCTCCCCTTGGCGGTCTTCCAGCCATTGTAGTCAGTAGTCCTGTGGGTGCTGCTGAGAAGAAAATATAGGAGCTCTGTGTGATGCCACTAACACACTAGAAGTCCTATGGGTGCTTCTGCAAAGAAAATAGAGGAGCTCTGTGTGATGCCACTAACACACTAGAAGTCCTGTGGGTGCTTATGCAAAGAAAATAGAGGAGCTCTGTGTGATGCCACTAACACACTAGAAGTCCTGTGGGTGCTGCTGAGAAGAATATATAGGAGCTCTGTGTGATGCCACTAACACACTAGAAGTCCTATGGGTGCTTCTGCAAAGAAAATAGAGGAGCTCTGTGTGATGCCACTAACACACTAGAAGTCCTGTGGGTGCTTATGCAAAGAAAATAGAGGAGCTCTGTGTGATGCCACTAACACACTAGAAGTCCTGTGGGTGCTGCTGAGAAGAATATATAGGAGCTCTGTGTGATGCCACTAACACACTAGAAGTCCTATGGGTGCTTCTGCAAAGAAAATAGAGGAGCTCTGTGTGATGGGACTAACACACTTCAAGTCCTATAGGTGCTTCTGGGAAGAAAATATAGCTCTGTGTGTGTGATGGGACTAACACACTTCAAGTCCTATAGGTGCTTCTGGGAAGAAAATATAGCTCTGTGTGTGTGATGGGACTAACACACTTCAAGTCCTATAGGTGCTTCTGGGAACAAAATATAGCTCTGTGTGTGTGATGGGACTAACACACTTCAAGTCCTATAGGTGCTTCTGGGAAGAAAATATAGCTCTGTGTGTGTGATGGGACTAACACACTTCAAGTCCTATAGGTGCTTCTGGGAAGAAAATATAGCTCTGTGTGTGTGATGGGACTAACACACTTCAAGTCCTATAGGTGCTTCTGGGAACAAAATATAGCTCTGTGTGTGTGATGGGACTAACACACTTCAAGTCCTATAGGTGCTTCTGGGAACAAAATATAGCTCTGTGTGTGTGATGGGACTAACACACTTCAAGTCCTATAGGTGCTTCTGGGAACAAAATATAGCTCTGTGTGTGTGATGGGACTAACACACTTCAAGTCCTATAGGTGCTTCTGGGAACAAAATATAGCTCTGTGTGTGTAATGGGACTAACACACTTCAAGTCGTATAGGTGCTTCTGGGAAGAAAATATAGCTCTGTGTGTGTAATGGGACTAACACACTTCAAGTCCTATAGGTGCTTCTGGGAAGAAAATATAGCTCTGTGTGTGTAATGGGACTAACACACTTCAAGTCCTATAGGTGCTTCTGGGAACAAAATATAGCTCTGTGTGTGTGATGGGACTAACACACTTCAAGTCCTATAGGTTCTTCTGGGAACAAAATATAGCTCTGTGTGTGTGATGGGACTAACACACTTCAAGTCCTATAGGTGCTTCTGGGAACAAAATATAGCTCTGTGTGTGTGATGGGACTAACACACTTCAAGTCCTATAGGTGCTTCTGGGAACAAAATATAGCTCTGTGTGTGTGATGGGACTAACACACTTCAAGTCCTATAGGTTCTTCTGGGAAGAAAATATAGCTCTGTGTGTGTGATGGGACTAACACACTTCAAGTCCTATAGGTGCTTCTGGGAAGAAAATATAGCTCTGTGTGTGTAATGGGACTAACACACTTCAAGTCCTATAGGTGCTTCTGGGAACAAAATATAGCTCTGTGTGTGTGATGGGACTAACACACTTCAAGTCCTATAGGTTCTTCTGGGAACAAAATATAGCTCTGTGTGTGTGATGGGACTAACACACTTCAAGTCCTATAGGTGCTTCTGGGAAGAAAATATAGCTCTGTGTGTGTGATGGGACTAACACACTTCAAGTCCTATAGGTGCTTCTGGGAAGAAAATATAGCTCTGTGTGTGTGATGGGACTAACACACTTCAAGTCCTATAGGTGCTTCTGGGAAGAAAATATAGCTCTGTGTGTGTAATGGGACTAACACACTTCAAGTCCTATAGGTGCCTCTGGGAACAAAAATATAGCTGTGTGTGTGTGATGGGACTAACACACTTCAAGTCCTATAGGTGCTTCTGGGAACAAAAATATAGCTCTGTGTGTGTAATGGGACTAACACACTTCAAGTCCTATAGGTGCTTCTGGGAACAAAATATAGCTCTGTGTGTGTGATGGGACTAACACACTTCAAGTCCTATAGGTGCTTCTGGGAACAAAATATAGCTCTGTGTGTGTGATGGGACTAACACACTTCAAGTCCTATAGGTGCTTCTGGGAACAAAATATAGCTCTGTGTGTGTAATGGGACTAACACACTTCAAGTCCTATAGGTGCTTCTGGGAAGAAAATATAGCTCTGTGTGTGTAATGGGACTAACACACTTCAAGTCCTATAGGTGCTTCTGGGAACAAAATATAGCTCTGTGTGTGTAATGGGACTAACACACTTCAAGTCCTATAGGTGCTTCTGGGAACAAAATATAGCTCTGTGTGTGTGATGGGACTAACACACTTCAAGTCCTATAGGTTCTTCTGGGAACAAAATATAGCTCTGTGTGTGTGATGGGACTAACACACTTCAAGTCCTATAGGTTCTTCTGGGAACAAAATATAGCTCTGTGTGTGTGATGGGACTAACACACTTCAAGTCCTATAGGTGCTTCTGGGAAGAAAATATAGCTTTGTGTGTGTAATGGGACTAACACACTTCAAGTCCTATAGGTGCTTCTGGGAACAAAATATAGCTCTGTGTGTGTAATGGGACTAACACACTTCAAGTCCTATAGGTGCTTCTGGGAACAAAATATAGCTATGTGTGTGTGATGGGACTAACACACTTCAAGTCCTATAGGTGCTTCTGGGAACAAAATATAGCTCTGTGTGTGTGATGGGACTAACACACTTCAAGTCCTATAGGTGCTTCTGGGAACAAAATATAGCTCTGTGTGTGTAATGGGACTAACACACTTCAAGTCCTATAGGTGCTTCTGGGAAGAAAATATAGCTCTGTGTGTGTAATGGGACTAACACACTTCAAGTCCTATAGGTGCTTCTGGGAACAAAATATATAGCTCTGTGTGTGTAATGGGACTAACACACTTCAAGTCCTATAGGTGCTTCTGGGAACAAAATATAGCTCTGTGTGTGTGATGGGACTAACACACTTCAAGTCCTATAGGTTCTTCTGGGAACAAAATATAGCTCTGTGTGTGTGATGGGACTAACACACTTCAAGTCCTATAGGTTCTTCTGGGAACAAAATATAGCTCTGTGTGTGTGATGGGACTAACACACTTCAAGTCCTATAGGTGCTTCTGGGAAGAAAATATAGCTCTGTGTGTGTAATGGGACTAACACACTTCAAGTCCTATAGGTGCTTCTGGGAAGAAAATATAGCTCTGTGTGTGTGATGGGACTAACACACTTCAAGTCCTATAGGTGCTTCTGGGAAGAAAATATAGCTCTGTGTGTGTAATGGGACTAACACACTTCAAGTCCTATAGGTGCTTCTGGGAACAAAATATAGCTCTGTGTGTGTGATGGGACTAACACACTTCAAGTCCTATAGGTTCTTCTGGGAACAAAATATAGCTCTGTGTGTGTGATGGGACTAACACACTTCAAGTCCTATAGGTGCTTCTGGGAAGAAAATATAGCTCTGTGTGTGTAATGGGACTAACACACTTCAAGTCCTATAGGTGCTTCTGGTAACAAAATATAGGAGCTCTGCCTGCCTGCCACGAACACACTACAAGTCCTATAGGTGCTTCTGGTAACAAAATATAGGAGCTCTGCCTGCCTGCCACAAACACACTACAAGTCCTATAGGTGCTTCTGGTAACAAAATATAGGAGCTCTGCCTGCCTGCCACGAACACACTACAAGTCCTATAGGTGCTTCTGGTAACAAAATATAGGAGCTCTGCCTGCCTGCCACGAGCACACTACAAGCCCCTCTTTCTCAATCAATCTTTGTAACTGAATCTATCTAACTCAATCTCTGTAAGTGAATCTCTCTAACTATCTAAATGCAGCAGAGTGTCACAGAATCAGCCTGCTCAATCTGCGCCGGAACAGCATGTGACCGGCGCAGACGGCGTGGCGGCGTTTTATAGGGGGGGGCGTGTACTACAGCCCCTGAGCTGTAATTGGCTACAGGCGTCCTGCCTGTAGCCAATTATGGCTCTTCGAGTTTCCGGGGCTGTGATTGGCCAAGCATGCGGGGTCACAGTGCATGCTTGGCCAATCATCAGCCAGCAATGCACTGCGTCGGCCGCGCCAGCCGCAATGCATTGCGGGGCCGCTCGCATCACACGAACGTGATGCGAGCGGCCAAAATAGTTCTGGGCTCGCGAGCGAGCGAACGCCCGGTGCTCGATGCGAACGTGGGTTCGCATCGAGCACCGGGCCCATCCCTATTCAGTAGGACACCCACCATTGGCTATTGTTGGCTGTATGTGGGCTATTGAACTGTTATACCCCATACACACCGTCGGAAATTCTGATGGGAAAAGTCCGATTGGATTATATTGTCGGAAAATACGATCGCGTGTGGGCTCTAGCGGACTTTTACCGTCGGAATTTGAGAGCAGGACCTTAAATTTTCCAACAACAAAATCTGATCTGACTTTTTCCGATCGTGTGTATAGAATTCCGACGCACAAAGTGCTCAGAATAAATTTGGGAATGAAAGCTATTGGCTACTGGCCTCTAAGTAGTCACATCGTATGTGTTGTACGCCACCTCGTTCGGAACGATCAGATTTTCCGACAACTTTGTCTGACCGTGTGTATGCAACACAAGTTTCAGACAAAATCCGTCAGAAAAGATTTGTGATCGGATTTTGTGGTCGGAATGTCTGACCGTGTGTACGGGGCATTAGAAATATTTAGGCATATACGACTATAACAGTCTTACATTTTCATTAATAATTTAAGAAAACTTAAAAAAAAGGTCTCACATGACAATATAGTGAATAAGGTTTTTTTAATAAGCCTAGTGAGCCAGTCACATTTTTTTAATTTCAGGATATATTTTTTAAATGTTTGGTGAACGCATTCTGTAATGCACTTTATATGAACAAGAGGCATAAAAACAACATTATTTAGATATTTAATGCGAATGACAAATTAACACCACACCATATGCATTTTCAGTATCAGTATCAATTTTCAATAAACTAGATTCTTTCTTGGATCACAATCACACATGTGAGCAAAAATTTGAGCATGGTTATCCCTATTCCCTATCTTGTGTATTTATTTAGTAAATGAGCTTCACCATGTTTTAAGCTTAAGGCCTCATGCACACAGTGTGTTTTTACAGCTTTTAGCAACGTCAGACGTTTTTTTTTTTTTCTGCTTCAAAATGCCTATTCATGTTATTCTATGTGTTCATGCACACACAGGCTTTTAGGAGCTGTAAGTGGCATAGATGTTTTCAAGCTGGAGGACCGGCATTAGAGCTGTAAAAACATTTGACACTGGTAAAGGCTGCTTAATACAGCTTAACGCTGGATGCAGCTGCGTCAAGCCTCGTCAAGCATTTTTATTTTTATTTTTTATGTCAAAATCAATGGTTCCCTATGAGAGCCCATTGATTTGAATAAAAGTCCCACCAGAAGTCTGATCGTGATGATTCGACTTGCGATGTGGCTTGTGCGCTGAGGATCTTGAAGTCTCTTCATTTTAATCTTTATTTGGTATTTTTGTGGATTTAAACATAGGAAAAAAATTAAGTGGATTAGTAAGTATAGCCTTTAAATGTCTTTATATTTAATTACACATGTGACATTAGAGAACTTTCCTAACTTATTTACCCCTAAGTACAATTTGATATACTTTTCAGTTGC
Organism: Lithobates sylvaticus; assembly: GCA_028564925.1. Lineage (NCBI taxonomy): Eukaryota > Metazoa > Chordata > Amphibia > Anura > Ranidae > Lithobates > Lithobates sylvaticus. Next base: position 368,443,925 of record CM053026.1, on the reverse strand, counting down.
ATTTAGACCTGACATTCTTATTAAAGCACAAATTATGGTCCTGGTGTAAACAGTATGAATTTCATATTAAAATAAGATTATGTTGTTATGAAAGCTGTTTCTGTAATTAGCTAATATTTTAATCTAGTAATTAATGCAAGGAAAATTGCTCTTTACTGGCTAGTTATGATTTTCACAGTTTGACATTTGCAATAGATGTATTAAAATTCTGAATGTATGCAGAAGAAATTATTTATAGCTGCATATTTACTACTGTGGAAATAATAAAAATCTTGTTGATATTGGCGAACGCTATCCCAACTCCAGCCTCACAGGATGACCAACAACCTTCTTTCCATACACTTAAACTATGCTCCATAAACATTAGAGGGCTCAACACACCTGAAAGGAGATCTCAACTCTTACATTCCTTACAACGTTCGAAGACCCAAATCGCACTCATTCAGGAGACACACTTCCGTACCAACTCCATCCCTAAGCTCCAAAATGCTCACTTCCCCACGGCCTTTCACTCCTCAAACATTGAAGCGAAATCCAAAGGGGTATCCATCCTCATATCTAAACACTGCCCCATTCAGATCACTGATGTCCAAAGGGATCCACACGGTAGATTCCTGTTTATTAAAGGTACTTTATATCAACGACCCCTCACCATCGCCAACATATACGCCCCCAACTCAAAACAAGTCCCCTTTTTTCGATCTACTCTACAATTACTTGCCAGCTTCCAATCAGGTACCCTTATAGTGGGGGGAGACTTTAATGTAACCCTGACACCCTCAATAGACACGTCCAACGGATCATCCTCCCTGACCTACCGTGCTCTTCGGGCAATACGACTGGAACTCCTCAACCTGCAACTCCACGACTCTTGGCGCACGCTACACCCTACCGTGAAGGATTTTACTTACTTTTCCCACCCTCACAACAAATATTCCAGGATTGACCACTTTTTTATATCTCAAGCAAGCCTGTCCCATCTCTCTGCTGCCTCCATTGACCCTTCTGTACTTTCGGACCACAACCCTATTTCCATGACCTTACGCCTCCCGACTTCCCGACCTAGGACCTCTATCTGGCGACTTGACAACTCACTACTGACTGACGTCGCCAACGTACAACGCATAAACTCCTGCCTCTCCAACTTCTTTGCCGAAAACTCTTCCGATGACACTTCCCACACGGTCACCTGGGCCGCACATAAATGTGTTGTCCGGGGAGAACTACTCTCTATTGCCGCGCAGCGTAATAAACACAGAAATGCTCGCATTACAGAACTGACTACTCACATCCGCAAACTTGAGCACGCACACAAAGCGTCCCTTGCTGCCTCTTCTTTAACTGATCTGACTAAAACTCGCAAGGACCTCAGGGACGTCCTTCATGGTGAACTGAAACGCAAATTTACAATGACACAAAAAATTTACTATGAATTTGGCAATAAAGCGAGCAAACTTCTAGCGAGAGCAATACAGGCCAAAAGAACGGCCCACACAATTCACACAATTAAACATCCCTCAGGCAAATCCTTGGTTACCACGGAAGACATCTCTAACCATTTCGTTCGCGATTTCTCTAAATTATACAATCTCCCACCCACACGTCAGACCAACTCTAACACAGACCGCCTAGCGGCCATCTCCGAATTCTTGACACAATATGGCCCCACCCCCCTCTCCACTGAAGACTCCGCGACACTAGATCTACCCCTCTCACAAGACGAAATACTTATGGCCCTGAAACAAATGAAGTCGGGTAAGAGCCCAGGCCCAGATGGCCTGTCTGTCGGATACTACAAGGCCTTCCCGACCACACTCATCCCACACCTTACAAAAGCCTCAATGACCTCTCTCCAGACTCCGCGGCTCATAGGGATATACTAGAAGCCCACATCACACTCCTTCCCAAACCAGGCAAAGACCACACGCTAGTGACCAACTATCGCCCAATCTCGTTACTCAATGTGGACGTTAAACTATATGCGAAAGCTTTGGCGAATCGCATTCTCCCCCTTTATCCCCAATTTAGTTTCTCTAGAACAGGTTGGTTTTGTCCCTGGCAGGGAAGCCAGGGACAACACCATCAAAGCTCTACACATCCACCATTGGCTTTCCAAAACTGCTACACCCGGCTTTTTCCTTTCCCTGGACGCAGAGAAGGCATTTGACAGGGTAGCTTGGGACTTCATGGAGGCCACACTGGCTGCTATAGGCCTTCCACCCCGCATGCTGCACATGATCATGGCACCTTTTTCAAGCTATCCCAATTAGATTACCAACCTCTTTCTTTAATGCCTATAAACGTTTATGCAGGATTTTAATCCCTCGCATAGGTTGGAATAGGATGGTTTTACCTAAAACACTAGGAGGTCAGAGTTCTTAGTCGACTGATAGTACACACACAATTCCCCCCTGGCCTTTCCTTACACGACCAGACGGGCAATACACGCTCATCACATGTTAGAGAGGTGACCTGATCTCATCCTGAGTTGACAAATACATCACTGCTGGAGGTGCAACACCGCCAGGGGTTGGGACTGCCCCCTCATCCAATAATTTTGGTCAGAAATCCATACAATGATCTCCAACATCACTACAGATACACCAACTTTTACCCCTGAGGTCTCTATTTGCCAACCTTTGTATCCCTGCTCTTTGGAAAACCAACACCCCACCCTCAATCGAAATACGTTGGGTCGACAGAACGGCTTAGCCTGCTGGCTACCTTCTCTCACGTCATACCCACCTTAAACTTACTACACTATGCCCTCATCCAGAAACCTACATGTCTGGTCACCAACCATTACATTTCCTTCTGTGCTCCTCTTGTTGAACAATCTCTGAGACGGTCACTGGAACCTCCCTCCCCACCCCCTCCCCCTAGTTGAAAGATTTGTTTGACTCTTCTGCTTCCCTGGGTATGACTAGTTTCATATATGTGTACACAATCAATTAGCCAATCAATCAATCAATCAATCACATTTCAATGAATATAGATGTTTTTCCACTGAAAAAAAGTAACTACTTTAATTGCCTTCCCTGTACATAATTTTCACTCTACTTAAACCCTGTAGATATTAATGACGAGACTTGCCATGCATTAAAACAATAAAACTTTAACAGTTTTGGGTTACCATTCTTAATTTTTTTTTTGTTTACAAACGTTTTTATTATTTTTGTTGAACAGTGCAAATACAGAGTGTACAGGTGATCAGTAAACCGTAATCATAACATAGTTAAACAAGTTGGATACTGTAACAGCAAATCTTAGTACATCTCTAAATATTGAGTATCGAACCATTGTAAAAACAGTGCATCCAATATATCAGCATATTAACTTGGTCCATAGTCAGACCGTTTATTTTCAACTTAGAGAAACAGAGGAAATAAAAGAGAAGAATACAAAATAAAAGTAAAAGGTAACATATCTTGACACTCGCGGAGCATACTGTTTCCAATCTATGTCGAGGCTGAGATACTAAATTTCAGACTCATAAAGTGCAATGCGTACCTCTCTGCTTGGGAGAGCTTGATGGCCCATTAGGGCCCCCAGGGGTATTGAGCTCAGAAAGTTAGTGGTCTTGTGCCACACTGCTAAGTTGGTGGGCTGACCACTTATTCCATTTCCCGTCAAATATATGCATGGTGTCCATAAGAGTGTGATGGATTCTTTCCATCAGTCTAATGGACTCCATGCGGAGAAGCACCTGTGACCATGGCACAGAGGGGCTTTTCCAGTTCAGTGCAATTGCCCATTGGATGGCACTGAAGAGGGTATGTATCAGCTTCTGTTGTGGGGGGATAGCGCCAGGAATATCAGCGTAGAGAATGCACATTTGAAAGGTAAGGGGCACTAAGACATCTGTGATCTTAGGGATCAAGTTGGTGGCTTTAGTCCAAATGTGTGTCAATGAACCACAAGCCCAGAACGTGTGCAGCAATGTGCCCCTGGCCCGACATCCTCTAAAGCATGTGTCGGGAACCAAAGGGAACATCCTATGCAGACGATCTGGGGTGTAGTACGATCTAGTGTGAAGCTGGAGGACCGTTTCTTTAATGGAGATAGAGCGTGTAAATTTGTGCATATTTTCAACGATGTCCTGCCAGTCCTCCACTGTGAATTCTTGTTCAACTTCTGCTTCTCAACCCAACATTGCGGCCGTTTTGGGGGCTGAGTTGTGACCAGTCAGGTACCCATACAGACTAGAGATAGTGCCCTTTTCTCGGGGTGCTTCCCTGCATATTTCTTCATATTGTGTTCCTGTGGACCTAGATAACTCTCGGAAGTTGTTGGTGTAAAAGTGCCTGATCTGGAGGAACTGGTAGAATACTGTCTTGTCCATGTCATACTGTTGTTTTAGATGTGTAAATGAGCAGAAAGAGGCGTCATGCAGAAATGATTTCAGTGAAGTAAGGCCTCTATCTGTCCATTCAGTAAAGGAGGAATGTTGGTGGAATTCTGGGGGGAAAAGAGGTTCCCCCAGATTGGAGGCCAGAGGTGGTATTTTTTCCAATAGAGGGACCAGAGGTAGAGAGACTGTCCCACTATAGCATTCAGCTGGACAATCTCCCTGTGGGTGATGGAGCAAGACCACAGGAGACCCGGGAGGTGGTATGGAGCGATCAAAGTTCTTTCAAATTGTAGCCAAGGGATGAAGGCCGGGTTAGCATGCCACTGGGCGTCTGTACAAGGTGGGCGGCCAGAAAGTACTTCCACAAATCTGGGCATCCCAGACCACCCCCCGAGCGGGTCCTGTACATCACTGGGTGACCTAGTCTGGGTTTTTTCTTTTGCCAAATAAAAGAGAGTAGTTCAGATTGGAGTTTGTCTAGGGTAGCACCGGCAAAATATAGTGGTAGGGAGCGGAAGAAAAAGAGAAGTTTGGGCAAGATGGACATTTTTACTGCTTGTTTCTATATTATATAGTTGGACCATTGAAGGAGAAGGTTTTTAATGGAGGCAAAGGCTTGTAGGTAATTTTGTGTGTACATTTGCTTTAGGGTAGGGGTGAGTTTAACACCTAGGTATTGTAGGGAAGAGGGGCTCCAAGAAAATCTGAAAGAGTCTTTAAGAGAACTTAGGACCGTGTCGGGGAGATGGATGGGCATAGCCGAGCATTTGGTCTGGTTAACCCCTAAACCTGAGAGTTGATGGAACTGAGTAAAGGAGGCAAAGAGGTTAGGGAGGGATATTAAAGGGTCAGAGAGAAACAATAGGACGTCATCAGCATACAGACTAATTTTAAATTCCTGATCTCCTTTAAAATAGCCCTTTATATTGAGGTTTTTTATTATCGATTTGGTTAAGGGTTCCATGGCGAGGGCAAATAGAAGGGGGGAAAGGGGACATCCCTGTCTCGTGCCCCTCTCCAGGGGGAAGTATGCAGAGTTACAGCCAGGGATCTTGATATTAGTGCAAGGGTGGTGATACAGGGCTCTAAATCCATAGACAAAAGCTCTGCCAAATCCAAACTTGGACAGAACTGATTCCAGATAGGGCCAGAGCACACTATCAAATGCCTTATTAATGTCTAGGCTTAGCAGGAAGACCTTCTCAGTGTTTACATCTGCATCTTGTATTATGTTAGCGGCCAGACGAATGTTGTCAGTGATTTGCCTAGTGGGTATAAAACCCATTTGTTCGGGGGATATCAGTGTGGTAATAATTGAGGCTAAGCGGTCTGCCTGGATACGGCCACGATTTTTAAATCATTGTTAATGACCGAAATCGGCCTGAAGTTTTGAGGGTGGGTATGGTCCTTGCCAGGTTTTGGTATTAAGGACAAGTTTGCCCAGAGCATCTCATCTGGGAAGTGATTGCCCTTTAATATATAATTATATAGTTTGGCCATTTTTGGGAGTAAGGGTTCTATACATTTTTTATAATAGGAGGCGGAGAATCCGTCTGGGCCTGGAGTCTTAGAGGATGAAATGATGGAAGCTATTTCTTCAGTGGTGCAAGGGGCATTCAGAGTTTGTAGTTGGTCTTCTGATAAACTAAGGAGAGTCAAATGATCCAACCAAGAGTGGGGGGGGGGGGGTAGGGGTTGGGTGTTTTGGGGCCGAGTACAAGTTCTGATAGAAAGAGGAAAAGATGTGTAGAACTTCCTTAGGGTGAGAGGTAAGTTCCCATTCTTGTCTTTCAGGTTATACACGTGGGTCGGAGGAGTTTGTTGTTTGAGTTTGTGTGCAAACATGGTGGAGGCCGAGTTGCTGTGTAGGAGAAATCGGGCATTAGCCCATCTAAGGGATTTCTCTGTTTGTTCTGAGAGTATAGTGTCGAGCGCTATCCTTTTTTCATTGATCTGGGTCAGTAAATCAGGGGAAGGCGTCTGGTGATGTCTGTGGTAAAGTTTCCCTAAGTCTAGAGTAAGTTGTTGTGCTTCATGAGCCTTTTGCCTTTTTCTGGTGGTGGCTATTTCAATGAGGTGACCCCTAATTACCGCCTTATGGGCCATCGATAGGGTTGTGGGGGAGATGTTGTCCACATCGTTCAGTCTAAAGTATTCGGTGAGGCGGTCAGTCAGTTGTGAATGTATTACCGGGTCTGTGAGAAGAGAATCATTGATGCGCCAAGTTCTATTGGAATGTGGGAGGCCTATACAAGGTATCTGGCTAGAGACCATGTGGTGGTCGGACCAAGGACAAATGTGTATTGTAGAAGAGGTTGAGTTAGCGAGTAAGGTAGGAGTGAAGTACAGATAGTCTAGGCGAGAGTATGTGTCGTGTGGGTGGGAGTAAAAGGTATATTCCCTGGAGCCTGTGTTGTGGGCCCTCCAAACATTCATCAATTGCTGAGCTTTCAGAGAATGTTGTAGAGATTTAGGGAACGCACCGGAGGTCTGGCTACCCCGAGACCTATCCAGTGTAGAGTGTGCCACAAGATTGAAGTCCCTCCCAACTATCATATGTGGGGAGTGAAACTTCTCTAATACCTGAAAAAAACCTTTGAAAAAAGTGGCCTGGGATGCGTTCGGAGAGTATACAGAGGCAAAGGTCAGAGGCCTGTTCTGTATTAAGCCCTAAACAATAACAAATCTGCTCTGTGGATCTATATACGTTCTTTGTACCTGAAAGGATACTAAATTCCTTATAAATATGGCTGCCCCTCTGGACCTGGACTCAAAAGTGGTAAAAAAACATTGTTTGAATGTTTTATTAAAGAAGGAGGGGTGATTGTTGGTGGAGAAGTGTGTCTCCTGTAGGAGAAGAATATCAGCCCCTAAGGACTAGACATGTGCGATTCGTTTCGTACGAATTCGTAATTCGTACGAATTTTTCGAAATTCGTACGAATTTACGAATCTGTAGTACGAATTTTTTTTTTTTTACGAATTCCGTACGGAATACGAAATTCCGTTTACGAATTTCGTCGCCGAATGATTCGAATGAATTCGAATGAATTCGAATGAATTCGAATGGATTCGAATGAATTCGAATGACAAAGTGTCATTTTTGCAGGAAAAATTCCGTTTACGAATTTCAGCTCCAAATTATTCGAATCCAACTACCAATATCAAATTTCAACTAATTCAAACGAAATTATTATAGCAGATATAACGAATGAATTCGAATGACAAAGTGTCATTTTTGCAGAAAAAAAAGCTATTTAAAAAAACAGTCATTCATTGATATAAAAAAAAAAAAAAAAGCGTAGGGGTCCCCCCAAATTCAATAACCAGGCCCTTCAGGTCTGGTATGGATATTAAGGGGGACCCCAGCCAAAAAAAAAAAAAAAAAATGGCGTGGGGTCCCCCCCAAATATCCATACCAGACCCTTCAGGTCTGGGATGGATTTTAAGGGGAACCCCGGCCAAAAAAAAAATAAAAAAATGGCGTGGGGTCCCCTCAAAATCCATACCAGACCCTTTATCCGAGCACGCAACCTGCCTGGCCGCAGGAAAGGAGGGGGGGACGAGAGCGGCCCCCCCTCCCGCCTGAACCGTACCAGGCCACATGCCCTCAACATTGGGAGGGTGCTTTGGGGTCCCCCCCAAAGCACCTTGTCCCCATGTTGATGAGGACAAGGGCCTCATCCCCACAACCCTGGCCGGTGGTTGTGGGGGTCTGCGGGCGGGGGGCTTATCGGAATCTGGAAGCCCCCTTTAACAAGGGGACCCCCAGATCCCGGCCCCCCCTGTGTGAAATGGTAAGGGGGTACAAAAGTACCCCTACCATTTCACCAAAAAAGGTGACAAAATGGTAAAAATGACAGGAGACGGTCTTTGACAATTCCTTTATTAAAATCTTCTTTCTTCTTTCTTCTGGTCTTCCTTCTTCCTCTTCTCCTTTCTTCATCTTCTCCTTCCGGCATCTTCTTCCATCGTCTTCTTCCTTCGATTCGCTTCTTCTTCCTCCGGTCTTCTCGTCCTTCTCGTCCGGCGTCGTCCTTCTCGTCCGGCATCGTCGTCTCTTCTCGCAGGCCGCTCCTCGCAATGGGAGGCTCCCGCTCTGTGAGGCTCCGCTCCGGGTGACAGGTCTTTTATAACGAAGGCACCTGGTGACCCCGCCCCCTCTGACGCACGGGGACGTCATGTGGAATTCCCTATGGCTTTCCCCATGACGTCAGAGGGGGGGCGGGGTCACCAGGTGCCTTCGTTATACAAGACCTGTCACCCGGAGCGAAGCCTCACAGAGCGGGAGCCTCCCATTGCGAGGAGCGGCCTGCGAGAAGAGACGACGATGCCGGACGAGAAGGACGACGCCGGACGAGAAGGACGAGAAGACCGGAGGAAGAAGAAGCGAATCGAAGGAAGAAGAAGATGGAAGAAGATGCCGGAAGGAGAAGATGAAGAAAGGAGAAGATGAAGAAAGAAGATTTTAATAAAGGAATTGTCAAAGACCGTCTCCTGTCATTTTTACCATTTTTGCCACTTTTTTTGTGAAATAGTAGGGGTACTTTTGTACCCCCTTACCATTTCACACAGGGGGGGGGCCGGGATCTGGGGGTCCCCTTGTTAAAGGGGGCTTCCAGATTCCGATAAGACCCCCGCCCGCAGACCCCCACAACCACCGGGCACGGTTGTGGGGATGAGGCCCTTGTCCTCATCAACATGGGGACAAGGTGCTTTGGGGGGGACCCCAAAGCACCCTCCCAATGTTGAGGGCATGTGGCCTGGTACGGTTCAGGCGAGAGGGGGGGCCGCTCTCGTCCCCCCCTCCTTTCCTGCGGCCTGCCAGGTTGCGTGCTCGGATAAGGGTCTGGTATGGATTTTATGGGGGACCCCACGCCATTTTTTTTGGCTAGGGTTCCCCTTAAAATCCATCCCAGACCTCAAGGGTCTGGTATGGATTTTGAGGGGGACCCTACGCCATTTTTTTTTTTTTTTTTTGGCTGGGGTCCCCCTTAATATCCATCCCAGACCTGAAGGGCCTGGTTATTGAATTTGGGGGGACCCCCACGCTTTTTTTTTATCAATGACTTCAATGAATGACAGTTCTGTGTATTACGGATCCAACAATTCATTTGCCGGCAAACAGCTGCGAGTGATTTTAAATAGTTTTTTTTTCCTGCAAAAATGACACTGCAGGAACAGTTCTCTATATTAGATATACTGAATCTCGAATCATTCGAAGCATTCGTTATATCCGCTATTATAATTTCTTTCATGTTAGTTGAAATTACATATTTGTTAGTTGTTGCATTCGAATTGTTCTCTGTATTGCGGGAATCGGCAATTAGCCGCGAGTGATTTTAAATGTCTTTTTTTCCTGCAAAAATGACACATTGTACAGAGAGAGTTCTAAACACGGGAAACATGACCCCCTTCTATATACTATATACTCTATAGTATGCCTATGAAGGGGGTCATGTTTCCCGTGTTTAGAACTCTCTCTGTACAATGTGTCATTTTTGCAGGAAAAAAAAATATTTAAACTCACTCGCGGCTAATTGCCGATTCCCGTAATACAGAGAACAATTCGAATGTTGTATTGTAACTAACAAATATGTAATTTCAACTAACATGAAAGAAATTATAATAGCGGATATAACGAATGCTTCGAATGATTCGCGATTCAGTATATCTAATATAGAGAACTGTCTCTGTACAATGTGTCATTTTTGCAGGAAAAAAAAACTATTTAAAATCACGAGTCGCAGCTATTTGCCGGCAAATTAATTGTTGGATCCGTAATACAGAGAACAGTCATTCATTGAAGTCATTGATAAAAAAAATGCGTAGGGGTCCCCCCAAATTCAATAACCAGGCCCTTCAGGTCTGGGATGGATATTAAGGGGGACCCCAGCCAAAAAAAAAAAAAAAAATGGCGTAGGGTCCCCCTCAAAATCCATATCAGACCCTAGAGGTCTGGGATGGATTTTAAGGGGAACCCTAGCCCAAAAAAAATGGCGTGGGGTCCCCCATAAAATCCATACCAGACCCTTTATCCGAGCACGCAACCTGGCAGGCCGCAGGAAAGGAGGGGGGACGAGAGCGGCCCCCCCTCCCGCCTGAACCGTACCAGGCCACATGCCCTCAACATTGGGAGGGTGCTTTGGGGTCCCCCCCAAAGCACCTTGTCCCCATGTTGATGAGGACAAGGGCCTCATCCCCACAACCGTGCCCGGTGGTTGTGGGGGTCTGCGGGCGGGGGGCTTATCGGAATCTGGAAGCCCCCTTTAACAAGGGGACCCCCAGATCCCGCCCCCCCCCCCCTGTGTGAAATGGTAAGGGGGTACAAAAGTACCCCTACCATTTCACCAAAAAAGGTGACAAAATGGTAAAAATGACAGGAGACGGTCTTTGACAATTCCTTTATTAAAATCTTCTTTCTTCTTTCTTCTGGTCTTCTTTCTTCATCTTCTCCTTTCTTCATCTTCTCCTTCCGGCATCTTCTTCCATCTTCTTCTTCCTTCGATTCGCTTCTTCTTCCTCCGGTCTTCTCGTCCTTCTCGTCCGGCGTCGTCCTTCTCGTCCGGCATCGTCGTCTCTTCTCGCAGGCCGCTCCTCGCAATGGGAGGCTCCCGCTCTGTGAGGCTCCGCTCCGGGTGACAGGTCTTGTATAACGAAGGCACCTGGTGACCCCGCCCCCCCTCTGACGTCATGGGGAAAGCCATAGGGAATTCCACATGACGTCCCCATGCGTCAGAGGGGGCGGGTCACCAGGTGCCTTCGTTATAAAAGACCTGTCACCCGGAGCGGAGCCTCACAGAGCGGGAGCCTCCCATTGCGAGGAGCGGCCTGCGAGAAGAGACGACGATGCCGGACGAGAAGGACGAGAAGACCGGAGGAAGAAGAAGCGAATCGAAGGAAGAAGAAGATGGAAGAAGATGCCGGAAGGAGAAGATGAAGAAAGGAGAAGAGGAAGAAAGAAGATTTTAATAAAGGAATTGTCAAAGACCGTCTCCTGTCATTTTTACCATTTTGTCACCTTTTTTGGTGAAATGGTAGGGGTACCCCTTACCATTTCACACAGGGGGGGGGGGCGGGATCTGGGGGTCCCCTTGTTAAAGGGGGCTTCCAGATTCCGATAAGCCCCCTGCCCGCAGACCCCCACAACCACCGGCCAGGGTTGTGGGGATGAGGCCCTTGTCCTCATCAACATGGGGACAAGGTGCTTTGGGGGGGACCCCAAAAGCACCCTCCCAATGTTGAGGGCATGTGGCCTGGTACGGTTCAGGCGGGAGGGGGGGCCGCTCTCGTCCCCCCCTCCTTTCCTGCGGCCAGGCAGGTTGCGTGCTCGGATAAAGGGTCTGGTATGGATTTTGAGGGGGACCCCACGCCATTTTTTTATTTTTTTTTTGGCCGGGGTTCCCCTTAAAATCCATCCCAGACCTGAAGGGTCTGGTATGGATATTTGGGGGGGACCCCACGCCATTTTTTTTTTTTTTTGGCTGGGGTCCCCCTTAATATCCATACCAGACCTGAAGGGCCTGGTTATTGAATTTGGGGGGACCCCTACGCTTTTTTTTTTTCTGCAAAAATGACACTTTGTCATTCGAATTCATTCGAATTCATTCGAATTCATTCGTTATATCTGCTATAATAATTTCGTTCAAATTAGTTGAAATTCGATATTGGTAGTTGGATTTACTAACGATTCGTAACTATTCATAACGATTCGTAACGATTCGTAACTATTTATAACGATTCGTAACTTGAAATTGAAATTCGATATTTGTAGTTGGATTCGAATTGTTCTCTGTGTTATGAGAACCAACAATGCATTAGCCGCGTTAACGATTCGTAACGATTCGTAACGATTCGTAACTTTACTAACGATTCGTAAAAAAAAATTACGATTCGTCAGAATTTCGTATTTCGTACGAATTCGAACGGAATTTCGTACACGAATTACGAATTACGAATTTTTTTATATACGAAACGGGACGAAACGAAACGAAACAAATTTTTTGACAGTTCCCATGTCTACTAAGGACTTGTATGTTTTCAGTGCCTTTCTCCTCTTTTGTGGGGAGTTAAACCCCTTAACATTATGGGTCAAGACCTTAATACCCATGATTCAGTGGGAGTGAAAGGCTTCGGGTTAGGTGAGAGTCCAGGCCAAGAGGGGCGCCTCTAAGTCACCCTAGTAAAGCATGGTTAAAATAAGACTGTTGGATAACCTGGGTAAACCTGAAAATAAGGCACTTATATCCAGCATAGACAAAACATTGGCAGCTTTTCGTAGAAACGGTATCAAGAACATAACCTCAGGCTCTGAGGATATCCTCCTTGACCAGGAAATCTTTGAGGCAAAACACAATGTCTCTAGGGGGCTTTTCAGGAGGGGGGGGACGTAGTGCACTGTGGATCCTATCGCAGGCAAAGGCCGTAAGTGGGGCCCCAGGCAGGAGGGACTGGAACAATTTTTGTACTACAGGCACAAGTTCAGTCACTGTTTCGGGGACCCCCCTTACCCCCAAATTGTTACGCCTGTTTCTGTTGTCCAAATCTTTGATATGGGCCTGAAGATAGGAGACAGTTTCAGAAAGGGCTTCATGATCCTTCCTTAGGTCTGAACAGACCAGGGTCAGCTCATCGTGTTTAGTCTCGAGTAGGTCTGTCCTGCTGCCCAGGGCCGCAATCTCCAGGGAGAGGGTATTGGTGGACTGTCTTGTGCAGCTCAGACTGGAACTTTTGGGCTATCTTGTCTTACAACAGGGTCAAGCTCTAGTCTAGGTCTGATTTAGTCAGTTGCAGTGAGCACTCACTTTCTGCCATCGAGTGTGCCGGAGATGAGGCTGCAGCATGCGGCGGCGTCTGTGCTTGCCTCTTCTGGGTGCCATTTTGGGACATCCCGCTCTGTTCCCGCACTCTCAGAAGGTATGTCATAAGTGACTTTTGGGCCGGCGTACTGCGGCGATTTTTGGGTCCCAGCATGCGCTGAGTGTTCCGCCGGGGGTGCAGAGTGGAAAGAGGCCGAAAAAACGGTGTGTATTGCCCCGGGGAAGTGTTCTAGTCTCCGCTCGTCACGGAGCTCTCAGCCTGTGCGTCCTTCCTCATTCGCGCCGCGCATGCGCCCCCTTCTATTTTTTTTTAGCACTTATGTTTTCAAAACTGATGTTTATATTTGAATGTTTTACTTTATATATACAATCTTAGTTTACAATCTTAGTTTACAAATGCATATTTAATACATTAAACACGATTCCTAGGGCACTATCATTTATCTAAGAAGGCAGAAAGGCAGATGCAGCCAGCCTTGATATTTGTTTTATTGACACATCAAATTCAATAGTACAATAATGGATAAGCCACCACAATGAGACATTTATTGTACCTAAAGTTTATCTTAATGTGTGAAAATCTGTAAATAACAAGATTTTTACAACAAGTAAATACTTAAAATATGTAAAGATGGGAGCCAAGTGGCCAATCTTCTGGTTTAACAACAAGAATAGAACATTTCAGTAGGCAATATTTCATATATTTTCATATACATTAATTGTACAAAGAGAGACACATTATAAGTACAAGTGTTGCCTTTACAGTGCTGTCAGCATGGAGATGCTGATTACTCTTTAAATACATGGGAATTGTTTTACTAAAGGCAAAGTATTTTTTTTAACTTTGCAAGGGCAGTTGCATTTGCAAAATAATTTGCACAACCTAGTAAATGTGGTGAAATTTCAATTTGCAAGGAATACCTAATCCCATGCTTTTGCATGATTGAAAGTCAGCAGAGTGTCACCTCATTCACTAAGATTGGATAGCTGGTGAGATAAGGCAGGGAGAGAGCTATGGAAGGGAGAGTCACAGAGATGAAAGTAGAGATTTAGGAAACTAAGGCCGGCCAATGGCCATACACAATTTGAATCGCAGCTGGTTCAGCAGGAATCGGCCAAGATTTGAACCACTCATGGGCAGGCTGAATGTACCAAGTTGATCTATCGGTCAAACTTGGGTAAAACCAGCCTGCCAGGTTCTCTTGTGATCATCGCTAGTGGCTGATATTACCGCTAGCAATAATCACTGTCTTCTCCTGGCGGGAAAGGCTTCCCCCGCCTGCCCCCGCCCACCTGCCGGGAGAAGAAAATTGCTTGGCAGGAGGGATTCCCCTGTCAACACTGTCAACCCATGGTTGCAGGAAAGAAATGTGCACCGTGTATGGCCAGCCTTTTGTGTCAAATATAATTACTTTTCCTTTCCTGAGTAGTTTTAAAGTTCCCTTTAAGAACTGAAACATACTTCTTGTTAAAAAAAAAAAAAAGAACTGAAACATAGGTCTTCCATAGTGTGGTCTGGTTGTGAGAAATGATGTCCCACAGGTGTGCAAAACTCATCTTTTTTATGCTCTTTAACCACTTACCGACCTGCCACAGAACATATACTGTGAGTGGGGAGGCACGTGCGGGCATAATCATGTTCATGTATGTCAATGTGATCCCCCGCAACTGCTGTTTTTCATTCATAACAGCTCTGAAGCCTATACCAGAGAGCTGTGATTGGCCCACAGCTATCATATGGTAACTGGACTAATCACAGCACCTTGTATCATGTGACTAGCTGTAGCCAATCACAGATCACTAGTAATCATAGCTGTCATGAGTGTAACCCATTCATGACAGTTGAAAACATTGATGTTACAATGATCATCATTGTAACAACAGTCAAAGTGTAAAAAGAAAAAAACTATCCTGATCACCCCTGCAGAGTAGTAAAGTGTTACTACAGTTAAAGTATGTAAAATAATAGTTATAAAATATATCTTTTTTTTTAAATAAAAAAAAATATTTGAAAAATGTAATAATTTTTATTTATTTTTTATAAATTGTAAATTTATTGAAAAATGTTTTTCAGAAAAACAAGTAGTTACATTATCCAACAATATAGGTATGCTTTCTGGAGCAAGATTAACAAACAGTAAGAAAATGAAAATGGGGAAATAATTTTTTTTTTATTAATTAAAATAAAAGTGGAGAAGTAAATCATAAGATAAAATAAAATATATCTTGTGGTCACATGTAGCAGTAATTAGGACATTGACACAAAGGAAGTTAACACTGTGTTGATCGTCTGGCAGAGAGGAGCTTTTAACCATAGATAACCCTTACCAATGGGGTTGGGTGTAGGCTGTAAAACTTCCAGCCAGGTGAGTGGATGTAAGATGTACTAAAAGCTGGTTACAATGGGGAGGTAAGACTGCAGAGGTGGCTAGGAATTGTTTATTGACAGGGTGGCAAATATTCTAAGAAGGCAATCCGAAGGCTGAGTTATCCCAGAAAGCCCAAATCTTGTCAAACCCGTCAATCTTATCCTCTACCATAGCCGTCATGTGCTCCATTTTGCATATGTCCTTGATTTCTTGCAGCAGCTGTGCTTGGGTTGGGGGTTGAGTGGATAACCAGCTCGAGGGTATAGCTCTTTTGGCTGCAAGTAGGATAAAAGAAGCAAGTTTGTTTGCGGCCCTTCCCAATCCAGGGAATGGGAGGCCTAGGAGGAGGTGTATCGGGTCCATTGGGATAGGGGTGGCAAATATCTGCTGGAGCATTAGTAATACCATGGACCAAAAAGGGACAATCAGGTCACATTGCCAAAAGATGTGGTAATGAGTCCCTCTGGCTTTCCAACATCTCCAGCACATGGGTGAAAGAGAGGGGTCCTACAGGTATAAAACATCAGGGGTCCAGTACAAAAAGAGTAAAACTTTATATGCTGTCTCTCTCTGTGCCACGCATCTAGATATTTTAGAGGTTGGGGACCAAATTTTGGTCCACTGAGGGACCGTAATTTGTTGTTGTGTGAGTTGCGACCATTTATGCATGTAGGAGTGAGAATGCGCTGAGAGTGGTGTCTTCTCCTGGAGAATTTGGTATATGCTAGAAATGAGTTGTGTTTGGTAAGGGCCCTGAGGGCCGCGTCGGTTTGGTGAGGGTAAGGGATGGAGAGAGTTTAGAAAAATAGTGGGTAATTTGGAGGTAAGAATACCTCAGATGATTTGGGATTTGACTTTTTGATTGGAGGGCCGGAAAGGGTCGTATTTTATATGTGACTGGGTTCACGAAATGGCGGAGTTGGAACAGTCCCTCTCTTGCCCAGGGGAACATATGGACGTGTGAGAGACTGTCAGGGATTAAGGGGTTGAAGAGCACGTTAGAAATGGGGGCATGGGGACAAAAGGGCAAATTTGGAGAGGCAGGAGCGCCATATCCTGAGTGAGAACAACATGGGACCGAGACAGAGGCCCTGAAGTCTGGGATCTGATGCTACTTCAGGGGACCAGACTAGGGAGCATGGATGAGTTGGGAACAGGGAGCCCATCTCTATCTCCGTCCAGCGGGTTGGGGGTCTCAGACTGGACCATGACACCACCGCCCGAAGGTGGGAAGCCAGGTAGTATTTGTGAATGTCTGGAGCTCCCATACCTCCCTGACCTCTGGGGGAAAAGATAACCGAGCTGGCCACTCTGTTGGCCCTGCCTCTCCAAATTAAAGTTGAGGAACCACTTCTTGAGTATTTTTAACTGAGCCATTGGGATAGGTACAGGGAGTGTTAATATAATAGTTTTGGCATGATAGACATCTTCAACATGTTGATCCTACCTATCCAGGATAACGGGAGGGGGCTCCAACGAGTCAACGTGGCATCGATAGACTTAAAAAGGGGGAGATCGTTTGTTGAGCAAAGGGAGGAGTATTATGGCGTGAGATGTACCCCCAGACCAGATATTTAAGGGATGTTGCGCACCAACGGTAGGGATATGAGTTTTTAAACTTTAGGAGGTCATCATGAGGTATGTGAAGGGGTAAGGCTTCAGTTTTTGATGTGTTAACCATATAGCCAGATAGGGAGCTAAATTGTGTTAATAGGACATGCAGGGATGGGAGAGAAGTATGAGGGTTAGTTAGGGTGAGGAGAACATCGTCCGCAAATAGGGACAGTTTGTACTCCCTTTGACGCATGGGAACCCCTTTTATATCGGGATGGGATCTGATAGCCTCTGCCAAGGGCTCTAGGCATAAGATAAAGAGGAGTGGGAATAGGGGGCAGCCCTGTCTAGTGCCATTTGACATGAGGAATGATTGGGAAGTGAAGGAAGCTAATTGGACCTGCGATGAAGGTTTGGAATAGAGGGGCAAAGAGGAAGGGACCATGAAGCCCAAATTTAGTGAGGGTTGCGAACATATAGGGCCAGCTTAATCTATCAAATGCCTTTTGGGCATCAAGGCTGAATATCAGGGCGGGGCGTCGGACTCTGTTCAGCATATAAATAAGATCTATGGTCCGCCGCGTGTTGTCACCTGCATGTCTAGTGGGGACAAAACCCACCTGGTCTCTGTCAATTAGTTTTGTCAGGAATTGGGAGAGACGGTTGGCCAGGATTTTTATAAATAGCTTATAGTCTGAATTTAGGAGTGCTATTGGTCTATAGTTGTCTGGGAGCGCCGGTTCCTTATCTGGTTTCGGTATGACCGAAAAAGTGGAGGAACTGTTGGTGGGGGGGTTACCCTGAAGGAGAGAGTTATATAGGGAAACTAGGTGTGGTGATAGAATTGGGAGAAAGGTCTTATAGTAAGAGTAGGGGAGACCATCCGGGCCAGGAGCTTTGTGGGTTGGAAGGGTCTTGACAGTGCTAGTTAATTCCTCTTCTATAATGGGAGCATTTAATATTTGCACGTCTGAGTCCGTTAGCTTGGGTAACTTCAGGTCTGACATAAACTCCTCAAAAGCTGTCATGTCAAATGGAGGGTGATGGTTGGGGGTAAGACAATTATAGAGTTTGTCATAGAACTCACCAAACACCCGAGTCATGGTCTGTGGGCAGTAAGTGGGAGTCCCATTGGGGTGTGTAATGTGGTCTGGGAAGGAAAGGAAGGACATTGGGTTGAGTCTGGAGACCAGCATCCTGTGTGGCTTGTTTGAAAATTCATAGAATTTTTGTTTAGCTCATAGGAGTGATTTATCTATAGTTGACATGTCAAGAGATTTTATTCGGTGTCGTAAGGTTACCGCACGCAGCCGACCCACCGTGGGAGAGCGGAGCAGCGATATTTCTGCAACTAGAAGATCAGACAATGAAGAGGATTTCAAGAAGGCTGTGTCTTTCTTTCCTTGCAAGCCAACAGCAATACACTGCCCCTGAAAGAAAGCCTTGTGGGCCTCCCAGAGTGTGGACAGGCTGGACACGGTACCTATGTTTAATTGAAAATATTCGGTTAGGGCAGCAGTGAGTTTATTGTTAGTTTCAGGGTGTATAATCAGGGATTCATTGAGTCTCCAATGACATTTCCTGGGGAAAGCAGTAGAAAGGCTTAAATCTAAAGTCAGGGGAGCGTGATACGATCAGGTAATAGGAATTAGGTCGGATGCCACTGTGTGTGACAACAAGGGAGCTGTGATAAGGAAGTAATCTAATCTAGAGAACATCTTGTGAGGGGGGAGAATAGAACAATAATTGCCTACCTGAGGGATGTTTGATCGCCATGCATCATACAAGCGATGTGTACGAGTCAGTTTTTGGAAGGAGGTGGCCAGAGAATGCATAGCAGAGGATGGCGTGGCATTGAATAGAGATTTCCTATCTTGAGTGGGAGAGAGAACAGCATTAAAGTCATCTCCTATCACCGTAAAGGGTTGGGAGAATCTCTAAGCGTTCAAAAGAATCTGTAAGGAATTTAACCTGAACATATATATATTCATGATCGTTATAGGATTAGACAAGTATGTGCCCTGTAAAATTATATAACCGTCAGGGTTCAAATGGGTACACTTGGACATCTGGATAGGGCATGAGAGTTTTATCAATATTGCTACACCAGCCTTTCCAGATGGGTCAGACGCCAAGTAGGACAACTAGAAATGTTTAGAGGCGAATTTCAAAGATCCCCCAGCTCGGAAATGTGTCTCCTAGACCAGGATTACATCCACGCTGGAGGCCCTGAACTCTCTCAATGCCAACCTTTTCTTTTCCTTATAGAATTCAGACCCTTTACGTTATATGACATTAATTTCAAAGCCATGGTAGATCAGAATATTTAGGCCAAAGAATATTCAAATCAATGGACTGTGATCCGGCTATATTAAAGCATAAAAGAAGCCAGGTGATATGCCATAATCTGCTAGGAAACTCACTATGAGATAGACAATCAACATTAAGGCTGTGATTGATAATAATAATGTGGAAATAAAAATAAACATAGAGATATAAATGAGGGCAATAAAAAAAAAGGAAAAGAAATAGTAGTGAAAAAAAAAAAAAAAAAGTTTAACCATCCAAAAAAAAAGGTCTTAGAGTGGTCCAAAAAGGGGACCAATGGAGAGTATGTAGCACAGCAACAATGAGGCCGACTTGGCCTAAAAAAAAGGACACACAACATGAAAAAACCTGAGAGAATCATGCATCTCAGGGGACCTCGGCAGCAGCCTAAGGACATGTAGGGGAGCATAGCAGTCTCCATCATGGGGAAGGTCCCGTCACGGTGATCCGGTGGAGTCGTTAACAGTTCAGGCGCTCCTCATAGCCTTCATGTCATGAGTAGTTGGGGGAGGAGTGTGGTGTGGTGTGGTGTCCAGCATGGGGTGGTTAAAAACAAAAAAACAAAAACCAGATAAAGTTAACCGAACCAGAAGAAAACGGTGCAAATGAACAATGTGAATTGCCAGGCAAAGAGGCATAACTGACCCCTATGGGCGGGGGTCGACGTGGGAGTCGTGTTCCGCCGTGGGGTGGAAAAAAAAGAGAGGTGAAGACCTTATGGGGTCCTTTTAGCATATTAAGTGGGTGGTCTGGATCGTTGAGAACGTTGAGGAGTGGAGTAGGCCCTCGATCCTCTTCCTCTCACTGGTGTCCAGATCCTGGTAGGGGCTGAGACGTGTCGCTGGGTGGCGGGGGGCCTGGTCAAATTCTGCAGGAAGCGGGGGTAGGCCTAGCCGTTTGAGAAAAGCTCCACCTTCTTGGGGATCACGTAGGGTGTGTTGGACCCCCTCCATAGTAACATTTAAGAGAAAAGGAAAGCCCCAGTAATAAGGGACCTTGTGCTCTTGGAGATGGGAGGTAATGGGCCTTAGAGAGCGTCGTTTGGCCAGTGTGATAGGGGATAGTTTACTGAACAGTTTGATTTTGTCCCCCTTATATTCGATGCTGGATCTGTTGTGTGTGGTCCTGGTCAGGGCCTCTTTGCTTTCATAGAAGTGGAAATGCGCCACTATATCACAGGGTCTGGCCCCCGGTGGGGGTTTAGGGGCCAGGGATCTATGGGCACAATCGAGTCACCAATCTATGTCCACTATTTCAGGTTCCAGGGTGTTGAAAAGGCCAAGGAGGTATGGCCTTATGTTGTCTCAGGGACACTGCGGATCCTAAGGTTTTGGCGCCTTTCTCTGTTCTCAAGGTCCTCCTGTTGCAATTGTACTTGAGAAACAGAATTTTTAAAGAGAGCATTCTCCTCTTCAAGAGCCTGTACATATTGCAAAGTCTCATGTTGCTCAAAGTCTCAGGGTTGCAATGCACTCCCCTATGGCGTCTTTTTGCCCTCTAAGCTCTCTCCATCTCCTGGGCAATGTCCCTGGTAACTTGTTGGGCCAGGGCCTGGAGTTTGAGGTCCATCAGCTCAGGTGTTAGTGTCGGCTGAGAAGAAGGGGGCATGTGTGGAGGAGGGGGCTGCTGTGAGGAATCCTCTGTCATCAGGGTGCTAACATAGTCCTCCGGGTCCCCCTGTGTAATTGAGGCTGGGGATTGAGGCCTAGTGAGGAAGCGGTCCATAGTGGAGGAGGGCCGCAGAGGTTGTGGGGCATGATAGACAGATTGCTGGTCTCCAATTTTTCCCATTAAGTGCTGGGGAGGGATGAGGAGGCATGGAGGCTTACCCCTGGATCGATCGTTGGCTGTGGTAGCTAGGCAGGGGCCGCGGATCACAGGACGAGACTGGAGCTCACAAGTCACGCGTCTGCCATCTTGGAAAGCCGCGCATGTGCCCCCATTTTATTTTTTTAACATGCTGTCACCAGTCAGTGTCCCTGATCACCACCACACCAGTCATATGATGATGCTCAACTTTTACACAAATCAATTAATATACACTTATTGGGCAAAATACATTTTGGCCTAAATTTATGAAGAAATTCGATTTTTTTTTAATTGGATACATTTTATAACAGAAAGTAGATTTTTTTTCAAAAAATTTTGGTCTGTTTTTGTTTATATAATGAAATATAAAAAAAAAACAGTGGCATTCAAATATCACCAAAAGAAAGCTCTATTGGTTTGAAAAAAATTATATAAATTTCATTAGCATACAGTGTTGCATGACTGCACAATTGCCGTATAAAATACTGCAATGCTGAATAGCAAAACATGGCCTGGTTATGAAGGGGGTAAAACCTTCTGGAGCTGAAGTGGTAATAGTATGTTTGTGCAATTTCATTTTTGCTTGTAATTTCTGTTCCTTTTCACCAATGTAAGATCCCTGGCTACATTTATTGCATTGAATGAGATAAACAACATTACTGGAGGTACAGCTGTATGATCATGTGATAATGAAAGATAATTTGTGTGTGTGTGACACTTTTTAATGGATTAATTTGGTTGCATAGTTTGCAACGTTTTTTTGTTGCAGGGCTTGGTTCCTTTACTTGGGACTTCATAATCAGCATGAAGTTTCCTGCTAAATAGTATTTGTCTGAGGTTTGGTGGTTGCCCTAATGCCAGCATTGGGGGTTGTTGACATATTTCTTTCAGGGTATCATCCTCTGTTTATCTTTCTTATTCCTTTCCAATACAGGATTGTATGTTGTTACCAGAGATACACAGTTATTTTTTTTTCTTTCCTTTGTAATGGAAGAGATGCTCTTTTTGAGCTGTGTTTAAAGTGGCTGTAAACCCCATTACACCACTTTTACCTACAGGTGAGCCTATAATCAGACTTACCTGTAGGTACTGTGAATATCTTTGTACAGCACTTGTACAGTTTTGGAGATATTTACTTTATCCGCATGTGCCGACGTCATCGGCATATGTGCACTGAAGAAACGGCCCACTCGTGCCATTTCTTCAGCTGCTGTGCTGTGGCCTGTGATGTCATCACAGCACCGGAGCCCACAAACCTGGTAATAACTCCGGGAGACATGTCGCCGGTCACATTGGTAAAAGTTGCAACATCTTCGATCTAAGGTAAATATTTCCTTTTTTTTCTGAGTTTACAATCACTTTAAGCTTGTAATTATGGTTTTGTCCTTGTAACCTTTCCTATGGAAAAGTTTGTAGCCTTTCTTATTCCTATTTGAGAAATTGTTTCATTGTGGCTAAAGTAGATGGGGGTTCAAACAACAGTTCAAATTGGGAAGAGGAGACCTGTATGGTCTCTTGGATAGAGAATAAGCATAATCTCTTCAACAGTTATGGGCCTTGAGTATATAAGGGTCATGCAACAAAAAAGTAATATAAGCACCCTGGGCATATGAGGGATCTCCCTGCTGCAGCTGTTATAGCTGGAAATATCACAGAGACAGGCTATAACTTTGACAGAGGTTCCTATGTAACTATAGCTTACTAACAATATTTCTAGGCCAATATTATGTAGTTAGATCTCTTTATGTGACTACTAGGGGTGGGCCAAACGGACCCCTGCTCGGTTCGAAATTTTGAACACCGTGAAATTTCGGACCCAAATAACGAACCCCATTAAAGTCAATGGGACACAAAACTTTAAAAATCAAACGTTTTGAAGGCTTATATGTAGTATGTGTATGTAATTGGGCATACAATGGTTATAGGGGTCCGGGTCCTGCCCTGGGGGACATGTATCAACAAAAAAAAAGTTTTAAAGTGGCAGATCTGTACCATGTCTTGAATCTGCTGCCTCAATAATTGCATTTATAAAGCCAAAACAAATGACATTTTCCCTGCAAGCTAAATTTATTTTGCTCGGCAAAAGCTGGGGAGCCAGTGTGTATGATGCAGCCACAATGTAGTGCACTGGGAACAAGATTAGAGATTTTTTGGATACATTCTGGTGTCACTTTGGATAGAAGTAACTAAAAATTGGTCTTTGGATGTCGGTGGCGCCTTCCCACCGTAACCCTATAGAGGTACTCTTGATGAAAGCAAGAATTGGCCTTGCTGTAAAAAATTGCTATGATATGTACCTGTCAAACAGGTGCAGAAAAATTGGTCTTTGGGTGTTGGTGGTGCCTTCCCATCGTAACCCTATAGAGGTACTCTTGACGAAAGCAAGAATTGGCCTTTCTATAAAAAAACTGCAATGATATGCACCTGTCAAACAGGTGCTGAAAAAATGGTCTTTGGGTGTCGATGGTGCCTTCCCAGCATAACCCTATAGAGATACTCTTGATGAAAACAAGAATTGGCCTTGCTGTAAAAAACTGCAATGATATGCACCTGTAAAACAGGTGCAGAAAAATCACTCTTTGTGTGTTGGGGGCGCCCTCCCACCGTAATCCTATAGAGGTACTCTTGATTAGGGATGAGCCCAGATGTTAGAGACAAACGTAAGTTCGACTCGAACATCGGGTGTTCGGGTGTTCGCCGAATAGTGAACAATTTGGGGAGTTTGCAGCAAATTCAAAAGCCGCGGAACACCCTTTAAAACTCTATGGGAGAAATCAAAAGTGCTAATTTTAAAGGCTTATATGCATGGTATTGTCATAAAAAGTGTTTGGGGACCTGGGTCCTGCCGCAGGGGACATGTATCAATGCAAAAAGAAAGTTTTAAAAACTGCAGTTTTTTCGGGAGCAGTGATTTTAATAATGCTTAAAGTGAAACAATAAAAGTGAAATATTCCTTTAAATTACGTACCTGGGGGGTGTCTATAGTATTCCTGTAAAGGGGCACATTTTTCCCGTGTTTAGAACAGTCCCTGCACAAAATTACATTTCTAAAGGAAAAAAAAGTAATTTACAACTACTCAGAGCTATAATGAATTGTCGGTTCCCGGAAATACAGATAAAAGTCATTGAAAAAAACATCATGGGATTCCCCCCAAAGCAAAATTAAAAAAAAATTGCGTGGGGGGTCCCCCCAAATTCCATACCAGGCCCTTCAGGTCTGGTATGGATATTAAGGGCTACCCTGCGCCAAATAAAAAAAAATGGTGTAGGGGTCCCTCTCAAAATACATGCCCTTCAGGTCTGGTATGGATATTAAGGGGAACCCTGCGCCAAATAAAAAAAAAATCTGGTATGGATTTGAAGGGGAACCCCACGACAAAATAAAAAAAATGGCGTAGGGGTCCCCCAAAAGTCCATACCAGACCCTTATCCAAGCATGCAACCTGGCAGGCTTCATGAAAAGAGGTGGGGCGAGAGAGCACCCCCCCCCTCCTGAACCATACCAGGCAACATGCCCTCAACATAGTGAGGGTGCTTTGGGGTGGCCCCCCAAAGCACCTTGTCCCCATGTTGATGGGGACAAGGGCCTCATCCCCACAATCCGTGCCTGGTGGTTGTGGGGGTCTGCGGGCGGGGGGCATATCGGAATCTGGAAGTGCCCTTGACCCCCAGATCATGGCACCCCCCTGTTTGACATTGTACCCATACCATTTCACAATAAAAATGTGTCAAAATGTAAAAAATAAACAACACACCTTGGGACAAGTCCTTTATTAAAAAATAAAATTGTCTGACGAAGTCCATTCATCTTGTTCTATGGCTCCGCCGACGGACCGAAAAATAAATGGAAGACACCCGCCATACGACACTTCAGAGCCTTAGACAGTTCTTTTATAAGTAAAGGCAGGGTTACACAGTGATGTACCTAAGTGACCCCGCCCCCTCTGAAGCACGGGGACTTTCCAATGGCTTCCCAGTGGCCTCAGAGGGGGCGGGCCACCTGTTTACGTACCCAGGTGGCCCCGCCCCCTCTGACGCCACTGGGAAGCCATTGGGAAGTGCATCAGAGGGGGGCGGGGTCACCCGAGTACATTACTGTGTGGCCCCGCCCTCAGTTATAAAATAACTGTCATCGGCCCTGAAGAGTCATATGGCGGGTGCCTCCCATGGAGGCGGATCTTTTTTTTTTTTTTTTTCGGTCCGTCGGCAGAGCCATAGAAGAAGGTGAATGAACTTCGTGGGACACTTTTATTTTTTTATTTTTTAATAAAGGACTTGTCCCAAGGTGTGTGTTGTTTTTTTTTAAATTTTGACACTTTTTTTGAGAAATGGTACAATGTACCCGTTACCATTTCAAATGGGGGGGGGGGGCGGGGGGGCGGGATCTGGGGGTCCCCTTGTTAAAGGGGCCTTCCAGATTCTGATAAGCTCCCCGCCTGCAGACCCCCACAACCACTGGGCAAGGGTCGTGGGGATGAGGCCCTTGTCCACATCAACATGGGGACAAGATGCTTTGGGGGGGCTACCCCAAAGCACCCTCCCCATGTTGAAGGCATGTGGCTTGGTACGGTTCAGGAGGGGGGCGCTCTCTCGTCTCCCCTCTTTTCCTGCGACCTGCCAGGTTGCATGTTCAGATAAGGGTCTGGTATGGATTGCATAGGGGGACCCCTACGCCATTTAAAAAAAAAAATTGGCACAGGGTTCCCCTTAATATCCATACCAGACCTAAAGGGCCTGGTAATGGACTGGGGGGATCACATGTTGTTTTTTTCAATGACTTTTATCTTTATTGCCGGGACCCAACAATTAATTATAGCCGCAAGTAGTTTTAAATGACTTTTTTTTCCTTTAGAAATGTCCTTTTGTGCAGGGACTAAACACGGGAAAAATTTGCCACTTTACAGGCATACTATAGACACCACCCAGGTATGAAATTCAAAGGAATATTTCACTTTTATTGTTTCACTTTAAGTATTATTAAAATTACTGCTCCCGAAAAAACGGTCATTTTTAAAACTTTTTTTTACATTGATAAATGTCCCTTGGGGGAGGAACCAGGTCCCCAAACACTTTTTATGACCATAATGTGCATATTAACCCTTAACATTAGCACTTTTGATTTTTCACCTTTGTGTCCCAAAGACTTTAACCACTTAAGGACCAAGCCTGTTTTTCAGACTCTGTGTTTTCATGTTTAACTACTTCCCACCCAGCCACTGTACATATACGGCCGGGTGGGAGCCATCTACTTCTGATAGGACGATCCGGAACTTCCTTCAGAGTAGAGGGATTGCGCGTGAGCGTGCCCGCGCGAGCGTGCCCGCGCAGCGGCGCGATCCTGATGCGGCCGTGTCATCCGGACGCGGCGCATCTCGGATCGGCAGGAGGGCTCGGTGATTGGCCCTCCTGATCACATGACGGCCGTGTCGAATCACAGCCGTCATGTGATGTAAACAAATAGCCGGTTGCTAGGCAATCGGCTCTCCTCTCCTCACACGGAAGTCGTCGGTGAGGAGAGGAGAGAGGATCGCTGCAGCCGGCTGGTGATCAGTGAGTATTAGCTGTTTTTTTACAGCTTTTTACTCACTGATCACCAGTAGTGTCCCCACAGTGTAAACACACATGTCCCCAAAACACACATGTCCCCAAATAATAAAAACACATGTCCCCAAATAAAAACACATGTCCCCAACTAATAAAAACACCTCCCTCACATATGTCCCAGTAAAATAACATGTTCCAATGATTATCTGCACACATACAGTGGTGTGAAGAAGTGTTTGCCCCCTTCCTCATTTCCTGTTCCTTTGCATGTTTGTCACACTTAAGTGTTTCGGAACATCAAACCAATTTAAACAATAGTCAAGGACAACACAAGTAAACACAAAATGCAATTTGTAAATGAAGGTGTTTATTATTAAAGGTGAAAAAAAATCCAAACCATCATGGCCCTGTGTGAAAAAGTGATTGCCCCCTAAACCTAATAACTGGTTGGGCCACCCTTAGCAGCAACAACTGCAACCAAGTGTTTGCGATAACGTGCAATGAGGCTTTTACAGCGTCCTGGAGGAATTTTGGCCCACTCATCTTTGCAGAATTGTCCTAATTCAGTTACATTAGAGGGTTTTCGAGCATGAACGGCCTTTTTAAGGTCATACCACAACATCTCAATAGGATTCAGGTCAGGACTTTGGCTAGGCCACTCCAAAGTCTTCATTTTGTTTTTCTTCAGCCATTCGGTGGTGGACTTGCTGGTGTGTTTAGGATCATTGTCCTGCTGCAGAACCCAAGTTCGTTTCAGCTTGAGTACACGAACAGATGGTCGGACATTCTCCTTCAGGATCTCTTGGTAGACAGCAGAATTCATAGTTCCTTTTATCACGGCAAGTCTTCCAGGTCCTGAAGCAGCAAAACAGCCCCAGACCATCACACTACCACCACCATATTTTACTGTTGGTATAATGTTCTTTTTCTGAAATGCAGTGTTCCTTCTACGTCAGATATACTTGGACACACACCTTCCAAAGAGTTCCACTTTTGTCTCATCGGTCCACAGAATGTTGTCCCAAAAGTCTTGGGGATCATCAAGATGTGTTGTGGAGAAATTGAGACGAGCTTTGATGTTCTTTTTGCTCAGCAGTGGTTTTTCTCCTTGGAACTCTGCCATGCAGGCCATTTTTGCCCAGTCTTTCCCTGATGGTGGAGGCATGAACGCTGACCTTAACTGAGGCAAGTGAGGCCTGCAGTTCCTTGGACGTTGTTGTGGGGTCTTTTGTGACCTCTTGGATGAGTCGTCGCTGCGCTCTTGGGGTAATTTTGGGCGGCCGGCCACTCCTGGGAAGGTTCACCACTGTTCCATGTC
This sequence comes from Lithobates sylvaticus, assembly GCA_028564925.1. Taxonomy (NCBI): domain Eukaryota; kingdom Metazoa; phylum Chordata; class Amphibia; order Anura; family Ranidae; genus Lithobates; species Lithobates sylvaticus. The sequence continues at coordinate 368,415,834 of CM053026.1, read as the reverse complement.
TTCGCCATTTGTGGATAATGGCTCTCACTGTGGTTCGCTGGATTCCCAAAGCTTTGGAAATGGCTTTATAACCCTTTCCAGACTGATAGATCTCAATTACTTTCTTTCTCAATTGTTCCTGAATTTCTTTGGGTCTCGGCATGATGTGTAGCTTTTAAGGATCTTCTGGTGGACCTTACTGTGTCAAGCAGCTCCTATTTAAGTGATGCCTTGATTGTGAACAGGTGTGGCAATAATCAGGCCTGGGTGTGGCTAGAGAAATTGAACTCAGGTGTGGACAACCACAGTTATAGTATGTTTTAACAAGGGGGGCAATCACTTTTTCACACAGGGCCATGATGGTTTGGATTTTTTTTCACCTTTAATAATAAACACCTTCATTTACAAATTGCATTTTGTGTTTACTTGTGTTGTCCTTGACTATTGTTTAAATTGGTTTGATGTTCCGAAACACTTAAGTGTGACAAACATGCAAAGGAACAGGAAATGAGGAAGGGGGCAAACACTTTTTCACACCACTGTATGTCCGTGATCACCTGCACACACCTGTACATGATCATTTGCGTACATATGTCCGTGATCATGCGAACCAATTATTATACACTTAACAGAATTTTTTTTACTAAAAACATGTAGCGGAATACATTTTGGCTTAAATTTATGACAAAATTTGATTTTATTGGATTTCTTTTAAAAAAGAAAGGAGAAAATATTGTTTTTTTTCAAAATTTCCGCTATGTTTTCGCTTATATCGCAAAAAATAAAAAACGGAGTTGCGAATAAATACCACCAAACTAAAGCTCTATTTGTGCGAACAAAATGATAAAAAATTCATTTGGTTACAGCATTGCATGACCGTGCAATTGTCACTGAAAGTGCGAGAGCGCTGAAAGCTGAAAATTGGTCTGGGAAGGAAGGGGGTGAAAGTGCACAGTATTGTAGTCGTTAAAACATTTTTTTTTTGCTAGAAAATTACTTAGAACCCCCAAACATTATATATTGTTTTTTTCTAACACCGTAGAGAATAAAACTGTGGTCATTGCAATACTTTTTTTCACACCGTATTTGCACAGCGGTCTTACAAGCGCACTTTTTTTGGAAAAAAACACTTTTTGAATAAAAACATAAGAAAACAGTAAAATTAGCCCAATTTTTTTTAGATTGTGAAAGAAAATATTACGCCAAGTAAATTGATACCCAACATGTCATGCTTCAAAATTGCGCCCGCTCGTGGAATGATGTCAAACTTTTACCCTCAAAAATCTCCATAAGCGACATTTAAAAAATTCTACAGGTTGCATCGTTTGAGTTACAGAGGAGGTCTATGACTAGAATTATTGTTCTTGCTCTACCAATCGCGGCAATACCTCACATGTGTGGTTTGACTACCGTTTTCATATGCAGGCGCTACTCACGTATGTGTTCGCTTCTGCGTGCGAGCTCGTCGGGACGGGGTGTTTTAAAAAAAAATATATGTTTTTTCTTATTTATTTTACTTGAATTTATTAAATTTTACACTGTTTAAAAAAAAATGGATCACTTGTATTCCTATTACAAGGAATGTAAACATCCCTTGTAATAGAAAAAAGCATGACAGGTCCTCTAAAATATGAGATCTGGGGTCAAAAAGTCCTCAGATCTCATATTTGGACTTAAATGCAAAAAAAAAATGTCATTTTAAAAAATTACATTGTAAAAAATATTACTTTAAGACCTATAGGCGGAAGTGACGTTTTGACGTCGCTTCCGCCCTCCTATGGTATAGAGACGAGTGGGGGGCATCTTAGCCTCACTCGTCTCCATACCCATCACGCTGCAGGACCCGATCGCCTCTGCCGCTATCGACGGCTCCGGTAAGCGGCAGAAGGCGCGGGAGAGCGGCGGGAGGGGGGTGGCACCTCTCCCGCCGCCAATAATGGTGATCTTGTGGTGAACGCGCCGCAGAGACGACCATTATTATCGTAAACAGAGCCGCCTCCTGTAAAGAAGGATATCTCGGTTGTGGCTCGGTTGTGGCAGCAGCTGCTGCTGTTACCGAGATATCCCTCTTCAAAGTGCCGACGTATATGTACAGGAGGCGGTCGGTAAGTGGTTAATGGTGTTCGCATGTTCGAACAAATTTTTTTGCCTGTTCGCATGTTCTGAGAACCAAACCGGGGGATGTTTGGCTCATCCCTACTCTTGATAAAAAACAAGAATTCGCCTTTCTATAAAAAATTGCAATGATATGCACCTGTCAAACAGGTGCTAAAAAATTGATCTTTGGGTGTTAAATGTGCCCAAGAAACCTATACCAAAAACATTCTTCCAGATGAAATTATTGAAAATCTAGGCAGCCTCAAAGTCCTGCAGAGATTTCCCATCCCAAAAAGACTTAATCAGTGACATCGGCATCAGGGGCTTTATAGCTGGTAATCCAGGACTGATTCATTTTTATAAAAGTCAAATGGTCCACGGAGCCTGTGGACAGACGCTTTGTACTGTATGATCAGTAACAAAATCCCCTCTAGCACTGAATGCCCATTCTGAAAGCACGCTCGATGCAGGGCAACCCAACAACTTAATAGCATACTGGGCAAGTTCTGGCCAGTGGTCTATTCTCATGACCCAGTAAGTCAGTGGATCGTCAGCTGGAAAGCTCTCCATCTCTGTTTTGGCCCTGAGGTAATCGTCTACCATGGGATGCAGACGCTGCAGATGGGATTTGGTAGCTGACAGCCCTGGGCGGTGAGGACTAAAAAAATTCCAAAATGCCTCACTTAGGCGGACGCCTTCTCCAACGCTCCTCTCTTGAACAACAGAAGACTCAAAGCTACATTTTCCACCACACTGTAACCTACTGGAGTCAGGAAAAACATTCAATAAAATCCTCTTTAATGTTTCCTCAAGAGATTTTATCTTCTGCACTCTCTGTGGGGACGGGCTGAGTTCTGAGACCTTCCCCTTATAACGGTGGTCAAGGAGGGTTGCCAACCAGTAATCACCATTCTCCTTTATGCCATGTATTCTTGCAGGCTTTGAAGCATGAGGTTGCTCGTGCGCCTCAAATTTGCAGAGGCTTGAAAAGCCATCTCCTCGGGGTCACTCAGGATGACAGCATCAAGAACTTCCTCCTCCCAAGTAGGGGTTGGAAAGCCATCGCTTACAGATTGACATGTCTTCCTCTTCTTTGAAGCCTATGAAAGTGACAGAATCATCCTCCTCATCCTCCTCCCCTCTCTCCCCCCCTCCTCCTGTGTGTGTTCTGTGACATAGGAATTATGGTGTCTGGATAAAGTGGACCTTGAGAGGAAAGGAAGTCCTCCTCTTCCTCCTGCTGCTCTGCCTCCAGTGCCCTATCCATAATTCCATGCAGAGTCTGCTCCAGCAGGAACACAACAGGGATTGTGTCACTGATGCATGCACTGTCACTGCTCATCCTTGTGGCCTCCTCAAATGGTGACAATACAGTGCATGCATCCTTAATGATCAGCCATTGGCATGCAGCATTCCTAAAGTTGAGTTCCACCTGCTGGGCATGCCACAAATCACGCGGTTTACGGACAGGTGGAATTCCCACTGAATTTCAGCCAACCGAGCACTGGCTGTGTATGACCGCCTGAAATGGTTACAGACTCTTCTGGCCTATTTTAGTACATCTTGCAACCCTGGGTACATACTTAGGAAAAACTGCACCACCAAATTGAGGACATGTGCCAGGCATGGCACATGTGTCAACTTTCCCAGTCTAAAGGGCTAGCAGGAGGTTTGAGCCATTATAAGACACCACCATTCCTGGCTCCAGCTGGCTGGTTGTGTGAACAACCTCTGGGCCTGTCACTGCAGAGCTGCAAGAATCTCTGCTCCAGTGTGGTTCCTGTCCCCTAAACACACCAGCTGAAGCACTGCATGGCACCTTTTAGACTGACTCTGGGAATAACCCTTTGAATGCTTAGGGGTACCTGGTGTTCATAGGACAATTCTGCAGAGGAGGGCATGGAGGTGCTGGAGGAGGAGGAGGAGCAGGGGGTAGAGCTCACAGGTCTGGCATCATCACCATCAGCTGTATGGAGACGTGGGGGCACAACAAGCTGCAGCATCGAGCCCAGTCCTACATCCTTTCGGGTTGCAAGCAACATTACCCAGTGTGCTGTGAACAAAATATATCATCCCTGTCCATGCTTGCTGGACCACGTTTCAGCAGTAAGGTGGATTTTACGGCTGACTGCCTTGCCTAACGATGCCAGAACATTGCCTTCCACGTGATGGTAGAGAGATGGAACGGCCTTACGTGAAAAGTAGTAGCGACTGGGAACCTGCCATTGTGGTACAGCACATTGTGCGAATTCACAGAAGGGGGCAGAATCCACCATGCTGAAAGGCAGAAAATGGAGAGCCAACAGCTTTGACAAACTTGCATTCAGACACTGGGCATGTGGGTGGCAGAGACTGTATTTTATTTCCGCTGCAGCAGATCGGGCAGATAAATTTGCTGGCTACAGTTTACAGCTGGTGGTGTGCTGCTGTCATATGTGCTGCTAGGACCTGGGACATCCTGTGCTATACCATCATCCCTGTCAGTGGAGGCTGCTGAAAGGTAATGACTCAGTATCGCAGGGGCAGACTGAAGTGGGTAAGGAGGAGGAGGGACAGATTTGTGCCCCTTTTGTGTGGCTTTTAGATGCTCTTGCCAATGGGCTGAGTGGTTGGACATTAAATGCCTTGTTAGGCATGTGGTACCCAAATGGTTGGTGTTTTTGCCACGTTTTATGTGCCTGAGACACAGTTTGCAGATAGCAACAGTGGAATTTGCTACAGCTGTGATGAAAAAGACCCAGACAGCTGAACTTTGGGGTGTGGCCCGGGAGATAACAGCTGCAGAATGTGATGGAATAGGATGGCTGTTCTCTACTCTTTCTTGATGTCGGCCTCCTTGGGATTTTGCCGCCTCACCTTCAGTTTCCTCCTCTGCTCTATCTGGCACCCAAGTTGCATCAGTGACCTCATCATTATCATCATCTCCATCTTCTCCATCTTCATCAATACCACAAGAGAAAACTTGGCAATACGCTGCGGCTTGGGGAACATGAATGCCAATTTGTCTACCAGTGTTCCTCCCTCTCTCTAGGCTCATGTTCCTGTCATCCTCAACCTCAGAACCAACATCTGAATCCAGTAATGCTTGGGCATCATCAGAGAGCAAATGGCTGACGCTGTGGTGAAATAACTCAGCTGACCATGGCTGTTGTTTGGGCTACGGCAGGAATAGATGTGGACAAAGAGGCAGGTTTATCCACTCTGGCAACTGCAGGGGATTGCACACTTGTCTCTGCCTGTGACAGAGGATGAGGAGGATGAGAAAGGTTTAGTGAGCCAGTCCACCACCTCCTCTGCATGCTGTGGCTGGATAGCATGGGCAAACTCAGAGGAAATGATGCCCTGCCTGAGGACTGATCGCCACATCCACCTTTGCCTGTGGTCACATTTGTTGCTGGCCCACTTACAGTGCCAAGGGAATGTCTGTCTCTCCTTGTTGCCCTCCCAGACATTATTGGGAGGGAGGGGGCGGTACTTATAAGCAAACATAAAGAAGAAGTTGAAATCTGTACGTAGATGCACTTTAATCAATGTAAAGACGTGTTTGGTGCACTTTAATTTGAGTACTCACACTACACAGACACACTCCAGGGATACACTATAATATACTGCAATATAATGCCCCAAACGTACAGTGAAGCACAGAATTATATGGCATTAAACTGGCAGTAACACACACAAAACTATATGGCGTTAAACTGGCAGTAACGCAGACAGAACTAAATGGCGTTAAACTGGCAGTAACGCACGCAAAATTATATGGTATTAAGCTGGCAGTAATGCACGCAGAACGATATGGCGTTAAACTGGCAGTAATGCACACGGAACTATATGGCGTTAAATTGGCAGTAACTTACACAACTATATGGTGTTAAACTGGCAGTAATACACACAAAAAAATATGACGTTAAACTGGCAGTAACGCACAAAACCATATGGCGTTAAACTGGCAGTAACGTGCGCAAAATGATATGGGGTTAAACTGGCAGTAATGCACACAAAACAATATGGCATTAAACTGCCAGAAATGCATGTGAAACAATATGGTGCTAAACTGGCAGTAACGCACACAGAACTATATGACATTAAACTGGCAGAATTACACGCAGCACTATATGTGTTAAACTGGCAGATACGCACACAGAACTATATGGTGTTAAACTCACAGTAACGCACACAAAACAGTATGGCGTTAAACTTGCAGTAACGCACAAAACTATATGGCAGTAAACTGTCACTAATGCACGCAAAATTATATGGTGTTAAACTGTCAGTAACGCACACAGAAGTAAATAGCGTTAAACTGTCAGTAACACACACAGAAGTAAATGGCGTTAAACTGGCAGTAACCCAATCAAATAGACGGTGTTCAACCGTCACCACACTGATGCTATCTGAACTGTCCCTACTCTAGCTATACACTAATATCAAGATTACTGACACAGTCTCACTACACTACACTGAAACTATCTGAGCTGTCCATACTCTACATTAATGTATGTATGAATGACATGGTCTCACTACACTACAGTGAAACTATTTGAGCTGTCCCTACTTTAGCTGCACACTATGCAAAGCTGAATAATGGTCCTCCTCACTACACTCACACTATCACTAAACTGAAACTAAACTAATATTCTACACTGAGAATTGAAGCAAAATAGCACAGTGTATCACACTAACTGATAGCACTGAACATAGCCCTGTTCTATCTCTCACCAAGCCAAAATCACACTGAAAATTGCTGCCATTGAAAGAATACTTTTATACTGTGGGGTGGGAATGAGCTCTGATTGGATAAAGTCACAATGACAGTGTCCAATCATGACTTTGACAGTGCTCTGTGCCCAGATTGGCTGAAGCTTTCACTGCTTCAGCCAGTCAGGGCTTGCAATGCACTGTTCAGCACTGCAATGCATTGTGGTCGGTTCGGGGGGGGGGGGCGAACAAACGGGGCGCAAACTTATGCTTGACCGAACCGTTCGCCCATCCCTAGTGACTACTAAAGGAGTTTCACTTGAACTGCACATATTGTCAGTTAAAGTAACCTCAATAAAGTAAAAAAAAAAATTCATTAAAATTGTTAGTACTTAGCAATTTAATAACCTTTAGTTAACCCTTGTTAGCCTGGATTGGTTACTATGTCAACAACAAGATTTTGTGATCATTTACATTTTTTCAGCTTTCATAATTATTCTTCTGCATGGTTTACAATGTATGAAATGCATTACTAGAAAAGGCCATGGTTTGGCCTTTACATGTATTGATTTTATGCGTATTTGCATGTTGTGAGAGAGAGATGAATCAGTAACAGAATTGCATATTCATTACAATATCTTTTTTGTCAATTGCTTCAGAGTAGAATATGGGCAGTAAGCCCAGAAATGTTATTGCAATGGATTTTATTTTCTATTACTTCCTATTTGAGAAATGCAAAATTTTTCTATCTTCTCAAGGAAGTAGCCATGATGCTTAATATGGTCTTCTTGCAGAGTGTCCAAATACTTGGTCTGCAGACAAGAACACCTGCGAATCCACTCAGCTGTACTTGTTTATTAATAACTTTAGTCTATCACGCTAGATAAAAGTAATCTTTGTTTGCAAATATGTGCTGCCTGTGCTAATCATATAATGTCAATAGGGAATTCCATCCTAGAGTAATCACATATGCTTGCCTAAGCATAAAACTTTTTAATTATGCTACTTTACTTTTGTGAAGACTGAAAACATCAGATGGAGGCATCATTATCCTAGAACAGAATGACATGATAAATTATGTTAGTGTTTCCTTTAGCTAAAGGTTTGTAAACTAAAAGTTTGAGCATTGAAGGATGGCCAGCAACAAAATGTTGCACCAGTTTGTATTTTGAACAGAATCATTGTTAGAAAGAGAAACGTTATAAATCTTCAAACTAAACTTGTAATCATTAGAAACAAAAGATGCGAATGTCACCACATTAATAGTGACTAAAGTTAACAAAAAAGTGTTAATTTTGTCATTAAAATCTGAGGTATGTAAACGTGTCTTAAACTTAAACCTATAAATAATCTCTACTTTTAAGCCCAAAAAATGATTTGGACAGATGCATATGTTTTCAACACCAACATGAGACCCTTTTAAAGTGGAAATTCAGGGGGTGTGGCCGGCACGCCTGTAAGATGGCTGCTTGAGCTGTCAGCTCCTCACAACGGATCGCTTCACATAGCGTCTGCTTGCACATCAGTGATCTAAACGGACACCCTGAGACCCGGTAGTACCTCGGCTCCTTCCAACATAGCATGTCACTAAAAAGGAAGGGCGATCGGCTCCCCAGAAAGCTCATGGCTTATACAGTGGTGTGAAAAAGTGTTTGCCCCCTTCCTCATTTCCTGTTCCTTTGCATGTTTGTCACACTTAAGTGTTTCGGAACATCAAACCAATTTAAACAATAGTCAAGGACAACACAAGTAAACACAAAATGCAATTTGTAAATGAAGGTGTTTATTATTAAAGGTGAAAAAAAATCCAAACCATCATGGCCCTGTGTGAAAAAGTGATTGCCCCCTAAACCTAATAACTGGTTGGGCCACCCCTAGCAGCAACAACTGCAACCAAGCGTTTGCGATAACGTGCAATGAGGCTTTTACAGCGTCCTGGAGGAATTTTGGCCCACTCATCTTTGCAGAATTGTCCTAATTCAGTTACATTAGAGGGTTTTCGAGCATGAACGGCCTTTTTAAGGTCATACCACAGCATCTCAATAGGATTCAGGTCAGGACTTTGGCTAGGCCACTCCAAAGTCTTCATTTTGTTTTTCTTCAGCCATTCGGTGGTGGACTTGCTGGTGTGTTTAGGATCATTGTCCTGCTGCAGAACCCAAGTTCGTTTCAGCTTGAGTACACGAACAGATGGTCGGACATTCTCCTTCAGGATCTCTTGGTAGACAGCAGAATTCATAGTTCCTTTTATCACGGCAAGTCTTCCAGGTCCTGAAGCAGCAAAACAGCCCCAGACCATCACACTACCACCACCATATTTTACTGTTGGTATAATGTTCTTTTTCTGAAATGCAGTGTTCCTTCTACGCCAGATATACTTGGACACACACCTTCCAAAGAGTTCCACTTTTGTCTCATCGGTCCACAGAATGTTGTCCCAAAAGTCTTGGGGATCATCAAGATGTGTTGTGGAGAAATTGAGACGAGCTTTGATGTTCTTTTTGCTCAGCAGTGGTTTTCTCCTTGGAACTCTGCCATGCAGGCCATTTTTGCCCAGTCTTTTCCTGATGGTGGAGGCATTAACGCTGACCTTAACTGAGGCAAGTGAGGCCTGCAGTTCCTTGGACGTTGTTGTGGGGTCTTTTGTGACCTCTTGGATGAGTCGTCGCTGCGCTCTTGGGGTAATTTTGGCGGCCGGACACTCCTGGGAAGGTTCACCACTGTTCCATGTCTTCGCCATTTGTGGATAATGGCTCTCACTGTGGTTCGCTGGATTCCCAAAGCTTTGGAAATGGCTTTATAACCCTTTCCAGACTGATAGATCTCAATTACTTTCTTTCTCAATTGTTCCTGAATTTCTTTGGGTCTCGGCATGATGTGTAGCTTTTAAGGATCTTTTGGTGGACCTTACTGTGTCAAGCAGCTCCTATTTAAGTGATGCCTTGATTGTGAACAGGTGTGGCAATAATCAGGCCTGGGTGTGGCTAGAGAAATTGAACTCAGGTGTGGACAACCACAGTTATAGTATGTTTTAACAAGGGGGGCAATCACTTTTTCACACAGGGCCATGATGGTTTGGATTTTTTTTCACCTTTAATAATAAACACCTTCATTTACAAATTGCATTTTGTGTTTACTTGTGTTGTCCTTGACTATTGTTTAAATTGGTTTGATGTTTCGAAACACTTAAGTGTGACAAACATGCAAAGGAACAGGAAATGAGGAAGGGGGCAAACACTTTTTCACACCACTGTATGTTCCAGCCAGCCACGAGGCGTGGTCAAAATGGCAGTGCCACGGCTGCTTCCAGCTCACCCAACTCAGCAGTGCTCACCTCTCAGGAGCAGGGACGAGATGTTCTGGAAAAGGAGGAAATGGGAACCCCCTGGGCTCCAGAGACAGCTCACCACATTCCCTACCAAGTTCTCCCACCTCTGGAAGCCCAGCCAAGGAAGGCGGAAATGAGAATGGACCCTCAGGCAGCCAGCACACATGTAAGCCAGCTTCCTCTATTCATATCTTCAGACACTCAGCCAGACTCCATAGCCCCATTCCCTACTATGGGACAGCCCGTGCTAGACTCTACCTTAAAAGACATGCTAATTTCTCTGAGGAGCTCAGACATGATCTCCCTCATGCAAAATTTGGGCAATCAAATGAATATTATTGAGTACAGAATGTCCTTCATGGAATCTAACATGGGTAACATTACCACTACAGTGAATGATATCATAGATTCCCAGGACAAGCAAATAGAGGATAACAAATGGATTAAAGATAAACTGGCATATATTGAGGGTAGGTCCTGTCGCAACAATCTTAAAGTGCATGGCATACCCAAATCTGTACAAAATGCTGATATTTCTCAGTACATCTGGGGATTGATTAAAATGTTGCTCCCTGATCTGTAAAATATGGAACTGATCATTGACCGGATACATAGGCTCCCCAACTCACCATTCCTGTCAGAATCTGTGCTTAGAGATGTGATTCTGCAAATCTATTTTTATCATGTAAAGGAGCAGCTCATGCAGAAAAAAATAAACATGGGTACTCTACCAGACCCATATGGGCAACTCCATTTTTTTTCAGACCTATCCAGACACACCCTAAGCCACCATAGACAGCTTAAAGGGGTTGTATACCCTCAATTACAACTTGCACCTAGAGGTAAACCTAGATTAAGGCTTACCTGTAGGTACAAGAAATATTTCCTAAACCTGCACGGTTTAGGAGATATTTGCAAAGAACGTTTTACAACATTGTCTACGGCGCATCCAATCCTCCCCGCTGTACCAATATCCTTATCACCATCAACAACGCCTTGTCTTATAAACTGCGATCTTGTATCAAGGATCCAGACGGACATTACATCATACTAGTTTGTTCCATTAACAGCGTAACCATAGTGTCTGCCTATGCCCCTAACACACACCACCTACGAAAGACACATAGCGGAGAAGAGCAAAAAAAATCCCAAGAAATTCTTTAAGTATATAAACAGTAAAAAAGGGAGGACAGACCATATTGGCGCCATAAAGAATGAGGAAGGACATCTGGTTACAAAGAATGGGGAGATGGCGAAGGTATTGCATTTATTCTTCTCCTCAGTCTTCACAAGGGAATCGGGGGGCTTCAGTAACCAAAACTGCAGTGTTTATCCTCATGACACATCAGAGGAAGAACCCTCATGGCTAACAGAGGACAGAATTAGAAATATACCTGGGAAAATTAACATTGATAACTCACTGGGACCAGATGGCTTGCACCCGAGGGTACTTAGGGAATTCAGTCAAGTAATTGCCAGACCATTGTTCTAATTTTTACTGACACTGTCTCTGTCTGGAATGGTACCAGCTGATTGGATTAAAGCCAATGTAGCACCAATATTTAAAAAAGGGTCAAAATACATCCCTGGGAATTACAGACCAGTTAGCCTAACATCAATAGTATGCAAGCTCTTGGAGGGGATGATAAGGGGCTATATACAAGATTTTAGTAATGAAACCGGTATCATTAGCAGTAATCAGCATGGATTCATGAAGAATGGTTCTTGCCAAACCAATCTTTTAACCTTATATGAGGGGGTGATCTGCCATCTAGATACAGGAAGGCCCAAAGACCTGGTGTATCTGGATTTTGCAATAGAATTTTACACAGTTCCCCGTAAACGTTTACTGTACAAAGTAAGGTCCGTTGGCATGGACCATAGGGTGAGTATGTGGATTGAAAAATGGCTACAAGGGCGAGTTCAGAGGGTGGTAATAAATGGGGAGTACTCAGAATTTGTTCATAAACGACCTGGAGGATGGGGTAAACAGTTCAATCTCTGTATTTGCAGACGATACTAAGCTAAGCAGGGCAATAACTTCTCCACAGGATGTGGAAACCTTGCAAGAAGTTCTGAACAAATTAATGGGGTTGGCAACTACATGGCAAATGAGGTTTAGACCCCTTTCACACTGCCAGAGTTTTTCAGGCGCTACAGTGTTAAAAATAGTGCCTGTATAGCGCCTGAAAAAAGCGGCTCCATTCACTCTAGTGTGAAAGTCTGAGGGCTTTCACACTGGAGCGGTGCGCTGGCAGGGCATCACAAAAAGTCCTGCCAGCAGCTTCTTTGGAGCTGTGAACTCACTGCTCCTCCACCGCTGCTCCCCATTGAAATCAATGGGGCAGCGCTGTGATACCGCCAGCAAAACGCCGCTCCGGCAGCATTTTGCGGATGGATTTAAACCCAGCAGCGAATAGTGCCGCTAAAATGATGGTAAAGCGGCGCTAAAAATAGCACCGCTTTACTGCCTACGCCGCTCCCGCCACAGTGTGAAAGGGGCCTTAATGTAGAAAAAAATTTTAAAAATAAAGACTATTGGCTCGCTTTGGCATTACTCCAGAGGCACACCGTTTGAGGTTTCGTAACCTCCGCCGAAAGGAGAGAGAACCGTACACAGAATGGGCTCATCAAATGACCCGAGCAGCGGAGAGTTGGATGGCTGGGCGCCAAGCTGTTACCATGGCAGATGCGCTCCAGCTAATCCTCCTGGAACAATTCTATGACCATACCCCACCTGAAGTTAGAGACTGGGTAAAGGATCGGCGGACCAATACGTGGATTCAAGGCGGACGGTACAACCAGAGCCTAAGACCCCAGCTCGGCCTGTCCCCAACATTCCACGGAGCGTTGCCCCTCCACACCAGCCTTCAATCTTCGGTCCCACTCAGCTACCATCTTCACGAGGGAAAGGGGACCTCTGCTACAGATGCAACCAAGCAGGGCATGTTAGGAGGTATTGTCCGCAGAATGTTTCCCAGGACGCACGGAACAACAGGCCCCTTGGACCTGCTCGGGCTGCTGCACACTGTCTGGAGAGAGATGTGACTTACCCAAGTGAGGAGAATATTGGAATTCTACATGAGGCAGACCCTGTGCAAGCTGCCGCTACGGATAATCGTTTGCACCATCGACAAGCTGTGTGGATTAATGGTCGGGCTGCCCAGGGACTGAGGGACACGGGAGCTACTATTACCCTGATACAGTCCCGGATGATATCCCCAGCAGAGCAGACGGGACAGTCTGTGGCTGTGCGGGTGGCCGGGGGAAATGTTATGCGGGTCCCCACTGCCAGGGTTCACCTTGATTGGGGTTCGGGGGCCAAAGAAGTGGAAGTTGGAATAATGCAGAACTTACCCGCAGAGGTTTTGTTGGGCAACGATTTGGGACGTTTAAATTCAGCCTTCTCCCTGGATGTATCCCCGGAAGCCTGCCCTGTTACCACCCGCCAGCAAGCCCGGATGGAGGTGCGCTCCCTCGAGGACGGGACCCAGGTAAGACCTGTCACCCCTGACCTAGACTGTACTACCCAAGCTATTCCTACCCCGACTTGTTCTTCTCCCCAAGACTTTGCTCAGGCAACTCTCAGTGACTCTTCTCTAGCTAGCTATAGGGAAAGAGCAGGATTGGACCCTGGGGGGTTGGAGGGGGAGCGGGTAGAGTGGGTCCAGGGATTACTCTATCGGGTTACTGAGGGAAGGACAGCCTCCCATCCACCCAAGCGGCAGCTGGTTGTGCCGCAGAAGTATCGGCATGACCTGCTGCGCATTGGGCATGACATACCCTTAGCCGGACACCTGGGGATGTCCCGGACCCTCCACCGTCTGACTCAGTCGTTTTTTTGGCCAGGGATTACAGGGGATGTCCGACAGTATTGCCGGACCTGTGACACATGCCAGCGGGTGGGTAAGCATGGGGGCCCACTGAAAGCTCCCCTACACCCTTTACCGATCATTGATGAACCCTTTAGCCGAGTTGCCGTAGACCTGGTTGGACCATTGCCCCGACCTAGTCCTTCTGGGAAGAAATATATCCTTACTGTGGTGGATTATGCCACCCGGTACCCAGAGGCCATTCCCCTGGCAAATATCCACGCAGAAACTGTGGCTGATGCCTTGCTCCGGATCTTTGCCAGGGTGGGTTTCCCTCGGGAAATCATCTCTGACCAGGGGACCCAGTTCACTGCTGAGCTCACTCAGCAGTTATGGAGACTCTGTGGGATAAAGCCCCTACAGAGTTCTCCTTATCACCCCCAGACCAACGGACTGTGTGAGAGGTTCAATGGAACACTGAAACAGCTGCTTAGGACATTTGCAACCTCTCACAGGGATTGGGAGAAATATCTGCCACACCTTCTCTTTGCTTATCGGGAGGTGCCGCAGGAATCTACCGGGTTCTCCCCATTTGAGTTGCTGTATGGGAGGCGGGTGAGGGGGCCCCTAGATCTAGTCAGAGCCCACTGGGAAGGGGGAATTGATCCCCAAGGGTCCTCTATCGTAGCATACGTTCTTGAGTTTAGGGACAGACTGAAAGAGCTGACGGACACTGTCCAAGAGAACCTTCGGGCTGCCCAAAAGCGTCAGAAACGATGGTACGATCGTAATGCTCGGAACCGCACTCTGGAGGTTGGGCAGAAGGTTCTTGCCCTCAGGCCAACCAAGCAGGACAAGTTACAGGCCACTTGGCAGGGACCTTACCGGGTTGTGGCAAAGCTCTGTGACACGACCTACCTAGTGGCTAAATGTGCGGATGAAAGAGTCAGACGGACCTTTCATGTGAACATGTTGAAAGCATACTGGGAAAGATCAGGAGAGGTAGCCGCTATATGTGCTCCAGCTGTGGAAGATTGTGAGAATCTTCCCCTGCTGGTGCTCCCAGAGCTAGATAGGATTACTGCAGGGATAGAGTCCATAAAGCTTGACGACCAGCTAGGGCCAACACAGAGAGAAGAAGCTTGGCAGGTCCTTAGCCAGAGAAGGGAAATGTTCTCCACAGTCCCAGGGTACACTACTATGGCAGTGCACCGAGTGGAGACTCCGGGACAACTGCCACTAAGACAGGTGGCTTACCGGATACCTGACGCAGTGAGAGAGGGGATGCGTCGTGAGATTAAGGAGATGCTTGAGTTGGGAGTCATTGAACCATCCAGCAGCCCCTGGGCTTCCCCGGTGGTCCTTGTACCGAAGCGTGATGGCACGACTCGCTTCTGTGTAGACTACCGCAGATTAAATGAGTGCACCACCACTGACGCTTACCCTATGCCCCGGGTGGATGATCTGTTAGATCGCATTGCTCGGGGAAAATTCCTGACAACTCTCGACCTATGCAAAGGGTACTGGCAAATTCCTCTGGATGCAGAATCTATTCCAAAATCGGCGTTCATTACCCCATTTGGCCTATACCAGTCCAGAGAAATGCAGCATAGGGATGTCCGAGGTACAATACCTTGGACATCGAGTAGGCAGTGGACAACAACGACCCGAGCCTGCTAAGATTGAGGCAGTTGCCAAGTGGCCGACCCCCCGTACTAAAACCCAGGTCCTGGCGTTCCTCGGCACAGCTGGGTACTATAGGAAGTTTGTGTTAGACCGCATCAAGGCTGCAGGACTAACCCTTAAGCCAGAGAAATGCAGAACGGAAACGCAGATGGACAATACCTTGGACATCGAGTAGGCAGTGGACAACAACGGGCCGAGGCTAATATGAATGCAATCTACTCACTAGGGGGTGAACCTCTGGGGGAATCTAGGATGGAAAAGGACGTCGGGGTCCTAGTAGATGATAGGCTCAGCATTGGCATGCATTAAAAAGAAGATTAACTCCAGAGATAAAGCAAACTGAATATTGGCATGCATTAAAAATGGGATTAACTCCAGAGATAAAGCATTAATTCTCCCACTCTACAAGACTTTGGTCTGGCCTCACCTAGAGTATGCTGTCCAGTTCTGGGCACCAGTCCTCAGGAAGGATGTACTGGAAATGGAGCGAGTAAAAAGAAGGGCAACAAAGCTAATAAAGAGAGACGCTTGAGAGGGGATATGATTTAAATTTACAAATACCATACTGGTGGTGACCCCACAAAAGGGATAAAACTTTTTAGTGGAAGGGAGTTTAATAAGACACGTGGCCACTCATTAAAATTAGAAGAAAAAAGGTTTAACCTTAAACTGCGTAGAGGGTTCTTTACTGTAAGAGCAGCAAGGATGTGGAATTCCCTTCCACAGACGGTGGTTTCAGCGGGGGCATCAATAGTTTCAAAAAACGATTGGATAAGCACCTGAACAACCGCAATATACAGGGATATACAATTTAATACTGACATATAATCACACACATAGGTTGGACTTGTGTCTTTTTTCAACCTCACCTTCTATATGTAACTATAGGTAACGCTTTTTCCGAAAACTCCACAAGAAAGTTCACAATATACAACAAGGTGCAACCGTATGTTGTGGGGACTTTAATGTTACTCCAGACCCATATATTGACTCCACCTCCCTCCCCAAAAGAGGCAAACCAGCACTCAACCCACTGCTATCCATTCTTCGTTTATATGACCTATGGAGATGCCAGCATGCAGAAGAAAAGGACTTCACATTCTTCTTCCCCTGTCACAACTCTTATTCCAGCATCAGCCTATTTCTAACGGACCAATGGACACTGCAAAAGATTTCTTCCTCATCTATACTCCCGACTACCTGGTCAGACCACTCCCCAAAATGCATTACTATTGAAAACACTGATAAAACTTCACCAACGTACTTCTGGAGACTGAACACTAGACTTCTACAAACTGATCCCTATGCAAATTCTCTCCGTTCCCACCTCAAGAACTTCTTTAGAATGAAAGTTGGCTCAGTTTCTGATCCCCATATTGTTTGGGCCACCATTTATGCGAGGTCTCTTCATCCAAATGGGGGTTAGATTTAAGAGACAGTGGAAGCAGCGCATTGATGATCTCTTCACCGAAATGCAACATACTGACCTACTTAACAAACAACGCCAATGCGCTGAGCTTAAATCTAAAATTCTTAAATTGAGACATGAATTGAGATCCCTTCTCATTGAAAACATTGAAAAGACCCAAAGACGCCTCAAAATGCAATTTCATGCTGACGGCAATAAAGCAGGTACACAGCTGGCGCAACCAAATTAAAGGTATTAAAGGTAACCAAACTAAAACTCCCATCCCCTTCATCTATCATCCCATTACAAAACAAAAAATTCTCAACCCACAGGCCATTGCTGACGCATTTAGTACCTACAATCTAAAAAACGATCAAAACCTTGAACAGTCTGATAGCTCAACCATTCAAACATTCCTAAATTCAGTCCATCTCCCCAGCCTATCACAAACCTAACTGACTCATCTTAATTACACATTCACAAAGGAGGAAATAGAGAAAATTTGATGCTAAAGTAATAGCGAACAGATTGGTCGAGATGGACGAGGGTTGGGAGTAAGTTGAGCAATCAGGATTCACAAAAGGGTGTCAAACATCAGACGCGACTCATAGAATAATAGATATTTTTATTTTATTTTTTTATTTATTACAGGATTTATATAGCGCCAACAGTTTACGCAGCACTTTACAATATAAAAGGGAGACAATACAGTTATAATACAATAAAATACAAGAGAATTAAGAGGGCCCTGCTCAGAAGAGCTTACAATCTAATAGGGTGGGGGAGGTGGTACAAAAGTTTGTAACTGTGGGGAATGAGCTGATGGAAGTGGTAAAAGATTAGTTGGAGATGTGATAGGCTTCCCTGAAGAGATGATTTTTCAGGGATCGCCTGAAGGTAGCTAGAGTAGGGGATAGCCGGACAGGTTGAGGTAGCAAGTTCCAGAGGATGGGAGAGGCTCTGGAGAAATCCTGGAGATGAGCATGGGAGGAGGAAACAAGAGAGCTTGACAGGAGGAGGTCTTGAGAAGAGCGGAGAGGACGGTTTGGGATATGTTTGGAGACAAGATTGGCGATGTAGCTCGGGGCAGAGTTGTGGATGGCTTTGTAAGTTGTGGTTAGTATTTTGAATTTAAATCGCTGGGTGATTGGGAGCCAGTGTAGGGATTGGAGGAGAGGGTTGGCAGACACTGAACGGTTGGTAAGGTGGATAAGTCTGGCAGCATCTTTCATGATAGACTGAAGAGGAGATAGCCTATGGAGAGGCAGGCCAATGAGAAGGGAGTTGCAATAGTCAAGGCGAGAGATAACGAGGGAGTGAATGAGGAGCTTGGTGGTTTCATTTGTTAAAAAGGGGCAAATTTTAGAGATGTTACGGAGGTGAAGTCTTTTGACAGCGATTGGACTTGAGGCTGAAATGACAAGTCCGAGTCTAGGATTACACCGAGTACCCTGGCGTGAGGGGAGGGACTGATGGTTGCATTGTTGATTTTGATGGAAAAGTCATGGAGGGGGGCACGGGCGGGGGGGAATATTAATAGCTCCGTTTTAGAGATTTAATTTAAGGAAGTGGTGCGACATCCATGCTGAGATGTCAGTTAGTAAGTTAGTAATGCGAGAGGAGACTGAAGAGTGAGGTGAGGAGTAGACAGATAGATTTGGGTGTCATCTGCATACAAGTGGTATTGGAAGCCATGGGCGGTTATCAAGTGATCAAGGGAGGAGGTGTAGATAGAGAAGAGAAGGGGTCCAAGAACAGAGCCTTGGGGGACCCCCACAGAAAGGGGCAATGGAGAGGAGGAGACAGAGTTGTAGGTAACACTGAAGGAGCGCTGTGATAGATAGGCAGAGAACCAGGCTAGAGCAGAATCTTGGAGGCCAAGGGAGTGTCGTTTATTGAGAAGGAGCGGGTGGTCAACAGTATCAAAGGCTGCAGAGAGGTCAGGTAGTAGCAGTATGGAGTACTGGCTGTTGGTTTTAGCAGTTAGTGAATCGTTAGTGAGTTTTAGTAAGGACATATTCTATCAGGGATCATGGCCCTCTACTCACCCCCCTCCGCCCAAGATTACTGTTCATCCATGGTATCTGCACCCTTCAGCATCACTAACGGCACAAGGCAAGGGTGCCCCTTATCCCCCTTTATCTTCAATCTAATTATGGAACCCCTAGCTGAAAGTATTAGATCCCAAGCAAATATTAAAGGTAACACAATTGGCACTACTGAACACAAAATAAACTTGTTCGCTGATGACATTATCCTTCTGTTGACTGACCCCAATACCTCCCTGGCTTCGGTAAGTAATACTCTTAATGAATTTAGCCATGTGTCATACTATAAAGTTAATGTAACTAAGTCCTTTATCTTACCCCTTGGGATAATAGAGGAGTGACAAAATAATCTAAGCAAAATATACCCATATGTGGGCCAAGGACTCCATTCCATAATTAGGAATCCAGCTAACCAAAACGGTGACTTCTCTCTACCAGGCAAATTTCCTCCCATTTCTACATAACCTCCACAACAAACTAGTAAGCATTTCTAACAACTATCTCTCGTGCTCGGGTAGACTTGCAGCTTTCAAAATAATTAAACTATCACAATTGCTTTACCTTTTTAGATCGCTACCTATATAAAAATGGTCCCCTTGGTTCAACTGGTAGGACCAAGTATTCTGCAATACCAAATTAAGTCACTCTTCTGCGAGCTACACTCTTATTTTAAGACTATTTTAGGGCACTTTGGGTACCCCTATCCCAGTACTATTTGTCCACATTCTGTATCTGTATTCCAGCATGTATGCACCATAACCAAGGTGTACACCTCTTCTTCCTTTTGTTATACTCCGAGCAAACCTATCTACTCTTTTTAAAACCAAAAATTGCTGTGTTGCCTCCCCCCAGGACACAGTTTTATCCCAAATGGGGTTCATGGGGGAGGTGAACAACACCCTTACCTTATGCTTAGCAACCAGAGCTTATACTAATGTTCACTTATGTTTGTTAACTATCCTGACATCTGGATTTTAATTTTTATTTTATTTTTTTTTCTCTTTATGTACTGATCCCCTTTGTTATAATGTATATATAGCAGATATTGTTCAAATGTTTGTTCTGTTTAAAAAAATCTATAAAAATCTATTGAACTTAAAGTGGAACTTTAGTAAGAAAATTAAGTCCTGCTAGATCACTTCATGCTGGTCTCTTTTGCATGTATAGCTATGTAAAACATTAGAAATAAGTGCCTTTACTGTTTAAAATCTAGTAATTTACTGTCTCATCCTGCTCTGCACATGCTTAGTTGCTCCCCATTTTTAGCATTGTTTTCCGAAAATCAGAGCTAATAGAGGCTGATCTGCTGACAGCCTAAATATTTACTTCTGCTCAGGGGCTCTAGGCTTTAGCAAAATGGCAACCTCCAGCAAGAAGTTACAGGAGCAATGCTGGAGGCAATTTACAGCACAGACTAATTTTGGTAGCATAATCATTAAAGTTGTTGCAAACCCTCAACTTTCACTTTAGCTTATTATAATCTATATATCAATTTCACTTACTCATTCTGTTTCCTCAAAATCCATCCTGCAATCTGTAGTGACGTATATATAAATACATACATTCATTCTGATACTTTTTTTTTTTTTTTTTTTAATGCATTAATAATATTATTTTAAAAAAAAAACACATATATAAAGAATCTATATATGAACATACATGTAAATATATATATATATATATATATATATATATATATACACACATATATATAGATAGATAGATAGATAGATAGATAGATATAGATAGATAGATAGATAGATGGATAGATGGATAGATAGATAGATAGATAGATAGATAGATAGATAGATAGATAGATAGATAGATAGATAGATAGATAGATAGATAGATAGATAGATAGATAGATAGATAGATAGATAGATAGATAGCTATATAAATATTTATATATGCTGTATATCTATCTATATAGCTATCTATCTATCTATCTATCGATCTATATATACACAGTATCGCACAAAAGTGAGTACACCTCTCACATTTTTGTAAATATTTTACTATACCTTTTCATGTGACAACACTGAAGAAATTACACTTTGCTACAATGTAAAGTAGTGAGTGTACAGCTTGTATAAGTGTAAATTTGCTGTGAGAACTACAAGCCCTCTGCTGTGGTGGCAGACAGTAGTTGTATTTAATTCTTTAACAGATCACTGTGAATGAATGAAGCAGCCATGTAGGCAGAGCCCTGAATGGCCACACACTTTTGAAATTGTGACAATGGGTGTGCAGAAAACATCCCCTGCCTGGATCAGAGGGGTGCTGCCAGGTGCTCTTTGGTAACATGTTACACCCTAAATATGGGTGTAACATTTTACCAAAGATGAACTTATCCTTTAACTGTTAGTATGTGAACTAATGAAAGGAGTGTCTTGCTTTTCCATGGTTCTGTTTGCCTGTCTGTTTGAATAGGTAAGAGGGCTGTCAGATCTTGTGTTCCTGGTCCCTGATGACATCAATTCTGATGAAACACATTGAGAAGAGCATATGATCAAACATCATCACTCAAGCATGCTGAGTCATAGATGACTGTTCATTTACTTTCTTTCTTTTAATAAAATCCAAGCCGTTTTAAGGTAAAAATGCTACGTGGAGTCCTTTCTCTCTTAATATTGTGTAATCAGATGCTATGGAGGTACTATTAGAGTAAAATAACCTACCCATGATTGCCATTTGCTTTAACTCACTGTTTGGGGAAGTGCATTAGACCTCCTATAACTAGGGGGTCTCAACCTCTGGTAAGAGGTGTGTTGACTATATTGGAGGAGAAAAATGTCCACTTTCAAAAAATCCAATAGAAAAATGTGGAATGTAGTATTCCACATTTGACTTTTGGATTTTTTGAATGTGGACATTTTTTTTATTGTTTAATATTTATGGAAGTTCATTAGGAATCTTGCACTGGTCACATTTATTATGAATTGCATTATACAGTATATATGATATTTGCTTTATAAATCTCTTAAGCCCCATACACACGGTCGGACAATCCGCGGACCAGGTCGGTCGGATTTTGTCCGTCGTACTTTGTCCGATGTTGGTGTTGCGTACACACGGTCGGACTACGTTGTCGGAATATCCGGTCTGGAAGAACGTTGTGACGTAAGTCGTCGTCCACGAGATTACAAAAGGGAATTTCAGCACCACGTCAGGCACCCGTTGGGCTCCTTCTGCTGATCCCGTGTTTATCGAGAGTTAGTTAGTTTGGTGACTTAAGATTCGCGCTTCTCAGTTTTCTGACTCAGATCGTTACTGCTCTTCAGTTTGTGCTTGTCGTGCGTATCTGTTTATTAGTGCGTGTAGTCAGTTCGCATTTGTTGGTCATTGCGGCCTATATCTTGATATAGGACGCTTTGATTTGCACTGCTTATTGTCTGCTCGTTGCTGGTATTCATTTCGTTCTTTCAGGCCTTGCTGTTTATCGGTGCTTTCTGTTTGTCCGTTCTGACCAGCCGACCTTTTGTGACCTTGTGAGCGATGTTTCCCGTGCGTACTCGTCGCCGAGTTCGTGCTGTACGCGGAATTGGTGTCGGGCTTTTAGCTTTGAGCCAAGACCCGTCCATGAACAGAGTGACGAGGAGTATGTGGACCAAGAATTGGTTGCTTCAGCGTGACCAATTCTCGCACATGCCTTTGCTTCGTGAGATCCAGGAGAATAATGATGATTTCAGGAACTTTCTCAGGATGACGGACCCCGATTTTCACCGTCTTTTGGCTTTGCTGACCCCCTTTATCAGCCGGCAGGATACCTGCATGAGACAAGCCATTACTCCGGAGCAGAGGCTTGTTGCCACGTTGAGGTACTTGGCGACAGGGAGAAGTCTTCAGGATTTGAAGTTCTCTTCAGGTATCTCTCCCCAGGCCCTGGGACTCATTATTCCAGAGACCTGTTCTGCCATCATCCAGGTCCTGCAGGAGGACTATATTAAGGTAACATTTATACTTTACTATTCCCTTCTATGTATGCTCTGTTTGCTAATGTCTTCTATTTTTGACCTCCTTCCCTAATTACCATGATTGCAATATGCTCTAATATGCTGTGCCCCTTTTCTCCTTCATGCATTTTTCCCTTCACTTACCTCACCAGCATGCTCTTCTGCCCCAATAGACACCTATGGCCTAGTCACTTAAGCAATGTTTTTTGTCTGCTGCATAGTATTGTTTGCCCCCAAACACCCCCTAAAATATGCACAAATGTTTGCTGTGTGGTTTACTTCATGTAGAGCCCCTTTTTAATTGTATTTTTTTGGTGGGGGGGGGGGCAAACTCATTAGGAACCCCCTCCCCCAACTGCTCTGTCAGATGGTACCAATCCTTTATCTGCTGGCTTTCCCAAGGTCCATACACACTATATACCTACCTCTTTATAGTGGGCATCTTTAGGGATGAATTCAGCAAAGCATGTAGTGCAAGGGGCTGCCTCCATACATTCCATTTCCTATTTTTTTGTCTTCTTTCCCTCCTATTAGCTTGCTTGGTAATTTCATAATGTCACAATGTGCCTTCCTTTTTTTGGGGGGGGGTGGGGGGGGGGGGTTGAAATGTTATTTTATCTTTCCTGGGGGCTGCCAATAGTGTTAAGTACAGAGGGTCTGGCCAAACTAGCACACATTATTGAGCCATTTGCCAATCAATTAAGTGCAGAGGGTTACCTGTCCACCCCCCCCCCCCCCCCAAAACCCTAGTTATTGCCAATGGCCCATCAGAAGTGGGGGGATTGATGGGGGGTGAGTAATCTGTGAAGGGGAGCCTGTACTTTTCTGTGCAAATACTTTCCTGCCTCCAATTTTATACAATGCTCTTGTTCCAAGATGTTGATTGTCTAATCTGCTTGCAATGTTTAGGTGCAAAGTGACTAATTTTTTTTTTCTTGTTTCACTCCACAGTTCCCTTCCACGCCACAGGAATGGCAGACTGTGGCCTCCCACTTTGCCAGCCGTTGGGACTTTCCTAACTGCGGAGGGGCAATTGATGGGAAACACGTCCGCATCGTCCCACCGCCCAACTCGGGGTCCTACTATTATAATTATAAAGGGTTTAATAGTGTAGTGATGTTGGCGGTGGTGTCGGCAACATACGAGTTTATGTATGTGGACGTGGGGATGAACGGCCGGATCTCGGATGGTGGTGCCATTACGCACACGGAGTTCTACTGGCGTCTCCAAAGTGGCAGTCTGTGCTTGCCACCTCCAGAGGAGAATGCCGAAGGACTCCCCTTCGTCTTTGTCGCAGATGAAGCGTTTGCGTTGACTCCCCATGTGATGAGGCCGTTCCCGATGAGGACCCTCACCCCGGACCAGAGGGTCTTCAACTACAGGCTGTCCAGAGCCAGAAGAGTGGTGGAGAACACTTTTGGCATCCTGGCCAGCCGCTTCCGCCTGTTCCTGACGGCATTTAACTTGGCGGAATACAAACTGAACCACATAGTTCTTGCCTGTTGCATATTGCACAACTTCCTCAAAAGACATAACAGGAACTATGTGGTGCCCGTTGGCCCAGATGTGGAGGGCCCTCCAAATGCGGACCTCACAGCCCTTCAAGTGGCACGTCCAGGCTTGCCCCCTCTAAATGCCCGCGTGGTCCGCGAGCAATATATGGAGTACTTTGTGGGTAGGGGGGCCATTGCTCTGTCTGACGATGTGTGAGAGGCATTTTTTTAATAAATCTGATATTTTAAACAACCTCTGATTTCTTGTCATTTCAGTCTTCTTTTTAGCTTATTTTACCTTGACATTTTTTCCCTTTGCCTTCGACAGTGGGAATGCACTTTCTGGGCAAAAGGAGGTAACAGTCTCTTCTTCCCAAAAAGATTAGTCTCATGTTGTGTGTTTCCTACCTAATCTTTGGTCTAGAGAAGGTTTGTCCTGCATAACTGACACCCAAAATACTCCTTTTCATCACCAGGTCTGACATGTGTGTATTCTCAAAAATGCTGTGCTCCGTGTTTTCGTACAAAGCACTGTGGGTGTCATTTACATAAGTCAAATCCGCTATGCTCTACAAGTGCATTGAAAAAGTTCCCTGGGAAAGAAAATTGCAGTGCAAAGTGGATTTGCCTTTAGTAAATAACACCCATTGCCCCCCATATCCTTTACATTTTACATACATAATGCATTGTGTTTTTTAAATATGGAAGCCACACATTTAGAAAAATAAAAAAGTTTACTTGTAAAACATTCACAAGTGCGTTTACAATCTTCACGCCAAAACTGACAACATCTTGCTTATTTACAACATTGTTTACAAACATTCCGCAATTGGTAAAACCAGGCATGGAGCTAAACAGAACCTATGAACTAGGAAAGTTCAACTTTGTAAAGTGAAGACAAGATCAGACATGACTATATGTTCAAAGTGTGTTTGATCTTGCCTTCATCACATGGGGGGGTCACCCCCGGAAAGTGGAAATTTAGAACATGCACACAATTTGGGTCTGAAAATGGTCATTAGATGGTAAAACACATGCCTAGAAGCTTCAAAAGTGCCATTTTCCATCATGGGGATGAATGGACGTTTTTTGGGGGTGCAACCCCTTCACCACAACCACTTTCGTAGTTCGTAAAGTGGTTGCACCCCCAAAAAAACGTTGGCATTCATCCACCATGATGGGAGCTAGCACATGTGGACACAATGTGTGCATGTTCCAAATTTCACACAGTTTTTAAGTTGCAAATGTGTTCAGAAGCTGGCACAAATGTGTGTTAATTACTTGGTGCGTTTTCATATTTTTCCTAAAACATCAATGATGTTCTTCAATTTTTGTTGAACATCATTGATGTTTTGCTTTATGTAATCTAGATCTCTATTGCAGACCATTATCTCTCCGATCAGTACGTGGGCACTCTCTGTGGTAAAGTGCGATTTTTCTACCACAACATCCACGTCACCTAAAAACCACAAACAAACAAAAATCGGGTGTTGGAAATGAGGCAGGCATACATGGATTAGCTTACCAGTAGCTGTGTTCTCCCACACTCACCCGTTGTGGTGACAATTTCTCCAAGTTCGATGATCTCTCCTTCCTCCTCCTCCTCCTCTGCTTCTGCTCTTTCACCTTTTTTGGGAGGTGTTGGTTTTGGGGTTTCCTCAGACGGCCCAAGTTTTCGCTCCCCTATGAGAATGTACAAAAGGAAGATTTAGCAACACAATCTATTGAGGGCAGAAATAGGAAATGACAAACATTGCTTGAAAGTGACGGACACTATTTTAGTTTGGCCAGTTACAAATGCCAACTACATGAATGTAGTCACTTTGTAAAGGTGCTAAACTGACTAGCTTTTTGGTAGAAGTTTGTGTGATGGAGACACCCCTCTAGTATCCACTGGAGCACATGTGTGGAAAAGCATAATAAAAAGGGGGTTTGGGTGTCCCAGCACTAGTGCTCTAGAGTCCAGATAGGTAAACAGCTACTGGGTGACCTCTCCTTTACATTGAATAAATTGGCTTTACATTCTTGATGACATTTCTAGTGAGAACAAACTTCCTTTCCCCCAAAAAAACACCAAACCACGTATTATAAGTGGCCGAACGTTCGAGGTTGCGTACGATCGAATGGACACACACACACGACCATGACAGTGGCAGAAAGATCGAGGCTGAGTACGATCGAATGCACAGACGAACATGAAAGTGGCCATTTTGGAATGTACAACTTTGTAAAAAACAAACCACATGGAGCAGTATGCAAGCAAGAAATCAAACACAAAACACAACTACTTACTTTTTTGAAGAATTCGCTTGATCTTTCTGTACTGATCGGCCTCCCTCAGTTTCAGGTCTGACCAGCGTTTCCTCAGTTGCTCCTTGGATCGTTGTACCCCAAAATTATTGTACAGCCTTCTCACAACTTTAGACATGATCTTGGCCTTGCGGACATTGGGGTTGAGGTAAGGCCCGTACTTCCCATCATAGTCGCTCCTCTTTAATATGTCCACCATCTCCAACATTTCTCCAAATGACATATTGGAGGCCTTGAATTTCAGGCTCCGGGATCGGGACGTTTCTGCCTCCGGCCTTTCCTCGTCCTCCTCCTCGTTGGGGGGATATTTGGGGCGCACCTGCTGTGTCCCCGCCATGTGCTCTCCCCACTGCGCCGTAAAGAGAAGGGGTGGGGAATAGACGAGAAAGATCGTCAGGGGCGGGCGGAGTTTGACGCATGCGCACTGTATATAAAACGTCACACGCCTGTGTCGTAGCCACGATCTGGGAGACGAGGGGAGAGAAAGCTCACGCACGAGACGATCGCTACAAACGAAGGTACAATTTGACGTTGGTACATAACTAGCCTAGACTGATTAGAACTTGAGGCTTCTTTATGGAGAAGATTAGGAGAGTTTAGGCTGACATTATTTATATTGTTTTGTGTGGCGTTGTGTCTTGCAGAGGTGATGGAGGCCTTCTACGACGTGAGTTTTCTCCCCCTCTTCATTGATAAATACCGGCAATTCCCCCTCTTATGGCAACCTAAACATCGTGACTACAGCAACAGACCAAAGAGGTACGCAGCCCTGCTGAAACTTGTGGCATTTGTAAAGCCTAACCTGCCCATGGCAACCGTGGCAAACTTAAAAGTGAAGATCAACAACATGAAGAGTACCTATTTCCGGGAGCGCAATAAGGTCCGGAAGTCCCTAGCATCTGGAGCTGCAGCAGCTGATGTCCATGTCCCCACGCTCTGGTACTATGAGAGGCTCCACTTTCTCAAAGACCAGACTACTGTCAGGAAGTCACTCTCGACTCTTCCTTGCACGCGTCCTTCCACGCACGCCACCCCTGATGAGGCTTCCGAGGACCAACCTGGGCCTTCCAGTATGGAATATGTGCAGGTGCCCAGCTTGTTCCAGGTATAGTAGTTTTGTAACCATTTTGGGGAATAATGAATGATGTTCAGTTAATTCAGGATCCCCAATTGCTTAGTTCCTAACGTGATTGACATATCAACAGACAGTGGTGTTGGAGACATTTTTGGGAAGACTCTAAACTGCAGGGCTGAGAATTGTATGGTTTTCTATTTGTAAACATTTTGCAACAGTCACTAGATGAGAATTGTGTGTGTTTGATGAACAAATAACTGAAACTATGTCCCTTTTTCAGACACAGGAAGACCTCAGCCAGGAGGTGGCTGTGGAAGGTGGCAGTCAGGAGGAGGCAGGGGTTAGTGGCAGCCAACAGGGGGGTAGGCGTAGGAGCCTGACTGTCTCCCAAGTCTCTCCCCTCCGCCTTCCCTACAGAAGGGCGAAAAACATAGGGGAGGTGGGAGAGTCAGCGCTCCAGCTGATCAGAGATGCCTCAGCCTCCCTATATGCCACACCCACCTACGAGGAGGCCTATGCCTCCTTGGTTGGCAGTAAACTTACGGGTATGGAGGCGGGGCAACGCAGCATGTGTGAGGAGGTCATCCTCCAAATACTAAATGAGGGGATGGCTGGGGAGATGACTCCCCTCACACATGTTTGCGAGAGTGACCTTGCTCCGCCTCCTCCTCCTCCTTCTGCCACCCCACCAGCACCAGCACCATGGCGTGGAAGGAAGAGTACAAGGAAGACAAGAGAGTGATGACCTTGATTCAGTCTGGTCTGAGAGAAGATGGAGCCTCTCGTAGGACCAGAGCCTGGGGACCTAGATGGCATCTGCTGCAGTTCCGGATGTTTTGGACTTCAGGACCAGATTGCGCTCCCTTATTATTTACATAGGTACTCTTCATGCCCCCAATTGTTTAAGCCTGTAAAATGATGGTTGCCATGGGTGTCCAAGGCTTTGCAAATTCCCCAAGTTTCACCATGGCTGCGTTCCTCTTTGGTTTGTTGCTGAGACCTAAATAAATGTTTTTTTGGATTTGAAATAATCATTGACTATTGTGTTTTACTTTTCTACAATGACAGTTTTTCTTTGAGTAGGCAGGTACATTTCACTAATCCTAAAGTAGAATTAACAAGGGGCACCAACAACCAACAAACTCCTAGTAAATTTAAGCAAGAAATACAAATGTTAATAATGTGGTTTTGGTAAGTTGAGACACACAACCCCCCTCCAAAAAAAAAAAAAAAAAAAAATCCTTCAAATATGTATTCCCCCCCAAAAAAAAAAAAAAAAAAGACAAATCATGGTAAAAAAATAACAAAGATTCTTTTACGATCTGAGTAAAAATAAACATGTAGTGTATAAATGCTGCAAAGTAATAAAGAAGTAAGTTTGTGAGAAGTGCGGGTGAATAGGAGCAGCTAAAACATGTCATTCTTGTTGCATTGTAAAGAAAAAGAGAATGCGCTGCATTAAAGACATTTTAACATTGCAGCGTGACGAATGTGCTGTGTCGATTAGGAAAGGTAGTTTTACCTGACCGAGCGCTTCCGTCACAGAATTTCTTCTGAGCATGCGTAGCACTTTGTCCGTCGGACAACCGTACACACGATCGGATTTGGTGTGATCGGACCGTGTTGACGGCAAAGCTTTCCAGCAGGAGATAAGACTTTGTCCATCGGTCAAACCGACGAACACTGTCCGATGGTGCATACACACGGTCTGATTTTTCAACAACCTTGTCCGATCGGACAGAATCCATGAAAAAGTCCGACCGTGTGTATGGGGCTTTAAAGGGATAGTTCACTATATATCCATGCTATGCAAAAGATTATTTGTTTTATATGATTTTGCACTATTTTGCATGTGTGATATGAATTGTAGTATATATATGATATTTGACTTACTGATTTCTTAAAGGGATAGTACTTTAACCACTTGCTGCCCACCATATAGCAAAATGACACTGGCAAAGTGATTGCGATTCCCTGACCAGACTCATATGACGTGGTCAAGATAACAAGCCGTGGCACGCCCCCGGGGCGAGCATCATATCGATTGTTGTTGTGGCGTGTCTGACACACTGAAACTCTGATCTAGGTAAAGAGTCTCTGAGAGAGACTCTTTACCACGTGATCAGCTGTGTCCAATCACAGCTGATCATGATGTAAACAGAAGGAGCCATGTATCGGCTTTTCCTCACTCACGTCTGATAGATCGGCTGCTCCTCTGATGGGGGGGGCTGCGCTGATTGTTTATCAGCGCAGCCCCCCCTCGGATACCCACCCAGGACCACCAGGGCTGCCACCAGGACCACCAGGGATGGCCACCACTGATGACCACCAGGAATGGCATCCCTGGTGATCATGGGTGGCAACGTGTGCCCACACATGATGCCAATGTGTGCCCACATATGATGTTAATCAGTGCCCACCAGAAATACCTGCCATGCCTCCTAATCAGTGATGCCAATCAGTGCCATCTATCAGTCAATCAGTGCCACTCATCAATATCAATCAGTGCCACCTATCAGTGCCCATCCATGCCCATCAGTGCCCATCAGTTCCCCCATAAGTGCAGCCTTTCAGTGCCCATTGTTGCCGCATATGAGTGCCCATCTGTGCCACCTATGATTGTTCATCAGTGCTGCATATCAGTGCCACCTATCAGTGCCCATCAGTGTAGCATATATCCGTGCTCATCATCAGTGCCCATCAGTGCCACCTCATTGGTGCCACCTCATCTGTGCTTATCAGTGCCACCTTATCAGTGCCCAGCAGTGCAGCCTCATCAGTGCCCATCAGTGAAGGAGAAAACCTATTTATTTACAAAATGTTATAACAGAAACAAAGAAAAAACATTTTTCTTTTCACAATTTTTGGTCTTTTTTTATTTGTTTAGATAAAAATAAAAGCCACAGAGGTGATCAAATACCACCAAAAGAAAGCTCTATTTGTGGAAAGAAAATTATGAAAATGTTGTTTTGGTACAGCGTAGCATGACCGCGCAATTGTCGTTTAAACAGCGACAGTGCTGAAATCTGGAAATTGGCTTGGGCAGGAAGGAGAAGTGCCCAGTATTGAAGTGGTTAAATGATAGTTTTCCAATATTAACAAACATTTTTTTTTGCTTATTAAAACTATATGAAAATTATTTGAATCCTACACTAAAGGCCAAATAAAAAGAAATAGAAATAGAAATAGAAAAGTCTTACTATGAAGAAAATAGATAAAGGACGAGTATACATTCTCCTAAAGGGATAGCACAATATATTCCTGCACTATGTAAAAGGTTATTTTTAGTTATGTGATTTTGCAATGCTTTGCACATTTGATATGAATTGTAGGATATACAGTATCTCACAAAAGTGAATACACCCCTCACATTTTTAAAATATTTCATTATATCTTTTCATGTGACAACACTAAAGAAATTACACTTTGCTACAATGTAAAGTAGTGAGTGTACAGCTTGTATAACAGTGTCAATTTGCTGTCCCAATAAAATAACTCAACACACAGCCATTATTGTCTAAACTGCTGGCAACAAAAGCGAGTACACCCCTAAGTGAAAATGTCCAAATTGGAACCATGTCCTTTGGTCTGATGAGACCAAGATAAACTTATTTGGTTCAGATGATGTCAAGCATGTGTGGTGGCAAGCAGGTGAGGAGTACAAAGACAAATGTGTCTTGCCTACAGTCAAACATGGTGGTGGGAGTGTCATGGTCTGGGGCTGCATGAGTGCTGCCGGCACTGGGGAGCTACAGTTCAATGAGGGAACCATGAATGCCAACATGTACTGTGACATACTGAAGCAGAACATGATCCTCTCCCTTCAGAGACTGGGCCGCAGGGCAGTATTTTAACATGATAAAGACCCCATACACACCTCCAAGATGACCACTGCCTTGCTAAAGAAGCTGAGGGTAAAGGTAATGGACTGGCCAAGCATGTCTCCAGGCCTAAACCCTATTAAGCATCTGTGGGGCATTCTCAAATGGAAGGTGGAGAAGCGCAAGGTCTCTAAAATCCACCAGCTCCGTAATGTTGTAAGGGAGGAGTGGAAGAGGACTCCAGTGGCAACCTGTGAAGCTCTGGTGAACTCCATGCCCAAGAGGGTTAATGCAGTGCTGGAAAATAATGGTGGCTACACAAAATATTGACACTTTGGGCCCAATTTAGACATTTTCACTTAGGGGTGTACTCACTTTTGTTGCCAGCGGTTTAGACATTTATAACTGTGTGTTGAGTTATTTTGAGGGGGCAGCAAATTTACACAGTTATACAAGCTGTACACTCACTACTTTACATTGTAGCAAAGTGCAATTTCTTCAGTGTACATGGCTGCTTCATTCATTCACAGTGATCTGTTAAAGAATGAAATACAACTACTGTCTTCCACCACAGCAGAGGGCTTGTAGTTCTCACAGCAAATTTACACTTATACAAGCTGTACACTCACTACTTTACATTGTAGCAAAGTGTAATATCTTCAATGTTGTCACATGAAAAGGTATAATAAAATATTTACAAAAATGTGAGGGGTGTACTCACTTTTGTGAGATACTGTATATGATATTTGGTTCACTGATTTCTTAAAGGGATAGTTCAACACATTTTTGGATTTGTTATCATTTATTATTTGTTTAGGGGTATATGTGGATTTTAATTTGCAATTTTCACTGAGTACGGGGTTACTCTATTGAGTTTTTATTTATGATATAAAGTCTATCCAAACTGTTTTTGTAGTGTTATGCTAGTGTTGCTAATTGCCTTTTTAGGAATATTTTATTAAACTATTTTTTTATTTTTATTAAGACAATATTAAAAATCATTAAGGTGGATCTCTGAGTGCTCTAATGCTGTGAAGGGCTTTTATGGTTTAACATTGTTACATTCTATTCTAGGTCTAGAATGTGTTTTATAGATATTTCTTAAGTCAGAATAGCAGAAGTATATGCTATGAAGGGTGCAGGTTTCTGTTTAAACACATAGTGCCAACTACTGAACTACTGTGTGTGTGTGTGTGTGTAAAGGGCTACCTGTGGAGTCAACCTGTCCCACTCTCAGTCTGATATTGTTGTCCCACAATCTGGAAAATCTCTGCACAGGGTATGGCTGAGAGTATAATTGCCACACCTCTCACTTTGTAATTTTCTGACATTCAGCAAATATTCACTGCAAGTATTTAAAATATTAATTAAAAACATGCACTAAGGGGTATTAATGTGAATGTGATATTAACAAAATATTAACAGATGGATAATCATTCCCTATAACGTAAACCACATTTGCCAAGAAGATTCACCTGCAGTGAGCATTTGGTAAATGTAATATTCATTGATTTAAAAAATACCTCTCTTCACTGACTGTTTGGTGAATATCAGATTCACTGCTTTAAAAATATACCCCATAGTGTGCGGAAATCTGTATAACTGAACCCCATACAGTAGTAAAAATCCAACCTTTTCCCACTATATCCAAAAGATAGACTAAACATACAATTTATAAATACTTTTATAACATGCAAAAAAAAGGCATAGAAAAACTAAACTAACTTAACTAACTAAATTTATGTAAGAAAATAATGTTTTTACCAATACTGTTCTTGAGGGTCTATTTGCATCTTTGCATTTCCTGAAAGTGCACATTAAATGGTGCATTACCACATCATGCAGCAACACATGTGGCATGCATTGTTGTGTTTTTTTTTTTTTAATGATGGTCTGTTTTTACCTTAGGCTCGGTTCACACTGATGACACATAGGATCCGACTTGTGAGACCCCAAGTCAGATGAGATGTGAAATTCAATGTTTCCCTATGAGAGCGGTCTTAACTGATACTACACAAGTTTGTCCGACTTTAGGGCCAGTTCACACTGGTCCAACATGTGCTCCGACTTCCAGAGCACAAGTCGCATGACATGTCAAAATCAATGGTTTCCTGTGAGAGCAGCCCAGGAAAGCTGACAGACTTCTTCATGTCAGCGAGCACACCGTGTTATCATTTATTATTTGTTTAGGGGTATATGTGGATTTTAATTTGCAATTTTCACTGAGTACGGGGTTACTCTATTGAGTTTTTATTTATGATATAAAGTCTATCCAAACTGTTTTTGTAGTGTTATGCTAGTGTTGCTAATTGCCTTTTTAGGAATATTTTATTAAACTATTTTTTTATTTTTATTAAGACAATATTAAAAATCTTTAAGGTGGATCTCTGAGTGCTCTAATGCTGTGAAGGGCTTTTATGGTTTAACATTGTTACATTCTATTCTAGGTCTAGAATGTGTTTTATAGATATTTCTTAAGTCAGAATAGCAGAAGTATATGCTATGAAGGGTGCAGGTTTCTGTTTAAACACATAGTGCCAACTACTGAACTACTGTGTGTGTGTGTGTGTAAAGGGCTACCTGTGGAGTCAACCTGTCCCACTCTCAGTCTGATATTGTTGTCCCACAATCTGGAAAATCTCTGCACAGGGTATGGCTGAGAGTATAATTGCCACACCTCTCACTTTGTAATTTTCTGACATTCAGCAAATATTCACTGCAAGTATTTAAAATATTAATTAAAAACATGCACTAAGGGGTATTAATGTGAATGTGATATTAACAAAATATTAACAGATGGATAATCATTCCCTATAAGGTAAACCACATTTGCCAAGAAGATTCACCTGCAGTGAGCATTTGGTAAATGTAATATTCATTGATTTAAAAAATACCTCTCTTCACTGACTGTTTGGTGAATATCAGATTCACTGCTTTAAAAATATACCCCATAGTGTGCGGAAATCTGTATAACTGAACCCCATACAGTAGTAAAAATCCAACCTTTTCCCACTATATCCAAAAGATAGACTAAACATACAATTTATAAATACTTTTATAACATGCAAAAAAAAGGCATAGAAAAACTAAACTAACTTAACTAACTAAATTTATGTAAGAAAATAATGTTTTTACCAATACTGTTCTTGAGGGTCTATTTGCATCTTTGCATTTCCTGAAAGTGCACATTAAATGGTGCATTACCACATCATGCAGCAACACATGTGGCATGCATTGTTGTGTTTTTTTTTTTTTAATGATGGTCTGTTTTTACCTTAGGCTCGGTTCACACTGATGACACATAGGATCCGACTTGTGAGACCCCAAGTCAGATGAGATGTGAAATTCAATGTTTCCCTATGAGAGCGGTCTTAACTGATACTACACAAGTTTGTCCGACTTTAGGGCCAGTTCACACTGGTCCAACATGTGCTCCGACTTCCAGAGCACAAGTCGCATGACATGTCAAAATCAATGGTTTCCTGTGAGAGCAGCCCAGGAAAGCTGACAGACTTCTTCATGTCAGCGAGCACACCGTGCTCTCAAGATGGCGCAGCAGCCTCCACGCAGCAGCATCCACGCAGCAGCCTCCATGCAGTGGTGTGGCTCCCCGGGCAGCCGAGGAGGAGGACAGAGCAACCATACATCTGGCTCCCTCTCTCCCAGTAAGAGCAGTTGCTCCTCCCTGCGCAATAACCCGCTACACAGCCCTCAGAAGACAGCACAAAAGTGGACTTCCACACACACCTATGCAGATGATGAGCTAAAGTCACTAAGAAGCAAGATGGCGGACCTGGAGGACAGGTCCTGCCGAAAAACAATGCCAAGTTGCGTGGAGTGGCGGATTCTGTGACTCCCTCTGAGCTTCGGCAATTAATAACCGCCAACAAATAATACCCGACTTGCTCCCTGAAGTCATTGTGGATCGTGCCAATAAATTTCCTAAGCTGCAGCATCTCCATGACAAAATTCCACGGGATGTCATAGCCCACATACATTTCTTTCAAGTAAAAGATGATTTAATGTGCTTTGTGCTGCAAGCCGGCAACACACCCCACTACCTGACCCCTACGTGAGAATTGCAATATACTCTGACCTGTTCCAGTAAACACAGCACCCCTTTCTATTTACACAATGGTGCTTAAAATTTGTCTCCATGAATGTCCATGGACTTAACAGTCCTTTCAAAAGACAGGCAATGTGGCAGGAGACAAAGTCCCTGAAGAGCAATGTCCTGTGCATACAGGAGACACTTTGCAGATCAAAAACAACCCAAGAGTACTTACAAACAATTTCCTCAGATATTTACAGCTTCTGGACCTACCAAAAAATGTGGCGTGCTAATTGCCATAAAGGCTTTCCAACTTCATGACGTTAGAAAAGATAAAGCAGGGAGGTACATAATTATTTTTATGTAACCTGAACAACGTCGCCTATACTCTCCCTTAACCTATATGCTCCCATTAGGGATGGGCCCGGTGCTCGATTCGAACCCACGTTCGAATCGAGCACCGGGCGTTCGCTCGCTCGGCGAGCCCAGAACTATTTGGGCCGTTCGCATCACATTCGTGTGATGCGAGCGGCCCGCAATGCATTGCGGCCGGCGCAGTGCATTGCTGGCTGATGATTGGCCAAGCATGCACTGTGACCCCGCATGCTTGGCCAATCACAGCGCCGGAAACTAGGAGAGCAATAATTGGCTACAGGCAGGACGCCTGTAGCCAATTAAAGCTCAGGGGATTTAGTACACGCCCCACCATATAAAAGGCCGCCACGCCATCGGCCCAGGGCACATGTGTTCCGGCTTCTGGAAGAGCAGTCTTGTGATTGATATTCTTCTTTGCTTGATTGCTATTCTTCTTCTTTGCTAAACCATTGCTAACATTCATTCAATTCATCATTACTGATCATTCATTGCTGCTGATTGCACAGAGTGTGATATTAGCTGCTGCTGGGGATTAGTCTGGTGTGTGCGTGCTGTTAGTACAGCATTGCAGTAGCATCAATCGCAGTGCTGTTAGAACAGCATTGCACCCCCAACTTCTGTCCCAACCTTCTGTCCCATCCCAGGCAGGGATTTATAGGAGCCATATTGGGTTTGTGGCAGCACACATAGGACCTATATTTTCTTGTCAGCAGCACACATAGTACCTATAGTGTGTTTGTGTCAGCACCCATAGGACTTATAGTGTGTTTGTGGCAGCACACATAGGTCCTATATTTCCTTTTCAGCAGCACACATAGTACCTATAGTGTGTTTGTGTCAGCACCCATAGGACTTATAGTGTGTTTTTGTGGCAGCACACATAGGTCCTATATTTCCTTTTCAGCAGCACACATAGTACCTATAGTGTGTTTGTGTCAGCACCCATAGGACTTATAGTGTGTTTGTGGCAGCACACATAGGTCCTATATTTTCTTGTCAGCAGCACACATAGTACCTATAGTGTGTTTGTGTCAGCACCCATAGGACTTATAGTGTGTTTGTGGCAGCACACATAGGTCCTATATTTCCTTTTCAGCAGCACACATAGTACCTATAGTGTGTTTGTGTCAGCACCCATAGGACTTATAGTGTGTTTGTGGCAGCACACGTAGGTCTTATATTTCCTTTTCAGCAGCACACATAGTACCTATAGTGTGTTTGTGTCAGCACCCATAGGACTTATAGTGTGTTTGTGGCAGCACACGTAGGTCCTATATTTCCTTTTCAGCAGCACACATAGTACCTATAGTGTGTTTGTGTCAGCACCCATAGGTCTTATAGTGTGTCTGTGGCAGCACACATAGGTCCTATATTTTCTTGTCAGCAGCACACATAGTACCTATAGTGTGTTTGTGTCAGCACCCATAGGACTTATAGTGTGTTTGTGGCAGCACACATAGGTCCTATATTTCCTTTTCAGCAGCACACATAGTACCTATAGTGTGTTTGTGTCAGCACCCATAGGACTTATAGTGTAATTGTGGCAGCACACATAGGTCCTATATTTCTTTTTCAGCAGCACACATAGTACCTATAGTGTGTGTGTTTGTGTCAGCACCCATAGGACTTATAGTGTGTTTGTGGCAGTACACATAGGTCCTATATTTCCTTTTCAGCAGCACACATAGTACCTATAGTGTGTTTGTGTCAGCACCCATAGGACTTATAGTGTGTTTGTGGCAGCACACGTAGGTCCTATATTTCCTTTTCAGCAGCACACATAGTACCTATAGTGTGTTTGTGTCAGCACCCATAGGACTTATAGTGTGTTTGTGGCAGCACACGTAGGTCCTATATTTCCTTTTCAGCAGCACACATAGTACCTATAGTGTGTTTGTGTCAGCACCCATAGGACTTATAGTGTGTTTGTGGCAGCACACATAGGTCCTATATTTCCTTTTCAGCAGCACACATAGTACCTATAGTGTGTGTGTTTGTGTCAGCACCCATAGGACTTATAGTGTGTTTGTGGCAGCACACATAGGTCCTATATTTCCTTTTCAGCAGCACACATAGTACTTATAGTGTGTTTGTGTCAGCACCCGTAGGACTTATAGTGTGTTTGTGGCAGCACACATAGGTCCTATATTTTCTTGTCAGCAGCACACATAGTACCTATAGTGTGTTTGTGTCAGCACCCATAGGACTTATAGAGTGTTTGTGGCAGCACACATAGGTCCTATATTTCCTTTTCAGCAGCACACATAGTACTTATAGTGTGTTTGTGTCAGCACCCGTAGGACTTATAGTGTGTTTGTGGCAGCACACATAGGTCCTATATTTTCTTGTCAGCAGCACACATAGTACCTATAGTGTGTTTGTGTCAGCACCCATTGGACTTATAGAGTGTTTGTGGAAGCACACATAGGTCCTATATTTCCTTTTCAGCAGCACACATAGTACCTATAGTGTGTTTGTGTCAGCACCCATAGGACTTATAGTGTGTTTGTGGCAGCACACATAGGTCCTATATTTTCTTGTCAGCAGCACACATAGTACCTATAGTGTGTTTGTGTCAGCACCCATAGGACTTATAGTGTGTTTGTGGCAGCACACATAGGTCCTATATTTTCTTGTCAGCAGCACACATAGTACCTATAGTGTGTTTGTGGCAGCACCCATAGGACTTATAGTGTGTTTGTGGCAGCACACATAGGTCCTATATTTCCTTTTCAGCAGCACACATAGTACCTATAGTGTGTTTGTGTCAGCACCCATAGGACTTATAGTGTGTTTGTGGCAGCACACATAGGTCCTATATTTTCTTGTCAGCAGCACACATAGTACCTATAGTGTGTTTTTGTCAGCACCCATAGGACTTATAGTGTGTTTGTGGCAGCACACATAGGTCCTATATTTTTGTTGTCAGCAGCACACATAGTACCTATAGTGTGTTTGTGTCAGCACCCATAGGACTTATAGTGTGTTTGTGGCAGCACACATAGGTCCTATATTTTCTTTTCAGCAGCACACATAGTACCTATAGTGTGTTTGTGTCAGCACCCATAGGACTTATAGTGTGTTTGTGGCAGCACACATAGGTCCTATATTTCCTTTTTAGCAGCACACATAGTACCTATAGTGTGTTTGTGTCAGCACCCATAGGACTTATAGTGTGTTTGTGGCAGCACACATAGGTCCTATATTTCCTTTTCAGCAGCACACATAGTACCTATAGTGTGTGTGTTTGTGTCAGCACCCATAGGACTTATAGTGTGTTTGTGGCAGCACACATAGGTCCTATATTTCCTTTTCAGCAGCACACATAGTACCTATAGTGTGTTTGTGTCAGCACCCATAGGACTTATAGTGTGTTTGTGGCAGCACACATAGGACCTATATTTTCTTGTCAGCAGCACACATAGTACCTATAGTGTGTTTTTGTCAGCACCCATAGGACCTACAGTGTGTTGTGAGCACACATCGGAGCTCTATTTTTTATACAATATACACTACCGACTACAATGGCTGGAAGACCCCCAAGGAGAGGCAGACCATCCCGAGGCAAGAACACAGGGCAAGCAGGCTCTGTTTCTAGAGACAACAGTGCTGGTCGTGGACGTGGTCGTGCATCGTCATCAGCACGTGGCCATGGGACACGCTTGTCTTTGTTTTCGGTAGCTGGACATGTTGAGCCGCATCATGCCGAAGGCTTGGTAGAATGGATGACCAAGCCCTCCTCATCCTCTCTCACCCAGGCTCAGGGTACTGGCAGAGCAGCTGCCAACGCGTACTCAATGGCATCATCAGCCACCCCTTCCCTACAGTCTTGTGGCAACACCGTCCACAACCACCGAAGGCCCAATTTTTCTGCCCTGTTCAACAGGTGCATGCAATTACAAATGTTGATCTAATAACTCACAGCAGGGCCCATTCCTGTGCCCACCAAGAGTAACTGTGAGGGCTTACAGTACTGTGGCAACACCGTCCACCACCAAAAGCCCAATTTTTCTGCCCTGTTCAACAGGTGCATGCAATTACAAATGTTGATCTAATAACTCACAGCAGGGCCCATTCCTGTGCCCACCAAGAGTAACTGTGAGGGCTTACAGTACTGTGGCAACACCGTCCACCACCAAAAGCCCAATTTTTCTGCCCTGTTCAACAGGTGCATGCAATTACAAATCTTGATCTAATAACTCACAGCAGGGCCCATTCCTGCGCCCACCAAGAGTAACTGTGAGGGCTTACAGTCCTGTGGCAACACCGTCCACCATCACCACCACCACCAAAGGCCCAATTTTTCTGCCCTGTTCAACAGGTGCATGCCATTACAAATCTTGATCTAATAACTCACAGCAGGGCCCATTCCTGCGCCCACCAAGAGTAACTGAGTAACTGCGAGGGCTTACAGTCCTGTGGCAACACCGTCCACCACCACCAAAGGCCCATTTTTTTCTGCCCTGTTCAACAGGTGCATGCAATTACAAATCTTGATCTAATAACTCACAGCAGGGCCCATTCCTGTGCCCACCAAGAGTAACTGTGAGGGCTTACAGTCTTGTGGCTACACCAACATCTAATAGGGCAAATTTCTGCAGAGTATATACGGCAGGCCCCTACTTTAAAACATCCAACCGACTTCCGGTTCCGGCGCCGCATGGATTAGCTGAGTCCCCCTCAGCTCTTGCCAAGCAATCCTTATATCGGCATTTAAATTCTGCCCCGAGCCTTCTGACCTCCGGTACACAATTCGGGGCACCCCCCGTGATCTACCATCACAGCCGTACCGTTGACGCCGCCCCTTTCGCGGCCGCAAAATCGCCGCCGGCCGGACCGAAAATCGAGGCCCCGGCTTCGGCCTACACGGCCGGTCCCGCTCCAATACGCGGCCTGTTAAAGCAAACCGCCGCCTCCTACGCCACCTACTGCCTCAGCGGACCCCCCCCAAGCCTCCAGCAGACCGAAATCGCCGCCTGCAGGGCCGCAAAAATCACCGCCGGCCGGACCGAAAATCGAGGCCCCGGCTTCGGCCTACACGGCCGGTCCCGCTCCACTACGCGGCCTGTTGAAGCAAACCGCCGCCTCCTACGCCGCCTACTGCCTCAACGGACCCCCCCAAGCCTCCAGCAGACCGAAATCGCCGCCTGCAGGGCCACAAGGACCGCCGCTGGCCGGACCAAAAATCGAGGCCCCGGCTTCGGCCTACACGGCCGGTCCTGCTCCAACACGCGGCCTGTTCAAGAAAAACGCCACCTCCCACACCACCTGCTGCCTTAATGAACCCCCCCCAATCCTCCAGCAGCCTGATCTTTGCCTGCTGAGTGCTAGAATCACATCCCTCCTGTCACAAGAGCAGATAGAGGATCTGAACTCGGCCTTCTCGTTCAACAATTTCCTCAGAGGGGCTGGAAACGCTGTCTCACCTATCCCCCCAGCTGCCAACAACCCTTTGGGGGACCCTACATTTTTTTTAAATTTTTTTTTTTTCTCCATGGACCGCTTTCTGGAAAAGACTGGCCCACGCTCCCTCACACCCGCTCTGATGTCTCAGGCCCAGTCGCATCCTGAGGCCTCAGCCACAGCCTCCCTGACCAACGCGGGGGACCAACCAGCAATGGAGGTGAGCACTCTCAACCACACTACACCCCCCTCCTTAATACAATCTCCTCTCCCCCCACATCCTTCAAATTCCTCATCAAGCCTGGGGGACGATAACACCGACCGTATCGCCCAAGCTGTTGCAGCACTCCTATCCCCCATGATAGCCGCCTCAGTGGAAAAAGCCATAGATGCGGGGATGAGGCAAATTAAGGCCCAAATAGGGGAACACTCTACTAGACTACATGAGGTGGAACATCGCCTCTCCAGTTTGGAAGAAGAGGTATATCAGGCGCAAGCTACCGAACAAGCACAAGACAAAACCAATCAATATATACTCCAAAAATTGGATGACCTTGAAAACCGATCCAGAAGGAGTAATCTGAGATTCGTAGGGGTCCCAGAATCTTTGCAGACGTCAGCCATTATGGAATTCTGCGCCAACCGCATTCCAGAGGCGCTAGGACTTCCTGGCCCTTGCATGGTCGAACGGGCCCATCGCATGGGAACCTATACCCCAGACCGCAAATCTCCTCGCCCAATAATCGCAAAATATCTTAATTACGCTGACAAAACGATCATTCTGCAAAAGTTCAGGCAGTCCAGATCCCTTCTCATCGACGGCATCAAAGTTCTGATCTTCGCAGACTATTCTTTGGAGGTCTCAAAGAAAAGGAAAGCGTTCCAAAACATCTGTTCGGAGCTCCATCAACAACAGATTAAATTTACGCTAGCCTTTCCCGCAACCCTCCGCCTCAAAGCCCCAAATGGGGACCAGCTCTCTTTTCAAGATCCCCAGGAAGCGGAAGTCTTTCTACGATCAATGCGGGCTGACGCACACTCCGACTCCCAGTCTAGGCCTTCCCCGCACCATCGCTCTCTGGATCAACGAAGCCCGCGAAAGGATTCCCCAAAACGCTTTAGGTCATCAGGACCTAATCACCGGAATTCCCCACGCTGACGCACAGCCTGAACATCCGCCATGCCTTCAACATGGGACACGTACTCTGCTCAGCCCGTGACCCTTGAGCCTACTTACACGGAATACACAGGTATCCCCACCTAACTGTTCTCCTGCTCTTGCACATATATGATCTATTTTACTGTATTTATATGCACTCCCATATTGCTGATATACATCACCCCCATTAGCCTCACTGTGTTCACCCTCCTCCCGATCTGGCACTTATGTATTTCCCGCCACAGCGGCTATTGCCACTAAAGTACGAAGGGCAAATACCCACCTTGACGCTGGATTGCCAAGAGAGCTGGTTCACACAGTGATTCCATGCGGAAAAAAGTGAAGTTCTTCCAATGTTTTGTATTGGTTTTGTTACCCTCCCCACCCTCTCTATCTATCCCTCTTTTTTACTCCCTCTTACTACCGGCACCCGTCAAACACCAGATGAACAGCCATCAGTCCTTTCAAAACACCAGACCACCCACAAATTACTTCAGTCTCTAAGGCCTCCAGCTGCTGTACACAATACACTGCCCCATACCACATGCAGGCCTACACTCACATGAGAGTTACCTCTTGGAATGTTAAAGGGCTTAGGTCACCCTTTAAAAGACTCAAGATACTCCGGCACCTTAAAAGACTGAAAACAGATATTGCCCTGCTCCAGGAAACTCACCTTA
This sequence comes from Lithobates sylvaticus, assembly GCA_028564925.1. Lineage (NCBI taxonomy): Eukaryota > Metazoa > Chordata > Amphibia > Anura > Ranidae > Lithobates > Lithobates sylvaticus. The sequence goes on along the minus strand of CM053026.1, from coordinate 368,372,458 downwards.
ATCTCTCCGACTTCCATCGGATGAAAAAGCTGTGGGTAGGCACTGTTCTGGGTTCCAGTTCACTCAAGCGTAGAGCAAGGGTTGTCTTTTTCATCCACAAGAACCTCCCTTGTGAGGTGCTGTCCGTTGACACTGATAATCAGGGCCGCTTCATTTCCGCTCATCTGAAACTAGGGACTAGAGAGCTAATCATTTCCAATGTATATGCCCCGAACAATCCCAGCAAGCACTTTCTCAGTGAACTGACCACCTGGCTGTTACGCGCCCCGCACCTACCCCATATTGTTGGGGGAGATTTCAACACCACCATGCATCCACTAGAAGACAGATCTTCCTCCAAACGTGCCCGATCATCTCACACAACCTCCGGAACTTCACACTTCACGTCCACAATGGACTCCCTTCACTTACATGACATCTGGCGGCTTCACCACCCAGCTGACAGGGAATACACTTTCTATTCCAACCCTCACAATATTTTTACTAGAATTGACTACTTATTTTGTACTGACCACCTCATACCGATGATCTCAGGGGCAGATATCCATGATATCGCCATCTCTGACCACGCCCCCATCTCGTTATCGCTAGATACCCCTGACTCAAAGCCCCCTCCCCAGCTCTGGCGCTTTCCCTCATATCTCCAAAACAATTCTGACTTGCAACAATATATGGAGGAAGCCTGGTCCGAATTCTCTGCTACCAACTCTCCCCACACGGTTAATCCGAACCTCTTCTGGGAGGCCGGTAAAGCCTTTCTCAGGGGACGCATCATTTCATATGCTGCTTCCCTCAAGAGACGTACCTTGGCGAAATACAAGAAGGCAAGTGCTGACCTGCGTTTGGCACAATGCTCTCTTTGTTCTAAGGACTCTCCGGAGAACAGGGAAAATTGGCAGGTAGCAAAGAGGGCATTCGACACTTGGGCAGACACCCTCGAAAGGATACATAGGGCACATTGGGAAGCTTCCTTCCATAAATTTGGAAATAAATCCGGCAAATTGTTAGCGAGACTCTGCAAAGGCCCCTTTCGCCCGTCCCACATCACCTCCTTACGGGATTCTACAGGTAACACTACAACCTCACAACAGGGTATAAATAAACTTATGCTTCAATATTATTCCTCGCTATATGCCACGGATCCCATAGATGAGAATACTGCAAAATCATTCTTGGACAAAATATGCATGCCCGAGGTTTCTCCCTCCCAACTCGAAACTCTCAATGCACCTATCTCCCTGCCCAAATTATCCACCGCCATTTGGAACTTAGCTCCCTCTAAAGCTCCAGGCCCTGACGGGTTTACAGGGGAATTTTATAAAACACTACAATCTATAACCGAGCCCACTCTCCTCGCAGTCTATAATGGTATATGGTCCGGTGGTCCTTATCTGCCGACCAGGAACCAGGCTATCATAAAACTACTTCCAAAAAAAGGCAAGGACCCCCAAGAGCCAGGCTCATACCGACCCATCTCACTCTTAAATCTTGATGTAAAAATTCTCTCAAAAATAATAGCTTCTAGACTAGCCACCATCATCCCCTCCCTGATCCACCCGGCCCAATCAGGATTTGTGAAAGGGAGAACGGCTACCACAAACATTCGGAAAGTTCTGCTGGCTCTCGAACATGCCAAATGTAACCCGGGGGGGGGATCATGCCATCATCACCCTGGACGCGGAGAAGGCCTTTGATAATGTCAGCTTCGATTGGCTATCGATGGTCCTGGCAAAAATGGGCTTTACGGGTCCCTTTAAGCATCTCGTACATGCCATGTACGCCTCTCCGGCGGCCAGGTTGGTGGTGGCTGGTCTTCTCTCGGATGAATTCCGTCTCTATAAAGGCACGAGACAGGGCTGCCCACTATCCCCCCTCCTCTTCAACATTGCTCTGGAACCCCTCTCACGATATCTCTCCCAGCGGGCTCCTCTGCACGGCATCAAAATTGGGACTCAAGAACTCCGTACTTCCCTCTTCGCGGACGACATATTAATTTTCTCAACCAGCCCATCCTCCGACATGCCCATCATCAAAACAATCTTTGATGAATTTAGGATCTGTTCGGGTCTCCGCATAAATTACGGCAAGAGCGAAATTCTCCCTATAGGCACATCATCTATTCCTCCATGGGCCCATCACTCTCCCTTCACGGTAGCCCAATCCTTCATTACGTATCTAGGTGTTAAGATAGGGAAAACACCCTCTTCTATCTATCACCTCAACTATCCCCCTTTGATAAAAAAAATAACTCATGAATTGGGTAACTGGATGGATCTGCCTCTTTCGCTTCTGGGAAGATGTCATCTTCTAAAAATGGTCAGTTTTGCTCGATTACTATACCCACTCCAAACGATACCGTTGCTTCTGAAACACAAAGATACCTTAACTCTTAACAAAGCCATTTCTAAATTTTTATGGCAAAACAAAAGACCACGTATAGCCTTTGCGAAACTGTGTCTTCCCAGACGCGAAGGGGGCATTAGTCTTCCAAATATCAGAGCATATAATCTTTCTTGCTTATTGAGGGTAGGTTTAGATTGGATTTCGCAACTCTCTCGCTACTCCAATTATTCTATGGAATCCTCCATGGCACATCCCTACTCATTGGCAGCCCTTCTTCACTGCAGATGGAAAATTACTCCTATACCCTTACAACACAACCTTCTCCTCAGAGACACAGCCATAGCATGGAGGGAAGTGAGAAAAGCATTAAAGTTATCGCCTTTTATATCCAAACATCTCCCGATTCAAGGAAATCCTAGCTTCCCACCGGGATTGGAATACAAAACCTTCTCTCTCTGGCAACAAAAAGGCCTTTCAAAATTCTCCGACCTATGCAACTCGGAAACGGGTCGCCCTCTTCTCTTCTCTGACATCGCAGAAACATTCTCCCTCCCCAATCTCATGCCTTCTATTATATGCAATGTGTCAGCTATATGAGAAACTCATGCAAAGATGAAAACCAGAGGTTTCGGTCATCCTTCACAGATAAGTTGCTACAAGGGGAGTCCTATAAAATCTCGGATATATACCAAACTCTCTTACCAAAAATCATCCCCTCGATTGTCACCTCATCTGTGGCAAACTGGGGGAAAGACTTTACTGACCCAGACTTAGTGAATAAGATCCTTCAAGGTTATAACAAGTCGCACCAGTTGATCCCCAACGAGGTCTGGAGAGAAACAACTCTCAAGATTATGCACCGGGCCCACATACCCTTCCTGTCGGATAAGAATGTCCAAGGTGCAGCCTGCTGCCCCAAATGTCATCAGCCAAAACCATCCCTCTCTCACCAATTCTGGGCTTGTTCCTCTATCTCCACCTTTTGGGAACACGTTATCTCATTCATTTTTGAAATAACACTACTTAAACTGCCTAAAGACCCCTTACTTCTCATTTTTGGATACTGGGATGATCAACTACTACCATGGTCTTCATCTACTCGCCCCCTCTATAAAGACTGGACATTGACCTGTCTCTTACTAGCCAGAAGACTTATCTTGAAAAGCTGGACTTCATCGCATAGCCCACGTATCTCACAACTCAAACGGGAGCTCCTACACTTGCTTCATAAGGATAAACTTAATACCGACTTCAAACATGGAAAATCCCATACCCGTTTCTATTCCAGATGGTGGGCTTTCATGCAAGCGACCCTGACTCAAACAGAATTACAGTCTTTTGAAAGCTTCTCTTTCTCCTACTATGGGACTCTCACTACGTTTACCCCTGAAGACGATGACATCTCCAGCTGTGAACACACAAGCACGAATCTGGTGGCCCCATCTCCCATCCAGCCTGTTCACTCTGTTGTATCTCCGGCTACTCCAACAACCTCTACCCCATATGTGGCCATACAACCCACATTGACCCATTAACTCTAGATGGTATTTCTATATCTATGATTTTATATGTATGGTTTTATTTTCATTGGTGCACAATGTACTGGTGTTTGATCCCCCTCCTTTTTTTATCATCCTCTTTTCTTCTCCCTCTCCCTCTCTTTTCTCTCTCTCCCTCCCCTCTTTTCTTTCCTTCCCTGTCCCCATGGCTACCGTTGTAGTCTGTTTATCTAGGGACCCTGCGTGTTGATCCATCCAGTTACCTCGTTATGGTACAGGTATCTGTGACACATGTTTTACCCTACACTCGTTATTCGTTATGTACCCATGTATGTAAGAGCCTAGACAACGGCTTTTTGTTTTCTATATCATTTCCCTTTTGAGAAATTGTATACTTTCTCGGCTTTGTAACTTGTAATGTTTTCAATAAAATCTATTGAAAAAAAAAAAAAAAAAAAAAACAACCAACCTACAAACGACTCCTACTTGCAAATGGAAAGAGAAAACAGGAAGTGAGAGGAAATCTACCCCTAGGAAGGGAAATTCGATCCTGTTAGATTTAATTTGGGAAAAAGTTATCTCCTCTCTACTGATGCTTTATCACCAATCCTTGTTTGAATTTAAACCCACTTTTCCAAAAACATTTGTCATTGGGACGGAAAGTGAGGTGAAATGTTCTGAACAGATGTGCAAAGACAGCAAATGTTACAGGGGTGATAACCCCTCCCTATGTTCTCCAAAAAGCTTAAAAATAGATTTTTTGGGGGATGGAGCTACACTTCATAATGTACCTGTTCAGATTCTACTTAAGAACAAACCTACAGTCCGTGTCTTGTTTGCACCGCCTGTATACTGCTGTTTAGAGTATATAGGGTTGTAGGTATAGGGTTTTATTTTGGGTGCGGGGTCCCCCTTAATATCCATACAAGACCCAAAGGGGGTGGGGTGGGGGGGGGTGATGTGGTAGCAATGCCATTTTTCGCAAGGATTTTCAGCCATATGGCCAGGAAAAGACATGACATTAAAGCCGCAAGTGGTTTTAAATGGCTTCTTTTTTTCATTTACAAATGTCATTTTGTGCAGGGACAGTTCTAAACACGGGAAACACATGCCACTTCACAGGCATACGTTAGACACCCCCCAGGTACCATATTTAAAGGAAAATTTCACTTTTTTTTGTTCACTTTATGCATCATTGAAATGACTGCTCCCGAAAAAACGTTAGTTTTTAAAAGTTATTTTTGCATTGATATATGTCCCCTAGGGCAGGACCCGGGTCCCCAAACCTGTTTTATAACATTAACATGCATATTGGCCATTGTAATTATCAATTTTGATTTCGAACGTTCGTGTCCATTGTAACGAATAGGGTTCGAACATTTGTGCGAACGTTCGGTCCGTTCGAAGGTTCTGGTGCGAACCGAACCCAGGGGTGTTCGGCTCATCCCTAGCTCCCATTCTGGTCAACTACCCGTTTGAAAAAAGTGGATAAGCTTAAAAAGGGCTTTCTGTTGTATTGTGGAGACTTTAATTGTGTGGTAAACAAACAACTAGACTGTTCTTCTCTCCAACACTCTACAAAAAGCGAACTACCCCCCTTTCTGAATTCCTCTGATCTGTATGATATGTGGCATTGTGAAAATTCCGCTGAAAAGGACTTCACATACTACTCAGCACCTCACAAGTCTTATTCTAAAATAGATTTATTTGTGTCAGAACTGCCACTCGGTCAGCATTCATTATATCATCTGGTCGGACCATGCAACGGTCTCACTGGTTATCAAAGAACACTATAATTCAGCGCCGGTACACTTGTGGTGCAACAATACTGCTCTATTTAGGAATTCCACGCACCAAGATCAGTTTCATCGTCAGATTGGTGAATTCTTTAATTGCAATGACGTACCAGAGACAAAGGTTTTCTCTTTATGGTGCGCCCATAAAGCGTACTGCAGGGGCCTGTTAATCCAAGCAGCCTTTAGGGAAAAGAGACGGAGGATGCAAGCATTATCTTCATTACTAACCAAACTCAAATTGCTTGAATCATAGCATAAATCTAACCCTACTTCTCCAGTACAATCTGCACTATTTCAGTGCAGACAAGATATAAGATTGCTCCTGATTTCTAATCATCAGAAACTTCTGCAGAAATTTAGAGCAAGGCATTATACTCAAGGGAATATTAACATGGGGATAATGTGCTTTGGTGTAGGGAGCTCAGAGCCCCCCTGGCACAAAGCACCCACCCCCCCATGTTGAGGGCATGTGGCCTGGTAATATCCAGGGGGCTGCTCGCTCATCCCCCCTCTTTCCTGACCTGCCAGACTGCATGCTCGGATAAGGGTCTGGTATGGATTTTGTGGGGACCCCATGCTGTTTTGTTTTTTTACATTTTGGCGTAGGAATTCAGCTTAAAATCCATCTTGGGGAAGGCGCATGCGCGGCAGCTCCCAAGATGGCCGCCGGAATCTAGAGCTCCGCTCCACCACAGCCCACCGCTGACCACCGGAGCGAACGGAGCGCCCGTTCACCCCCCGCATTAAGCCATCCTTGTGGGGGAATCCCCAGGGAACCGGGACATGTCGGCCCCGCTGGCCAGAAGAGATTTGTCAGGCCAAATGACGGCCGCTCCCGGCCCCCTCAGCTATGGCAAGATGGCGTCAGCCGCACGAGGCCTGCAGGCCTCAGAGGAGCAGGAGGCCTCAATTGCGGACCAGGACCAGAACGAACAGCACTACACAGGTACTGACTTCCCCCCACTGCCAACAGTCAGTTCTCCCTCCTCCACGGAATCTTTATTGGGGAGATTGGGCTCAGGATACCCCACAACCCCTATGCTGGATCCTCACACTGGCATGTTACTCACAGATAGTGAAACACAGGAAGACATCCCTACCCCCACAGACTTTCAGTCTATGATGACAGCTTTCTCACAGATGTTATTCAAAGGTCTGGCTCTGAATGCTGCTCAAATCACTGCATCACTACATGCTGACTTGCAGCAAATAGGGATGAGGATGGACACCATTGAACATAGCCGTGGCTCAGATTAACCAAAACTCTGCCAGACTGCAGGAGGTACAGGACCAATTAGAATCTGCCTTTGCAAAGATCGATGACCTTGAGAATAGGTCCAGAAGATATAACTTTAGGCTGCGGGGACTCCCGGAATCCGAAAAGGATGTCCAAAAAGCAGTTAAAACGCTGATTAAAAGCCTTATCCCTGACATCCCTGACCACCGCCTAGAGCTTGACAGAGCACACAGGGCACTACAGGCCCCCAGATCTGACGGTCTCCCCAGAGATGTCATTGTCAAACCACACCACTGTTCAGTCAAGGATGAAGTCATGAGGAAAGCCATATATTCGGATAAACTCACTTTACTCGGCCACAAAATTCAAATTTTTGCAGATTTGTCACCTTATACAGTACAGAAGAGAAGATCTTTCAAACCGTTACTGCAAGTGCTCCTGGATAAGGAAATCACATATAAATGGTCTTTTCCTCTTCGCCTGAACTTTTCCTTCAAAAACAGGAATTTCTGCTTCTCCTCTTTCCAGGAAGGTGAACGACTGCTAACACACCTCGGCCTGTTACAGCTGGAACCTGCGCATGCTCAAGCTAACAGAGGGACCCCTTCCTCGACCAAGAGACCCCCGCCAGCAAGCCCGCTGCAGCAATCCTGTTCTTATGATCTGCTTGTCTGCTAGACTGAACTTTTCCCCGGATTTTGGGGCAATATTTGGGGAAAGGACCGAATGGGGCTTTCTCTTCTCCCCCTCTTCCTTGTAGAGGGTGGTTTTGGGGAACCCCCTTTCCCAGCTGGACTACCTATTTGGGTCAATCTTCCCATTGTTCACTCTATATGAAAAGTTGCATCCGTTTTTTCTTTTTTTTTTCTTTTTTGCATTATAACTTTACCAAAGAGCGCTAGCTGGTTCTATATTTGATGACTTATTGCCTGGTCCTCCCTCTGATGAGGACATACTGTGCCTTTAGTAGGTTTCAAATTTTTGTATCTATAGCCTGGGTAAATTTACATGCTTAGAATATTTTTATAGCTTGTTTCAGGCTAAGCCTGGCAATTTGGTTTACCATAATAACTCTCCGGGCTGAGGGGTGCATTGCTAATTCAGTATTATCACTTGGTTTAGCCGGATTTATTGCATTTATTTGAATATATTTTATAGGCTAAAAATTTTAGACTTAGCTGAGGACCAGGCCCTCAGGGGGCGCTCCAGAACCTGTTGATGATGGGGCTGCTAGGGCCCCTCAGAAACTACTGATTTAAGTTGGGGGGGCTGTGGTGGACCCAATACGCCTTAACTGGATCAGGAGCCCATTTGGCATACCTAGATCCTAATCCGGATTTCTCTTTGTCAAGAAAATCTGGTACCACAGGGTTTATGGTGGGTTTGGCGAATCCGAACGGACCTGGGGGTGGGGAGGGGCCAGAGGGCCCCTTTGTTTTCATATGCCACATGTCACGCATCAGAAGGTCTCAACAGCAGGTTACTAATCTTTTTGTCTTTATCTCTCTCCTTTTCCCGTTCATCTCTTCTCTCTCTCTCTCTCTCCAGAAACCTTTGGTGGAGTTCGTAGATCACTCTGACTCGTCAGGTCGACTCTCCCAGGCTCCAGGTTCATCTCTATATGCACCACAGGTCTCATGACGCCTCTTATCTCTCGATGGACGGGTAAGTTCAATAAAGGCTGTATAGATCACTCCCTTCTGATCCATGCCTGACCAACCCAACATGTCAGCCACTCTGAAAATAATAACGCACAACACCCAGGGTCTTAACTCACCGATCAAGCGCAGGAAAACCCTCCAATACTATCACTCAATACATGCTGACGTGCTCCTTCTGCAGGAGACACACTTCCCTTCTACGTTCAAGCCCACATTCTTACACCAAAGCTACCCACAATTTTTTTTGGCATCCGCGGAGAATAAAACTAAGAGGGTTGCGATCTGCTTTGCGAAACACATAAATCTCTCACAACCTGAAACTATCACTGATCCTCAGGGACGTTTTATTTTGGTGTCGGGTTTCATAGACGGGGAACTCTACACCATTGTCTCTTACTGCGCACCTTCTAAGGGTCAAAGATCCTTCATGGAATCCCTGGTTACTAAACTACATAAACATCTCAAGGGGATGGTCTTCATGGGGGGGGACACAAACATAGCCTTAGACTTCTCCTTAGACAAGCTAGCAAACGGTACTTCAAAACCCAAACGTCCTTTTATACAGAGCGTTAACCTTGCTAAGATACTCAACAAGGCAGACCTGATAGACGTGTGGAGGGAGACCAATCCGCGTACCAAAGACTACACGCATTTTTCAGCACCGCACAGTTCCTTTGCCAGAATAGACCACATCTTCACCTGCGCTTCCACGCTCCCTCTCATTAGGACCTCCAAGATCATCCTCTCAGACCATTCTATAGTTTCGCTACTCACGTGTAAACCGGCAGGTACCGTTAACCGCCCACGTTGGCGCTTACGGGAAACCCTTTTGAACGACCCTATACAATGCGCGTTACTGGAATCTGCTATTCAAGAACTTTAAACTCGACAGATGGGGTCTCCCCTACTATCAGCTGGGCAGCGCATAAAACGGTTATCAGGGGTAGACTAATCCAGTTGTCCTCTAAACTCAAGGCAGAACACAGAGCTGAAACAGTGAGACTTACGGAGGAGTTTTGTTCACTATCGAAAATGCATAAACGTAACCCCAATGCAGATTCATTAGCAAAATTAGACACAGCACGGGCACTTCTCAACATGACTCTGACCACATCACCTGCTCAACATCTTCAATGGTCCAGGGCCAAATTTTACGCACAGCAAGATAGGATTGGTTCCAGATTAGCAACTAAGCTTTCACCCAAACTATGCACTCAGGCTTTTCCTAAGCTGAAGGTAACCTCAGGGGAACTCTCACAGAACCCGAGCAAAATAATGGACACCTTTAAACAGTTTTACTCTGATCTTTACAAACGTAACCCCTGTTCCTACACTACTCTAAGGGATGGATTTTTAAATCGATTTTTAAATAACCTACAGTTGCCCTCCCTAGATAAGTCACATGCGGAACTCTTAGAGTCCCCCTTCACCCAAGTGGAAGTCCTAGATACTATTAAGAACCTTAAGCTGGGCTCTTCCCCGGGCCCGGATGGCCTCTCCACGGGATATTACAAGAAATTTGGTCACTGCCTGGCACCTCATTTAACTAAAATGTTTAACTCTCTCCGGGATGGAGCCTCTTTAAATACAGATTTGAACTCGGCGTATATTTCGGTCATACCGAAACCTGATAAAGATACTAGTGAAGTTGGCAACTATCGCCCTATATCTCTTATTAACAATGATATCAAAATAATGACTAAGATACTTGCCAACCGATTATCCAGCTTTATCTCGACTTATGTTCATAAGGATCAGGTAGGCTTCATCCCTGGGAGACAAGGACCAGATCAGATCAGACGGGCAGTAGACATCATATCATTACTTAAATCTCAATGGGATGGGGGCCCAGCACAAAAGGGTTTTTTATTGTCAATTGATCTACACAAGGCATTTGACTCAGTAGACTGGGCATACCTATCTGAAATCCTTAGGCGATGGGGATGCGGCACATACTTCCTTAATCTTATCAACTCCCTTTATTCCACTCCATCGGCACAAGTGCGACTTCTGGGTAGGTACTCGGAGTCCTTTCCCATAGGCAGGGGGGCCAGACAGGGATGCCCTCTATCGCCTCTTCTGTTAGCGATAGCAATCGAGACTTTAGCCATTGCCCTGCAGTCAAACCCAGACATCAAAGGGGCTCGATGTGACCCCCACGAGCACAAATGCGCACTATATGTGGATGACCTCCTTCTTTTTATTACGTCTCCCCTGACTTCTATGCCTACGATTCTTCAGGCCTAAGGGTTAATATGACCAAATCACTGGCTTTGAATGTAACCCTCCCACCGGATACACTCAAAAAACTCACAGATAATTTTACTTTCACCTGGGCTCCCTACCAGATTCCATACCTGGGTATCAAGCCCCCCCCCCCCCCCCGAATATAGAAGGACTATTCAGCACGAATTATCCGTCCATGTTAAAGAAATGCTTACAAGACGTGGAGAGGTGGTCTAGATGTGGTTTATCCTGGCTGGGCAGAATTCATGCGGTTAAAATGACCCTGCTACCAAAACTCCTGTATCTATTCCGCTCATTGCCAATCCCATTACCCAAACGTGTTCTCATCAAAACACAGTCGGACATCCTACGTTTTATCTGGGGTAAGAAAGGCTACAGATGTCCTTCAGATACGCTCTACAGATTAAAAACGCAAGGGGGTCTGGGACTCCCTAATCTTTGGGCTTATTACCAGGCGGCAAGGCTGGCACAAATATCTGTAGCCTACTCTAGTCATACTAAACCAGACTGGTTTGTTATGGAACGGCAAGCTGCTCCCTTGCATACCATAGACTTCCTCTTAAGTTGCACTCCAAAAGAAAGACCGGCTATCATGGCACCCACCCTATCACACTCTATAGCACTTAGCTCCAAACTTTTCTCCCTGAGCACGGTAATATCCCCACTGAGACCCCTCTCACACATCTTTCACAACCCTGACTTTCCCCCTGGCATGAACATTGCGGCATTTAAATGGTGGACCGACAAAGGCCTTTATCGAATCGGACACTTCTTTTCCCCCTCAGGGCCCCTCTCACTGCAGCACTGTAGGAAGAAACTGGACATGCCCCACTCAGAACTTTATAGGTTCACACAAATCTCCCATTTCTTGCACTCTATCTGGACCACCAAACCGCTGCCCCCCCCATATTACCCCATTTGAACACTGGTGTATCAACACGGCTGATCAGAAGGGGGGCATTTCGCTGATCTATACGGCACTTATGACTAAACAGTCCAAACCTCTTATGTCCGAGCCTGGGAGTACGACGTGGATGATTCTTGGGACTCTACAACTTGGTATCGAGCCTCTGCAAGAGCATACAAAGGTATTCTCACTGTTTCCCTAATTGAAGCCAGTTTGAAAGTCTTGCTGAGATGGTACTATGTCCCTTCCAGGCTGGCAACACTTTTCCCGGGCACTTCTCCAGTTTGCTTCCAAGGATGCGGACTGGAGGGCTCTATGGTCCATGTCTGGTGGACTTGTCCTCACATACGGTCTTTCTGGCGGAAAATATTCCGTACCATAAGCTCCCTGATGGGGACTACTGTTATGCCTCACCATAGGTGGGCGTTGTTGAATTTTCTTATCCTAGAATTATCCAAAACTTCCCAGGCCTTGGCGTTGTTTCTCTGCTTGGGGGCCAAAATGACAATAGCCAAAGCCTGGAAGACACATACCATCTCTTTCAGGCTGTTTAAATGGAAGGTAACATGGATCATGATCCAGGAACAAACTGTTGCCAAGCTCAATGACAAAACCGAGAAATTTAGGACCATCTGGGAACCCTGGGCAACCCTTTGCAATATTTCCCTCATACCAGGAGTTCCTCCTGGTAGTTTGACCTCCCGACATTCATGATGATGGACAGAAAGCCTTATCTTCTTCTGTCGCCTCTCTTGGCATAGTTCTATATCCTTCACATTACCATATCAGTTTGATAACTGACATTTGAATTTTCTATACCGGTATACAGAGACTTTTGTACTGCCACTTCTGTTCTGACGTTACGCCGAGTTATATATACAGTGGGATGACTCTGGCTCCCCGAATCCTGGGCTGCAGCAGGATCCCATTTGGGGCTCCTGGGTACTCAGGGTTCACAGAGTCTCCCTGGCATGGGTCTTTTCTGCAGGTAGGCTGGTGTAACAGGATCTGTTGCACCCTGTACGGAAGTGACAGGTACCTGAGGCTTGATGTGACTTACATGGTCACTTTGCTGAACGAATGTACTTGTATTACTGTTGCTGTTACAAGACATGCCTATATAATTTACATTTTTGTGCGGTTGCACTTGTTGTGCTTTTATTAAGTATGTAAAACCTTAAAAAAAAATTCAAACGTAAAAAAAAAATCCATCTTGGGAAGTGACCCCATGCTGTTTTCTTCTTATTTTTTTTGGGGGGGGGGGGGGTTCCCCCTTAAGATGCATACCAGACTCAAAGTCAGATCCAGTTAATTGAAGTTGCATGGCTCGGACATATAGTCGCAGGGCAAAGTCGGATCAGAAGTTGTGCAACTTCCATGTCGGAATAGTGCTTCAGAAAAGGTTCTTGCACTACTTTGGTCCAACTTTGACATTACTTCAATGCATAAGAGTGTAAAAAGTCACATAAAAGTCGTATCAAAGTCAGACTCCAAAGTTGCACTGAAAGTCACGCAACTTTAAAGTCAGGCTAGTGTGAACCGGGTCTTCCTTTAGAACTGGTCTGGCAGCCTTAGGTGCTGATTGATTCCACCTGCTGTCTGATATAGGACAACTCTCCCTCATGGCTATAAGTGACTCTATGTAAGCCGTGTTCAGATCAGTCATTTCCATTGCATGGCTTGTCCATGCTTCCCTGAGCTTGGTATCTTGTGATTTGTTGCCCCTGGAAGTCCTGCTGTACACTCTCTTGACCTGTCCTTAGAAACTATGCACACTGAGCAGTACTCTGTCCTTGGAAGTCCCACTATGCACTTGCTTATTTGTCCCTGGAAATCCTGTATATTGTACAGTTTCCATTCCCTTGGCACCCTGGTACACTGCATAGTACTCAGTACCTTGTAACCTGTTTTCAGTACTGATCCACTGCTCATCATTCCATCCACCTTGTCTTTGTCATTAGTGAACCAAGTTGTAGTCAGGGTGTTTTTTCTATGGCCATGGTTTCAAGGTTCCTGACAAGTAAATGGGCCCTTAAAATAACCTATATCATTATTTCTCTAACTATAAGAATACTTTGGATATAATTCATGAAAACTGGGCCACAGTAAATATAGAACAGTCCCCAAAGCAACCAACAGATTTCAGTTTTTACTCTCTGATGCTCACTGAAAATAATACAATATAAGTCCTTTGAGTATTTTCTGTACCTGACACAGATACAAAGCTAGGCCTAAATGCCATAACAATGTGAAACATACTCCTAATGAATAAATTAAAATCTTCATGCAACTTGATGCCTGAGTCACACACATTAGTTATACATTTGTATTCAGAATATTAATGACAGTTACTAACCACTCCCTGACTATTATCAGTATTTTAAAAATATCAGAAGACTAGAGCAGCAATAGGAATGAGAGGTATAGTATATGGCTCTTAGGGCAATAAGCAGTAGTGACATACACTCAAGAATTTGTATTGCTTATTCTATTGTGTACAAAGTTTGTGTGGATAACTGAGACAGTCCAGGCAAGATGCTAAATATTTTGACTGACTCAAGCTTGAAATGCCTGCTACTAATAATTTACTAGAGCGGCTTTATAATGTGATAAAAAAGAAAAAAGGACTTTGGATGTATGTAAATAACAATTTTCAATAATAATTTTGGTGAAAGTTTGTACCTTATATTTATTGATATTATTCTATTTATTTAGCATATGCACTTTATAACACTAGGAATGGGCCGAACAACCCCCGCTTTGGTCCGCATACAGAACATGTGAATGGACCGAAAGTTAGCGGGAACATTCAAACATTATTAAAGTCTATGGGACTCGAATGTGAGAAATCAAAAGTGAGAATTTTAAAGGCTAATATGCAAGTTATTGTCCTAAAAAGGGTTTGGGGACCCGGGTGCTGTCCCAGGGAACATGTATCAATGGAAAAAAAAGTTTTAAAAACTGATGTTTTTTGGGAGTAGTGATTTTTGGGAGTGCCCGGCGGCCGCGATGTCCGCCGGGCACCCGCGATTGCCCGTTAAAACAACGGGACCGGGCGGGACCGTGGAGCTGTGTGTAACACACAGCTCCACGTCCTGTCAGCGGGGAGGAGACCGATCATGTGATCCCAGTACAGAGGAACACATGATCGGTCTCCTCCCCTTGAGTCCCCCCCCCCCACAGTTAGAATCACTCCTATCAGGGAACACATTAACCCCTCCAGCGCCCTCTAGTGTTAACCCCTTCCCTGCCAGTCACATTTACACAGTAATCATTGCAATTTTATAGCAACGATCGCTGTGTAAATGTGAATGGTTCCAAAAATGTGTCAAAAGTGTCCGAAGTGTCCGCCGCAATGTCGCAGTCACGAAAAAAAAAAATCGCAAATCGCCGCCATTATTAGTAAAAAAATAAATAAATCTATCCCCTATTTTGTAGACGCTATAACTTTTGCGCAAACCGATCAATATACGCTTATTGCGATTTTTTTTTTTTTTTACCAAAAAATATGTAGAAGAATACGTATCGGCCTAAACTGAGGAAAAAAATTGTTTTTTTTTTTAAAAAATTGGATATTTATTATAGCAAAAAGTAAAAAATATTGTGTTTTTTTTCAAAATTGTCGCTCTTCTTTTGTTTATAGCGCAAAAAATAAAAACCGCAGGGGCGATCAAATACCACCAAAAGAAAGCTCTATTTGTGGGAAAAAAAGGACGTCAATTTTGTTTGGGTGTAACGTCGCACGACCGCGCAATTGTTAGTTAAAGCAACGCAGTGCCGAATCACAAAAAGTGCTCTGGTAAGGAAGGGTGTTTAAAAGCCCTGTATTGAAGCGGTTAAATATCATACCTGGGGGGTGTCTATAGTATGCCTGTAAAGTGGCGCGTGTTTCCCGTGCTTAGAACAGTCCCTGCACAAATGAAATTTATAAAGGAATAAAAGCAATTTAAAACAGCTTGAGGCTTTAATGTAATGTCGGGTCCCGGCAATATGGATGAAAATCAGTGAGACAAATGGCATGGGTACCCCCAGCCCATTACCAGGCCCTTTGAGTCTTGTATGGATATTAAGGGCAACCCGCACCAAAATTAAAAAAAGAAAAGGCGTTGGGCCCCCAGGCCCTATATACTTTGAACAGCAGTATACAGGCGGTACAAACAAGACAGGGAATATAAGTTTGTTCTTATGTAGAATCTGTTTGTAATTTGGAACAGGTACATTTTGTAAGTGTAGCTCCATCCAAAAAAATCTATTTTAAAGCTTTTTGGGAAAACATAGGGAAGGGTTATCACCCCTGTAACATTTGTTTTGCTGTCTGTGCCCCTGTTCAGAAGATTTCACCTTACTTTCTGTCCCAATGACAATTGGATTTAGAAAATTTGGGGTTTTTAAGGGAAACAAGGATTGGTGATAAATCAGTGGAGGGGACACCTTTTTTCCATATTAACTCTTATGCCGCGTACACACGACCGGACTTTCCGGCAAGCTAGGTCCGACGGGATTAGTCCGTCGGACAATCCGATCGCGTGTGGGCTAATTCGTTCGTTTCTTGGTGGAAAAATCTGGTGGACCTAGAAATAGAACATGTTTCAAATCTATCTGACGGACTCAATTCCGACAGACTGAAATCAGGAAAAACGTTCGTCTGTGTGCTGGTCCAATGTACCAAATACGACACAAGGGCAGCTATTGGCTACTGGCTATTTTTTTGTCCCGTTTATGTCACCACGTTTGAACGAACGGACTTTCGAACGGACTTAGTCCGTTCGTGTGTGGCCAAGTCTGTTCATTTGTAAAGTCTGTCGGAAATCCGCCGAAAGTCCATCGGGAAGACCGTCGGACCTAGTTTGCCGGAAATTCCAGTCATGTCTACACGGCATTACAGGAGAGAATTTCCCTTCCTAGTGGTAGTTTTCCTCTCACTTCCTGTTGTCTCCCTCCAATTGTAAGTAGGAGTCATTTGTAAGTCAGATTTTTTAAAATAGGGGACCGCCTGTATATACTATATGGCCTGCCCTATACACTCTGTGGAAAATTGGGCCTTAGGTGTTGGTGGTAGCAGAACACTGTAAGCCTCACAGATACTTTTGTTGAGTGCAGGAACAGGCCCTGCTGTGAAATATTAGATCAAACATTGTAATTACACGCCCCAGTTAAACAGGGGCAGAAAAATTGGGCCTTAGGCAGTGGTGGTGGGGCCACAACACTGCAACCCCTCACAGACCCTCTTGTTGAGTGCAGGAACAAGCCATGCTGCAAAATATTACAGCAAAAATTGTAATTACGTGCCCCTGTTAAACAGGGGCAGAAAAATGGGGCCTTAGCCACTTGTGGTGGTGCCCAGAACCAAAAATGTTCTTAGAAGCTATCAACATGAACATTGAGGAGGAATAGGATAGTCACTCAGCATAACAGGATAGTCGCTCAGCATCAGCATAGGCACAGTCATGAAGGGATCTCACATTCATAAAAAAATGAATCGGTTACATCAGCATCAGGTGCTTGGTAGCTGGTGATCCAAGACTGATTAATTTTTATGAAGGTGAGCCGATCAACCGAGTCGGTGGACAGGCGCACTCTGTGATTGGTTACAAAGCCTCCAGCACCACTGAATGTGCGTTCCGAAAGAACGCTGGATGCAGGACAGGCCAGTAGCTCAATTGCATACTGTGCAAGCTCTGGCCAGTGATCCATCCTCAAGACCCAGTAACCCAGTGAATTTTCGGTTGGAAAGATCTCCAAGTCTGATCTTGCCCCTAAGAATTCCTGCACCATGTACAACAGACACTGGCGATGGTTGCTGGAACCGATCAGACATTGGGGCTGTGGACTAAAAAATAATCTGAACACATCGGTCAGATGGCCACTTTCTCCACCGCTCCTTCTGTGACTGACCGAAGCCTCAGCAACACATTGTCCATGAGTACCAGGAAATTGTAATCTCCCAGGCTCTGGAAATGCATTGCACAAACCTTTCTGCAAGGCCTCCCGAAGATGTTTCATCCTCTGCTCCCTCTGCAATGGCTAGATAAGTTCCACCACCTTACCCTTGAAATGTGGATCAAGAAGTGTTGCCAGCACCCCCTGGAGAATATACACTACGATACCTATGCTACTAACCCATAGCTAACGCTGTCCACATTATATATGATATACTAGTGATTCCTCTCCTCTCCTGTGGCACTAATGTTCCCGTTTGGGGTGCCACTTGAGAGGTCAGGTTTCATTCTAGGTTTACCACGTTTTTCTTGTTTATCACCTAAAATATAGGCTATTTACACAGAGTTTGGGTACATACTCTTTATGGTTATACTGAATTTCATATAATTCCTACGTCGCTAATCAACGTACAATGCCAAATTGTACAATGTATGCTTTTTGAAAACAATAAAACTTTTTTGAACGTAAAAAAAAAAAAAAAAAAAAAAGAAGGGTTGCCAGCAACTTTCCTTGATACCACGAATCTAAGGGTCCTTTCACAGGCTTTGCATGATCAGGGAGGCCATGCAGCATAGGTTTGCTGAGGCATACGGTTCAGAGTCCTCTGGATCACTAAGGATGACCTGACCCGCAGCCATCTCCTCCCAGCCACGTACAAGTCCATGGGTTTCTGAGGACTGAAAACGATCCCTTGAAGACTGCTGCTGATGCTGAGTGCCAGGCTCCACCTCCATGCTGACACAATCCTCCTCCTCTTCCTGTGTGATAGGCGGGCCTGCACGAATACTGTCTGGATAAAGGGGGCCTTGAAAGGTAAGGAAGTCCTCCTCTTCTTCCCTCTGTTCTGCGTCAAGTGCCCTGTCCATTATTCCATGCAGCGTGTGCTCCAACAGGAAGACAGGAGGGACAGTATCACTGATGCATGCACTGTCACTGCTCACCATCCTCGTGGCCTCCTCAAATGGTGATAGGACAGTGCATGCATCCATGATCATGAGCCACTGGCGTGGCAAAAAAAAGCCAAGCTCCCATGACCCTGTGCTGGTGCCATACTCGCACAGGTAGTCATTGATGACCCTCTGCTGTGTGTGCAGCCGCTGCAGCATTGCCAACGTTGAGTTCCACCTGGTGGGCATGTCTCAGATGAGGCGGTTCTTGGGCAGGTTGCATTCCATTTGGAGGTCAGCCAGCCGAGCACTGGTATTATATGACTGGTGGAAATGCCCACAGACTTTCCTGGCCTGCCTCAGGAGATCCTGTGAGCCGGGTACAAGAACCGCTTCAACACCAAATTAAGGACGCAAGATAAACAGGGAACATGGGTGAAGTGTCCCTGTCGGAGGGCGGAGAGTAGGTTGGTGCCATTGTCAAAAACCACCATTCCTGGCTGAAGCTGGCGTGGCATCAACCACCTCTGAGCCTGCCCCTGCAGAGCTGACAGAATCTCTGCCCTAGTGTGGCTCCTGTCTCCTAAGCAGACCAACTCAAGCACTGCATGGCATCTTTTTGCCTGAGTGCTTGCGTAGCCCCTAGAACGTCTAGGGAGCACCGCTGCTTCCGAGGACAAATCTGAAGAGGAAGAGGCCATAGAGGAAGAAGAAGAGGGGGTGGAAGAGAGGTGTGGCAGAATCACCACTACCAGCATTTTGGAGGCGTGGTGGCAGAAAAAGCTCCAACAATACTGCACCCTGTCCTGCATCCTTCTCAGCTGCCAGCAGGGTTACCCAGTGCACTGTGAAAGAAACTTAATGTCCCTGTCCATGCCTGCTGGACCATGAGTCAGCGGTAATATGCACCTTACCGCTGACCGCCCTGTCCAACGAGGCCAAGACATTGCCTTCCACATGTCGGTAGAGAGCCGGAATGGCCTTCCGAGAAAAAATTTGGCGTTTGGGAACCTGCCACTGAGGTACCACACATTCCACAAATTCTCAAAAGGGGGCTGAGTCTACCAGCTGAAAAGGCAGCAGTTGGAGTGCTAGCAATTTAGCCAAGCTAGTATTCAGCCGCTGAGCATGTGGATGGCTGGGACCGAATTTCTTTCGCCGGTTTAGCAACTGGGGTAGGGAAATTTGCCTGCTACTCGGATGTTAGTGTACCACTAGCAGATTGCCTGGAAATGCTTATGAACACCTAATTCTACACCTTCATTCCTCTCAGTGCAGGTCTCTGAGAGGACTGAAGTTATAGTGGGGTTGGAGATCCCAGCTGATGAGGAGCAAAGAGAGGTCCGCCTTGTTCTTTGGTGTGGGTCTTTTAAGTACTGTTGCCAACGGACTGCATGGGAGCTCAACATATGTCTGGTCAAGCATGTGGTGCTGTTTTGGCCACGCTTGATATGCTTCAGACATATGTTGCAAACAGCACTGGTGCGATCTGCTGCACACATCTCAAAAACCTGGCAGTATGCTGCAGCTGGGGGAATATGACTGCCAGTTTCTTGTCCTTCTTGGGCACCCCCTCTCTCTGGGCTCATGTTACTGCCTTTATCCTCAACCTGGGTACTATCGCCAGAGCCTTCAAAACTCTGCGCATCCTTCTGCAGCATGTACCCTACACTGTGGTCGAACAGTTCGGGGGACTCCTCAGAGAATGATGGTGGGGCTAGAGAAGGAGTGACTGATGACATTGAGCTGATGGAAGAGGCTGCTTTGACAGCTGCACTGGCAGACAAAGTACCCTGAGCCTGGGTGACAGAGGATGAGGATGGCTTGGTCATCCACTCTAAAAACTCTTCTGCATGTTGTGGCTCAACATGGCCAGCTGCCAGAAAAAAGAACAAGCGTGCCCCACGGCCACGTGCTGAGGGTGCACTGTCTCCACAACCATTACTGTTGTTGTAGACACAGAGCCTGCTTGCCCTCTTTTAGTGGCCTGTGAGCGTCTGCCTCTCCTTGGTGGCCTTCCAGACATACTGTATAATTAGATTAGCAAAACAACGCCTGATGTTTACTAAAAACAGTACACCAGGAAAGGCCTACAGTTAGGTATAGGCTTGGCTAGACTATATATAAATATATATATATATATATATATATATATATA